>JANHMN010000001.1:54656292-54694691 GCA_030674055.1 Rhabdomys pumilio | reverse complement strand
AGAGAGAGAGAGAGAGAGAGAGAGAGAGAGAGAGAGAGAGAGAGAGAACAATTAATTAAGATACCAGGCATCTAGCTCATGAATGCGACCAACCATGGCAGATTCTGGAAATAAAAAACAGAAAATTCTCTGACCTATCCCTACCTGCTTGCATAAAATAATAACATACAATTGAAAGGAGGCAGGCTGACTTAATTCTCATTCTCTAAATATACCCTGAGCTGAGACATTGCCATGTATTTTTAAATTACCACACTGTTTGTAGTGACCAAATTTTGGTCTTTTTAGACTGCAGCTTGAACTCTGAACATTCTTGACTTTTTTAAGCCAAGAAACAAGTTCTTTTCAACTCCCACAGTACTCTATACTTTTTTCACCCTTATAGTTTCACCTTCTTTGTGGCTGTTTATTCTGCTTATCCTGAAGTCATCTTCCTGTTCATACTCCCTAACTTTCCCTGTCAAACAACACCTATCTCTCAGTGGGGATCCAATGAATAAATGGATGACCTCAAGTCGTCTGAAAACCTCCCTTTTCCAAAGTGGTATTAAAGGCTGATTAAAGTTGATTTTTAAATTATTATTATTAAAAGAGATATCTAAGCTGCAGTGCATCTTTCTCTACAGTGGCTTGTACATAGAACTACAATCTGCAGCTGGGGACAGCTGTGCCAGTTGGAAATAGGCTGAGATCTAGCCACATCTGCAGATTGAAAACACCCAGGCAAGGGAGAGGCTTCTCTGACTGGTTTACTAATTTAGCTGTAAGTAGTTGTAGCCCTGGGAAGTTTATGCATATTTCTCAGGCTTCTGGGTGGGCTTTGGAGTGTGTGCCACTTGTTAGCTGTAGTCTGAAGAAATGTACTGGCCTTTTCTCTTTGTTCCCCCCTGTAAGAGAATGCTTAGTTTCTGGGCCCTCGGGTTCTCTGCACATAGTGACCCATAGCAAGATGAGCATACTATAGCGAAGAATTATGACTTGTTTCTGTTGTGACCTGTTGTAGGAGAATTTTAGAAAGATCCACAATAGAAATATAGTACAAATATGATTTTTAATGAGAAATTTAATGGCAAATAGAAATATGTATAAAACATTAAATGAGAAATTTGTTAAAATGTTTGATATAAAACATGAACACCATAACTCCTGTATATTTGCTGCAGATTTGATTCTAAGTTGTCCAGAAAACAGAATTAAAAAAGATGGTGGGGCAGATAATCAATGCCAGGAACCACGGTACCTAGAAGAAAAGAGCATTTGCTCAAGAGGAACATCTCCCTCCCTGAGCCCTAAGAAACACTGAAAACTTTGCTCTGCATATTCTTTGGAGAAGTCTCCTACAAGCTACAGACATCCCAGTCCTCAGTAATATTGGAATATAACAGAATGCTACAAGAAACACAGCCACTGAGCCCTGGGCTGGATGAAGAATCTGATCATGGGCAGACTCTCCCTCAAGGAGGAACTGCTTTAATGATCCATGCTGTCTTCATACTTCCTGCAACTTCAGCACCAAGGGAATTTCTCAAGCTTCACATCATTCTAGAGAAAGTTCCCAGGAGGTAGAGAGCTGCAGGAAACGAGGAACCTGTCTCCATCTCATCTTCTTCTTCGGTTGGAGTAGGCATATGTTAATACAGTGGTATGCTCACTCTTCCTTCTGGAGCCAAATGGGTTTGATGGCCTGGAGCTGGGGGGTGGGGGGTGTCCAGAGGTCAGTATGTAGATTATAAGCCCCTGTGTGAGCAGAATCTACATTAACCAGTGATGGGCAACCCAGAACAGTGTTTCTGTGTAGTAATGAAATGACTACCTCCATAGTAAGCTCTGTCTACTAACTACCTACATCAGTGTGTTGTTATGTTGCATCTAAACTGGAGAGAAGGGGATGCTGGTACACAGAAGAGCAGGTGCATGTCTCAGATTTAGGAAGTTCATGGTCTGTTAGAGCAGTGGAGATTGTCACAGCCACTAGGGTTATTCCCTGTGTCTTAGCAGGGGCTTGCCTTGACACAGAATTTTCTTAGCTCTTTCAGATACCTATGTCATGACCCATTTAAGGATTTCATTCTTTTAGTAGATCCTAATCTCCATGTTCAAGGAGAAAGAGAAAATGGAAAACACATAGACTTTTTGTGGCCATGGTAGAACTTACCTGGAGAGTGGTCAAAAATGAGGCTGGAAACACAGCTGGGGCCAATCTGAGGGCCAGTGAGGGGAGTTATTAAGGCTTCACCCTGAGAGGCTGAGGAGCCACTTGGAGCTTTTGAGGAGAGCATCTGTGGTTACCATTTTTGAGCTTTAATGCAGGGCAGTAAGGACAGGTAGAAACTAGCAAATGATGGGGATCATTTCAGAGACTGGAACAAAATGTTCAATGGCCCTGGTGTGATGGAGCCAGAAGGGACAGCACACAGCGCAGAAGACTGAGGAAATGGAGCAGGTCAGAACTGGGCTCAAGGAATTGATCTGGCAATAGGGTCAGAAGAAGGAGCCTGTGAGCACTGGAAAGAACTTAGAAGTCTTGAGATAAAAACGCCCTAAGGCCACCTATATACTTTTTCAAGTAAATAGTCATACTGATGTTTTACATTCTTTCCTGTACACAGGTTACACCTCAAGGTTTCCCTCTCCACTTCTTTCCTCATGCACTGCTAAAATTAGAATCACACAGGAACCTTTGTGGGGTGACCATAGCCTATTAATTTATTTGCCAAAGTTTAGGAGCCACTGAAAAATTTATATCTGAAAGTGAGTGAAGTACCAACTGATGAGAATTTCAAGTGCAGAGAGAAACTTTTGGAACTGATACATGGGTACCAGAAATGTTTTTCCCCTTTCTAAAATAACATTTGTCTTGGTCTGTTTAGGAAGCTATAATAAAATACTATAAATCTGAGTAACTTAAAAATGAAAGAATCTTGTTCTTCAAAGATGTGGAGGCTAAGACCTACAATTGACAGATGTGGTATCTGGCGAAAGCCCACGTCTCAGGGATGACTTGCATCTCACTGAAACTGCACATGGCAGAAGGGCATATGGTGCTCTCTGTCTCTCAAACAAAAAAACACTAATCTCATTCCTGAGGGTGTTACCCTTATGTCTCCATCAGTTTGGAAGGAGCTTGTCGTTCAAGAAGTTCACCTGAGGTGTCTATATTTCAATAGTAAGTTGAGGAGGTATAGCCATTTCAACAATTAGATCATTGTTCCCTGTAGGAACATGAAAGGCAGTCTGGTTTCTGGTTGAGCTAGGTTTGAAATCCGGGTGACCCCACAAGGTTTTCTGCAAGGGACAGCAGGCATTTTGCCACACTCCCAGACTCTAGGCTCCTGACAACAGGCCTCAGTCCTCCATAGATTTGTGTCTTTTAGTCACATAGGGCAATGCCCCCAGCCCCTCCACAGGTAGAAGGCATGACCACAGGTCACAGAGCCTCAAGACAGATCTCCATATTAATGAGGTACCTAAAGGCCAGAGGGGCATAGCCAATTAAGCATTCTTTCCCAGACCCTCCTCCCTGCAAAAGGTATTTAACCTCATGACCACCCTGAAAAAAACTGGGGTACAGTTTCTCATCTACTTTCTGCCATGACAATAAATATCTTAAAAAGTATAAACTGCTTCTCTTTCATCGGGATCTGCAGTGAGGAACAATGAAGAAGGTCTTTACCTATAGAGCCACTGCAGAATCTCCTGCAGAAGACCTCTCTGTATTCCCAGCCATGGCAACCACCAACCCAAGCAAACAAAGACGACTGCTGGGACCAAGGGAGACTCTCATCCCTGCTGGACACAGCCGGGATCTCTCATCATTTCCCCCCTTCGGCAACGAGCCAATCCAGCCTGTATGCCCCCACTTCGTTCTCAGCCTTTACATGGCTCCCCCAGCGGTGCCTGGAAGCCCAAGAGCCTGAGACCTCAGACTGTGTTCCCACACCCCCGGAGCCGGTCTGGAGGGTTCACATAGCCCAATACCCGCCAGGCGCTGGCATGGGGAGAGCACAGTCAAACTTCCCGAGCCTCTGTCTTCCCGGAGTGGCCCTAGCCCCATGGCGAGACAGATGCCCAACACACATCAACCCAACAGTTCCACAGTAACACTAGTAGTTGTTGTGTTTGTATGTACCATACTACATTCAGAACTGAATAACTCACCTGTGTGAGAAGGAAACAATGAGACAGTCCTCATCCTCAGTCCTACCTCTCCTATCTCAGATAAGTGACACCTGAGCAGAGGGCTGTTCTTAACTTGCTGAGTGTAGTCTTCAGTTGGTGCTGCCAGTTGAAGACAGAGAAAGCAACAGAGTTCTGCATAAGAAAACAGGTGGAGGGAAGTACTGAGTTAGCCTGGGGTAGAACTGGAGCCTCTGCAGAAAGCTAAAGGCAGAGAGAAAAGGAGACCCATGCTGGCCCTTGGAGGAAAGTAAAGCAAGAGAGAGAACAAAGTACCAGCTGCGAAGAAGAGAACACTTAAGAACTGCCAGATGATCTTATGAAGTTTCATTCTTTAGCCCATGATGGGAATACCTTCCCAGCCATCTCACCCCCAGTCACTACAGTGATAATCAATTGTCTCATCTTTATCCCTCACTCTGCTTTCTGCTGTTTCACTTACCCATGGTCCAGCAAGGTCCAAAAACATTAGATGGAAAATTCCAGAAATAAATACTTACTACGTTTTAAGCTTCATGCTGTTCTGAGTACTGTGGCTAAGTATCACTTTGTTTCACTCGATCAAAAGTGGGACATCAATCACCCCTTTGTCCAGTGCAGACATACTGTACATACTATCAGTTACTTAGCAGCTGTATTGGTTGTCAGAATGAGTGTTGGGTATCATGGTGCTTGTATAAAAGGACTCAGAACCATCCTAGGTTTCAGATCTAGACTGGCCACCTTGAAAGTCTTCCCCATGGATAAGAAAAGAGACTTATATTCACTAGATGGAGTTTGCAAAGGCAAGAGTGATGTAGCAAGTTCTGTTATGAGATGAGAGAGGCAAGAACACAGGTTGCCCAATTACCTCCAGTTAGCAGCCTCTTCCCCTCAATCAAGATAATGGAGCTTGCCTTCTCTGTCCACACAGGACTATCTTGGTACCACCACGAAGCCTTTGTAGTGTTCACAGAGTCTTTGTGGTAATTTTATTTATTGTCTTACTATTTTTCAGGCAGAGAATGTCGAATTAAAGTGACCTTTAGCCCACAGCAGCTGCTGATTTATCACAGGATTTGTTAGAGCCTCCTCCAGATGCTGATGTTCCGACATGAAGCCATTTTAATTTAAAATTGGCTCAGCTGGAAAATAAGGTTAAGGGCTTTTATAGTCACAGTCCAAGGCAGAAATTTTACCCTTTTATATAAACCCAAGGTGCTAGTGGTAGAAACCACAATTCAAGGAAATTTAAATTCTGGACAGGCAATTTATGCTGTACTTGGAGGGGAACTAAGAAGTGGAGAGGCACATTCAGTTGCTTTTACCAGGCAAGTCTCCACTGAGGCCTCAAGACTGGCTGCCAGAGCCTATAAAGAGGCTACAGATGTGTGTGAGCCCCCGTGTACCTCAGATGAGATGAGGCAGCCCTCAGACACGAAGAGGGAGCATATAAATTTGTTCTCCAACTCCACCCAGAGCTCTGGAGCCACTGCAGCTGATTAACTACCTGCCAGGCTAAATTTTCCATTATTAGGTGGTCTGGCATACCTGTCAAAGCCCCTTACCTATTTAGTGCAGTTATAAGAGTTTTTGGAGTCCTCATCTTGTCCTGGAGCCCTGCCGAGAGCAGGTGGGTGGTAGCAGTAGCTGCTGGGAGGAAAGACTGATGGTGTTGGAAAAAGACATTACTCAGGTTACTGGCTCATCAGATAATCAAGCACCTAAGGATGAGCCTGCAGATGAAAGAGAGACCATGGTTGAAACCATCTCCTGAAGCCCGCAGATATTTACCTCCCTTGATAGAAGGATGCCAGAATCATAGTTCAACTGCAGAAGTCACAAGGTGGGGCCTCTTCGTATTTAGAGCTTTCAGAAACACTGGAATAAACTGAAGGAAAACCTCATAGTAAGAGGGACAGGGGTAGCTAGAGAAATCTCACGTAACATTCCAGACTGGGAATTACAACATAATGAATATGACAGGTTATTTCAAATACCAGTAATTTCTACCAGTGGCAAAAGACAACAGGGGGGCTGTCAAGGGTCAGCCAATTGAAGCCAAATAGAAGAGACCAAGGCATTTCACAAACACACACACACACACACACACACACACACACACACACACTCACATACATACTTATGCACATATACTCACACACATATATACACATACACAAACACACACACACTCACATACACAAACACACACACACACATACACACTCACATGCATATTTATGCACATATACTCACACACATATATACACATACACAAACACACACACACTCACATACACAAACACACACACACACACACACACACACCTCAGCACCCTCTGTCTCTAGGTCATCAAGAACTACCTGCCTATGACTGTCCAGTAGATGGCCAGAGTGGTACAGGCTTTAGCCTGTGCATAGAAGTTTTTCTTCAGATATCTTTAATGCCCTTCAAATCCATGATCTTGAACTTAGGTCTCTCAAGTGTTACTCTAGCCATCTGATAAGTAAAGATAATAAAACTCTCTTTACTGGAAGATTGAGAAAATGTGAAAAGTACCATGTAGTTGTTGTTTCAAGTCTCCCAAAATGAAAATTAGGATCTAAATGCAAAATATGTGCTTTCCATTTAATTCTATTAAAGGACATGTTAGGCAAATTATGAAGAACAAAATACTTGGATGGTGTAGATGTTTTGAAATATTTGAAATGCAACTCTACAGTCAAAAATGTTCCAAGTCCCTACTTTTCCCTTGAAATTTTTGCATCTGCATTTGTTCATGCTGGAACAAACACCCGCTTCCTGACTTGCAATTCTTTATGGTAACAATGAGGCATCCACTAAGGAAAGCATATATGACGGTTGGCTAACGAAGTCAGCCTGAGGTCCTTTTTCACAAGATTGAATCTACCAGAATCCACCAGTCCATTCTTACACACTGCACACAGTCGGGCCATTAAAATGATGTTTTTAAGAAGAGCAGTGTGAGGAAAATGTTGACTATAGTGGGGTTCACTCATCCAGAGATAGTGTCCATCCTTTGCCAGACATCTGGATTTGGTGAAGAAACATCTGAGTGGCTTGGCTGGATCTTTTTTTCATTTAGATGTTTTGGTGTGATGTAGACCCAAACCCAGTCAAAACTTGGAGGGGAAAACTGGCAGAGAGAAATCAGAATGGTATTTAAGGCTAGCCTACTACTCTAAGAAGGAAGAGGTTTCCATTTGTGCTTGCTCTGATGTGGGAAACACTGTAGGGAAATCACACCTCCTAAAGAGTCAGTGTATGATGGCCAGGCAACAGAAAGCAACAAACGAAACTCTGGGATCACTGTCAGAAACCAGGCAATTCATCAACAAATTAAACAGCCATGAAAAACGCTGTAAGGGAGGATAAACAGCAAATCATTTCAGATACGTTTGGAAATGTGGACGCACAAATATTAACAAAATTAAAAATATTAAGAAAAATAACCCAGACTGAAATGTGAATGGGGGGAGAAAAGGCACTTATGATCTTTTTGAAGGCTGGTGAGTGTGTTGGGGGGAACCCAAAACAAAAAACACAACAACAAATCAAGAGGTCGGCTTAAAGATTAATGCTGTTAGACCAGGAAGGAAGAGAGGGAGGGAGGGAGGGAAGGAGGGAAGAGAGAGAAGCATTAGCTGAGTAAGTCCTACATTTTTGCTTCTATAACAGTGATTCTCAACCTTCCTAACGCTGTGACCCTTTAATGCAGTTCCTCATTTGACCCCCAACGATAAAAGTATCTTTGTTGCTACTCCATACCTGTATTTTTCCTACTGTTATGAATTGCAATGTAAATATCAATGTTTTCCAATGGCCTTAGGTGACTCTCATGAAAGGGTTGTTTGACCCTCAAAGAGGAAAGACCCAAAGGTTGAGAACCACTGCTCTAATGGCACACACACACACACACACACACACACACACACACACACAGAGACAGAGAGAGAGACAGAGAGAGAGACAGAGAGAGAGACAGAGAGAGAGAGACATATACACACAAACACACACACACATGTTCTGTATGAATGTAGCTATGGGGTAAAGGGATTCTGGGTAACAAAGAGTTTTATTGGTGCTATCATTGAGTCAGAGCAAGGCTGTAGTGTCAAGTTAAACTAAACCTCATTGACTCCCAGCAGGTTGAGCACATAATGCACTGGACCAAGAGCTTTGGTTTCACAAATGAAACACACACACACACACACACACACACACACACACACACACACACCAGCTAATTTTGATATGCCTTGACTTACTCAATGACTGGGCATTTCAATACCTCCCAGCGCTAGCATATATTTCCAGTATTCCTGGCTTGACACCTTCTAAATCTACCCTTTACCTTTGCTGCCCTGTTACCTTCTGGGCAGCCCCCAACCCCATAGGGCTGCTTTCTCTTTCTGCCTACATTGTTGGATGGTTTTCTTCTGCAGCTCTTAAATCTGATTCCTCTCCTCGAGCCAGAGTCATGGTGAGTCTGTCTCCCCTGCCCCCTCTCTTTTTGTCTACATGATCTAAAAGTCCTACCTCCATCTTTCTGCCCAACCATTGGCTGTGCGGCAATTCTTTATTATCAATTAAAGCCAGCTTGGGGCAGGGATCCTCAGGTCTGAAAACGTAGCTTTGGGAGTCGAATTAAGACAAAGCATTAGAACCAATTCTCTTAGGTGACCCTTGTGAAAGGGTCACTTGACCCTCAAAAAGGAAAGACCCACAGACTGCGAACCACTGCTTTAATGTCATTAACACACACATCCTGTGAATATATATTTATGGGGTAAAGAAATTCTGGGTATGAGAGTTTTGTTGGTGCTATCACTGAGTCATAGCAAGGCAATTTCTAATAATATCATTGCCATTCACTTGCCCCCTTTCCTATACCATTTCAAGCTTAGCACAGGTTATAATGTGACCCTCCACTCTAGAGAGCAGGTGCCTGAGAGCTTGCTCATTTCTTCCATACCTTGATATACCAACTACAAGCTTAGTTTGTGTACCTGTTTCTTTACAGCCCTTTCTTTACTATGTAGCCAATGCTGACTGAACCTTGCTATATAAACCAGGTTAGTCAAAGAATAGTACTCTTCCTGCCTCTGCCTCAGCCTCCTGATTATTAGACTCACCAGTACACACCAGCATAATCAGCTCATTCTTTTGTTCTTCAAATGGGGTTATTGGCTTCCATACTTTCCAATGGTTGCATCCAACATTGTTTTAATGAAAAGCTGATATCTTTAGAAGTTGAGAAATTTAAGTGAAGATATTGGAATTTTGAAGTACATTTTCACTGGTGTTTTTCTCGCTTAAAGATAAAGGAAGCTTGAAGTCTGAGACAGAGAAAGTCAGCATGTGACTCATAGCGTGAGTTTCATGAAACAGGAAAGCACTAGACATGGGTGTTTTTAAAAGATAGCCATGGACCAGGCAGGAGATGCCAGGCTAGACAAAGCAAATTCCAGTGTTCACAGGCAGTGAACATATAAACAATATTAAGAGATTATAGAAAACTGTGTGGAAAAGAATGAAATGGGATTGAGCTTGGATAATGCAAAGTCATGCATTTGGGAGTAAGTAACCAGAAACATATAGGCTTGCAGTGTTCTTTGACTCTGGAGTTGCCTGGATTCAGCATCATCTTGTCAGTGGGTGGAAGAAGCCTGACCCAAGCACCCCCTCAAATGCCACACTCAGGATTCTGAGTGCAAATCCCCCTTTGAAAGTATCAAGTGAGAAAGCAAAAAGGCAGGAAGGCACAGTCCTGAAATTAGAAGACGACAAGTGGTCAAACTCAGGCTGGGGAGATGACGCAGTTAGTGCTCAGTGCTCAAGCTTGAACATGAATTTGGACCCCGGACGACATGTTAAAGCCAAGCATTGTGGTATACCTGCAACAAGAAAGGGGGCAGAAAGGCAAGTGAATCCCTGGAGGTTACTGACCAGCCAGTCTAGCCAAACACGCAAACACCATGCTCAATGAGAGACCATGACTTAAAAAAAAAAGGAAACAATAAAGTAGAGAGTGAATTAACAATACACTTGGTATCAACTTCTGCCTCTGATTCACACATGTATGCATATCCACAATTGCACCACACACACACACACACACACACACACACACACACACACACCACACACAATACTAATAATAAATAATTTGTAAGTGGTTAAACTCACAGAACACCCTTTTTTGGTGCCATGACAGCTATACAGAGCAATGTGGATCCTAGTATAGAAACTGGAATATTGTGTGTGTGTGTGTGTGTGTGTGTGTGTGTTGTGAAATTAGAGAATATTTTAAAAGAAGGGTCTTTAATGCCTTCTTTTTCCCACTCAGCATTTGTACACTTTTGAAAAGGGTGTACTTTATTTTTTAAAAAAAAAGTATTAATTTTTGAAGCAGATGATTTGCTATGTAAGCGCACAATGGTCTTGATTTTATGATTTCTCTACCTGCAGAGTGCTGGAGTTATAGGTAGAACCAAGCATGTTTAGCATGTTCAGAAGTTTATTTCTTTAGCCCTAGAAGCATGTGTGAAACCTGGTATCACCATGGCTGTCTAGGGCTGAGCACAGAACCCTCTAGAGATAGTCTTATCTTTGAATGTAAATTTCTTATGACCCCTGTCCCCAGGTCCTTCTATCTCTCTTTCTCTGTCCTTCCATAAGGATCATCTCCTGTCATCATCCATGTCTGCAAACCTGTGTGTGTGTGTGTGTGTGTGTGTGTGTGTGCGCGCGCGCGCGCGCACCCCCCACGTACATGTTTGTGTGTATTCTCTTCATAGAGAAAGTAGGGAAGACATTAGCCAGAACTTCTCTGCCCTTATCTGTTTTGCCAAACTCCTTTGAGCTGCCCTTCAAGGCTGTGGTCATGCTGCACTGCAAGTCTGTTGCTCCTTTCACACATCTGCATCTGAGGGAAAGGATGAAGTCCTAGTCATTCCCCTGCCTCTATTGTTCATGAGAAGGCATGGCATGAACAAATGTCTCTTCCATGAGCATGAAAGGAATGAAATGTTTGTTTCCCCCCAATCACTTGCCTTCAAAATTCTTGATTGTGTCTAAATGGAGAGGTTTAGGGAGGTGTTCTGTGTGGGGTCGTTCACACTGTCAACTTCTGTGTGGAAATACAATATTGCTCCCTGTCCTCGGACACTTAACACTTTATCAGAACAGGAATTCTCTTCATAAATCAAGTTTAATCAACCCATCAAAATGTAGTCACCCGCCCACCCACTCACCAGCACCACTAACTGACTGGCCAATCACATCACTCAGCTTCGCCTCCAATATGGTTTATATAACACGTTATTGCACAATATGTTTCTCTACTAAACAAGAATTGTGTGGTAAGATAAATGGAAAGCAGTTGAAGACATGGAAGCAGCTTGCTTTCTTCTGCTGTCCCATGTACCAATCTCACCCAGTTAGATCTCAGAACATTTTCTCATCTGTCAACCTGTCCTCTTGAGGGAATCCTGATTTATGGGAAGCATTTTGGAATATGTTGAGTTTTCTGACCAGGTGACATTCCACATCTTGCAGTAATATAAACAAGCAATGCTTACTGTGTGTCAGCCCCCAGTGCAGTACTTCACGTGACTAACTCATTTCTCTCTCACAGCCCTTCAGCACTTATTATCCCCATGTCACATGACAAAACTGAAGCAGAGAGATGTGAAGTCACTCTCCATCTCCATACAGCCAACATTGGCAGGCCAGAATTCATTCTAGAACGTCTGACCCCAACGCCCAAACATTAAGCCGTAATCTTACTACCTGTAATTGTCATATAAGTTGACTTCTGGTTCTACAGAGTAAGTCCGAGCCTATGGCAGCTAAACACTTTTACACATTTTAAGGCCACTAATGCTGTATTTCAGAGACCTCCTCCTCTCTAAATACTCAGGCATTCTTTTAGTGATAAACTCTGAACTTCTTGCGGTTGGTTGATAATGATTAACTGATCAGCCATAGAATGCATCCCAGGTCCTCATCAAGTTTAGGTCTCAGAAATAACCCAGACCATCCAAAGTGATTCAGCCAACATGGAAACAGCAATCTATCCGCTCAGTCTAGGAACCCACTGTTCTTTGGGGATCTGACTAAGTGTTTGTTTAGGGTATCCATAATGAACTGTTAGTCCGTGTTTACCTAGATAGGAAGTGAAATCCAGACTTAGAAAAGCCTAAGTTTAGAAGAGAGTTCATGACATCCTTTATAAGTGACAGAAACCCCAGCTAAGTGTCTCCACCAAGGATGATCTGTACCACGTAGATCTCACAGGAGATATGTCCTTGTCAGTTCTTCAAAGCCCTGGCCCTGGAAGATGAAGCTAGTCCTTTCAGGAGACAATTATAGGAATGTATCAGTGTGTCCCAAAGAGTGTTCTGCGTTCCCAGCCCCTTCTTTTGTGTCTTCCCCCACAGCCATAATATTGCAAGCAGTGTGGAAGTGGAGACAGGAGAAAGGAAAAAATTTTAATTTGTAAATTAAAAATAAATTATAATATAGAAGGCACTGGACACTTGGAAGCATGACTCTGCTGCCCACACTAGAAGCACTCAGTTTAAAAGAACAGGTCATCAGCAGCCATCACCTGGAGAGAGTGCTCAGCCCCCACTTGGATGGGAATTTCCTCTCATGACAGATGGGGATTGAGTGTCTGCTGGCTAGCATTTCCCTTCTAATTACTAATTATACCAGAGAAAAGAGCTTTATAGCCAGAGCCCTGGAAATATGAAATTTGATCAGTAGAGATTTGCAAGAAAGATGGGAGATTGATGTGTGACGTCAGACAGCTGGCACGGAGACCCATCGGGCCGGGGGGCCAGCAGCTGCTCACAGCAAATTTGAGAATGGAAGGAGGATCCAAGAAGGGAGGATCAGAAAAGGTCTGGAAGAAGAGAGATAAGAAGAACCATGCTAACAATTTCACTTCCCGCTCTCCCTTTTCTGTCATCTCAGAAAAGAGCACATTAATCCTCTGAGTTTGGAGCTAGAGCCAACAGGTGGTGAGGCCTAGTCCTGCACAGAGGCAGCTGCTGGGACTAAAGAAGAAAACGAAGCTTCAGGTGGGAATGCAGAAAGGGTCTGCCCCCACCCCCCTAACCCGAAGCAAACCCCTGCAACAAGTCCTGCTGTTCACAGAGGAGAATGTGACCTTTTGTCCAGGTCATACACCGAGAACTTTCCCCAGGATGGTGATGCCAAAGTGATCATTCAGAACCAGAAACACTGGAGTCCCTGACCTTACAGCTAACCATGCATTTCCTGGCCCTCACCCCCCAGGTCTCTGGAGTCTGAGCCTCTGTATCTCTTCAGTCACTGTCTCTCACATCCTCTCATTGAATTCTGCCTTCACACCTCAATCTGAAATGGTATACTAATAGTGAAAGCCCCAAAGAGACAGAAGCCACATGCCCATCTCTAGCAATGTGCAGGGACTCGTGAATATCTCTAATTGAATCATCAAGAGGTGACGAGAACACACAGAAGTGGGCAGAGGAGCAGGGGGAATGTAGAATTAGGCTGAGCTGAGCCCGGTTCCATTTCCTGTACCTTGGGGATCCATAGGCATTATGGTAGCCACTAAGAGCAAAGGGGGTCGCTCAGCCTTAGAAGTTCCATACATCAAAGAATGTGGGTTTTGTGTAAGTAATAAGCTCTCATGCAACAAACACACACACAGTAGACTCTCAAGAGAAACAGTTCACCATGGTCATATGCAAAGTCATTCTTCCTTGTACTGCCAGGCAGCATCCATGATACCACCTTTAATGTATGCCTAATATTATTTTATGTTGTTTCTAAGACATATACACATGGTATCGCTATGCTCAGTATCAGAGCCATGAGTATTATTGCCCTAAAATCAATGGTTATACGTTAAAGACCTAAAAGCTGGCCATCCCACTTTGCTAGCCAACTCTCTCCCAACTACTTCCTACCTTGTCTTTGATGACTGTCCTTGACCATATGCTCTTTGTGGCTCAATTTTGTGACTGCCAAAATCAAAAAGTTACTCTTCCCATGACTGTTTTCAACTATAAATTATTATTGATAAAGTGACTAATGTACTCATAGACACAGCATATTAAATTTTAGTATCTTTCTTGTATATAAAGCTGCTTTAGAAGTTTGTTCTACCAAATGAGACTTTAAAAGCTCCATTCCATATGGTAAATGATCTCCTGATTTGAGGGTATTATGTAACTTGTGGAGTTTAAGGACCGTTTCTCTGGAACTTTACAGTGTTCAGAAGAATTGCTGCACCTCATTCTCCTACCCGTACTATGTCGTAAATGATGCAACAGACACATGGGGGCTTCGTGTGGCTTGGGGACTAGTAGGTCCTGATTTTGTGTGCAGGACTTTTCATAGGGACCTCACAATAGCTTTGAGCACCAAGGCAGTGCCTAGGTTGCATTACCTGGTATTTATCTTTTTCAATATTGATTGATTCAAGTCTAAACTTCCACCTCCTTGAAACTCTGGGTGGCTTCTAAAGTGTCTTGTACTTTCTGTCACTATTCTATACTCTCTTTGTCCCCAGGACACAGTAGTATATACATGCAGAACCAATAACTATAAGCTCATGGGGCAAAGCAGGAGACCTTCCTGGGGTACATGTACAGAGTTAACTGACTAGCTGAGTTAGAGGTTGCTTATCTGAGAAGGGTGTAAGAAAATCCTCATCTTGCTTATGAGTGACAGAAGTCCCCAGCTCTGTCCCTGTAAAAGTAAAGTTCACACACTCAGGGGTGCACAGTCCTCTTCCACAGCAGCCCTGGAGGTGGGGGGGCATCTTGCTACAAGTTATGTCAGACTCACCATCAGCACAAAACAGAAAAAGCAGACATTGTGTGAGTCCTCACCTCTCATTGTTCAACAGACAGAGATTAACAAGCATTCCCTGCACTCAAAGGAAGATCTACATTAGTTTTAAACGAGTGTGGCCCTCTTTTTCTGTTGACCTGAGTATTTTGGTGTTTGTGGACAGACTGGAATACCATTTCTGTATTTGTTTTCAAAACATTTCTGAAAGTTAAGCAGAATCCAAGAATCTTGTCCCTTTACAAGGACAGAATGAATAACTACCATTTTCCTTCTCTGAGAATTTCAATTCATTCCTCAAAATTCAGCTCACTGGGGCTAACAAGGTAGCTTAGTAGGTAAAAGTGCTTGCCTTGTGTAGTGATACACTCCATATCATCCAAATGATAAATGTCCTCCATATTCTTGGGCATATGAACATTTTTTTCCCAGTTGATGGCATTGTTTGGAAGGTTTCAAGGTGTGGCCTTTTGTAAGAAGTATGTCACTGGAAACAGGCTTTGAGCAGTTAAAGACTTAAGTCATTTCCAGTTTGCTTTGTCTGATTTGTGCTTGAGGTTCAAGGTGTGAGCTCTCAATTGGCTACCCTAGCTGCTTACAAGTTGCCACTTCCTCACCAAGATAGGCTCCTATCCCTCTGGTACCATAAATCCAAATAACCCTTTTCTTCTATAAGTTGCTGTTTATCAGAGCAGTAGAGAAGTGACTGAGACACTCTGCAAACCTGAGGAGCTGAGTTACATCCCTGAATCTCACCTTGGAAGAAGAAAACTGACTTCTAAGAGTTATCCTCTGACCCAAACTGCTCTGGAGACAGTGTGCATGCAACCTCACACACACACACACACAAAGAGAGAGAGAGAGAGAGAGAGAGAGAGAGAGAGAGAGAGAGAGAGAGAGAGAGATACATGTACACACAAACAATAATAAAGTAACTATATTTTTAAAGATCCCTCTTATTACTAAGTACCTCATAGAGTCACTGTTGGATCTAGGAAGGAGTGAGGCTCCATCCTGTGCACTCCTTCAGCATTCTTGGGCTCCTGAGAATCAGCCCTCCTAGTGGTCTCTAAGCAACTGCTTTCCAAATCTATTTCCTCAAACTGTGCTTCTCTCCAGAGGAGGACCAGGGGTCCTTTACCTTTGACACCCTCCGTACTTGCACAGTTTACAACTCTCACCTCCTCACCTGGCTTAAAACCAGAGCATACCAAAGATACTCAAAGAACAGGGATGGAAAGAGGAAGAATGCTAAATATATTACCCAAAAGTCAGACAAAAATTAGATTTCAGCGTTCCCACATTTATTATAGTGCATATCTAAACTGGGCTGCCACCATGCTTCTATGATAGTATACCAAAAATGACAGGTAATTTTTAAGGCTCATTTGACTACCAAAGAAGTGAAGAACATGGGGCCTAGGCCAGTTCACTCTTAAGTCTGATTAGATGAAGGCTTATGGGCTCCATCTAAGCTTTAAATCAGGATCATTTTCAGGTCTAATGGAAATTACACGGTGGCTTTGGCTTCACAGGGAAGGAACTTGGGGCTAATCAGCCCTGGGAATGCCACCATCTGAGATACCAAGGCAAAGCAAAGGAATGCCATCGATTAAGTCTCCTATCCAGAATATTCCAAGCCTGTGATGAGCTGAGCTGGGACTGGAATCCTAGCCAAAGGCTTAATTGCTTTGCAAGGGGCCACAGCTGTTGCTGCAAGGAAGCTCTGGACAAAATCCTGCTTTCTTACATTCAGCTTTTTGCTGAGCTTGCTAGGGGCTGGCTTTTTTGAGCCACCTGATGCCCATGACTGGGGCAAATAGTTATTTTTCCAATGTCTCATGTCTTGTCTCTGCTTTTCATTATATGCTCAGCACTCAGTGTAATGCCTGGAATGTGGTTCTTGCTCAATAAGTGTCTGATTAATTAAATAAGCCATCAAAGTTGAGGTTTTGGAGGGAAAGAGAACTCCCTGGTTCATCTTCAACCAAGTTTCTCTTTAGCTCTTCATGTAGACTATAGAAGTGGAAAGACACAGACATAGTATGGACATTTTAATTTTGTTCAGCTTCTTCTGCATGAAACTTTTCATGCATGAAGAAGTCAACTTTTTTTTATGACTTCTTTTCCCTCCTGTGATGACAGCTAATCCCAGAATAATGAATGACCTAGCCCACATGCACAAAGCCCTCTGCCTTTGAAACAGTGAAAATAACCTAATGCCCAACAGAACCATGGCATATATGGACTCCGCCCGAAGTCGGGACCATGGGATAGAATCTGGAGAGTTCTTGGCTTAAGTGGTGTTAAGCAGAGCCTGTGATTAGAAAATGAAATGAAATCGAATCCCCTCATGGAATCAAGAATAGCCTGGTGCTGTCCTAAAATAAACAGGCCGAAGGAGCATGGGTGGCAGTCCCTTAATCCTCAAACCTGTTCTCCTCACTTTATTTCCCTTCAGGCTTCCAAACACTTGTCCCTGCCTTCTCTCTGTAGCCTTAGACCGAAGCACGCCCCAAGCCTCTTCCCTAAGTATTAGCTATCCAATACGCTCAGCTCCTTTGGCAGCCAGTAAGGAGGTTAAAAAAGCTCTGGTTCATGATGAAATATTTTATAGCTTTGACAATGCATTTGGAGGTGGGGATTGTCCTTTCATTGTGAAAACATATTTTTATTATAACGCATACATGTTTTTATGTTGATTTTTAGTAACAATACAAGAGTATTTACATTTACATTTACTGCTCTTTCTGAATACCCTACACAGAACAAAGAAAGTGATTGGTTTCTCCAAGTGCTGTGGCCACTCCATAGCTTTCCTAGCTTTGATTCAGTGGCTAGTTGAAGAAAAGGGAGGTCCCTAAACAATATCTCACAGTCATAAAGCCCCTAGTCACTAACAAAGCATAGCATTAACTCATCATTAATTGAACTTCACGGTAGTTATATCAGGTAGAGCTTAAGTGTAATTTCCTTGCATTTGATACATTTGATAGTCTTTTACCTAAGCATGCATTAACTTAAGTGTATTCAAAGGGAGCCATGTATTCGTGAGACAGCAGCCTGGTTCTCCAGATCCAAGCAGCACCTTACATAAGCTCAAAGAGAACACTGTAGCATGGAGGAAGAGATTTCAGAGCAAATGTTAGAGTTTCATTAGCCTTAAGACAATGGAAAGCCATGATTTAATGCCTAGTTTTTATCCTCAAGCCTGAGCCAACACTACAAGGCTCTGACCTGTATTTAGTATTGGGTACAATATTTGTTTAAAACTGCCTCCTGCCTCTCACAGAGCCTCACATGTGAAGTGAAAAACCAAAGACTCCAGCCATTGTGATTAAAGGCTCCTTACCACCTTTTACAAGGATTGGGTGATTAACATTCATAGCCTTGGCCCATTTCCAGCAGGGAGAAGGCACATACCTCCTCCGTGCCTGCTTCCCTGTAGTTCCCACTGGGGCTGCCCCACAGAAACACTGTGTGGGGACTTGGACCCAGGCGAGTCAGGCAGGGTAGAGTTGCTGTGCCAGCTTCATTCTCACTGTGACTTAATTTGGGACAGCTGAGGACCACCTGGATGCAGGAAACCAAATTGACTCCTGTCTTCAAAGGAGAGGAGAAGTGAGGCTTGGGCGTAATTAACTTCAGCCTGTTTCAACTGCACTTGTCTGGGCTGTTGTTTAGAACTGGCAGCCTCCTCTCCTGTGAAAGATAGGCGTACTGGGCAAGTAACAGATGGATTTTTCAGGACACCTAGCAAAGAAACTACTCATGAAAGTTGCTTCATTTTGCCTGCTGAGAGCTAGTACACCTATATTTTAGCTCTCATAAAATATATATTCTCTTGTTGAGAAGAAAAGTGTTCCATGGAAGTAAATTGAATAAGAGAAGACAGGTAGTAGGGGGAAAAATAACCAAAATAGTGTGTGTGTGTGTGTGTGTGTGTGTGTGTGTGCGCGTGCGCGCGTGCACTTGAGATTGTCAAAGAATAATTATAATTGGATCTATATATGTGACATATATGATTTTATTTATTCTTTGACATATGTGTATATATATATGCAGACACATGCATATACACACGCATATATACGCATATATATCCTAAAAGTCTTCTAAATTATTAATAGTAATACTAATATAAACAATGAATAGCTTACATAATACAGTTGTATGACTCTTAAATTATTGCTGCATTTATGGGGAAAGAAAAGAGAGAAGGGATAACAGAAGAGAATATTTACCAAATGCAGGAACCACACACTTACATCGTGTTTTGAATTTCATATCCCCTGACTTTGCAGGTTACATATCCTTGGCCAAAAAAGTGACATGTCTTTAGTATGATATATAGAATGCCTTACTGGATACCAGGCTGCACTTCTTGGATGGTCTGAGCGGAGTATAAATGTTTCTGAAACAGTATGTTCCAAATTATTGAAAGCCTACAAGTGGAAGATGTCATACAGAACACAGGGGACAAAAAACAAAAAACAAAAAACAAAAAAAAACCGACCATAAACATCTTCCTGAGAATAAAATAGCCGTTTTGTGATAATAAGTAAGGTCTTAGTGAAAAAGCAGGTGCATCCCAATGTTTTCATTTTGCAAGAGAAACAATGGGAGGGTTTTCAATTTGTTCTTTCAATAGAAAGTCACACTACAAATTGGAGGCAAAGTCTGACAGTTAAGACTCGTGTTTACCTGACCGAGGCCTCCTCCCATCAGTTACTTTGTTACTTTGTTACAATTTGATCTCTTGCATCATAATTACAACACAAATCTGTATGCGGGGTATAGAACCCAAGGGGCCACAACAAAGTCCTGCAGATGTTCCTTGCTATTTTTCCTTTTTACTATTGACCAAATAAAAGTGAAAACACCATTTGGTCTTTCCCTGCAGGGTTACTTTAATTTCTGTAATGCAGACTTTAGATGTAGGTTTCTTGTCATTCATTTGAGCTTCACCATGTGAGAGTTTATCCCTCACACAAAGGACTGTTTCTTATTTATGCTTTGAAAATAATCTCTTACCAGGCAACACTATGTTGGGCCCCATACATCTACAAAGACATTTCTCCATAGTTATTTTCTTAAAGAAAATAAAATTGCGGAAAAAAATTAAATAGGAACTAGGGGAATAACTCAGTGGACAAAGTGCCTGCTCTGCAAGCATGAGCCTGGGTTTGAACTTCCATCAGCCATGTAGAGCCAGGCATGGTAGCACTGGTGTGCAATCTTTGTACCCGTGCTAGGATACAAACCTAGGAAGATCTCTGGGACTTCTGGCCGTCTAACCCAGCCAATTGGCTACCTCCAAGCTCAATGAGGGACCCTGTCTCAAAAAATATAATAGAGAGCAAAAAAGATGCCCCAAATTCATCTT
Organism: Rhabdomys pumilio; assembly: GCA_030674055.1. NCBI lineage: Eukaryota > Metazoa > Chordata > Mammalia > Rodentia > Muridae > Rhabdomys > Rhabdomys pumilio. The sequence goes on along the minus strand of JANHMN010000001.1, from coordinate 54,674,274 downwards.
TGATCTCCACATGTGCATACATAGGTGCATATCCATAAACACATACATACACACAGAGGGAGAGAGAGAGAGAGAGAGAGAGAGAGAGAGAGAGAGAGAGAGAGAATACACAAACATACCCTCTTGTGCATAAAAATTTACATACAAAGAAAAATTTTACATAAAATCATCTGACATAATGTTATTTTCCATAACCATCTGAAGTTTATCTTGTTATTCATTCAACTCATGCATATAAAAATATACAAAAGTTTCTTATAAAGGCAGAATAATGAGAGAGGGAGGAAGAACCTTTTTTACACAGAGTTCAAAGACCTTTGTTTTAAGGAAATAGATGAAAAGATCTGAAACAAAGGGGACTAAAAACTGTGACAGGAATTAGAGAAAACTGGTGGAAAGAGACTGTCACCCACGAAGGCCCTTGTGGGTGAACATCTTGTGGCTTGTGTAGCAGAGGAGAGGTTTATAGGATAAATAACATAGTGAGGAGGCAGTCAGAAAGTCAAGAAGAAAGTGACAGACTAAGACCAAAGAGAAAACAGACCTAAAAGCCAAAAGACCCGCTTCAAAGTGTCCTGCCATCTGATGAGTGAAGACGGTGGACACTGAGAGAGGCCCTTCTGGTTTGACAGGTTGGTCGCTGCTGGACTGAGAAAGGTTATGGGTGGTGGGGCGCTAGGAGGCAAGCTGCGGTTGATTTGGAGAAGTGTGGAGAGGGGATAAGATGTAACACTGAGCTACCTTCACGCAGTAGAGAAGGCGCATCCTGTGGGGAGGAGCAGAGCTGGAAGGCCACTGAGGCTACTGCAGGGTAGTTCTTAACAGGACACACCCACCATGAGGTAGTAAGAAAATTAGATGGTGTAGTGAGAAGAAAATGAAAGATTTCAGGAGAGATACTATACTGTATAATAAATACCACAAACATGGTTTTCTAAAGAACACAAATTCATTTCCTTGACATCCCAGAAATCGGAAGCCCAAGATCAAGCTCTTGTCATAGTTGTCTTCTGAGCCCCCTCTCCTGGAGCTGAAGTTGTACTTTCTTCCTCAGTCTTCACATAGTATTTCCCCTTATCTCCTCAGAAAGACACCAGTCACATGGTGCTAGATCATTCCCAGTGACTTCACTGGCCCATAATTACCTCCATCTCTCAACACAGTCCCACTGTGAAGTACTGGGTATTAGGACTTCACACATGCCTTTTAGGGGGTGCTATGCAGCCTTTAATAGAGAGAAAAGTTGGGGTCCAGTGCATAGGTCAGAAGTTTTAGCATATTTATAACCAGAAAACCGAAAGAAAACAATGGGAATCGAGAGTTATATGTTTCATATCATTAGTGGTGGAAACATATGTGTGAAGCAACCATGTCAGGAACTTAGGGAAGTTGGATGAGGTGCCACAAGGGAAAGAAAAAGACAAGAGTTATACAGAAGAGTGAGGGGTTAGCTGGCAAAAAGAAATAAAGTAGTGATCTCAGGCAGCTCCAGAGCCCACCTGAAGTCAGTGGTCATGCCTTTAATGTGAGACTAGCCCCATGCATTGATAACTGCGTATATTAGAGGGAAAGACTATTGTAACTAAATCTTATGAATGTCACCAGTGTACAACACACACACACAAACACACACACACACACACACACAGAGAGAGAGAGAGAGAGAGAGAGAGAGAGAGAGAGAGAGAGAGAGAGAGAGAATCCAGTTATATGTGCTTATTTATGCTCCTAGGACATAACTTTCCTAGAAGCCCATCCTCCTTGGAAACATTAACCAGTGTGGATACTGTAACTTCTATCATTGTAACCCACTTGAAAATGTCGGTCTGTTGGTCTACGAGTAGAGAATGTTTCTTGCTTCTTATCTTTTAGAAGAAAGGAGTGCAAATCTACAGAAACCCACAAAAACTAAAAAGGGGAACTTTACAAAATCCTGGATCCTATAACTTCTAAGATCCACTGTTAAGTAACTGTGACCTTAGGAGGATGGGTGAGCTGCAGATACCTAAGAGAACTGCGGGTATGGACTTGAAAATGCAGATGTTTAAGTCAAATTGTTCGTTGCTTTAGAGCATATTTTTATTAAGAAACTCACATACAAATGTATAATAATATATAATTTTATTACTTTAAACCCCAAGACACAAATTAGAGTTACATAATCTCTAATCTGTGGCCAGTTTATGGGATAAATTTCTGCATGTCTTGGGGCACTACTGAAATGAAGACTGTCATAAAGGAGACATCCAGCTATAATCCTGATTACTCGACATCATTACGGACAGCTCACTTCTGCCCCAAACTCACCACAACTCAAATTCCTACAGGGCAGCAGATATACATGGTCAGCTATACACTGGCCTGAGCAAAGGTTGTGTCCATGTCTTCCTTCCCAACTGACTGAGCACATCCTTCAAAACATCTGGTATGGGATGCCCTCTGGAGGCATAGGAAAGCTTGTTCTTTTAAAGGCAGGCCACAGACTTACCCAGAAGCACTGAAGATGCTAAAGTTGGAAATCCTCATCAGACTATCTATGTAATTCAGCCTTCATTAATGAGGGATTGAGCCTGCAGAAATACAGTCATCTTCAGAGCGTCCACTCAGCAAGACCATCATCAGGAAAGCTACTGGACCTTTTTAAATGGATGTGGTGGGGAGGGTTGGCTTGAAGTCATCTGCTAATACATTATTCAGGAAAAGTGTTTATGTTTAGTAGCATTTACTGAATCGCTAGTGTGGATAGAATGATGAGATTTGAAAATGTGCAATTACAGCTGGGTTGGGTATCAGTATTTTTCTCTGGCTGGAAGGACAGACAATGGCCAAGTTTTATCTTTCAGAAGTACTTCAGGAAGAAGGAGGAAAGAAGGTATATCTGTAGTAGGATCAGAGGGAGCAAATTCCAGTTCTTCTCAGTGGGTGAGTTTGAAATCAAGCCAAGAGTTATAGCAAAAACAAGATCAGGCATTGGTAGTAACTGGTTCTGGGAAGACTCCTATTTCCCCGCAGGAAAAAAAAAACAATTAAGGTTTTGCTGTCATTCCTTAGCAACAATCATATCAATAAACCAATTTTGCAATGGCGAAACAGATTTTCTCAGATGTAAGTTGCAAGATGCTGCTTTGTATTGACTAAGCTTAAAGCTGTCGAAACGTCTTTGGATTGAAGTCTGAGGGCTGCACTGCTTTAAGGGGGAGACGTTTTCCTCCTTGCTGGAGCTAAGCACTATTTCTGAAATATCTGGCTGGATCTTAAAAGCCATTTGTGACAGGTGATAATTGATTATACATTGCCTTTTGCCAGAAACTCTAATGTCATTGCCATATAGAGACACAGCAGCAGCATAGTGTGTGTGTGTGTGTGTGTGTGTGTGTGTGTGTGTGTGTGTGTGTGTACATGTGCAGAGGACTGGAACACAAATAAAGGGGTTCATAAATTAAATTTAATGTTTCGTAGCTCTTCTTTAAACAAAGTAGGTGTGGAAATTATTTCAAGTTAAAATATATTTTTGCACAAAGTAAATGCCAGTGACTGGGTGTGTGTGTGTGTGTGTGTGTGTGTGTGTGTGTGTGTGTGTGTGGAAAAAGAAAGCAAAATAAGGAAAGTCATGTGTGGTGCTAACTAAATATTAAAAGAAGGAAAGGACATGTTGATATCAAAAGGGGAAATATAAAACACTGAAATTTCAATTTTAAGCATTAGCCAAATAAGAATATACTGATAAAAATTCAACAATACCAATTTTGTGTATACATACAAACAAATACACAATTATACAAAAAAACAACAATGAACTGGAAAATTGTCCTTGGGGGAGTTTTCACTGAATAAGTGCTTCTCCAATTTAATGTAGTTATTTTTATTTCATTAAAAAGTCAAATTTCTTCAATTGCAGAATAAACATTTTGTGCCTAAGGAGGAAAAACATTAGAAGTAGATGAGGAAACGTCATGACAGAATGATAGTTAAGCTTACATGGGACCATTTATGGTATGCCATTTGATTAAAACAGTTTGAAATGTATTTTGGGTCCTACAGCAAAAGTGGGAAACCAATTGACCATGGGTCAGAGTGGGCTCAGATTAGCGCTGCTTCTGCGCATACACACTGAGTCTTGTTCCTCTGGACAGCCATTGTGCATTAGAAGCTACAAACTTATTTGCTAGGCCTGTGGTTGGCGTTGTTTTCTACATGCTAAAAATAGTAAAACATTACTACCATACTATCATACTATCATATAAAATTGGTATCATTTTATAAAAATTGTGTTTCTTGTGCATAAGTATCCACTGCAGGAACACATACAGATTATGAATGAAACTGTGTTTCTCACTGGAGACTATTGATAGTTTAGAAATCTCACACACAGAAAACAGAGTTCTTAACATTATATTAACAGATATGTATTTCCCATTTGTATTACTTCACAAACACAATCATATTTATGCCACAGACATTTATTTTCTACTACTGTACATGGACACGTTTTTCAAAATTTTCTTCTTCCACATAGCAGATACTCAGAAGCTTCGGAGAGAGTCTTAAAATACTCATCACCTACAAATGCCTTTTTTTCTTCCCTGTCCATGCTCTGTCAACTTCCCTTAACCTTCTTCTTTCTTTGTTGCTATAGCTGAAAGTGAAACACTTGTCTTTCCCAGAGCCTGGCCAGGCCCCCAGTTTGTTGGTTGTCATATGAAATACTGTGATCCTGTAAGTTTTCAAACGCTTGAGGGAATCATGTTTATATTTATGGGCAAGCACAAAGGGCTTTACGCACTTACATTACTTCCTTCCCTTGCTTTCTAAGGAGAATCCTGTGTTACATAGCTGAACTGCTGGGCCCTTACTGTGCTGAGCAGAGTAACATGTTCTCATTCTGTCAATGGCCAACCTGAGAATCCAGAATTACCAAAGAGAAGAGCCTCTGGCATGCCTGAGGGGGATTATCTTGATTATACCAGTTGATAAGGGAGTCCAATTTTAATTGTGAGTGGGACCATTCTATAGACAAAGGATCCTAGACAATATAAAATCGAGAAAGCAAGCTGAGCACTAAGATGCATGCATTCACTGATTGTCTCTGCCTCTTTAAATTTTATTTTTACTTTGTATGTATCAGTGTTTTACCCAAGTGTATGAACCTACACCATGTATCTGCTTAGTGTTCAGATGGTCCAGTGGGGATGGTGAATCTCTTGGAAGTAGAATTACAGCTGGTTGTAAGGCTGGTTGGTGCTGGGAACTGAATTCGGGTCCTCTAGAAGATCAGGAAGTGCTCTTAATAGCTGAGCCAGCTTCCCAGGCACCTGTTCTCTGCTTCTTATAGATGCTGTGACCAGATGCTTCAAACTCCTGCTTCCTCCACTGCCATGCTGTGGACAGTGAGATAAAATAAGGCCATGCTGTCCTAAGTTGTTTTTGTTTCATTCCAGCAACAAGATGCAAAAACTGAAAACAGAGAAAAGGGAAAAGCGTATGTTGCATGAGAAAAGGGAGATTTACTATAAGCTGAGAACAAGATAACAAGTTTAGAAAGTAAGAAAAGAGGATGGCAAATGGGGAGTGGTAATGGACTATTAAGAGGGACGGTCCACCTAGAGTGTTCTAGAAAGATCTAAGAAGGGGAGATTCTGGGCAGTTTTCTGTTTAAGCATTTTCCCTTTGCTATGTATCCAAGAGCCCTTTAGTAAAAGCATTTTGATGTGTTTCAGTGCTGTGCTGGGTCACCTTGTAGTTCCTGGAGATACTTCACTATGCCTTAAGACTCAGCAAGCTGACTTGGGCTATGACTGTATTCTCCCATTTTCTAAGGCCTATGCTTGCCTTCTCAGCCAGTGTGACATTTAAAGGAATAGGCTTAGACTTCTGCTTAGCCACAACACCAAGACTGTAAGATTCACACTGGGGGCAGGTGATTCTCTCTCTTCTTGACAAGGGAGGCTTACTATATTTGTAGATATTTCTCAGTTTACTCAGAATTCAGAATTTTGACTTTTTGTTGCCATTAAAATCACAAGGAGAAAGAGACTGAATAATCATCATAACTATGCATTTTATATACATATGTTTAACATAACTATAACTATTTGAGAAAGGAAGAGTCTATAAAAGTCCCCAGAAAGTTTGTTAAAATATGACATGCGTAGCATGTACACTGTCCTCTCCTGCTTTGCGTGTCAAAAATGATGATGACATTGAGGCTTTTGAGTAACAAGTTGTGATTCTTTCCAATTTGAAAATCTCAGGCTTAAAACACCTGACATGACATGACCTCTCACATGACCTTAGACAGAAGTATGCTGGACTAAGACCATGTCACTGCCCTGCTTTAACAAGTGATGTGTCACATGGTCACCCCAGTGCTGAAGGCCCTGGACAGATAGCCTCCTACACATGATGACTGGATCAGTGCCATTCAATTACATCAAGGAATCTGTGTTTGGGGAAGAATGAACTATCCCATATATGCAATTCTATGTGAGAAGCTTAAGAGGTGCTTTTGTTGCCACATTTCAGCAAACCATTCTCCAATAAACAGACCAAACACTTGGCATTTCCATGTGTAAGTATGCATTTTATGGATAGTTTTTGTCAGTCTAAGCATTAGCAATAAATACTGTTGTAACTGTAAATAATAAAAGCTTCAAGGATATCTTCTGGTATGAGCTGACATGTCTGGACGATTAATTCCATCTCTATAAGGTGTTTATATTACACAGCCCCAGCCAGCCACTGAGACAATAAGGACTTTTTGTTTGATGTACCTCAATTTGCACATCTGCTTCAATTCCTCCACCAGATGTTCCTATTTATTTATATTCTTTCTTTCAACTTTAAGATACTCCCACTCTGGGCAAATTTGTATTAATACAATAAACCATATTACGCAGAATGTCAAGTAAGCTAATGTGTTGGCCAAAATTAAATGTAACTTCCTCAATCAACCAAAAGTGGTGTGATTCTAGAATTTTCCCAACGATCTATACGCAACGAGTTCTTATTATCCTTTTCTAATTTGTACTAGCCTTTTGAAATTTGTTTCAGCTGCTACACATTTTCTAATCTAATCAGCCCAATTACATCTATCAGTGGTCATTTATATTTGAATCATTTGCGAGATTATTTCCATAACAAACAATTGCAACTGTTAATGTGTGTTGGAAATATACTGAATAAAGTATCTCAGCAAATCCTCAAAACTACCCCATCGGCTCCCCCCTCTTCACACCAAGCACCCGCCGTATCTTTCACATCTTCGCTGAGTTGCTCCTTCAACCTGCCTCGGAAGCTGAGCACCCCCACAAATTGACCCTGACTAAACATTCTCTCACCGTGGGCAGTTTTCCATGGTCATTTGACCGCTACCAAATCTGGAGAAACATTTTACATGCCTGTCTGATGACGCTCTGTGTAGTCTGATGAAGGCATGTGTTTGGAGAGAAGGGGATACACGGAGAGAAGGAATACTTCCTTCTTTTCCTTTCAGCTGATGCTGTTGTTTCAGGATGTTAGGGACTTCCATTGGTGAGAGAGATTTATTACTTACTTCCTGGAGAAGGCAATTTTCCCTCAAGTGTGACCATTTAGACGGGAGCATCCAAAAAGTCATGGATTTTTTTTTCCCCCTTGTAACTTAGAAAGAGAAACTTGAATCTACCCAACTTCCCACTGCCCTTGGAGATGAGCAGCCATAAGCTTTCTGAAGCCACAAGCAGAGAGATCACAGACAGGGTCACCAGCTGCAGGCTTTATAGCCACAAATGGACTCAAATTCTTTCATGACTTTTGGAAATTCACCATGTGGAGGGTAGGTCACTATAGAGAGACCAGAAAGAGAATGGCACCCAAATACAAACGCAGACCAGCAAGTGTTCCCAGAATAAGAAAAGCAGGCCCTCCCACCTACATGGGAAAAAAAAGTAGGCCAATTATGATTGATCACAACCTAATACCACAGAGCTGCACTCACTTGTATGACAGAAAACTTTATTCACAGTGGCTCATCCTAACTGACCAGATGCCTCCAAACTGAACAAACTGAAGAACTCCATAGCCCGTCACCATATATCAGTTGTCACGTTACTTCCACATCCTCTGCATACTTTTTGGTACACTAAGCAAACTTGTTTTACTCCACTTTGGTCTAAAAGGGTGACTTCTTTCATCCAAGTGCACAATCCTCTTCTACTCAATATGCTAATGGTACAGTAATACAAGTGCTTATGGGAAAGAAGTCTCACTCTGCCTTGCACCACCCCCTTCCCACCCTGCCACCTACATCACCAAACAAAGGCTCCAGTGTACTGGTAAGGGGCTCTCAAGTGCCCCTAGACTTTTTCACTATCTACTTTGCTGGGCAACTTTAACCACTGTCTTTGCATTTATCACTGATAGATAGATGACTGACTTATCTTTTCCTATAGGCCAATCTCTCTGATGGTTCATGATATGCCACTAGGTCAGATCTAGTGATTTTCGCCAGGCCTAACTCTGGAGAAATTTCCACACAATTTGTTTAGTCAATGTCTCAGCATCGCTAACCTGTGGCCATTTACAGCCACCGTTGATCTGTCAGTGTGTAACTGGCCTCTCGATCTTGAATCTTTTCTTTCTTGAATCTTAACTTCTTGTTCCCATGTCTCCACTGCTGTCAAAGGGAATATTCTATTCATCATATCTCTGGTAAAGTGTTTATCTTGCAAGCATGAGGACATCACTAGACTTCATGTAAAAATGCTAGTTATGGTAGCACATGCGTGTAATTCAGCACTGGGAAACAAACACATGAGGATCCCCAAATCTCACTGGTGAGACAGTGTAGCCTATTGGGCAAGGTCCGGACCAGGGAGAGACTCTGTCTCAAAAAACAAAGTAGACGACTCCTAAGGAACAAAACCCAAAGTTGTCTCAGGCCTCTACATGAATTCATGCACACACACTCATGAATGTGTGCACACATACAAAAGGAAAAGCATGTTTCAGTAACTTCCCTAATGAAGAACCATTAAGGAAAAAGTTCAAAGACACTGACAAAATTTACAAGCCATTTCAAGGGATGAGCATGGGTCCTGCTTACCACTCTGACTTAACTCTGTGATGTAGAATAATCTCTTTTTCCTCCTGAAGACACACTGAAGCATTTTGTGAATGTGTAAAACCAGATTTCCACAGAGGACAAGTTCAGTCTTTTTTGTGGCCTGGAAGTAATGATGGACAAGCAACTCTCCCTTTCTTCGAGTACAGTTTCCTTGTTCAACCCTCTGGAATTGCAGAGCAGCTGGAGAGCAGATCTCAGGACCTCCAACTACAGCCTGCATCTACAGCAGGCACATTTCATTCGTGCTTTACATTTTAGAGCATACTCTTGTGGGTTTTGTTGGTGGGGGTTTTTTGTTTTGTTTTGTTTTGTTTTCCTAAGGGGCATCATTTCTCCACATCTAAAGATGTTTCTAGTATTTTTCTAAACACTCAAAAAAACACCAGATGAATACACCAATCTCCAAGAATTACAGAAAACAATGTAGACTGGTAAGACATTCCAATAGGTAAAGCTGTCCATAGCTCTGGGTTTTCTCAACTGGCCCTTCTTTAACAAAAGAGTCAGCCAGGCTCTCAGTCCTTCTGTCTGTTCATCTGTAGATGCAAACACTAAGTCAATCCTCTCCCTCTGTCTTTCCCACTGTCAGGGCACAAGAAGGTTCAGTCTGAATTTGCAACAAGAAGAATGAGAAGCAGGACTTATTCAAGTAAGGTGAAGGATGGCAGCCTACCTGGGGAATGACATGTGGCTAGGAATATATCCACAGGGCACTGAGCAGAACTGGAACCTGCCCTCATCTTCATCATGGAAATGGTTACAACATGGCTTTCCTCTGATGAATGCTTTACATTGGCATCTCCTTTTGCTTTTTCTTCTTTCTGCCATGGATCCTCACTTCCAGTCCCCAATCCTTCCGCAGAGGCACCCTTTGCTGTTCCAGTCTTTGTGTGGGAGCATGTGGTTCTTTGTTTTGGGAGCCATATTTAGTAATTGATTTAGGCCTTGAATTTGAGCTACACCTGTGCAGGTATTCAGGCAAAAGCTCAGCGGCCATTGTGTTGAGGTCATGTCCCAGAAGTGCTATGCACACACACTTGCCAGCCTCCCTGGCAGGCATGCCTGTCTTCTGGTCTCCAAGAACCTCCAGATGTGGGGCCTGATGTGATGGTTTGCCATTCACTGCTCATATCTTCTTCAGGGGTGATAGCCCTTCCCTGATTCATGAAGTAAGAGTGTTACCATACAAAAGCCTGAAGCTCAAAGAAGTAACTAAGGAAAGGATAAAATGTGGAGAGAAGAAGAAAAGAGATTATCTATGACAAGCACTAACCATTCCATGGTAGTGCCTGCCTGTGATCCCAGCACTAGGGAGGCTGAGGCAAGAAGACTGTTTGAAAACAGTCCAGGGGATAAAAAGAAGGTGCTCTCTTAAAATGTGAATGAGTGATAAATATAAATAAGTGAACAAATAAAAAGAAATATAAACACTCTCTTGGTTTAGTTCTGTGAGGGTGACACATTCAACCACATGAGTGAACAACACAAAAGTCAAGATGACATGCAGATTGTCACAGACCTACAATTTCATGACACCCTTCCTTCCATGGGCAACATGCTTTCTGGCTTATAAAGAAGTGGTTCTTTGTTTTGGGAGCCATATATCCTGGAACTATAAGCTTCAGGCCTACTATAAATGTGTTGTAAAATAGTCTAGATGTTACAGTACCCAGCAAGGCATTTTTTAGTAGAGACTTCAGAAATGAGGCTTATGAAGGTCCCTGGCTTGGGATCACACAGTCAACGGAAATGGTTATGAGGGGGTTTGTTGGCTGAAATCAGTTCCTGTCCATGCTTCTCAAGGATAAGATCTACATAGTTTCATAGCTTTCTGGAACATGAGTGACTCTTCACTGCCATTGCTTATATCTGGGCTGCCCCCCCCCCAGTGTTAAAGGGTCACTTTCACTCCTTTTGTTATCCTGCCCCTCCCCCACATTAAAGGGTCATTTTCACTCTCAAGCCTTATATGGAAGAGCAAGGACCAAGGAGCGCTTTCTCATCACTGAAGGTGTGTTCACAAAGGAGACTGTGCATCCCTTGGTCTCTTTCATAATCTTTCTTCTTTGCCTCCTAACAAGGACACAGGTAGCTTCACCCACCAGTGTACTCTCTGCCTTTTCACAGGCCCCAAAACAACAAGCCAACTAGCTATGGATGGAAATACAGCAGATATGAACTAGCTCTGTGCACAAGGCACCTTGGCCATTTTGTCAAAAATCTGACACATGCTCCTCTTATCACACCAGCCCCATGTTTTCTGGATTTGGCTCTTTCTTTCTGTTCCTCTGTTCATGCCCATCTCTCCTGCCACAGGAAGCTTCTCATGTTTCCTCAAACTCAAGTCTCAGCCTTCTTTGCCATTCCCCCTTCACATCTCCAGCTACCTCTAACAAATACACTGCTCAGCTTAAGACTCTTTCTTTAAAAGCACTCACTGTGTCTCTCAACACCAACTACTCTATTACAAAAAGTCAGTAGTTATTGGTCCTCTTGCAGGACTTAAGAACTGACCACAACATAATGTGATTATCTACTGAATTAGCATCCATCACTACCAGACCCAACCATTATTGAAGGTAGGTTTTATATTATATTTCTATCTACATTCTTACATTGGACTTCTGATAATGCATAGAGTTAGCACAACAAAAATCATAGAAATTTGTATCTGAAAGACAATAGCTTAAAGATGCCCTCTCTACAAATATAGGGTCATCGGGATTTTTGAATCCAATACAATAACCCAATGAATGAACTGCTTCTCAGATGAACTCAGGGATGGGACACACTTATAGTCTATAAAATCTTCCAAGAGCGCCAATCATCTAGTATTTGAATAACAAGCTGACCTTTAAATTTCATTCATCATGTTTTCATGTTATAGACAAATTATGCATTGGCTAGAGTAAGTTCATAGGTATAAAGAGACAAGGTAAAGCTAAACGATCAATACCCATGCAATTCATAAGTACTCATTCTCCCATCGGTGGATATAGGAGTCTTGCAGTGACTCCAGAGCCAGTGCTGTTTTAATGACCATCAAAGCTTTTGCACAAGAGTGATGCTGTAATTGTCTTTGCTTAACATAGGAGGAAACTGAATCATAGAGAGACTCACCCAGTGCTATACTCCTATCAAGTGGCAGAATTGTACTTGGAACCAGAGCACAGAGCCATTACAGATTCCTTTCAGAATACTATGCATTATCATACTACCAGACATAGACAGTTTCAATAACCACCATGCCATGAAGGGATAGGGACTCTGTTCCATTTCTGCTCCATCCTGCCAGTGGCTATATCTACCTACAAAGCTTTTGACTTTTTCACCACCTACCTAAGACTCTAATAATTCTGTTGCTGCTGTCTGGAGTCTACCTTTCCAACTTCAGCTTTTGTAGGAAGATTCTGTGCTTTGCTAATGTCTGCCTACCCTTAGGAACTAACACACAGAAAGTGCAGGGTGAGGTTCTGTTTGCTTCCTTCTATTCTCTCCCTCTGTTCTATCCTCACCCCTTCCTCTTCTAACATAGACATTATATTCTAGTTAAGCTGATTCTCAGAAAATGATGATCTTTCCATCCTCACCTCCTCCACAACCTCATGGCTTATCATCCTCTCCACATTTTTGCTCACTCTGATGATCTTCCAGAGTTGATCCCATCTGCCCCTTGGTATTCCTTAGTGCAAGTTTTGTCCTCTTTAGAAAAGCTTTGGTGACTATCCTAGCCAACATAAACAGATCTCTCTCTCTCTCTCTCTCTCTCTCTCTCTCTCTCTCTCTGTGTGTGTGTGTGTGTGTGTCTCTCTGTCTCTCTCTGTTTCTCTCTGTCTCTCTGTCTGTCTCTGTCTTTCTCTGTGCCTCTCTGTCTCTCTGTCTCTCTGTCTCTCTGTCTCTCTGTCTCTGTCTCTCTCTCTCTCTCTCTCTCTCTCTCTCTCTCTCTCTGTGTGTGTGTGTGTGTGTGTGTGTGTGTGTGTGTGTGTGTTAAGGAAAGAATGTTCCATGTCTCAAATTCTTTCTCCTCCTTTCTCTGAAGCACTTCATCAGTATTGGGCACGTGGTAGAATTCTGGGCTTGTCGTTTAGCTGGTGGCTATAGAGCACGCAAGTAAGACCCTTCCTACCTCATCCTCCGTGTGGACTTCCTAAAGGTATGGATGCCTTTCTTGCTTAATGTGGTCTTGTACATTGTGTAGGGAGAGTGTCTTACAATTTATATGCCAGGGGTTTGTGTTCAGATCTTACTTTGCATAACTCCTTTGCTTCTGTTAACCTATAGATAATAATGATGATTTCCATTTAAGGTTGGGAAGTTATGATATGGTAATGTGTATGCAGAGTTCCGGGTAAATATTACTTAGCACTGGCATCTCAGCAACAAGACATAAATGGGTCAGAGAACGACTGATCCCGGATATGATGTCCAAACGAGGAAACTCAAGGACTGATGCCATATTATTTGGGAGAAAGCTCACAGGATACCAACCAGAGCCTTTGTATTTACTATATTCTCTTCACATGCCTTTTTTACATTTTTTCTTTGTTTTAATTAGCTCACAAAGGGCTATCCTTACTTTATAATGAAACACTAAAAAAAAATTGCTATTTTTTTTCCTTCTCTTGTGGGTCAGCTCCCACTTTCCTAAATGTCTAAGAAATATCCATTTAAGATTCTGCTTTACCCAGTGCTTTTCTCAGCCCACCATGAATCTGCTATGCAGGTTAATGGAGCAGGTTTCTTGCAGGGATGCCCCATACACCTGTCTACTTCCCAGCTGTCACTTCTCTGGTAAGAATTCCAAAGGGAAGGGCCCCAGTGTTGGTGACACCAACTGCTGAGCTGCCAATGATATCTCACTCTGGTACAGTGTTGACAGGAGAGAGAGGCTGAAGGAACTGTGCTCCCTGGTGGCAGGTGTGAAGGGGGCCTGCTTTGTGGCAGAGATGGCTACCAGTCAAGAATCACATGCCTTGCTTAGAATACTTTTTATTTGTTAGGTCCAGCTCCAAGAATAGGAAAGAATTGGAAGACAGTTCTTGGGGACAATTTGCTCTACTGAGCATGCCGAAATACCAACTACTGAAATAGTTTAGTTATGTGTTTATTTCCCTTAGTTTTTGAGGTACACAGTAACCTGCTTTACCTGGATATTGATGTAGAAGGAAAAAACACTCCTGAAGAAACCTTTGTGTCAAGGTGAAATTAGTTTCTCTTATCCAAATAAAAACAATCCAAATATGTTTCCCAAGCATCTTAGCATTAAGTTAGCACAGTTATTCTTTCTATCTAGAACCATGCAAGACCTGGAACCTCTCTCCTCTTGCTTTCTACAATTTTCTGTTTCCCCGCTTCAAGATGCTCAAGAGATGCAACCCAAGACCAGTACTCAGCTAGCAGCCCTCGCCACCCCTACCTATTCGCTGGAAACTCAATGAGGTTTCTTAGCGTATTGTGCTCCCAAGGCCAATGCATGGCCCTGTACACCAGCAGGAGTGAATCTAGGTACAGTTTTAATCCAGTAATGCTTGCTATATCTCTGCTGTGCCCCCAGGGCAGGAGGGTCACCTGAGTGCTCAGTACCTCTCTCAGGCTGTAATGTCTTTGAATCACATTTACACCATGCTAAAAGGAGTGATTCGGGCTCGATTTGGAAGGTCTTTCTTTTGCATTCTGGTTTATGTGGCTTTATAGAGTCTTGGGATCATCTGGCTCTCTGGGGGACTATTACTAGGATAGTATTTCTTTTATTGAAATATATTCTTCTCTCATACAATACATTTCAGCCACTGTTTACCCCCCCTCCACTCCTCCTAGTCCCACACCCACACCCCCTCTCCCTAGAGCCACGCCCCCTTTGTTTCTTCTCCAGAAAAGAGCAGGTCTGGAAGACAACACAAGATACAAGACTCCCATATGGAGACCAGACAAGGCAATAGGATGGTATGTTGTTGTTTTTAAGATTTTTCTTACCTTAACTCTTCCTTAATCATTTTTATGATTGGAAAAATTAGGGTGTATGTGTGTGTGTGTGTGTGTATGTGTGTGTGTATGTGTGTGTGTGTGTGTGTGTGTGTGTGTGTGTGTAGACAAGCCAGTGTGAGTATCAATTTAGGTAAAAACTAAATCCTAAATACTAATTTACATAAAAAATACACATACTGGTCAGGCATGGTGGGATCCGCTCAATCCCACCACTCAGAAAGCTAAAGTAGATAGATGGAGAGGTTAAGAATTCCCTTCATGTAAATATTAAATCTAGGGTTAATGTAAGAAGTAGTTACATGCTGTACCATGGTTTTACAGTTCCACTTTTAAAGCACATTTGTCTAGGACAAACATAACTGTGAAAATAGTCACCACTGCCCTTTCAATACTGATGTAACAACATACAAGATGATGTTGAGCAATGAATGAAGGAAAAAAAAATTCTCACAGTTCTTGTGGCATGAAAGTACAAACAACTCATCTCCTGTCCTAGTAAGGATGCAATGTCCCAGTGATGTCCCTGGCAGCATCACAACAGGGCATAGAAGCAATGGTATGAATACAAACAAGGGAGAGAGAGAGAGAGAGAGAGAGAGAGAGAGAGAGAGAGAGAGAGAAACAGATAGAGAGACAGAGAGAGACAGAGAGACAGAGACAGAGAGAGACAGAGAGACAGAGACAGGGACAGAGAGACAGAGAGACAGAGATAGAAAACCATGTTCCCTGAGATGACAACCAGCTCTTGCAGGAAGCAGTCCAAAACTCTGATACCCAGTCCCATCCATGTTATCAGAGGCAATCCATTAGTAGTAGCAAAGCCTATGCCTATGAGCTCATGAGGATAGACTTAGTTGCCTTCTGGCAGGACTGGCTCTAGTAAGTATTATCACTTAAAGCCCCTACATTGGTACCAAGTTTCTAACACACGGAGTCCTGGAGAGCCAGCCGTACACAAAATGTAGCAATTCACTATTCACTTACATTTCAAGCAGGTATCAGAATACTAACTACAGTAAATGACCTTCTCCTTTCGAAACCTTTCAAGGGTATGGATTCATCAAGAGTACACAACTATGATAAACATTCATGCACCAAATCTGGATGTTCACAGCTTCACAAAACAAACATTAAAGCATGAGACCACACAGGCCTAGATACAATAACAGCTAACTCTAAGACCTCACTCACACATCTAACTAGATCAACTAGCAACGAAACCTCAGAGACAAATAACATAGTAGATCAATTATACTTATCAGATATCTATAGATCATATAACCAAGCAAAGAGAGAATATATATATTCTTCTTAGGGAAAAATGAAACTTCTCTAAGACAGCATATTATAGACCACAAATGAGCTTTTACAGTATAGATTGTGATGATGATGGTGGTGGTGGTGGTGGTGGTGGTGGTGGTGGTGATGATGATGATGATGATGATGATGATGATGATTCCATGTATCTTTCAGATCATGGTAGACTAAAACACTAACAATGAACTTACTGAAAAAGAAATCATAAAAAATATCACAAAAATCTCAAAACACCAATAAAATAACTAGAAATGAACCTAACCAACAGGAGGAAAGACTTCTGCAATAAGAATTTTAAGATACGGACAAGAGACTTCAGAAGACAATAGACAATGAAAAAACTGTCCATACTTCTGGACTGGCAAAATTAATAGTAAAAATGACTCTCCTCCTAGACTAACATAGATTCAGTGCAATCCTCATAGAGAATCCATCAACATTATTCAGATCTTGAAAAAAAATGTAAAATTTGTATGTGAACAAAACGAACCACAAATAGACAAAGCTATCTAAATAGAAAGAATACCAGAAGCATCCTGTTACCTGAACTAAAACTATATTACAGAGCCATGGTGATAAAGACAGCATAATACTGGAACAAAACAGACATGTAGAACAATTCAACATAATAGACAACCTAGAGATAGATCCACACAGCTACAGACTTAGTTTTTGACAACGATGTTGTATTAGTTTGTTTCTCTGTTGCTGTGATTAAATACACTCTGACTTTAGGAAAGAAAGGGTTTATTCCACCTCACAATTCCCAGGTCACAGTCCTTTACTGAAGGAAGCCAAAGTAGGAACTCAAGTCAGGAACCTATAGGCAGGAACAGAAGCAGAGATCACAGTGAAACATAATTTACTGGCTTGCTTCCTCTGACTTGCTCAGTTGCCTTTCTTATGCAGTCCAGGCCTATCTGCTCAAAGATGGCACAGCCCACAATGATCTGGACCCACCGGCATCAATTCACAAGCAAGAAAATGCCACACAGACATGCCCACAGGCCAGTCTGACCAAGGCAAGTCCTCAACTGAGGTCTCCTACTCCCAGGTATGTCTAGGTTTGTGTCAAGTTGACAAAAACTTAACAATACCTATTCCAAATATGTGCACTAGAGAAAAAGATAGCCTTTGCAACAAATGATGCTGAGAATACTGAATTTCTACCTGCAGAAGAATAAAATTAAAACTGCCTCTCACTCTACACAGAAACCAACTGGATTAAAGGACTTAATTTAAAACTAGAAATACTGAAACTGCTAACAGAAAATATTTTAGGACATAGGATTGGCAAGAACTCCCTGACTAAAGCCCCAAAGGACAGCAGACATTCCCAAGAATTGACAAATGGGACTACATGAAATTAGAAGGCTTGTGCACAGCAAAACAAACAAAACAAACAAACAAAACTAAAAAATCTATTAGCAGAATGAGCAGGTAGCTTAACAAACAGAAGAAAATCATTGCAAGCATAATCCCGAACAGGAGCAAATGCCTAGAACTTATAAAGAACTGCAAAAATTAAAGACACACACACACACACACACACACACACACACACACACACACACACA
>JANHMN010000001.1:54644315-54656282 GCA_030674055.1 Rhabdomys pumilio | reverse complement strand
ACACACACACACACACACACACACACACACACACACACACACACACATCCTTCACTCAATAGCTGGACCAATGATCCAAACAGAGAGTTCCCAAATGAACAAATCCAAATGACCAATAAATATATTTTAAAGTGTGTGATAGTTCTAGCCATTTAGAGAAATTCAAATTAAACTCTACCTAGGAAGATTGGGCAACTTTTACAAATGTTATGATGTGGGCCACTGGCTATTCTGAGTAGTTCTTAGTTCAGTCTAGATGTACTTGAGCTGACAGTCAAGATTAGCAATCACACCAGTCCCTACCTGAGGAGCCATTTATAGTTGATAGCTACCATTATCAGGAGTCATTTTTCTTTTGGGTCTGGCTACTGGCAGGTTACACATGCCCCAGTGGATAACCCTGAAGCCGTGAACACACAGGCAGCATCGACTGGGCTCAGGGAGTTATCAAAAATGAAGGGATTTGAAGCTGAAAGGGTGAAATATAGGGGAATGAGTAGAGTTTGAGGGAGGGAGATGGGGTAGAAATTTTCAAAGAATAAAAAATCTTACTTAAAAATACTGTTCAATGACCCCCTTCTTACGCTGGTGATGTCATGCAGAATAATCATATAGATTTCATTATGATGACTTCCTTCTCAATTCAGCCTCAGCATAGGTCACCTTTAAGGTTGAATAAAATCCGTCTTAAGAGACACCCATGCTGTGAACCTTTCCCCACACTTCACTCAGAAGCCAATGCTGACTGCCATTTAGTCTATATTTTTCAAATACAATTATATGTGTGTGTGTGTGTGTGTGTGTGTGTGTGTGTGTGTGTGTGTGTGTATGCCAAACTTATGTGAGGAAATACAGTTTTCAAAAAATTCACTATATATTAAAGATTAAAATATTTGGTTTAAAAAAACAAACAAACAAACAAACAAAAAAAACCCTTAAAGATTGGCTGAAAATAGTAAGGACAGGAACTGCATTCCGGAGGTTAACTGCATTCAGGGTAACAGTTTCCACTTCTCAAAGACTACATACAGCTCTGCTCCTCTTCCTCCTCCCCTGTCCTCTTCCTCTTCCTCTTCCTCTTCCTCTTCCTCTTCCTCTTCCTCTTCCTCCTCCTCCTCCTCCTCCTCCTCCTTTTCCTCTTCCTCCCCTGTCCTCTTCATCCTCCTCCTGAATTGCATTGAACATTCCTGTCATTGGTCTCATTTGACACCTCTGTGGCACTCAGAACTGTTGTCCACTCCCTAGCTCTAGAAAGATCCCGATCCTGCTTGAGTTGAGTAGCATGACCATCTTGGCACATAACTGCTCACAGGCCCATTTTCTTCCTTACAGCCTCAGCCTCTTGAATGTGTAGCACTGGCTCCTGTTCATCTCTTCACTTGGTCTCCTGGTATATTCCTGGTATATTTACACTCCATTTCAATTGCTTCCTACAGTGGAGATAATTCTCTGATATCTTTCCTGCTCTAAGCACCAGGCCCAATTAGCCAATTGCTTAAGCAGTGACTTAGCATGGTTAGACGTCTGCAGAGTACACAACCTGAACATATTTCAAACTAAGACTATCATGTCTTCATCTCTTTCTATGCCCTGCCCTGGCACAAGTGCTTCTAGTGAATAACAATAATGATGAACCATGAAATAAATTTTTAGTTAATCAGATAATGCATTTTCTCATAGGAAAATGAACATGACTCAAAATAAAAACACATAAACACTGTTGGGCCAGCAAGTATTCTGTGAATTTGTAGTGTAAACGGAACTGAAACAATTTTGTGCCACTGGATGATCAGGACTTTGTAAGCGAATTGTGAGCACTTCTGCATATACAGATAGCCATGGACTGGATCCCTTCAATACCACAGCGTCACACAAAAGCTAGAAGGCAGAAAAGCTAAATAATTCATGGAAACAAGGACTACCATACATAGTAAGATATACAAGTTAGTTTGCTTTGAAAAAAATCAGAAATGAATGTACAGAATGCACAGATTCATTTAATATTTGCAAGAACACAGACGTGTTCCTCTGGGTTACACTGACACCTCCCTAATGGTGCCCTGCACTTTTTGAGACTGAATGGGAGTCAGGCTGAGGAAAAGAAAGAAGTCAGAAAGGAAGAGAGGGGAGGAGGGGGAGGGGAGGGAGGGAAGTAGAACCCACTCCTACCAAGCCATCATTTCTCCTTCCTACAGCATGTCCCCACAGCCTGGCATCGTGTGACTTGGCCCAGTCTACTCGGCTGCAGCAGTTTCACTGAAAGAGTTTCCTGTTAACCAGAGCTCTTGAACCTTGTACACAACAGAAAACATAAAATCATTTGACATTGTAAAATTTATAAGTAACAGACATTGATAAAGCATTAAGAAATCAAACACAGCATTCTAAAGCGCTTGGAGCAGTGACTTAGCATGGATCGTGAAGTCTGAGAGTGTTCCCAAAGGATTAAGGACAAATTCCTTCACTAGAGATACCAAAAACGAGTTTCAAAGGAGAAGTAAAATGAAAGAACACTAGAAAGAAAGATCCCACAGTAGCGAATGCAAAACAGATGCGTGCTCGCTCTATTTTTAATTTGTGTGATTGTTACTTTCTGATTCATCAAGAAGTAAATTTGGTATCATGAACTCTCTCACGACAGATAACATAAAAATTAGCAGTGCTTAATTATGGTCCCACAGACTTACAGATATGTAACAAAGCATTCTAGGTCCAACCTATGAATTCCAAAATACTGCTTTTATCGTTAACACAAACTGAGAGTTCTTAGGGGAGTCCTTTAGAAAGTGATCCTGCTCCCAGGCTACCCACAACCCACCAGGGACTGTGAATAGCGTGCCATGCACTGCAGCTGATTTTAATCTCCACGATGATGCATAGGGAGAGATGCAGTATCTAAAGGAACTGGCGGCTGAACAACAAGGAGCTTTAAAGATTAAAGTCAACACTTTCTACTGCACTGAAGACTGAATAGGAAGCTAATGCTGACCCCTGGGTCCAGGTGTAATATCCTCCATATGTTTTGGACTATAGCTATGGAAGAAGTGTAGCCTTCAGCATTATAGACAGTAAAATCCAAAGACACTATATTTGGTTTTCTATTAGGAAATTAGAAGCACAAGCAGTGTTAGTATAAACACTACATCTGTAATGAAAATTGTCCTTGAGTACAGAATGCCAATTAGAGAAATCTGTAGATATCTTAAGGTCTTAACCAAACGTAAGCTGAATAGATGGCCAATACCTGAAACCCTGGCTCACATGTGACTCACTGCCTAGCTCCTTAAGTTACCTCTTCACAGTGGAAACACTGGGTATATCAACAGTTGGTTTGACCTTGTTAGGTGTAAGGAGTCTGCACATGAGTAAACATTAACTGAACACTCTAAGATCAAAGACAAAAAATCATTTTCTCCTCAAGTCCAGTACCCTAAAGAAACAGCCCAGCCTGAAAGTAAGCTGTCCTTTAAACATATTAAATGTAAAATCTTACTGGAAACACTAAATCAAACAAGCCAAGAGTGCCCTGCCAATGAGAGAAAATTCTCCAAATAGTAGAGTTTTGATTTAGCTACTGCCATGTGGGAAACCTTATGTAGTAAAGTATATGCTTGAAATTTTTCAACTTATATTTAGTGGGGGAAACAATTTATTATACCAATTCATACATGTACGGCAGATGGAATGCTTCTTTTTCAGGTCTTGGCAAAGCCTCCTATTGGCTGAATGGTCTTTGGTTCTTAAAACTATGGCCATCATCATTCACACCTATTTTCTTAAATTAAACAGACCAATTCCATGGTGACATCGCCTATAAATTTGGTTATGATAGAATGTCTTCCCATCCTGCACTATAAATTATCCAGAATGCCACTTGCCCTAAAATAATGCAGGGGGCCAAGACTGACCAAAAGGCATTCTACAATAAAACCCTTTGGGATTCCTTAAGTCAGTTTTAGAAAACCTTCTACATTGCAGTTTGTTCTGGTAGCACTTTACCATAAAAGATTCCACTAGAAGTATGTTCTTCCATTCTAAAATATGTACTTGGATTTTTAAAATGCCCAGTTCCTCTAAGATGTTAGCAAAATTATGATAGATAGATAGATAGATAGATAGATAGATAGATAGATAGATAAGCAATGAATATCCATTTGTATTATTCTTTTTTCAAAAAGTGTCAAAAATTGTCCTGGATGTATGTGACATAATGTAGACAAGTTTGTTGCCCACCAGTAATTAAAAGTAAGAAATGTATCAATGGATAAAGAAGCCAATGGATGTCCTCCCCAAGCTGGTGAAAGGTACAGTAGAGATGGGACCAAGCCTAAAGGAGTAACACTAGACTTTCTATCTATCATGGTAGTTAGCATTGCCCACTGTCTACTTGAAAGAAGCAAAATTGTTTCCTCAGGCTGCTTCAGAAAAGCTACTACTGTTAGATTCTCAATGAAAATATTGAAAATCATTAGGATGATATCATCGTTAGTTTCAGATGTAAGTTTATCAGAACCTTAAAGTCACATAGGAAGAGGATCTCAATGGAGACTTCAGTTATTTAGATCACATTGGCCTATAGGCATATCTGTGGCAGATTGTCTTGGTGGTTAATTAAAGTGGGAAAATCAACTCTGAATATAGGCAGCCTCTTTTCATGGACTGGGCCTTGAACCATAGGAGAGCAGAGAGGGCGAGCCGAGAATGAAGCAACCAGCCAACAAAGACCAACATATCTGATTCTCTATCTGCTCTTGATTGAATATGATGCCTTACATTCTGGTTCTGACTTCTCCTCAGTAACAGACTATGACCTGGGGCTATAAGCTGAAATTCACCCTATTATTCCCTAGGTTGCCTTATGTCAAGGTGTTTTCCCACAGCAACAGAAATGGAGGTAGAGCTAATGAGATGGTTAGCAAACGCCCAATGGCTGTAGACCCAGTGTTTTCCAAGCTTAAAGAGAAATCATTGCTCATCCACTTACTAGTCTAGGCAAATCTATTAGGTGTGGAAAAGGTTGGGAGAAACCTCTGTACCTTAGCAATCACTCAGACAGTCAAGGACATCAGTGCCACATTATCTAGACAGATGGAGGAAGAGTCCGAACCATGCACGGGAAATCGTTTTAAGGGTCAAGCCCACATTCTAATTCTACTACTACCTCCTGTTGGCAAGAACTCAGTCACCCTTTCATAGGTAAGAATAAAGAAGGCTAGGAAATCCATCTCTTACAGTGGAAAGAAAGAAAAAGAGATGCTTCCTGAAAAAACAGTTTTCTGCTGATAAATAGTACACATACTTAATTGTTGCTAAAATTAGAGTTATAGCCAGCAGGTGGCTCAGCAGTCAGGAACATGTGTTGTCCCTGCACAAAGACAGGAGGTCAAATCTCAGCATCTACCTGGTGGATCACCATCATCCGCAATTACAGTTCCAGAGGGCCTGACACTGTCTTCTGACCTCTTCAGGCACCAGGAATAAATGTGATGTACTCAACATCATTCTGGCAAACCACTCACATACATATAAAATATTTTTTTTTTTGTTCAAACTGGTTTGTATAGTTTATTGCTTGTTAGAAAAGGCTACTGTTTCTTTACAATTTAAAAGTAACACTTTTAGTTGTAAAGTCTCCCATTTCCATTTTTCTCTTCTTGCTTTTCTCTCTTATATGAAACCTGTGTTGTTAAGCATCTGCTAATGACCTGGCTGGACAGCTGGTCGGGGGGGAGGTTTACCTTGTGTGTGTGAAATCACACTTGAGGAGAAATGCAATTAGCAATAAAACATGACACATAAACAGTAGTTAATTTTTAAATGGAACATGAACTTAAATGCCAATAAATGTTTTTATTACTTCACTCATAAAAGCACAGCTCTCCAAGCAGCTTCAACTAGAAATATGACCAAAATTTAGAGTGACATCATCAGTCAGTAAGAGATCCACCCTTACTTTTAAGCAATTATACAAAACAGAGTATTTATCCTATAACATTACGAAACAGTTGGTGAAGAAGAAAGTGCTGAAGAAAGGGCCATGAGAATGAATGAGTGACACTCATTAGTTGCCATGGAGATCCTCACGAAAACTCTCCTCTAGCAAATTCCTTTGACATCGCCATTCACCAGTCATTTTATTCCTATAACAAAAGAAAAAAAAAAGAAAGAAAGAAAAAGAAAAAAGAAAAGAAAAAGGCTTCCAGTTACGGAGTCCATAAATGTCACAGAGACTGATAAAAACTCTCTCCCACAAAATAAAGTATACATATTACAAATACTATATTATAAATACATTTTACTATAATTTCACTATATTTTTAATTAATACTATATTATAAATAAGGTATATATTATAAATACTATATTATAAATAGTCTTTTAATTGTGAAAGATTACTTTGAGAATTGCTTTTTCTTCAGTATCTGTATTAAAAAGGAAGGGATTAATTTCTTCAACATGTACAAATTATGAACGAAAGTTAAAAAGAAACACCATCCTCAAACCTGAAGTAGGACAACAGGGATCGGCTATTACCACTGGCCAGGCCAGCTTCTGATCTCTGTGACAAAATACTTGAGATAAGCAACCTCTAGGAAGGAGGGATTTATTTTGCCACATGGTGTCAGAAACTTTCTGGTCACTTGGGCCAGTTGTTTTCAGCCTGTGACAAGACAGGAGAATATGGCAGCTGGACGCAGGTACTGGAACACTCTGCTTCTAGCTTGATAGCCAGGAAGCAATGAGAGACAGGAAGAGGACCAGGTCCCAATAACCCATGCCCAAAGTCTCCACCTCCTCACTTCTTACCCCCTCTCAATAGCGCTACCGTCTGGAAACCAAAGCCTCAACATTTAGGCTTTGGAAGCCATTGAAAGTCTGAACTCATACCAAGTATTCACTCCATGGCCCCAGCACTTACACAATTTCTTTCTCAAAGGCGGCATCAGAAGATTTCTTCAATGTGGAAAGCAGCAGTTACGTAGGTTGTGCTGGACAGAGCACAGCTGCAGGTCACAAGCAAGGCCTGTCACCCTTGACTGATGTCCTGATTTGTCCCAAGGAAGCATAAGAAAAGTTGAGTAATTAGGACCCAGGAAATAGCACAGTTGGTAAAGTGACCGCCGTGTAAACATGAGCACCTGAGTTCAATCCAGTCCCAGGAATCCACATTAAACAGTCGGCTGAGAAGATATGCGCTTGTATTCCTAGCCCTGGGGAGATGGAAATGGCCATATTGCATCTCTCAGGCTCACTGCTAGACTAATCTATTCACCAAGCCCTGGGCTCCTAAAAGACCTGTCTCAGCAAGCCAGGTAGGTGGTGCCTGAAGAAAAACACCTGAGGCCTCCACATGCATGCATACCCTGTTTCATGTATACCTACTTTCACACATACACGAACAAGTACACACAAAAATAAAGTAAGATTAGATAGCTCAATGCTAAAGTGTGCTCGCTGCTCTTTCAGAGGACCTGGGTTCAAGTCACGGCACAAATCCACAGTTGTTAACTACGAACATCATCATTTTGCAGACTCAGTCTAACTGTGATATCTTAGATGAGTTTGGGGAGGAACAGGGGGGCTCTGTTTGCCCATGGGATGCCCTTTAAAGCATGAGTCCTAAACCTGTGAGTCACAGCCCCCTTGGTAAAGCTCTGTTTCTAAAAAGATTTATATTATAGTTTGTACCATTAGCAAACGTACAGTTATGAAGTAGGAGCGAAAATAATTTATGGTTGGAGGGGTCACTACTCCATGAGGGACTGTGTTGAGTCACAGCATTAGGAAGGTTGAGAACTACTGCTTTTTAAAAACTGGAGATGTTTAGGCAGAGAGAGAAATACAAAGACAAGAGGTGAGGTGAAGAGGAGTAATTCTTCTCCCTGCGATGACGTGTCCTAGAGATTAGAGGCTGAAAACCACCTGGGCTGACTGGGCTCTCTTTCTCAATGCTAGGTTGGCAGCACCAAAGGAAACTTAGGGCCGGAAGCCTGGATGAGTAATTTTGAGTGTCTACACATTGTTTATTCGGACTTTACTCCCAAGAGAAACAGAAAGTGGAAATGATAAAAAGAAGTTAGTAAAGCAGCTCGTCCCGTTGGGAAATCATCAGATTTACCCTGGGATTTCTGGAGTTGGGCACTTAGCGGCTCTGCTACTATGGAAACGGGGAAGCGGTTGACTTGAGGGTCAGGAACCGGTTTGGGGGAAGGGAGCGGGATCCGTTCAGGAACTGGGCGTGGTCTCGGTTACCACGGCTTCAGGGACGCTCAGGCCTGGCCTCAGCCCAGTTTTGAGGCCAATGAACCTCCCATCCTTCGCATGGCACCCAAGAAGGAGAAACCTACCGGGAGCGCAAACTATAAGATATGGGAACCCTCGCTCATAGCTGCACACTTTAACCAGGTGAGCGCCCCGCCTCTCAAGTCCCTTCAGTCCAGGGAGCCTGGAGCACTCTGCTCAGTACTGCTCTCTTGGATCTTCCAGGTGCTTAACAAAAGAGTGAACTAGAGGAGTGGGGCTACAGGTCCGTGGTAGGGCTGAGGGAGGCCCTGGGTTTCATTTGCAGCACCAGAAGCAAAAACAAGACAGGAAGGGAATCTCTGCCCTGCCATTTCAAAATGGGGTGACACATCTGCTTGCGGAGGACAGGGTGTACCATTATGACTCCTCAGGCCCCTTTCAGTGCAGGTTTCTAGATGAGGTGTCCCATTGTACTGGAACTGCTATCCTTGTGAACTGTTTCCTTCCTGTTTGACCGCTAATAAATACTGGATGTAAACAGCCAGACCCAGAATGGCAGTCTGTCAAAATAGAAAGAGACCTAGAAGAAAATGTTCATATGTGATGGCTTGCCCTGTTTTGTTTTCTATTGCTTTGGTAAATAACCGATTTCATTTTAATGTTATGGTCCATCACTGAGGGAAGTTGAGGCAGGAACTGGAAGCAGAAACCCCGTAGGAATTCTGCTCCCTGACTCTGGCTCATGCTCAGCAAGCTATTTTATACACCACCAGGCCACCTGCCTTCATACAATGGACTGACCACTCCATCAATCAGTAAGCAAGACTAGCTCACACAGACTTGGCCACAGGCCCCTCTGATATACACAATCCCTCCTTTGAGACCCTCTCAGATGACTACAGGCTGTGTCAAGTTGACAGCTTAAACAAATGAGGTCATACTCCATACCTCTGCGTCAAACATTTTCATCTGGGCGTGGAGAGAAGGCTCAGTGGCTAAGAGCACTTGCTGCTCTTGCAGAGGACCAAGGTTTCATTCCCAGAATCTACATGGTAGCTCCCAACTGTCTGTTACTCCAGTTCCAGCGGATGCTACACTCTATTCTGGCCTCCATGGGCACTGGGCATGTACATAGTACATACATTTGTGCAGGTAAAATATCGCACACATAAAATACATATACTCAAAATAGTCATACATATAAAATATGTATACAGAAAACAAAACAGGACAATGGCCTAAGAACATTTTCTTCTAGGTCCCTTTCTATTTTGACAGATTGTCATCGTGAGTCCTGCCCGTTTACATCCAGTTTATTAAAATATTATTGTGGGCAGGTCCATAGGTGACTTGGTGAGATAACAGTCAAACAGGAGGAGGAGCTAGAGAGATGGCTCAGAGGCTAAGACCACTGGCTACTCCCCAAAGGACCTGTGTTCTGTTCCCAGCACCCACATGGTGGGTCACAGCCATCCATAATTCTAGTTCCAAGGAATCTGATGTCCTCTTTACCTGTCAGCCTAAGGCACCTGGCAGTCACATGATGCACAGATATACAAGCAGGCAAAATACCCATAAAAATAATAAGTAGCAAATTATTGTAGAGGCCTGGTGGGGGGAGGGTCAGCATTGTTGCTGCTGATCTCTTTAGCAGCCTGTAGTCATGCCAGTTGCCACAATGGACCTGTACAGGGAAATAAGAGATGTGTTGGAATATGTGACCAGCCCCTCAAGAGCTACATGCCTGGCTTGAAACTTCTTTGGGTAACCTGAAGAACTCATGGATTGGTTTAGTGCTATCTTCTATTCATCTATTTAAAAGGTGTAGGAGATCAGAGGAGATATCTGCTTGTTGCATATTGCCACAAATGCACACAGCAATCTGTGACTCAAATCAGAGGGTCCATTGGCATAGTGGTCCAGGCCCCACTCACTGCCACCCACCTACCGTGAGAAACCCAGGGGTTTCTAACACTAGTAGGTAGAAATCCATGTCTAGACCTTAATGTTTCTAAGTCAAAGTAGCGATTTGGGAAGAGAAAGGCCATTTGCAGATATCCCAGCTTGCCATTGGGACCCTCTTATAAAAGTGGAGAATGGACTTAATTTTTTTAATTTTATATATGAGTACATGGCTCACTAGAGAGTTTGTAGCTAAGGAAAGTAAAATAGACTTTGTGCTGCCCTCCGCAGAAATGTCACCTATTTATCCTTATTTTCCACTGCAATTGTTTCTTTCATTATGGAAAGTAATTCTATCTGATATGAAAATTAGTCCCAGTGAGTCGCATGAAAATAGCCTGACCCTCCTGTTGCTGCTGTGGCTTCATACATTGTGACTTTAACTCTTCTGCAGGGTTTCAATAACTCAAGAAATGAAAGCTGTCAACTCCATAATCCCCAGTTACATTCTCAAATTCTCAGAGATGTTTGTCAAATGACTCTGCAAAAGTACCCTCTCTTTTGCAGGTCAGATCTAGCCAAAATAAATTTCTTCCTCTTATGTTTTTTTGGATTATGGAGTTGATTTTGAGATGATGTTGGTCACATTGGGCTTGGAGTGAGCATTTCTGCTGGAATTATACACCGCCGAACCACAGGGTTGGTGGGAACACGAAGCTGTGTTTGTTAGTCTAGTGCCGCAAGCATGAGGCTGTAATTTTCCTAGTTGAACTGGAAACTCCCGGCACTATTTTTTCTTATGGTTTAAAAACATGAAATAATATCCAGCCTTCTTGATCCTGTTCAAATAATATAGGTTTGATAAATCTTCTATACTAGTAGATATGATTGCAAGTCGGAGTAATATGGTGCTTTAGATATGAAGGGAAGGAACTCAGTTTTCAGTTATTTGGAATGCAGGCTTTCTTATTGTCGGAAGAAAATAAATATCTTCTGCTTCCTTCCATATTTTGTTAGCTTGGTTTTTGTGTCTGTAAAAGAAAATTCCATTGTGAACCTATCAGTGCCTAAGTGCATGCTCTAACCATGAGAATAACCAACTTGGAATTTGGCTAAAGATGACTATGTCTGCATAAAGTCTTTGTTGATTGGGTTTGGCAAGGAGCTTTCCATGCGGTGTGTCTGAGAATATGCTATTGTTTTCATTCATGAAGACTTTGTTATTCTTTTACAGGTGTCTGTGTTTGAGTGCACCTGTGCTAACGTGTGTATTGATGTGAGGCATGGAAGACAATGTAGTAATTCTCCGGTGTTACAAAAGATAGTTTTCAAATTACCTCATTGAAAAATCCAAATCAGTCTTAGTTCTGGCTTTACTCTGAGAGTAGCCTGCACTGGAATTTAGCAGAACCATCAGGTTCACAGGTTGGTTCTGGTGAATTGACCTCATCTCCATATTATATCTATACCAATCAATTAATAGATAAATTGGTCGATTGACTGATCGATTGATTGACTGGGGGCTGGCCTTTTGAGCTGGAATTCTTGCCAAATTCCCAGTACATTTTAGTTAGTCCTAAAACATAAAATGGTGACAAGGAATAGAAGGCACTCTTCTCATAATCTTACAGAAGACAAGAAATTACCAAGCACTCAGTGACTAGGAGAGATCAGAGGGTGGGAAGACCACTGGGAAACTGGGTATGTTAGAGAGGTATGGTAAAGGGGAAATGAGTTTGAGTGAGAACAACTGGGATGCTTGAACTGAGAGAGAGGGGGGGTGGAGAGGGAGAGAGGGGGAGAGGGAGGGAGAGGGAGAGG
>JANHMN010000001.1:54590461-54643915 GCA_030674055.1 Rhabdomys pumilio | reverse complement strand
GAGGGAGAGGGGGGAGAGGGAGAGGGAGAGGGAGAGGGGGGAGAGGGAGAGGGGGGAGAGGGAGAGAGGGAGAGAGGGAGAGAGGGAGAGAGGGAGAGAGGGAGAGAGGGAGGAGAGAGGGAGAGAGGGAGAGAGGGAGAGAGAGAGAGAGGGAGGGAGAGAGGGAGAGAGGGAGGAGAGAGAGAGAGAGAGAGAGAGAGAGAGAGAGAGAGAGAGCAGCCAAGGCCACTTTTGGATGTGCATTGCTCCTGAATTAATTCTGCAAACCCAACCATCATCGACTGTCTTTGCTGCCCATCTGCCAAGACACTTATTAACACATATGGAACATGACATCTTAAATATGAAAAGAAAAAAGGGTTAGATATATTGTCAGTAATGTTTTACAAGTAACAACAGGGGTCTGTGTGTGACATTGACACATGTCTGATCTACAATGGCTTTGACACCCCAAAGATACTTTGCTGTAGACATTCCCTCTTTCCCCAAGGCTGCACTTCCTATGATTTCAGCTTTCCTCAGTCACCTGTGCTCTGAAAACATTAAATTAAGCAGATACTTGTAACTGTTAAACTGCACAGCTTTCTGAGCAGCACCGTCAAATCTCATACCGTATGCCCCTGCACTGCACCTATGACACGAGCCATCCTTATGTCCAGTGTGTCCACAGTGCATATGCAGTTTGTACACTGGTCTCTTCAGAGCCATCAAATAGACTGTTGCATAGCACACTTCTTGTGCAGTGCACGAGGATTCAAATTTCACCATCATCACACTCGACCCTGGCCTCATGGTGCACAGGTAGTTAGGATGGTGATCAGGTTATGCCAAAAGAAGTTGAGAAGTGCTTCCTTTAAGTAAAAAAGAAAATATTATTGATTTAGTAAGGAGAGCAAAGAGGTAGGTTCTGACTGCTATGAGAATGGGCATTCTCTCAGTCAATTTGTGGGAAAAGGAAAAAGAAAGACATGATTACTGTCAAGACTAAAAAAACTTTCATCTCCATAGTAAGTGCTTAGCTGAGAGGGGAAAGTAAGTTGCAGTAAGTTGCAGGGTTCAACACTATCCACAGTGTCAGGCAGCTATTGGGGTCTTGGAGTATATCTCCAGGTGATAGAGATTATCCTATAAATTAAAATATTTCCATATAGCTGTCAAAGTAGCAGCCATTGGCCACCATGATGGGAAAAAGTTGTTAACAACATGTCAATTTTCTGTTACTGTAAAGACATTTTGACTGGCTAATAATTTACAAAGAACAGAGTT
This sequence comes from Rhabdomys pumilio, assembly GCA_030674055.1. Lineage (NCBI taxonomy): Eukaryota > Metazoa > Chordata > Mammalia > Rodentia > Muridae > Rhabdomys > Rhabdomys pumilio. The sequence continues at coordinate 54,642,649 of JANHMN010000001.1, read as the reverse complement.
TTCTTTCCTATATACCTGAAAACCAGCAAGTGCTAAAACATGGTGGCAGCTTCCACCAAGAACCCTGACTGTGCTATAATATGGTGGAGGGTGACCCATATGGAAGTATATGAAAAAAATAAATAGGGCTGAATTGCTTTTTACCAAAGGCTACCCCATAGCAAGTAAGCTACTCCTGGGGGGGAGGTATTGAATGAAGATGGTGTCAATGCATCCTGATTGCCTCTTAATTTTTTAATTTTTATGCAGTTGCATTGTATTACATTTCATTATAAGTTTTTGGCATGTGGAAGGAATTCAAACCATAATACCAACCTCTAGAAGTTGCCATTTCTCCTTCTGTATGAAATTGACTTCCAAATGTATTTTATACAGCGTGCTCCTTGGCTGGCTGGCTGGCTGGCTGGCTGGCTTGTTTTGCTTAGCATGGCACCTTTGATGGTTTGTACTGTGGGTTAGAGTTGATTTACTTTAGGATCCATACCACACGTCATTGAACCACCTATCCATTGGTAAACACTGGGTAGTATCCCTCCTTGATTAGTGTGGATACTGCTGTTGGTTATATAAGTGTACAAAAAATGCCCTAGGGTCCCTGCTTTGAATTTTGAGAATCTGTGAAGGAGTGGATTAGCTGGATCATCTGGAAGATACATTTGAGTTTTGTTGTTTGTTTGGTTTGGTTTTATTGTTGTTGTTGTTGTTTGCTTTTATTGTGTTGTTATTGTTTGAAGAGCCCCTACAATGGCTAAAGTTTACATTCTCACCAGATATGTTCAAAGGATTCCAGCTCTCCACATCATCACCAATGTTTGTAATGTTCTGGACTCTGTTGCTGTTGTTGTTTATGATAATCATCCTAGCTAGTGCGAGGTGATGTGTTCCTTGTGTTCTTAGTTTTATTTCTCCTATGATTAACAATGTTAAGACAACAGACTAGAAAGCCCCGATGTCTCTGTTCCACACAGAAACATTAAACAACAATAATGGTGTTGGGAGAGGTAAACAAAGCAGTGGGAAGCAACGTGTTTCACCATGATTTTAGTCTCATGTGCCGCATCGGGTGGTATGGCTGCCACGTGGTCAGAACCTTCCATCCTGGTTTGTGCTCTGTGCTCCTCAGACTCCATATTTTCTAATAATTAGTATTCAAGCTTGCAGATTCTTTACCCTGCCTCCCAGGACTGCAGGCAACCTGCTCCAGCAGAGTTTCTAGTACAGTCACTGTGTTTTTCAGCATTGAGGTTCCTTTCCAAACCACCTTTGGTTCCCTCCGCATATTCAGACAGTTGTTTAGAAACATCTGTCTAATCTAGAGCATCTAATAAATTCAATGCATACATTCCTCACGGAGATTTGTTATTTATTTTAATAAACTATATTTTTCTGTTTCTATGTTTTACGTTTATTCAAAAACTGGACACTTGGAAATGTACAACCATTCTAGGGTTTGTAGCTGGTGATGGAAGCGTTTAGTGCATTAGGACATATCCCAACCTTTGGTAACAACGCATGATTAAATACTAGGGTCTTCTCTGGCTTATTCTGGCCCCCATGCTGGCTGAGTTTAAGTTTGTAAGTTTTCCCCCAAATATCCTACTGGGGCAATTAATGTCTTGTTGCTTTCTTTCTTCTACCCATAATCCCTTTCCCCAGTGATCTAGGGCTCTTAATGCCCTTGAAACTTTCATGTGTTCAAATCATATCAGTCTCCTTCAACTTTACTAGCCTGGGTATACACTTTACTGTTCTCTCCGGATAAGCTCTGGATCATAGCGGATATAATCAGCTCCTTGTACAACCTATAGAGAGATTCAAACAGAGTTAAGTTCTCCTCTGCCCTACTAGTCCACATGAAGGAACCAGGACGGTCCAGCATTTGTGTGTGGAAAAGAGGTACTGGGGCTTCCTACTCTGCTATCTTGGTAATTTCATTTTGATTCAAGATATTTTTAACAAAGTTCCATTTTTTCCCATTTTCTCCTTGTCTAGCCTACAGCAAGTGTCACTGGGAGAAGAGAAATGAATGGCAGCTTTATTTATGACAATTTATGAGACATTTCCAGATTTTTTTTCAAGGGGCATTCCTTATTGAATCTTTGGGGCTATACTCTCAACAGTGCCCCATGGCTTCAGGTTACCTAGGATGTTTGTGTTTCTATTGAAATTTTGTACTAAAGTTAAAACTTTTGTATCAATACAAAGAAAAAGACCTTTGTCTCAGGGAAAGGGCTATTAGCAACCCAGGAAGAGAACTCTTTTTGTTAACATATTATAAACTTTTCTCCCAAAGATGTTCATCAGAATACTAGGATTCTCTGGAGATCTGAGCTGCTCTGGGTATCTCACAGGTAGAATTTGGTTCAGAATTTTGTGAATTACAGTCATTGAATTATTTTATATTTTGATGTTATCAGGTGGGATATCTTTTCATTTATCCCTAGTTTAAAGCATCATTTTTATCTATAGTCAAAGGGAGCCATAACCTACACAACTGCCCATTGATGAGAGAGTCATGCCAGCCTTTTACTGTGACCAAAAAACCAAAACACTAAAACCCAGGGAAAGGTTGTAGACCAATATAACCCTTTGCCTACACAAAGGGCCTGCTCCCAGAGCAGTTGATTTCCCTGTGGAATGATTTCAGGCCCAAAGTGTCCCAATTAAAAGACCAGGCCCTCTTACCGCCATTTACCTACTGATGGTCCCCATTATTCTTTTTAATAAGTCTTTAATTTTTCTTTAATATAAATTTTTAAAAATACTTAGAAGCACCTGACCTATTGATGTCCTTCCTGAGACGCAAAAGCCTCACTTCTAGTTCCTATATTTTCATTCTCTGTGTGTGCTCACCCTTTTTAATTTCACAAAAGTAAGATTCTTTGCACAATATTGTTCTAGAGATCACCCTCTCCCCTAACCCCCTGCAGAGTAACAGGATGCATGGGATGTCCTTGGGTTCATACTCCTCCTTCATAGAGGCAACTCAAAGCTGTGATGAAGGGAATTTGTAGATAGACCTTGCAATTGAAAAGCAAACTTGTATGTTTGGTCTCTTACATCAGCCTCTACAGCAGTACTATGAGGTGAGCATTGTCAGAGTAGAATCATTGTTTTAAAAATGGCTGCTGGAGCTCATGTCCTTAGTGTTCAAACTTGAGATCAAAGTGTTTCTTAAAGCAAAGACACAAATCTAAAAGGCATGCTTGATTTGTTTGAAGCATCAGTCTTCCTCCCTGGTGACCCTTGCCCCCTGGCTGCCAGCACTTTCTATTTAGATGAAGCTCTTGACTTCTTCCTGGGGCTGGTAAGTGGAAATGCTTGGATATGTACCTTGGGATTTTCATCTATGAGATACATATTTTTTACTAGGAAAACTGTTTCTTCTTCCCAAAAGAGTGTAGGAAGAGACTCCTTTGCCTACTGGGAAGTATGTAATGCTCTCTGGTTGTACAGCTCAAACTGGACCTCAAAAGAGTGGGGCCTCTGTTCTTCACCTCCCCCTTTCTGTCCCTGACACTGTCATTCTAACAATAACCAAACGTCGTCTGGTGTCACTAGTCTTGTTAAATACTCAGAGAGACATGTTCAGTCTCCGAGTGCTCCTCAGCGTTGCTGACATCCTCCTCCTTCCAGTGCTTCTCCTGTATTCTCATGCCTTCATTATAGCCAACCCTTTGCCTTCAGATCCCTTAATGGTTAAAAGGGCCCCAATACCTACTCAACATAAGACCACCTAGTTCCATTCATTAAGATGCACTCATTTTTAACTTCATTGTTCCTAAATACTGCGTACACCATGGAAATTCCCACTTTAACAGTACTAGTGACCAATAATGACTTTCAGTAAAATCTAATCCACCTGCTTTCCTAAGCTCTCTCTAAATCTGTTACAACGGACCTTGAAATGGAATTGCTATGAATAAGCCGTGTCCTCATATCATAGAACCATTAAAAAAGGTGTTAAGATGCTGGAGTAAGCCCAGCTCCAGGACCAGACACACATGTGATGAATCTCATTTCTCAAGCAGTGGAATAAATGACCTAGAACTACTTTCTATTTTCTCTGAACTTTATTTTTTTTTCATATGAACATAACAATATTTTGAAGGCTTGTTATGAATGTAAAATAATGCTTATTTTATAAACACATATTTAGGATGTAGCATTAAGTCTTCAGTAAATGCACTGACACCACCTCCCCCATCCCACTGCCTGCTTTCTCACATATCAGTCTCCTAAGTCAAAATGAATCTCCATGTCCCACAATGGGTCTTATCTATTATTTGTGGCCTTTATAGAACATGCCTCACAGTAAACTTTCTTCTTAAAAAATATTTATTTGTATTGATTTAAATTATGTATATACGTGTATCTGTGTGTGGGTATGTATAGACATGTGAGTGCAGGTGCCCATGGAGGCCAGAAGAAGATGCACTGTCCTTGCTGAAATGACGGGAGGTTTTGCACTGCCCTGTGTGGGTGCTTTGACTGAAGCTGGGCCCTCTGAAAGAGCAATATGCTCTCTTAACCACCAAGCCATGTCTCCATCTCCCTTACATCTTTTTTTTTAAAGGCATAGTAAATCTTTTTATAAACTTTGGCTGACATTTATCTTCCCTTGCCTTGGCTCTAGACTCTACATTAAACTCCATACTTAGTTATGGAACATATTTTACAATGTGGTATCATTTTATGCTTTATGCTTTATAGGACATGAGCTATTAGGAACCACAGCTTACGCCCTCATGTACACCCCACCATAACTAGCATGATGTTAGGTACACGGTACACATAAATAATAAGTTCCACTGATTTGCTTATTGATCTTGGAGTGCAGTGAAGCCTGTACAGTGGACACCAGTCTAAGTAGCAGACAGAGAGAGTGTAGAGTGAACAACAGATGCTGTTCCATAGAGCAGCAGTGACCAGGGAAATAGCAGGCATGCAAGGGATCATTCTCTAGAATATTCAGCTCATGGTTGCTCCTTATGACACCTCTGTGGAGGAATACAGGATACAGGAATACAGGATGCAACTGCAAGTCTAAAGCCCTCTAGAGCTACATAAAGAGAACGAAGACAGCCAGACTACATAGAAAGAGCCTGTCTTGGGAAGGAGATATAATTTAGTCAAGGGAGGACTTGTCTCACAAGCATGAGAACTTAAGATCAGATTTCCAATGCCCACCTAAAGATCTGGGCATAATGGCTCAAGTCTGTAATCTCAGTGCTGGAGAAGTAGAGACAGGCAGATTCCTGGAACTTGCTGGCCATTAGCCTAGGCAAATCAGTGAACTCCAGGTCCAGCTTGAGACCCTTTCTGAAGGAATAAGGTAAAAAGTGACAGAGGAAAACAGCCAGTGTTGTCTTCTAACTACATAAGCACACACATACATAGACACCGATGTGCACACATACACACACGTGTGTGCAAACACATATACAGTACAACACAGAGAGAGGGGGAGGGAGAGAGAGAGAAAGAGAGAGTGAGAGATCCTGTCTCAAAATAAAACACATGCAATGTAGCAAGCCCACTAGATTGTGTTACTGTCCCCAAAAGAATGTCTCAACTCTCCATTCCACACTACAGAGACATTTCGCCTGCCAGCCAGGAGGCATGCTGGGAAGGTTCTCCAGAACATTTAGTTCACAGCCTGTCCTTATTACACCTCAGTGGAGAAATAATATTTTTCTATTATTAAATGTAGCCCAGTGACAATAGCTGAGTTGTGAACATTTGGGAAATAATAAAAAAAAAAAAAAAAAGAAAGAAAAGAAAATGCTCATGAAGTCTTGAACAAAGCCTGTAATTCTTATAAAGGTTTGAAAAGTGGCATTTAGCTGAAGATAGGTGTTGCTGAAATATTAATGCCCCACATCTCTTAAGTAAACCTCATCACAGAATATGTAATACCAGGATGATAATAAAAACAGTCTGAGTAAATTTTGAGGGGTAAATGAGCAATTGAATCGAAGTGCTTGAAGCCATTATAAGTGTAGTCTATCAAAGAGGAAAATGTGTTTTATTGGTTAGAACCCTTAAGCAATTTCTGAGAGGTAGTGAAGGTTTTTTCTTTTTTCTTTTTTTCTCCTTTTTTGATCCTAAACAGTAAGCTATTTCTCATGTTAATGTGTACTTAAGACTTACTGGAAATACTCATAATATGAGCTGAAGACTGATGTCTGGCAGCAGGCGTATTTCTGAAATTGGGTTGGTTTTTACTACTATATTTTCTGAAATATGCTTTCACTGGTATTTACAAAACAAATTGCCAGTTCACACAAAGGTTGTTTTTTAATAAAAGCCAATGAAAACAACCGAGTTGCTAGGAAGAACGTTAAAAGGGAAATGGACTTTTCATAACCTCACAGTATAATTCCTCCTTCTGGACAAAAGTGTATTATTTGAATGAGTTTGGAGCTAAAGGGAATTAGTATGTCAAATTATCCCACCGAGCTGTTATGTGTGATCATTTTTATTGCAAGTGAAAAAGAGCATTAAATGCAAGTAAAAAGTGAGAGTTGCCAGGGAGCTTGGCAACAACTTAGGAAAATGCCAGTGGAATCGAGCGGCTGTTGGTCAGGGTTCTCTCTGGCCATGGAAACTGTCACTGGCTCCCAGTTCCCAAAGTGTCCTGCCTGTCCCAGGGACCCTAGTCCTGCTTCTTACAGCCATTCTCTGCCCATCCATCTCCTCTTCCTCCACTGGAAGAGAATGGCTTCCACAAACCCTCCAGGCAATTGCAGACTATATTCTTTGCCTTCCCTACCAGTTAACTGCTTCTCATCCACATCCTCTCCAGCAGGATGCAGAAAGCAGCTCCTGCCACACCCCGCTGGCACTCACTGACTCTCCTCCTTTCAGTAAACTCTAGTGGTTGGCACTTTTAAGAGTTACTTGTTTTGAATCGTTGCACTGTGATTTCAGTCCCCCCTCCCCGTAATGACTGCCCTCTGACGCTACAGATTCCCAGACATCGCAGACTCCTAATGCTTCAGGCTTGATCTCCCTGGCTGCAGCATCTAGTAGTGATGGCACATAGCATGCTTCCTCCCAGATAACCAACTGGACTAAATGTACTGATGCAGATCACTGTCTGCAGGGCAATGATCATACCTCCCCCACTGACATTAAAACCATTGCTGAGTTGACTCACGCCCATCAACACATGAGAAATGCTACCTTGCTTGATGTTTAAGGCTTTACATACCCAAATTCCAGCTCTGTGTTGTCCCCAGCAATCCTGACCTTGTCTGAGGCTGTTATTCACCAAGACTATAACCAGAAAGGAAAACCCTAAGTGCATTCCCAAGTCCTCTTCTCTAGTCCATGATCAACTCTTTAATCTCTTGTTGGCTCCACCTTTGAAATCATCTAAGTTTCCAGCACTGACTCCCTGCTGTGCCTAACCCTAGTGACAGCCATTTTTTACCCATGCTACAAAGTAACCAAGACTATCACAGCTTTGCCTGTTCCTCCTGTGCTTGCTGCCTCAACCTCTGCTCTCCATAAAGCAGCTGCATGATCCTAACAAACTCCTATCTAGTGTTTCTGGCCTCTCCTGACTTTGTTTCACCCTGTCACCTAGCCCACTGTAACCACACTGGCCTTTTGGGTGATCCTGAGGCCATCAGACAACACAGAGCTAACTTTGAATTTGTTTTGCTGTGCCAGGAAGTTTCGTGAGCCATGCTTGTCCACGCTTCCTTCAGGTTCTGCTCCCCAGATGCCCCATTGGAAGGACAGGACATATACTGTGAATTAAATCAACATCTCCCATACTGTTTTCCTGCCAAATGAGACCAGGCTTTGAGAGGGCAGCCACTGGCTCTTTCTCCCTGCCTCTTCCCCTATCTGGATTGTGGGGGAGCTCAGATGTGTTTGCTGAATGAAGTGCTGGTAACAGTTGCATGAGAAGGAGCACTTGGTGACAGTGTTGTTGCTGTTTAGAATAGCAACTCAGTAAAATGCATGGCACTAGAAGGCACACATAACCTGCACATTTATGCACAGTCATTATTCCTAATGTCACTTTATACACAGACTTCAAGCTCAACATTCTCACAACTGAACAAGCCTCCACACCTCCGTATGCTCTATCTTTGCTATGACTGTCCTATGCAGTATGATTAAAAGATACTCTTGTGGCCCCATCATGAAAATAGCCATCAACTCTTGCCTGCTCTTTGCTTCTAACCCTTCAGTCCCACCTCACGATTTCGAACCAGCCATTCTAGAACCCTCTTCTTTCCCCTAACCTGTCTTCATCCAGAAGTGAATATACAAAATATTTGAACAGTCATCCTATGTCAATTAAGATATATATGAAAACATAAATCAGTTTTATTCTCTAATTTATATCTTGTCAGATGGTAGGATTTTTAGTTTATTATTCACCAAATTGTTTTAATAATTTCAGAATCGTGTGTTGGTTTTAGAAACGTGGTGTAGTCTTTTGGTTACCTTGACTTTCATTCCTTCAGTGATGCTTTGGCTAAGTATGAAGAGCCCAGGAGTGCTGGCCTCAACCACAGCTTTCCCACTGAACCTATAACCAGTAAATCAGAGTGTGTTTGGTACTGTGTACACAGAGCCCTTATTGGTGTTCTCAGCATACTCAAAAGTCTTTTAGTTTTTGCTAAACTCTTAGTATTACAGTTAAAGCTTTTCTTAGCCCTCATACCCTCACAGATTTGGGCACATGTAATTACTTTATTATCTTTATTATTAAGTAAATGATAAAATTCTTGCAATGTCACATTTAGCTGACTTAATTTTTATAAATTAATGTCATAATTTGTATATTAAAATATAGATGTTATATTTACTATATATACTATTTACACAATAGAAAATGAAATAAATTTATAATACATATAAATAAATATATATTTATATACATGATCCAGCATACCAATATATACATATATGATATATAATATACACCATACATAATGTATCTATATTACATATTATGTATGATATATCACATACCATGTTTAACATACCATGTATCATATTTCATGTATCATACATCATATATCGTATATCATTCAATTTTATGTCATATATCATGTCACATGTCATATATCATATATCAATCATAACAATATATGCTTACATATGCTTATATATGATATGGTATAAAAAATATAATGCATAAATTATAACTAACTGTGTACTTTTTGGTCACTTTGCATTTCTTATTTATGAACCACAATGAAACTAGCATTTGGGACTGAACACATTCAATCAGATTAGTCCACTGTAGTGGACTAACAGTAAACCCATTTCATACAACTATTGAATGATCAGATAGCATTTCTCTTAGAATTGATATTTTATCTTGTTTCAGATACACTTTTTACTTCTTAGTTTTTATGTATTTTCTCATATTGTTTTATTCTTTAAGGTGGCATCAAAGCTTCATTACCACCTGGTCATCCATCTGCATCACTGGACTTGGGTCTCACTCATGCACCTTCCCCAGCCCTTCCCTTCTCTTCCCCTTCCTTCCTCCAGTTGTCCCAGCTTCTAGTTTCTATCACATGTTTTTCATCACTTACTCTTCTCTCCTCCCTAAAACTCTCTTCCTCCCTTCTCATCATCCCCTTTCTAGTTTCATCACCCCTCATAAATAAACAAACAAACATGTACATGTGACTACACACATGCAAACGCACATTTTAAATCTAGGTTCCTTACATGAGCAAAATCATGCAATGATTTTTTTTTTCCTAAGTCTGGCTTATTTCACTTAAAATGGTTTCTAGTTGCATTCCTCTTCCTGCAAATGTCATGATTTCATTTTTCTTTAGGACTGTATAAAATTCCAGTGCCTAGATGTACCACGCGATCTTTATCCGTTCGCCTGTTAATGGATATCTAGGCTGGTCCCTCCTGTCCCTGTTGTGAACAGTGCAGCGGATGAACGCAGACATGCAGGTGCCACTGTGGTACCACTTTTCTCAGCACGATTTGTTAAAGAAGATCTCGTGCAGCATATGCTTTTGACAGCTTTATCAAAAACTTACATGGCTGTAGCTGGATGGGTTTGTTTCTGGGTCCTCCATTCTAACCCGCTGGTCTTCCTGTCCGTTTTGTGCAGCTACAATGGTATGTGTGGCTTGGGAATATAATTTGAGATTGAATTGTGATTGTTCTCTCTGCCAAGATTTGCTTTGGCTAATTGAGATCTTTTATACCTTCATATGAATTTGGAGATTTGTTTTCTTGTTCTGTGAGCAATATCATTGGGGCTATGATGGGGATGGCACTGAATGTGCAAATTGCTTTTGGCAACACAGCCATTCTCACAAGCTTCTTCTGTCTATCCATGAGCAGGGAGGTCTTTCCACCTGCCAGTTTCTTCTTTGGTGTATTAAGTATCATAAAGTTCTCACTGTAGAGGCCTCTTATTGGTTTGGTTGGAATTATTCTGAGGTATTATATTTTTCTAAAGCTATCAGCAATTCTTTTCACTGAGTTTTTTCATTTATTAATTGATTTTTACATATCCAATGTTTCTGCTTTTTTGTTTTGTTTTTTTTTGTTTTGTTTTGTTTTTCGAGACAAGGTTTCTCTGTGTAGTCCTGGCTGTCCTGGAACTCACTCTGTAGACCAGGCTGGCCTCGAACTCAGAAAAATCCGCCTGCCTCTGCCTCCCAAGTGCTGGAATTAAAGGCGTGTGCCACCACTGCCCATGTTTCTGCTTTTTAAGTCTTAATTTCCTTGCTGAATTTTTCCTCTATGTTGCTTGTGGTTTTGTTTGTGTTTTGTTTTTGTTTTCTGATTTTTCTTCTATGTTGACTTTTCTCTCTGGGCCCTGTATTGAGTTCATCCACCTATTCACTGATTCCTTTTTTATGTCATTGATCACTTTTACCAGCAAACCTTTGACATCTTCATTCATCCTAAGTCTTGGTTCGGCATCTGTGATTTCAGTAGCTGAGGAGTTATGATCTTTTAGAGGGGTCTTGTTACAGGGCTTCTTTATGTTGGTTATGCATCTGTGTTACAATTCACACGTCTATTGGTTTGGGTGTCTCTTCTGGATTTGAGTGAATATTTTATTAATGGACAGCTTACTCAAGAAGGTTCAATTACCAGTACCATTCTGTGAGAAGGAAATGGACTGTAGCAACACCAACATTAAGTCATACGAAATATAGAAGCAAATTTAAAATCAGTTGCAGCCTATAGTCACGTCACCAGTAACCCCAAAGCTGCAAGAGAAAACTACTGGGACCATGCTCTGACCATGGAAATGATTTACAATGACTGCGGAAATAAATAAATGAGAAAAAGAAAAGACATATATGTCTTGGTCAGAGTTACTATTGCTGTGATGGAACACCATGTCCAAAAACAACTTCTGGAGGAGAGGATTTATTTTGTTCATAGTTCCATAACAGTTCATCATAAAAAGCAGGGAGGGGAAGAACTCACACAGGAAAGGAACCTGGAGGGAGGAGCTGTTGCAGAGGTCTTGGATGGTGCTGCTTATGGGCTTGCTTTCCCATGACTTGCTCAAACTACTTTCTTATAGAACTCTGGACCACCAGCCCAAGAATGTCCCCACTCACAATGGTCTGGACCTTCCTCATTGATCACTAATTAAGAAAATACACTTAGTCTAAAGAAATATATAGTCTAAAGAAATTGTATAAAGAAATACAATTAGTCTAAAGCCTGATCTTATGAAGCCATTTTCTAGATTGATGTTCCTTCTCTCTGATGACTCTGGTTTGTATCATGGGCACACAAATCTAGCCAGTATGATGTAGAAGGGGTCAAAAGGAGAAATGGGTTAAACAAAGGAAAACAAAGAATAAAGAAGAATTTGATGAATTTGATGAGAAAGGAAAAAGAGCAAGAAAATACCCAAATTAAAAAACAAACAAACAAACAAACAAACCCAGGGCTTCCCAATACTGAAAAAGTTCAAAAACAAAATTAGGTAAGTATAAGAATAAAAATTAAAAACATTAAAATTTTTAAATTAAAAACATGGAGGAAAACCCAAGATAGCCAAAGCAATAATAGAGCAACGAAGAACTTGTAGAGCTATCACTCTCCCTGATCTCAAGCTGTACTACAGAGCAATAGTGACACAGAGCGTGATACTGGCATCAAACCAGACAGCACAGTCAATGATATTCCACTGAAGACCTAGAAGTAAATCCACACACTTATGAACACTTGATTTTTGACAAAGAAGCCAAAACAATACAATGAAAAAAAGACAGCATGTTCAATAAATGATACTGGTTCAGCTGGCAATCTGCATGTAGAAGAATGCAAGTACATTCATATCTATCTCTCTGTACAAAAGTCAAGCCCAAGTGGATCAAAGACCTCAATGTAAAACATAAAACAAGATACAATAAATCTGATAGAAAATAGGGCATAGTCTTGATCACATTGGCACGGAGGCAACTTCCTGAACAGAACACCAACCGCTCAGACACAAGATCGACAACTAATAAACGAGAACTTACATCACTGAAAAGCATCTGTAAACCAAAGACACCATCAAAGCAACAAGACAGCAGTCTACTAAATGGGAAGAGATTTTCACAAACTGTACATCTGACAGAGGGCTAATATCCAAAATGTATAAAGAACTCCAGAAACTAGACATCAACAAACCAAATATCCAATTTTTTAAAAAAAAAATGGTGTCTAGATCTAAACACAGACTTCTCAACAAAGTAATCTCTAATGGCTGAGAACAATTAAAGAAATGTTCAGCATCCTTAGTCACCAGGGAAATGCAAATCAAAACGACTCTGAGATTCCATTTTAGACACATCAGAATGGCTAATATCAAAAATTCAAGTGATAGCACATGCTGGGGAGGATGGGAAGCAAGGGGACACTCCTTTGCTGGTAGAAGTGCAAACTTGTACAACCATTTTAGAAATCAATTTGGTGATTTCTCAGGAAGTTGAGAATAGATCTACCTCAAGACTATTCCACTACTGGGCATCTACCAAAAAGATGCTTCACATACCATAAGGACACTTGCTCAATTATGTTCATAGCCAGAGACTTTTAACAACCTAGGTGTTCCTCAACTGAAGAATGGTTAAAGGAAATGTGATACATTTACACAATGGAGTATTACTCGGCCATTAAAAATAATGACATTATAAAATAAATTAGCCATTGGATATGTATGGAGGGAGAGGACTAGCTGAGGAAGGGATGGGATGGGATGGGAACAGGAAGGATGACGTGTTGGGTTAGAAGGGAGGGAGAGAGTACTTGAAGAGACAACTAGGTTTGAGGAGGGGACATCTATGGGATGATCTAGAAACCTAGGATAATGGAAATTTATGAGGATGATCCTAGCTAAGACTCCTCAAAGAGGGATATATGGAGCCTGGACCAGCCATGTCCTATAATCAGGCAAGATTTCCAATAGAGATTGGGACACCAACACAACCATAAAACCTTAGATTTATAATTTGTCCTGCCTACAAAATGTCCAGGGGTAAAAGATGGAGCAGAATTTGAAGGAAGATCCAAACAATGACCCAGCCCAGCCCAGTCATATGCCCCAGTTTGAGACCCGTGCCAGGGAGCCCATCCCTAACTGTGATGATACTCTGTTGCACTTGCAGACAGGAGCCTAGCATAACTGTCTTTAGAGAGTCTTCACCCAGCAGCTGATATAAACAAATCAGAGACCCAAATCCAAACAAATGGAGCTTGGGAAATCCTGTGAAGGAGGGGGAGTAAGGATTGAAGGATCCAGAGAGATCAATGACACCACAAGAAAAACCCCAACCTGGGCCCATAGCGCTCAAAAAGAGCATGCATGGGACAGACACAGGTCCTCTGCACATATGCAACAGTTGTGCAGCTGGGTTTTCACATGGGACTCCTAAAGCAGGATCCGTGACTGTCTGACTACATTGCCTGCTTTTGTATCCCTTTCCCCTACTGGGTTGCCTTGCCTAGCTTCAATAGAAGATGTACCTAATTTTACTGCAACTTGATATGTCAAGGCTGGTTGATATCTCTGAGAGGTGTCTTAGTTGATGTTTTATTGCTATGAACAGACACTATGATCAAAGCAACTCTTCTTACAAGGACAACATTTAATTGTGGCTGGCTTACAGGTTCAGAGGTTCAGTCCGTTATCATCAAGGCAGGCACATGGCAACATCCAGGAAGGCATTGTGTAGGAGGAGCTGAGAGTTCCACATCTTGTTTCAAAGGCAAACAGGAGAAGACTGACTTCCAGGCAGCTAGGACAAGGGTACTAAAGCCCATGCTTACAGTGACACATCTATTCCAGCAAAGCCACACCTCCTATTAGTGCCACTCCCTGAGCCAAACATATGAACGTCACTGGAGGCCTTAGGGATGGATGGGGGTAAGGAAAATGAGAAAGAGGTTTCCCCTAAGTTGCCTTTTGGTGGACTATTTTCTGACAGCAATCAAAATGAAGCTAAAAGAATATAATTTTAAAAATAAAAAAAGCAGATAGATAAACATTCTTCTGCGTCCTTGAAAACTAGTATTGCCAGGTATGTGGATGGAGGTGGGGACGGTCAGTTATACTGTGGACTCCTCTTTCCTATGGTTTCTGCTGTTGCTCTTTCTGGTTTAGTTTTATTTTTAAAGTTTTATCGGTTATTTTATTTATTTACATTTCAAATGCTATCCTTCTTCCCAGTTTCCCCTCCAAAACTCCCCTGTCCCATCCCCCTCCCCCTGCTTCTAAGAGGGTGTTCCCTAACCCACCTATCCACTCTAGCCTCAGCACCCTACCATCCCCCTATGCTGGGGCATCAAGCTTTCAAAGAAACAAGGGCCTCCACTCACACTGACACCAAATAAGGCCACCATCTGCAACATCTCCAGCTGAAGCAATGGGTCCCTCTGTGTGTATTCTTTAGTTGGTGCTTTAGTCCCTGGGGGCTCAGGGGTGGGGGTCTGGTTGGTTGATATTGTTGTTCTTCCTATAGGGTTGCATCCCCTTCAGCTCCTGCAGTCCTTCCCCTAACTTCATCATTGGGGTTCCTGTGCTCAGCCCAATGGTTGGCCGCAAGCATCTGCATCTGTATCGGTTATGCTCTGGCAGAGCCTCTCAGGAGACACCCATATCAGGCTCCTGTCAGCAAGTATTTCTTGGCATCAGCAGTCATGACTGGGTTTGGTGGCTGCATATGGGATGAATCCCCAGGTGGGGCAGTCTCTGGATGGCCTTTCCTTCAGTCTCTGTGCCACTCTTTGTCCCTGTATTTCCTTTTGACAGGAGCAATTCTGAGTTAAAATTTTGAGAAGGGTGGGTGGCCCCATCCCTCAACTGAATGTAGTGTCTACAGTTCTCTCTCTTTTGTTGGGTATTTCAGGTAATATCATCCCTGTTGGGTCCTGGGAGCCTCTTGCTTTCTTGGCATCTGGGTCTTTCTGTTGGCTATTCCCAGTTCCTCATCTTCCATTGCTACACAGCTCTGTTCAATTTCCTAACCCTCTGTACATCTCCCCGTCTCTTTCCACACCTGATCCTGTCCCACTCTTTTCCTCTCACCTCCTCTCTTCCTCACAAGTCCCTCCTACCCTCTACCTCCCGTGATTATTTTGTTCTCTCTTGTAAGTAGGACTGAAACATCCACACTTTGGTCTTCCTTCTTGGGCTTCATATGGTTTGTAAGTTGTTTCATGGATATTTCGAACTTTTTCCTATTATCCACTTATCAGTGCGCACATACCATGTGTGTTCTTTTGTGACTGTGTTACCTCATTCAGGAAGATATTTTCTAGTTCCATCTATTTGCCTGTGAATTTCATGAAGTCATTGTTTTTAATGGCTGAGTAGTACTCCATTGTGTAAATGTACCATGTTTTCTGTATCCATTCCTCTGTTGAGGGACATATGGTCATTTCCAGCTTCTGGCTATTATAAATAAAGCTGCTATGAACATAGTGGAGCATATGTCCTTGTTATATGTTAGAGCATCTTTTGGGTATATGCCCTCTGTAAGAGACAAACCCCTGATATCCATGAATGCGATCTTCCTTAACAGTTCTTTGTGTTCCTGGAGCCTCTGCTGACCACATTTGGCTTTACAGTCTGGAGCTGAGCAGATTCTCTCAACTGTTGAGACCCCAGATCATCCCCTCTGGAATGGCTCTCTTAGCTAGAGGTGTCCTCCAATTACATTGAAGAGTGTGAACAGCAGGCATAGCACTGAGATGTGTGCAGATGGAAGACTTGACTTCATGCTAAAGGGATTCAACTATAGGTATCATGTACACCCCTAGTAATTCAGGACTGCTGGATTTATAGTAGTGAATGACACTAGGTAGCTCCAGAATTCAATCCGCCTACCACTCTATCAACTGGAGGGCAGGCACTGGTGAGATAACTCAGTCCATCAAACGCTTGCCACAAAAGCAAAAAGAATTCAGTGCTGAGCACCCACATAAAGAGACAGAAGGATCTCTCAAGATCCCTGACTAGACAGTTAGCCAACCAATTTGGCAATTCCCAGGTCCCAATGAAAGACTCTCTCTTTAAAAAAGCAAGGTTAATAACTCCTGAGAACTGCACCCGAGGTTTAGCTCTGGCCTTCATATATATATATATATATATATATATATATATATATATATATATATATATATATGCACATACATACACAGGCACACACAGACACAAACATGTACATGCACACACATTTACACACATACACACACATGCACACCACACACACATATACACATTCTCTTGGTCTGTCTGTCTGTCTGTCTGTCTGTGTGTCTCTTTCTCATACACACACACACACACTCACACACACATACACTCACATGATACCCTACAGAGTAATTACAAGTTGATGTAGTCTGTTACTAACCACGACCCCAGCCTAAGTCAGCTTTCTGCCGCCTGCTCCTTCAGCTTGTCAATGCTCATCCTTTCCTCTCTCCACAGCTGCCTCTTGGGCCTTCTCCCATTCAGGAGCTGAGACAAGCCAAACTGTCTCATTGACCCGTGGATGTTCCCTGATCTCAGGCCCCCAAGGTAGTTCAGGTTTTAACAGTAGATTCTCTCTCAAGCTGGTGCCTGGCCACCACCCTCCAGGTCATATAGTTTAAGAAAAAGAGACTCATTTTTCAGTGAAACAAATTCCCCCATCAAGCCACCTCCTAAGTCTGAAAAGGAGATTTCTCCCTACTACCCTCCCAACTGCTAGAGGAATCACTGTCTCACCAAAATCTGCAGCAGGATTTGAGGCTCACATGGGGCTATGGGATTGTCTTGGGGGCAGAAGTAGCACCTTCTCTCTGGCCGTCATTTAGAAGTTGCTTCAGCTTCACCTCTCTAGGTCAGGCAGCTGTAAAGCTGAAACTGCCTTGGGTTCCCTGTGTTTCCTCCCGAGTCCTTTTCCTGCCCGCTTATGTCACAGCATCCGTTCACTTCGCAGGTTTTTGAAACTCTTCTTTAGTTTCTCTCCTTGGGTAAAGTCCGTTTGTTCTTATTCTGGCTTTTCCCATCTCAAGCTCACTTACCGGCAGCTTCTAGCCACTGCCTGACTCAGAAGTCATTACCCGTGTCGTGGTCAATTTGATTACTTTCATATGGACAACCTATTTATATTTCTTTCTGATTAAAACTATACCCAAGGCTTGTGGGTCACCCACTCTGCACTTGCGTTTTCATTCTTTTCTTCCCCTGCTATTTTGTATCATTCGCTTCGTTGACTTCTGAGGCTCTTCTTCAGTTTCTCTCCTTGGGTGAAGTCTGTGTGTTATTGTGACGTTTTCCATCTCGTGCTCACTCAAAGGCACCCCCAGCCATCCTCTCAGTGTGTGCTGTCTCTCCAGGCTTCCTGTCTCCGCATGCTCCTTTTCATAGAAGCCCACGTTGACATTGGTTTTTCTCTGTACCCACAGATTCGGGGTGGAATATGAACGCGGTCCTCCCGACTCCACCATGTGCATAGAAGCCATTTTGCTAGCTTTGTAGTCTTGACTTTTACCTGTTAGGTCTGATTTTAGGTATGATTAGAAACAGTTGAGGTTTTTTTCAGAGACAGTTTATAAGGCACTGCTTTGATTCATGTTTCCAAAATGTTGCTTTGCCAAAGTTAAGACTATATTTAAACTTGCAATGGATCGGTACATACAGATGGTACTGCAGAAGTCTGAGTGAAGGGCCCCTTTCCTGATAGTGCTTACCTATATAATAAATTATGTTTAAAGTTCCAGTGATTTGTTTTAAAGTGTTTTCCAATCCCTTTATTGATGAGCCTGTATTTCAATTACCTTATTGATCCATTGTTTTCTAATCACTTTATCTGATACATTTTTCAATCACTTTACTGGTGTGCCTGTTTTCTAGTTACTTTATTGATATGCTTTAATTAAAAACTTATTTCAACTGATTTAATGAAGGGCTGATTTAAAATGCCCTTTCAGTTTTCTTGGTTGGTGGTTGCACATTTGACTTACTAGAAACAGGAACTTCAGAAAAACACAGCTTTGTGTGCATGTGGGTGGTGGAGTAACTTTTGAAAGAGTTTTCCCTCCTCAATTTTAGCATCACCAACATTGAGCTCCTCTCTTGTCACTAGCAACAAGCCAAACTTAATGCTGGTATCATTGCTGTTATTTAGAAATACAAATGCCATAGTACTTTTCATTTTCCAAGACAGGCTTTCACTGTGTTGCCCGGGCTGGCCTCAAACTCATGATTAGCCTGCCTCGGCCTCTTGAGCATTGATTGGTATTACAGGTGTGTGGTCCAATGCCAGGCTGTTAAAATGGTTTCTGCACAAGGTAAACAGACATCTCATGTTTCATGTGATTCTTTTCATCTTTGATCCTAGGGAGTCAGGCTTATTTACCTGTTTGTGATACTTAAAGTAATCAGAATCGTAATCCGATTTTACAGTCTCTTTCTGATAATCTTTTACTTTATCAAGAACTTATATTATTATACATGCTAAAGACTATGTACACACAATAATTGGAATGTTCTATAATGGAAGTAAAAATAAAAAAATTAACAAGTACAAGGCAGTAGAATGAGCCCAATATGGAGCCACCTATGCTCCTGTGGTTAGCTCCTGTGCATGGTACAGACTGACTTAGCTGCTAAGTCAGGGCAGCCCCCAGACGCTGGTCTAACTGCTTACATGGAAACCAGTTACAAATGAGCAGAACAACCTCTTACAGTACAAGTTTGTGCTCAGGAGCTCGTACTAGACCTGACATTCTCGATTTTACCACTACATCCCTTCTGCACTGTTACCAGTCAGAATTCAGTCTGCCATCGTCGCCTGTGTGTCCGGTGACCAACTGTACTATGTCCCCTCCTCTCCTCTCTCTCTCCTCACATGTATCCACCTGGTTTGTCATTTTATAACACTCACATGGCCACATTCTCCTCCTACTCAGTGTCACCAACTTAGCCCTTGGGAGCTTCAGATGCTTCGTCTCGTTAGACAACCAGACAGCTCACACCTGCAAGGTGATGTTTGGGACACAGAATATATTTTTTGGTTTTTTTTTAGCATACTCTTCCTTCTTGGAGAGTCCTTGCCAATCTTCTTGTCATTCTTGAAGCCATGACCCAAATATATTCTGCACATGAAACTATCATGCAGCTCCTGTGCTAATGACGTTTTGCTGTGTTCTCACCACATTTGTAACTATCATAGTTATGATTGCCGTGCAGTACTTCTTAGAGTTATTATGCAAGCTGTTGTCTTCCTTGACTGTGGACTTCTCAAAGATAAGGACTGAACATCGTGGTCTTTGGGTACCCTGTCCAGAATGCAATGCCTTTGATATATTGTCTTACTTGGAGGAAGGAGAAAGTGAATACAAGAGTTTTTCAAATCATTAATATCAAAAGCAACCCCCTCCTTGAACTATGTTTTTTCTTCTCTTCATTATTTTATCAAGGTAAAATAAATATTACATGCACATTTTTATAATGTTGGTGTATATATGAACCCCTATAATGTGCTGTTAGGATGAAGACACAGGGCGTCCCTTCGGACCCTGTGTAAGATACAGACTCTGCCATAGGTCTCTACCCTAGGTCTCTCCATGCATCTCTCCAATGCTTTCCTAGCAAATCCCTGCTGCTCTGGGAGTGAGTACTGCCCTAATCTCAGGCTCCATTCAAACGATTTGCTTGTTCTTAAATGTTCCATAAACGAGCTGATACATAATTTTTTCTTTTGTTCAACACAAGGTCTATAAGATTGGTGCATGTTTCTGCATCAGTAGCTAGTGTACTCCTTTTCATACATCATATAAATGCCCTCTAGCTCTTCCCATATGGCTCTTGGCTTATCTCTGAGGGAGGGGTTTGTTTAGAATACATGTACAAACTTCTCTTTGACCATATGCACTCGTTCCCCTGGGACAGATATTCAAGTATAGAAATATTATGTGGTAGGACAAGTCTGTGTTTAATTTAAGTAACTACTATCTTACAAATGTCTGAAGAAATTGCACTGATTGATTCTTATTGTTAATTTATGAGGTTGCAAGTTATCTGATAAGTTTAATTCTATATTTATTTATTTATTTATTTATTTATTTATTCATTTACTATATGAGTTTTTGGTGGATCATGGAGGTCAGAGGGACAACACAGGTCCTCTCCTTGTGTCATGTGGGTCCTTAGGCCTGAACTCAGATCATTAGGCATGGCCGTAAATACCCTTAACTGCTGAGTCATCTTCTCAGCCTTCCATCATTCTTATCAAAATGTTTTCCTCATCTCCATCCTAACATTGTTTGAGTAGCTCCCCAACTTAGCCCCTTTTCTTCATTCTATGGGTCTTGCCAAATGCTCTAACCCCCTTGCTTGTGTCTAGCACTGAACCCAGCTTTCCAAGTGTAGACTCTTTGGCTTTATAGGTGGGGAATGTCTGTCTTCTACTTCCCCTTCACCTCTCTCTGCACATGGTAAACACAGACTTTGCCTTGGAGTGTAGCACAGGCCTCTTATGGCAGCAGGGAGTCATCACATATAAATGTATTAGCTCAGATTGATAGTAGAACCTCCAGACTGGAAACTACAATTTGGGATGTATTTTCCTTGGTGAATTCACTTGCCAGTCTCATGACTCTCATGGGCATATCTGATTTCTCAAAGATTTAAGATACCTCCTTGAATTACTCACTTGTTCCCTTAGGGCCATCTCCTCATCACAGCTGATAGCAAAAACAAGGCAGAGAAGGAGGAGCCTTGACCTGTTAGTTGGATTGTGTCTGCTGTGTGTCTCCTTGGTCAAGTCGCCACATCAAACTTTCCATCTGTATGGAAATGAAATCAGTGAGACACAATGGCAAAGAAAATAATCTCACACAACTTTAGACCTCACTATGTAGTGCATTTTCATATCCTTTGTGGCAGTTAATAAGTTCCATCATCCAAGGTCAGTTCCCAGAATTCCCTACTGTTAACATGTCTCCATTCAGAGAATGCCCCATTTAACCTCACCTTTGTCTCCAAGCCAGATATTCACCATGACAAATCTGTCTTCGACTTCCATGGTAACTCAATATTTTGGTAGGGAAACTTATAAAATGCTTTCTAAATGTCTAGATAAATTTTGTTTCCTGGTTTTCCTTGTCTTCAACACTCACCATCCCCTTTGCGTGTTTGTCTTACTCATTTTCTGTTAAATATGATTATAATGTATGACCCAGGGTGGCCCAGGCAGTATAGACATTTCTCACTCAGTATATATTGAACAGAGAAGCACTTCCGAAACTCATGACTACACTCGTTCAGTTTAGTAACACTGAGGTGACCTGTTCCTCTGTTCCTGTCACCTATTTCAGATGCTGGCCCATCTGTCACATTTCTTGTGGCTGTGACAAATTATCCAATGAAGGCAGTTTAATGACAGAGAGATTATTTTGCCTCAAGTGTTTGAGGGTTTGATCCAGTAAGGTTGGGGAGGCATCACAGTAGGAGCACCTCTGGCTGTGCTGTCTGGCAGAAACATGAGGCCACTAGTCTCATCACATCAAAGTCAGGAAACAGAGAAGAAAGCCGGTGCCCAGATGGAGGTTCCCTTTTCATTCAATCTGGGACCCCAGCCCATGGTACGGGGCTACCAACATTCAGAGGGAGTCTTCTCACCTCAGTTACACCTCTCTGGAAACAGTCTCACAGGCATGCTCAGAGTTTGTCTTCTAGGTGATTCTAAATCCTGTCAGGTAGGCAATCATGCTGAACAAGAATACATTTGTTTATACTTGTTATAGTCACTATAAAAACAAAATATCAAAACTACTGTCTTACTTGTTGTGCACAGGTTATGAATTTGGTGTTCCCCTAAGAAAGGGTTAGTGGGAAAGAAGTTGACAATGGCAATCATAATAGGGACTGAATATTTTAACCATGTCTTTTGAATTTTTGGTGATGTGAAACCCAAGTGTGAGGTGGAGCCCTACTGTTGACTACTTGATGTCATCCTCAGTCCACTGAGCACTCCACTCGTGCTCCATGGCTCGCCCTATAGAGTCCCCTTCACCTATTCAAGGAGAGTGTCACTCAAAGTCCGCCCCAAGCTCCTTTGGCAACATCCCTTTCCTTGGCTTCATTTATCAGCATCATTTCCAATTCAGATCGTCTGTATAATCTCATAATCATTCTCATAATTCTTCCAACCAAAGCAGGATGTTAAGTTTCCTCTCTGTTTTACAATTCAGCTCCCAGGAAAAGGCCTTTAAAGTCATCTGAGTTTACATGGTCAGTGAAAGGTTTCATCAGAATGAACAAGCAGCTAGAAGTCAATTTTGTTTGACATAGTGCACGACTGTATTTGACATACTGTTTTAAATTAATCCAATAGGAAAGACTTCTTGGCCTGGACTCTAAAATGTGAATGTTTGACATGGCTTCATCAAGTAATTAAGTTCAATTGAAAACATTATTTCTTTCCTTTTTAAATTAATGTTCTATTAACTACTTGGATATGTAGAAAGGGGAGGTCAATAGGGAAAAGAACAATGGAGACTTCCTGGCACCCAGACATTACATCTGAAAGAAAAAAAACAAAAAGGCACAATGGTTCTAACAGTCTGATCCCTGGTCCAGAAGCACCATATTCACTCAGGAACGTACTGGACAAATACAAGTTCTCAGTCTGAATCCTAGACTCATCAAGTTAAGACGGGGCATACAATTCAGATGATCTGCGCTTTAGCAAGCATGATCCTCATGCAATCTAAGCTTTCAGACACACACTCACTAAGGTGCTGAGCACAATGTAGGTGATACATTTCTGGGGAGGAACTGGCGACTGCTTCAGAGGCAGGTATGGCCACAGTGGACTGGAGTGCGCATGCAAAAAGTCACATGACTTTTGCATGCATTTCACCTAAAAGGGGGGCGTGCTGAAGAAAGAGACTGGGCTGAGCAAGGCAGAGATGTGAGGAAACATTCAGGAGGGCCTGGAGGAAAAAAAAAAAAGAAAGGGCAAAGGTGATATAACTTTATTTTCATTAAAATGCATACAAATAATAAAGTAAAAGGGAAGGTGCAGTTTCAACGGGAGAGAAGTCATTGGCTACACAACCAAGAAAACAAGGGGAAAGGATCAGAAGCTGTGATGACCAGAAGACATAGAAATTTGAGAAACTAAGTTAGTAGAATCAACTGCGTGGTTTTTACTCTTTGTGATGGGGAATGTTTGTATCGTGCTGTTTGTAGGCAATAAAAGAAGTAAACGAGTCAGTTGTACGTATGTTGATTTGGAGAAGAAAGGAGAGCATCAGAGTAGAAGTCTTCATACTGAGTCAGAAGGACAGTCTAGCAACTGTTCCACGTGCAGAAAAAGAGTGACTGTGCGATGCTTGGTAGTCAACAGGACATGCCTATTACCCCGCTTGGCAGCCGAGGCTCAGGGAGGCAGAGAGATGGCAAGAGCCTGAGGTTGGGCAGACCTCTGGAACCAGTGCATCTGGACACAATGGGACTGCCACACTCATGAGCTCACTGCAGCTACAGCTACTTACCCAAGACCGAGCCTGGCAACATTTTTCATGGAAGAGGGAAAGGTTTTTGAACCTCTACCTCGTCACGAGAGACTGATAACCAACCGTTAATGGTGCTGGAAGAAGGGGTACCATCTTCTTCAGCAGTGTAACCACTGTAGATTACCCATGCTCCAGCAAACATATGCTATTTCGGGCAACTGTAACTAAAGATAGCAGGGTCCAGTGCACAGCCTCTCAGCCTAGGCCATTTGTGTAAACCCACAAATAAAAGCCTGTAGTTCTCAGGTCATGATTCCACTAATGAGTAATAGTTATGCTGAGACCCTAAGCTAGAGGTGCTGTCCTAGACAGAGGGTGAAAGGGAGAACTGGCACACAGGTATTCTCACATGATCCTAACCGATTCTGTGGTTGAGTTTTGTTCGGCACTGTGTTTTGAGTTCTATCTGAAAAATCATATATATATTCACTCCATCAATTTATGCGTAGGTTTGTTTTTGTGTGATTTTTCTTTATAGCTTTTGTTTCTAAGATCATGCCACATAAGTGCCCTCCTTAACAAATAGTATGAATGAATGAATTATTATGAGTAAGGTAACAGCCGATATGGAAGATTCATACACTGATTTCTAGGTATGAAATAGTCGAACTTAGAACAATTTTTCACCTTCCAGAGGCTGTGGCTGAGTGAGGCTTGGTGCCTTAAGTTACCCACTCTTTTTCAAAGCCCACTTCAGTGTTGACCATTCCTCAGTGGTCTTAGTTGAATGAATGAATGAATGAATGAATGAATGACTCTAATGAAAGCATTATTTTTTCTCATAGGTCAAGTTGTGAGTATTCAAATATTTTTCCAAAAACCCCGTGGCTGGAATCAGGACTAACAGTCAGGGTTTCCAGTACTCCATTCCGTGTTCTTTCTATTACACCTTTGAAAGGACTATTGTAAGAGCTCTGTTGGGGAAACAGTAGGAAAGGAATAATTATTATGAGTTACTACCCTGATATAGCCAATAAATGGAGCCCATGTACCTGTGTAATTGGAGAAAATTAACAGCCATAAGCAGATCTAGGGCTTGAGATTTATCATAATCACTGGGTCTGCTTTGTTACATGGGCTATAAATGAGACTCGTGTTGTAAAGGAGATAAGTGAGTTATGGGGGTGTGAGGATGGAGGAATGAGCCAGAAGCAGTACCAGTGGTTGGAACTGCTCCTGCTAAAACCATGGGTAACTTGATTGCCCTGCCTGAGTGTGTCCCCACTCCTCCACCTTCAACACTACCTTGCCTCATGTTCATCTCCACTTCTTTTAATTTGTCTCCTAGAAGAATCCTTTAAAAGGATAGTCGAGCTGAACCCTGAAAAACTCTCAAGCACTCTTGGAAGAGAGGGCTTAAGGATTTCATCAGGCACCCACACATCCTGAAAACACAACCAAGATTGGTAGGAGGGGCTGACTTCCACCAAGATTGATTGACTGTCAATTTCGAGTCTTACACCAGTTTCTCCACTTAAAGAAAAATCTCCCTCTTGATTACCTACTCAAACTCTGAATCCCACACAGCTAGAGAAGTCAGGGTGGCTACCTAGAACAGCTCTGAAGAGGAACAGAGAGTCCAATCTCCCCTGATAAACTGGCCAAACAAGGGATTAGGCTAAACTACCCCTATGCTGAGATACAGGCATTACTTGCTTACTTGCAAACTACTGTCTTTGGTTATGTTTATGTATTCTCTGGTTTATTCCATCAGTCTCATTTAGTAAGAGCTTGTTGAACTAAACTGTTAACTCAATTTTTGTTGAATTGAGGCAAGAAACCAACTCAGTGACCTCCGTGGCCTCTTGTTGTTGTTGTTGCTCAAGGTAGGTCCCCATATATTTTTTTATATACTCATAGAGAAGTTAGAGGCACCCCATCTGTCCCCGCTTTCCTTGATAAAAAATTAACATTCCAGAACATCTGGACCTGCCCTTGGCCCTTCTGTCTCACAGTGTAATCTGGAGACTGTGTTTTTAGATCTACAAACAGAACACATAAGTAAGCAAAGCATTTCTGTCCTGCTCACAAAACAGTGGGGAATTGCAGTTTTGTCTTCAAAACAATGTCATCTGTTGGATATTTCATCGAGTTGGATATAATAGGATAGACTTTGTGACCAGAGTAGTCTTGGACCCTTGAGTTTGTCAGAAGTAACCTGGGGTATTGTGTCTTCATTCAGACAAATTAAAGATGATCAGTGTCCTGGTAGCAAATCTTATGCTGGGGGGTGGGGGGGTGGGGGACAGACCCGTGCACTAACTGCAACAACAGCTATGAGGAAGGCCAGCATGGGTCATCAAGGAGAACATTATTTGTTTCGCTTCCTCTGGGTAAGCCTCATGTAAAGGCACAGAATACGATACAAAGCTTAGTGGATAGGCAACATTTCAGATGAGGTGGGAGGCTGGACATGTGAGGAAAAGAGCTACATGGGGTACAATTCCATCTTGGGAATCTGTCTGAAGTTTAAACGTGGAAGGTAGTGACTCAACCTTGAGGGGATCTGAGGAAAGGAGAAGAAGGCCGGGTGCCCGATGAAGGAGTTGATGAAAGAGCATCGCTTTTAATATGTGCTGATGAAAAGAGAGCCCTTTCTTTGGGGTGAGTCCCTGATTCCAATTTTACATTTGTGGAGCAATTAGTAGAATTCTCTTGGCCCTCCCTGGTCTCCTCTGGTAGAAGAATGTCTCTGATATGTAATATTTGTTGTTTGAAAAGCCAAAGAAACTTGTTTCTTTTTTCTGAGCCTGCCTTACTTTTTATGTTCTGAAGTTCACTTTGGACCTCAGATTTTGCTCCAAGCAATAAAACTGGTTGGAGAGCCCCGGCATAATGGAGCTGTAATTGTAGCCAACTGGTGGGGGTGGGGAGAGAGTTAAGGTGTGTCGTGGTTTCTGTGGTTTCTCTGCAGAGTAGAATTCCCTGCAAAGCTTTTCCATGTGGTGTTTTAATAGCTGCCTTAAAACTCTCTGATGCATGGAGCACAACTGAATTAGGCTCATGTGCTAGATTGCTAGGATGGGCCAAGGACTCTAAAAAATGAAAACAACACAAAAACAAACAAACAAAAAACATCACCACCACCAACAACAACCAAACAGCCTAAGCCAGAGGCTAAATCATCTAAAGAAGATCCTAAGGATGTGTCTGAAGTTAGAATCACAGGAGAAAGCATCTCCTCTAGCCCAGGTTTGCAGAACTTTCTTTGGGAAGCCAGCTATTTCCCTTGTAGATACTGATCAGATCCTTCTGTACAGTGCTCCACAACTTACAAAATGATGCTACGTTATTTGTCCATCAGAGTCCAGCACCTTCCTCTGAAGGCTGCATTATTGTGTCTACTTGTTTTTTCATAATGAAGGAACAGAGCCTTAAAGATTAGCACACAACCATTTGGGTAAAAAATTGCAAAGCAGAATCAGATACCACTTGAGCAATGTGCCCTTCCCTTCCAGCTACACTTCACTAATTTTAGAGATCGTTTTAAACACTTGTGAAGACAAGAGAAACCAGCCAGCCACTGAACGCATGCAGAGTACAGCTACTTGTAGACTGCCAAGTTCTCATCGCCGAGAATCAGACGTTCACAACTTTGTAGAGACATCAAAAGCATTCTCTCTCTCTCTCTCTCTCTCTCTCTCTCTCTCTCTCTCTCACACACACACACACACACACACACACACACACACACACACATCAGTGTCTCAGAAGCCTAGTTCCCTCCACAGTGCCATGAGCAGCTGATAGAACAGCACACACTCAGTCACCCTTTCCATACCAAGCATGTGTAAACCTTCTCTTTAGTGTGGTTTTGGCCACCGAGTTCAAGAAGCATTTAAGGAAAGCTGTTATATGGTCAGTGTGTGGGATGACTACAAAGCAGTCTAGATGGCATGTCCTAGAACCTTTTCCATCGCAGAAAAGACCACCGTTAGCAGGGCGCCCTCTGAACGACTCTAGGAATTCTGGGAATTTATTTTAATATGTGGGTACCCTGAAGAAAAATAAAGTGGTCCCAGCAATAGAGACATGGGGTTTATTTACTTAACTAATTAGCAAATCAGCCCTTAAGACCCCGAGTCTAATAGGTGGTAAACTTCATTACACCTTGAAGGCGTGGTGGAGCCAGAATTCAGCCCTGGGCCAGAAACTTCACTCCCTTTCCTTTTGTTCATAAGAACTAACCCTGAATGGACATCTGTGTTTTATATCTAGAGCCACAAAAATTAGCCATCTTAACCTGTGCTGTTCCCCTGCAAACAAGGGCCCGTTTGCACATTTGAAGCATGGAAGCAGATCTCACTTCTAGTGAGGAGTTCTCTGGGGACACTTCTTCCACGTGGTTGTCTGAGCACCCGTTTGCCTCCCAGTGAAACCAAGTGCACACATCTTCAGACTGAAGCCACCTGGCTGATCTGCAGTGCATTGTGTTGTGTTGTGCTGTGTTATGGTTGATGTTGTCTAGTGTTCTAGTATTTCTGAGAGTTTATACAATATCCAAATTCACAGAAAAGTACCTCCTGCCACAGTCTAACGTTCTCTCCCACAAAACTCCACATGAGCATATCGTTAGTATTCTAAATACTCTGTGTGTGAGTGTGTGTGGGGGTGGGGGGAGGGAGAGAGGGAGGGAGAGAGGGAGACCTGGACCCTCTTTTCCAAGGAAACAAAATATTTTAGAGTCATGTCACCTTTATTATTTTCAAAGAGAAAATTGTCTTACAAACCATCATTCAAATCAACATTTGATTTTGACAATGCTAAGATTGATATTTTGATAGTGTTTTTCCTTGAATCCACCATATGCTCACTGTGTCTGAAGCATCCGTGTTAGGACAATGACGTGTAAGAGCAGAAGCTCCACCCCACTAATATTCACAGTATCAGCTATACTTATTGCTGGAGAATGGTCTCAGGAAACTCTTTTTCTTTTTTTTTCACTCCGTCTTCACAGCAATCCAGAGAGGCAGGGTTTGTTATTGCTGTCTTCATTTCTACATGGAAAACAGCAAAGTTGGGTCATTTACCCAGGGCCTCCACAGCTTAGTCTACCAGAGTTTAAATCAAGCCATGCTTTCTTTCAAACTGGGGCTCTTAATCACTATGCACCAGTGTTCATCCCAAGAATGACTGCAGTGTGCAGAAGCCTCCTCACCTGTCAAGGGACTACCTGGCAGTGGTTTCAATTTGTAGATACTATAATAAGAAGAGAGGAGTGGACCAGAGGGAAGGGGAGCCACATGGTGGGCTGCCCCATCTTCTCTCCCAGGGTTTCCTCTGTATATAGCTTGTTTCTACTTAAAAATACTTAAGGTTGGGTCATACCTGGGTTAACATCAACAAATATATACTCAGCAATCCATCCCGCCATGCTACAGGGTGCTTTGGGAGAGAGCTGTAGGTGAGGCATGGCAATCAACTCCTTTGTACTCCTCAGTACTTTCTCAGAGAAGCCATGGCCTCTTCAGTACAAATGTCCTCTAAGCCTTACACATTTAGTTCATCCTAGGGTGCTGCTGGGAAGTGACTAACAGCCTGCTTCCAGGTAGAACACCCTTGTATGTAGCATTCACCAATTACAGTGCTACCTCTGTGGCAGGCTCCTTGAAGCTGGACATTATTGAAGAGAGTGGTGGCCATTGGCTCTCATGTACCCCTGGATGGAGATCATAGACTGACATGAGTGAGAGGTGGTACTGCTGCCAGGACAAGTTTAGGCCATGTAACTCTCTACTGGATTCTGGGCAGCTAGTGTGGTGAGCTGCTTCCTTGAGACGTGCCTTCTCTCCCCCTGCCGTACCTTCACATTCTTCCACAATGACCAAAGCTTATAGAATTTCAGCTCACAGAACTTGTGGCCTCTTTGTGACAGGTGAAGGGACGAGGAGCCA
This sequence comes from Rhabdomys pumilio, assembly GCA_030674055.1. Lineage (NCBI taxonomy): Eukaryota > Metazoa > Chordata > Mammalia > Rodentia > Muridae > Rhabdomys > Rhabdomys pumilio. The sequence continues at coordinate 54,612,716 of JANHMN010000001.1, read as the reverse complement.
GGACATCATTTTGATGAGTGATGAAAAAGAGCAAGAAGGAGGGAAGCGAGAGGACTGGCTTTGTAGTTAAGGCTGTTTGTGTGTCCTGAGCAGCCTACTTCCCTCCTGCGTCAGGTTCTTACCCGAGTCACTCTCAGAAAAACAGTATCACAGGGTCCCAGATCCTTGTAACTGACCCCTGGTAGGACTCACGCCAGGTCAGATCCAGTGTGTTCTGCTCTCAGGGACTGAAGGACTGCAGAATGTGTACCCCACTGCTACCTGGTGTGTTACTTTCTCACACTTTATAATTCCAAGAGTCCATGTCCTCAGAGTGTCCAAATGCATCCGCGTGCCTTTACATAGAGTCTGACTCTATTTCCTGTTCACGGCAGGCACTGCAGGGGTACCAGTATATAAAGCATAATCTCTGTCTCATGAAAATATGACAGTCAAATGTTATGATTCCTAAATAAAGATCCCTCATTGCAGTACACAGTAATATAGCAAACCACATTTTATGAGAAATTATGAAGGCTACGTAATTAGAAGACGGTCTCTGATAAATACCTGCTTAATAAGGAGAGTCAGGTAAAATCATGTTGTGGTTATTAATATCGTAGTTGTTTATTGTACATCGTGTCTATTATTGAACCTCAACTTTCAATGTAGTTTACAACTAAAAAATTCCTTCTTAACAGATACAACTGTAGCAGCCAGTTTGAGGTAATGAAAATATTTCTTCTCCTGGCCAAAAGCCCACACTAACACTCCTCTGCTGATGCGGAGCCAAGTCTTCTTTTGAAAGAGGGAAAAAAAAAAATAAAACCTAGCCTGAGAAAGATGTTCTCGAACCCTGTCTATTTGGTGGTAGGTGGTAAATCTATAGGACAGAAAGGTTTCTTTCCAGCTGAGTATTGATCCTTTGTATTAAACAGCTCTCAGCAAACCCCGGCTTCTTCAACGCTGTATGGATTTTACTTAAGACTCTTATATGTCTTTTTCTAATGAAAGCTCTCAGGTCAGTTCTGGGTAGAGGCAGATGGAAACCTCCTCCCAGAAGGTACTATAGAATGCTACCACTGGCACAGCATTCCCTTGTCTTTCCCGTCTCAGCTCACTGTTCCTGCTAAGGAGGGGAAGAAGTCACAACCCCATTGTCCAGAGGCTGTGTCTGGGTTACTAGTGAAAGAGTTGTTATAATCACATTAGAAAATGGAATGCCTAGTGAAATTTGGAGAATTTTTAATATACGAAAGAAAAATAGTTCTAAGTCACCCCATGTCTGTGGGACTGGAGACTTTGTGAGCTGGCCAGGCTCCCTGCATGTACTGAATGCTTTCTTGCCTTAGGAGACTACATGTAAGTGTTTGGGTTGAGACGCCTTCCTGCCGGGCTTCAAATTAGGTAAGACTGGTTAAGCAAATAGAAGGTAATGGATTGTGTCCATACATGGTTTCGTTCCACCTTTGACCAACTTTATGAATCACACAGCATTATCTGTGTGTCATATATGTCTCCAGGTAGCAGAGAGACACCTTCCTTGTCAAGGTGTTGGGGTATGCCAGGAAAAAAAAAAAGGCCTCTTCTCTCACCACTGGATATATCCAGCCACTGAGTCTCCTAAAATGGACAGTTTTCATTTCTCAGCTCCTGTTAAAGACAATCAAACTTCCTGAGCTGTCTCAAACTCGCCTACAGGTAGAACACTACTGTCCTCAGAAGTGCCTTCTCTTGGCTGTGACATGACACTGCCATCTCCCTCTCTCGTGGTCAGTATTTGTTCTTACTATACCAAACTTCTCTGGCTTCCTTGTGAATTTAAACCCAAGGACTCTGTTTAACTGTACGTTAAAGTGGGATTTAAGGGGAGAAGGCTTTTAAAAAAAAAACCAATGTTTACCAAATCATGTTTGTGTCCCTTTTTTTCTAAAACAATGTCCTACTTTTAAAGCTGTTGTTGTTGATAGAGATTTGCAACCTGCAGTTTTCCTGGAATGCCAACAGAAAGACCCAGAAGTCTACTTTTAGAGCCTTTGTTACTTAGATATCCTCCAGGCTTCCTGCTTTTCCCAACATCCCGCTGCCCCCTGCTGCAGCCAGGAGTTTGTGCAGCCTTCCCTATAGGCATCCTCCACACCTGATGGGCCACTCCATCTCCTGTCTCCTGGGGCCCAGGCCATCTGATCAGACATGAAACTATAGCTCTAACAACGTTCTTTACGGATCCTGCTTCACAGAACAGAACCAATGTGGAGGCAGCTTTTTAAGGCCCCAGTGTGTGGGTGGAAACTGGGCTGTGGGTAGATTTCTCAGACCCTATCAAGTGGGGAGAGTGTCCCTGCTGGAGCTTAGATGGACTCTCTCAATGTGACATCAGGGATGCCTTAAGGACCGTGGATTGAAAAGAAAAGAAAAAAGAACTTGTTTGTTTTTAAAGGCAGAGCTCTGAGCTTCTGAAGAGGGAAACTTACAAGATTCCCTTGACCTCTCATCCTCTGTAAAATACCATTTCTTAATGTGATTTACAGTGTTTTAAGGGTCGAATATAAGTCATTTCTGAAGGCACCATATACTTTTTCAAGTGTGGTAAATCTTCTTCTTAGTAACGTATTGGTAATGTCACTCTGACTCTAGTGACTCAGAACTGTCCTGAAACAACCATAGATTTGTTGGCTTTCAGTATAATCCCGAGATGGTTTTCTGCCAAAATTATCTTAATCGAAGTATTGAACTTTCCATCTAAACTATACCGATGGATGTGCCTATTTCACAGAGTTACTTAGGGGTTCTGTGGGGTAACATGTGCCCAGCACATGGCAGATCCACGGTAATTGTTAGTTCCTTCCTCTGCTTCCCCTCTTTCTTCTTGTCTGGAATGGTCAACATCTGCCTTTGACACCGGATCCTAATGGGTGGATAGGTGATGGGCTACAGCACCCTCTTCTGGAGTTGTCTTTAAAAGAGCTGAAAGACAAACTTTTGTCACCGTTAGATTTCAAATATTAGCAGAGGAACCTGCAGGGAGAAGAAGGAAGGAGGAGCAGTTTTCATTATTGGAACTTTAGCACAGCCACCTACCCAGGAGCAACGACTACTTTTCTGTGGGAAGGGAAGAGACTTTCCTCCTTCAGCTCTCTCTGTAGATGCAGATGTGGTGGGAGGGTTAAGGGTGGTACTCGGTGCAAGGAAGGTCAGTTTGTGGCAATAAAACTCTTTTCTAAACTGTTTGTAAATATCACACAGTTTAGAACCAGAAAGTTAAAAAATATTCTCTCTCTCTCCGTGTATATATATACAATTTTTCATCCAAAAAGATTGTTTTGATTTTAATACCAGAGTTTAAATCAAAGGCACGCCTACCTACATGCATGCAAACAGAACACATTTTTCTATTTCCATATGTGGTTATATTCTCCCAATAACACTGGACACTGGGTGGATCTTGATATATAGTAAGTTTCCATGGAGAAACACTGCAGACAGCAGCACTGCAGACAGCAACACTGCAGACAGCAGCACTGCAGACAGCAGCACTGCAGACAGCAGCACTGCAGACAGCAGCACTGCAGATAGCTCCTATTTGATGGCAAGAAAGAATTGGACCCTGTGCCCCTCCTCTCCCCTTGATTCTGCTCCAACATCAACCTATGAACAGCACAGAGTATGAAAGAGACACATAAAATTACATATTTCAAATCAACAACAACAACAACCGCACGGAGATTTCCAGTTGTTTGGCAGCTGCCAAGAGTAAGTAAAACTCACTGAGGTCAGGCCTCTAGAGGTAGCTACAACAAGTGGTTCTCAGCCTTCCTGATGCTCTTCCTAAATGCTACCACCCTCAAATTCAGTTCCTCATGCTGTGGTGACCCCCCCCCAACCATAAAATTATTTTCGTTGCTACTTTATAACTGTAATTTTGCTACTCTTACAACTTGTACTGCAAATATCTGTGTTTTCTGATCTTCAGCAACCCCTGTGAAAGGGTCATTTGACTCTGAAAAGGGTTGTGCCCCACAGGTTGAGAACTAGTGAGCTAGAGGGTAGCTTAGATACTGCCATGCCCACTCTTTTATTTTGTATTGGAAGACACTGAGGCCTAGTGGGGTCATGTGGCTAGGGTGCCTTTCCTTATTTTCATCATTTTTTCATAGTGTCTTTGTTGCAGGTGCTTGTCCTACCTTTTTCTTGAGACTGTTTCTGTTCAGAAACAGAAACCAGCCTCTTTGCAAACACCAGGAGGTGGTGAGAACTGGGGTAGATACACACAATCCTCTGCTGTGTCCCAGGGATTTACCTTTCCCAATAGAAATTATAATAAACAGAGATAAAGGAATTGTCAGGTGAGGTCCTTGTCTTTAGTAAACTTGTTTCTTTAAATTGTTCGAGACAAAATTCCGCATCCAGGAATAACATTTTAGCCTTCTTCCTAGACGAAGGAAGAATCCTTCTGTGATTTAGCAGTCACATTCTTGTTACAGTAAGAGGAGAAGGTGTTTGCTGGTTCTCACTAGCAGCAGGCTCAGTGTCACCCAACATTTACCAATTACTGTTTGAATTTCTTATAAAAGTAACACTATTTAGAGTTACTGTCTAAAGAAAGGACCAGGAAATGAAACAATGGCTAGTTACTGTTTTGAGACTGAATTTTAATATACATTTGTGGCATGTGAATCATATATTGATTACAGTTGCAAGCTTTGGTGGGGGAGGGGGCATAGCGTTTTTACTGGGATGTGAACCTTCAGAACTGGTTTTCCTGGTTTCTTAAGAAAACTGGTTGCAGTCAAGTTGTGTGAAATTTGGCAAAATACTGCCACCTTGTGGCTGCTTTGATCAATCTCTCATGTATTCCAAGGTCAACTCTGTCCTTAAGTAAAATAGGAAAGGTTTCCTAGTTTTCAGTGAGAGCCTTTGACACAAAACCTCGCAGTGAAGAACACTTAGCAGCTAATTCTGTCTGCTCTTGTAACAGAATGACTGGAAGGCCTCCATCGCCTTTGTGGTTGGGAACCGAATTGAGGATGAGCTTCTCATTCATGCCCTTGAACTGGCTGTCCAACTCCCTCAGCGGAAACTCTTCAGTCTTGTGTCATGGAAAGAGCTTCTCCATCAGGTACCTGTCCCTTTCTGCCTCAGAACATCAGAAGTCATCCTTCCTTAAGTCTGTAGATTGAGATGTTAGAATAAAAAACACTACTCTGGACTGCTTTGTTATTTGTGATGGATTACTTTTAAGTACACAAACCCTGAGAATTAGTGTAAAATGTTGCCTTTGGAAGAACTAACCTTTTCATCAATGTAGTCCATTCAAACTTCATCTCAATGACAAAGATTTCTGTAAACATTCCAGGCACCATGCAAAGGTCTCTGAGGGATTATTTACTACAAGGTTAGATTATAATGAAAGAGTAGACTAAATAAAGCACACCACTAATTGAAAAACAATGTCTATAGAGAATCCAAGTTGGCTTCAGTCAGAGGGCGATGAGGGGATGCAAAAGAGCTGTCAGGTGGTGCACACACGTGCAGGTACCAGCACCTTGACTAGAGGTTATAAATACCCCGTCTACTTTTTTGCTACATTCCCTCATGGCTTAATTTAAACCGCTAATGTATCAGAAAGTGTCACAGATACGTGTGTCCCTTTTAGTCTTTCACTTGTTACAAGTTAATTCACCTCTGTTGCAGATGGATGAAATACAGGCACTTTCTGGAGCTGCTACAGCTAAAAAGGGGAAAAAGCCAACAACTGGCAGTTTACCATTACATTTTGAGGTGAGTGACTGTATCTGTCAAAGAGATTTTTGTAGTGTTGAGCCACGAAAACTGGAGTCCAATATAATACCTAAAAAAAAAAATTAATTCAATTTTAAAAGTAAATTTCCACTGTTTATTGATTGCTTGTTCCTTGTAGTACAGACACATACGCATTGCACAACTCTACCTTTAAGAGTAGACTTACCTAGATTATCGGTTGCACTGTCACTCTTCCCATTTAAAGAGCCTTCAGCTTGAGTGATTTTCCAGCAGCTAGCAAATTATGTGCACATTTTACTTCTCACTGCAATCAGTGTAAAACTTGTTATTTCCCTCAGATTAGTGGCACACTCTATTGCCAGCAGCTGCTCAATACAAAAGCCCAGCCAGTGTGCCGGTGTGCCCATGTGCCCGTGTACCTGTGCGTCCATGTGCCCTTGTGCCATGTGCCTGTGTGCCCATGCAAAAGGCTTACAACTCAGGCTCAGTGCAAGAGGATTTCTTCTTACCTTACCTCATTACTATCTAACTTAGGGCTTTCAAGAGATACAAAAATATCATAATATCACTTACACTTAATTAGGCACTATTTAATGGCCAAGCAGACCTAAAACATGAGGATGTAAGGGCTTTTCAAAGACAAACTTGTTTGCACTTCTTTTTGTTGGTGACTAATAATTTTTTTCCATGCCCTGGATCTTGAATGATTCCACAGTGACGTCTGTAGGAAGCCTGAGTGCCGTCCGAGCAAGTTTCATTGTAGTTGTTGCTAGTTGACAGTACTGCAAATGTCTTGGCATTAATTCTTGCCACACGGCTCTCAACGTTTTGGCAAACTAACTCCGCTAGCACAGTCAAATTACACACCTCCCATCATTTCTTACAATGTTCTGAATGTGTGCTCACCAGTTGAAACATTATGTGATACCTGGATTTAAAATAGTTTTTTTTTTTTTCTTCTGAAGTGGTCGTGGAAATCCATGTCCAAGTATCAGGCCTGGGATCAATTAGGCCCCCAAAGAATTCTTTCTTCTTCAAAGATACCCAGTAAAACACAGAGATGATAACAGGGCAGTTTTGACGTTTAATCTGGACAGGCATTTTGACTTGGATGTGGGATAGCACAGCGCTACAAATCCAGGGTTTACTTAGAAAGCCATCCCTCTCCAACATGTGCTAGGACTCTTGGTTGCATATTCTTCTTCACTCAGGGGAGGTCCCTCTCACATCTGGCTCCCCCACATTCTTCCACTGGAGCATTTGGGCAAGAAGCCTCCCACACTTGGTTTTCTGAATGGTTCCAGAAGGAAAAAGGAAGGCAGGGTGGAGCACCACAGAGATGGGGCCTTAGAGGCACCAGAAATTCATTACCATCAATCACTGGAACAAGAATGACAAAGAGCATAAAGCAAGCACAGGCTCCTGGTCAGCACTGGCCTAGGATAGGTCACATCTGGAGAGAGCTACATTTGCATTTCTCATCTCACATCTGAAAAGACCTGATCCATGCCTGTGGGGAGCAGCAAGCATAAGTGGCCATGGAAGAAGAGGCTCAGAAGTAAGAGTCTTCTGGAGCCTCTGGACATTTGAGCCAAGCGGACGCCTGCTCATGAGTCTATTTTTGTGTGCGTGGTCTGCAGCAAGTAGGAAAGCTCTGCAGACAAGCTCTTCAGAACATATTTAGGAACTCTTGCATTTTCTATCCCAAGGAAACTTGGCCACTAGGAGAAGGGATAGCATAATAAAGTAACGTGGCCTTAGGGAAGATCATGAACCTTGTTTCTTTTTGAATCTCTATTTTGGATTAAGAACTCAGAAATACCATGAAGACAATAAATATAATTGCGTATTCATTTCTACTTGTAGGATATTCTCCTTGACTTTAAACCAGAGTCTTTTCTTTCTTGCTTTAGACAGACTTAACCTGTTTGACTCCCTAGTTTGTTAGCTTGTGTTTGATTAGTAGCAACCAGGTAAAGCAAGACCCCACTACAGCGACGTTTACCCATGAGCAGTGGAACAGGTCAGAATGATATTACTTATCTCCAATGGAGACTTGCAATGTCTGTAGTAGCAAAGCCCACATTCCTGAATGATTCACTCAAGGCTTCGTTTGAATGGTTTGGCGTTGTATACACACAGACTCATTTGAAATTGGGTAATTTCCTCTGAAACTTTACAATTTCATCTAGTCCTGATACTGCATACATGGGCATCTTTATTTATACACCATAGTCCTTTGAAAGCCTGCTTAGTTGTCTGTTAATGTAACTTCCCCAGAGGTATCGCTGCAAGTCCTCTGTTCATTCACCTTCTTGCTTTGAAAAATGTGTCTTCATCTTCCAGCAGCCACGCCAGGCATTCATATAGGTATGTGAAGAGAGTAGTCTTCATCATGTATACTCTCGGGAGTGCTAGCTGTTAGTCATCGTTCTTACTGCTCACTACTGAGGATGGAGATGATTGTCTGTCCTGAGCATGGCAGCATCTCCACACACGGTGCTACTTAAGGATATGCACGCACATGAAAGGGGATTTACAGATATTGTATACTGATAAGTTTTGCCAAACACTGGCATTGTACAACCATTATCTGGACAGTGCACAAGGGGGCAGAAATGGGGTTATTGTGAAGACTTGGAGCAGCCTTGGGATTATAGACAAACAGTAAACAAATGAAACCTGGCTGGCATGCAGAAGATTTTCAGCAGACACTCATTAAAAGAGTAGATAACACATGCAGAAAATACAGGACAGTGAGTGGGGTCCTGGAGGGACAAGGAAGTGTCTGACCGGAGAACTAAAGGAAAAAGAGATGAGCACTAGCTAGAGTGTGGGGGAGGAGCCAGAGAAGCTCAGAGGAGACAATGGCAGCTGCCGAGAAAGAAGACAGGGCTCGGACATTTTGATCTGTATAAGAGCAAAACAAAACAACAACAAGAAGAAAAATTAACTCACATTCTAATCTAACAGGACATATTAATGTTCCCCATTTCATTCTCGGGAAAATTATGCTAAGAAGTCCAATAACTAGAAGATCTAAAGATAGAAGTTGAAATAACTTGTGCCACAGGTAAATAATACACAGCTTCAAGTTTTCCTGTTTTCTTATGAACCCAAACCTCAACTCTCTCATTTGTCTCAGTGCTGACTAACAGGAGGGTAAATCCTGACACTCAAATGTAGAGAAGGACATCTTAGGGAAAGGGCATATAAAACTTTGTTATAGGGCAGTAGGCTGCTATGTTCTAAAGTGCTAGCCTGAAAGTCACTTCTTAGACTGTGCTTCAGAGAAACAGTCCAGGCAGTGACGTTGTGAGTCTTTATATTGGGGGTGGAACTTGTCAAAATGAAAAACAGATAAATGCTTCAGAGATAAGAACAAATACTGCATGAAAATACGTAAGAGGTTTGATATCATTAAAATGGCAGCTGTTCTGAGACCAGAAGGAGCAGTATGTCGTGAAGGAAACAAGGGAAGGGACAGGGTGGGGGGCAGGAAGAGTTCCCTGGCCTTTTCAGTCTTGGGTTTTAAAGCAAAACAAAAACATTCTGGAAGAACTGGAAAGTAGCCAAGCTAATGCCGTTATTTCATGGAGCTTAGGGACACACCAGGAAATTACAGGCCAGTGAGTTTAACTTCACTTGTAGGGAAAGTATTAACAACTGCTGCAGGAGACGGAGTGGGAGGCTGTTCAGTGAGGTACGGCAGGCAAGTCTGGATGGCCATGTTCTAGGAACTTGTTGAAATGCTTTGAAGCTATTACAGCCAGGACAGCCTTCAAAGGACACAGTGGAGCCAGACCCTGTGCATCCTTTCTGTCCCACGTCAGCCCTCTGGGGATACCTATGGAATATGGCCCACATACAATCTTCAGGCCCAGGGCTCAAAAACCACTATGAAAATAGTAGAAAATAACCTCTGGGTAGAAACATTTTGAAAGCTGGAATCAATTAATATAGCTTGATATTTATAAATGTAAAATAATGAGACTTGGGATAAAATGTAGAAATATTGAGCCGTAACAAAGAAGTACCACCTTGGGACTATAAAAATCACCCCAGGAGTTATTGCATCGAAATTTGGGCTTTGGATCTGACATTCATCCAAAGAATAAAAGATGTGGAGAAAAGGTGTGCTAGGAAATCATCGCCCAGTAGAAGGTTATGAAGAACTGCAACCCAGTGAACTTTATCAAGTTGATAAAAAGGGCAGTCCAGTGGATTGGGCCCCTGTATGCTGAAGGATGCCAGTAAAGAAAGTCAGATCCAAGCTGGGCAGGGAGCTGTGGAAAGTCAGGGCTCCGTTGCTTTAGGAATGTGCTTCTAGGGTGCAAATATGTTTGCCTTTCAGATTTGAGACCTGTAGCTCTATTTTCAAAGAAAAGCATCACTCAGACAAAGGCATCCACAAAACTCCCATTGCTGGCCAGCTCTCCTCCACCCCAGATCACAGGCAACTGACCACACCTACATGGCAAACAGTCATCAGTCCAGAGGAATGAAGTGGACATGACAGCGCCAAGAAACGTGAGGTTCCAGCTGCAGGGTGGCTGGCCATGTTGTTTGGAGTGTAGTCAAGACAGGAATCCAGTCAATATTTCTAAGATGTGAATGTCAGTGGAGGATCAGCTACAAGAAAAAGCAAGATTCTGTTGGATACATGTAGCCTCTCTAACAGTCTATACACCATTGTTGGCTTAGGTATTTCAAAACCTACTTTAATAAGGGTTCTTAAATGCTTCAACCTCTCTTCTAGCCCACCACACACCAAAGGTAGTGGAAAAGAAAGCTTAATAGGAAACAGGGGTTGTAGGCCTGTTTAGAAATAGTTCTTTAGGGCTATACAGCAGTCGAGTTTATGAGGCAATCACCACTCACAAATCAGCAATGGTGATTCCATCCAGAAGAAACAATGAGGCTTCATCAATTGGCTGGAGTTCACAGAAGCAGCAAGAAGCCACCAATATCATGAGAAGTTCTTTGGTGGAGTTACCCTCTTAAAAAGTCACAACAAGCAAAGATCAGCAACTAGGATACAAGGCAAAAAGTTACAAGACAGAACAAGGCGAACCAATGCCAGAGCCTCATCCCACTCTCTCTGGGGTCATATTTATATTCTATGTAAGCATCACATGTCCTCTTGTCTCCTTCAGCAAAACATCCTTCACATGCCTGCTTCAGCAAAACATCTTCTCACCTGTATTTGCTTCAGCGAAACATTCTTTTACATGTCTGTGTCAATATTCTTTCACATGACTGCTTTAGAAAAAATATCCTTTCACCTGTCTGCCCTAGCAAAATATTATATGACATAACTAAGTTTCCAAAAAAAACCCAGAAATTTCCACTTTACTCCACATCCCTAGCATCCATCAGATGGATACTGCAGAAGGCATCAGAAAAACTATTTTATTTATGTCTGTAGTTATTAAGACTGAATAATCCACATTTGCCAATAGTGGTAATATCAGTGATAATTTATCTAACATTTCATCCACCCCCAAGCTTTGTATGAATTCCTTAGACCATAATCCTTTTGTCCACCTACCACAAGATACTTACAGGGGAGAATATAGGTCAATTAATAGCTACATAGGTTGAGTAATCTGTTGACTTCAAGGATACTCCCCCTTTTACTTATATCACATGTGACGAAAAACAGTTAAAATTCTGGAAGCACTCATGAATTAACAGTGTCATGAATACAAGGAATGCTAGTCAATTAGAATTAAGGTTTAAATCTCTTGGTAACTCTATGATCTGCTCATTCTTCCTTTGACTCAAGGCAAACACAAAGAAAGTTTAAATACAGTAAAATCACATGATAGATTTAGTTGCACATTGGGGCTAGTTTGATGGGTTCCTTTTGCACAAAATGTTTGGGGCAACAGGAATCTTTCATTTTTGTAGTTAAGTTTTACATGGTTATGGTAATTGCAGTACACATCCAACTCAGTTGAATATTGAAAGGCCTGGGCTCTGTCTGAAATGCTGAACCATTGGAGACAGCTACAGCCTCCAATACTGACTTGGTGAGACATAGGCACACTGGGTAGACACACCAGTCAATCAGACTACCTGGGGTCATCCTTGTCTCCATGGCTTACCAGACCTGTAACCTCACCCTGTACCTGGAGTTTCCCTCTATAGAGCCTGTGACTATGGACATATGATATTATAAGGTTGTAGCTGTGACTAAATAAGACAGTGAATAGAAAACACTTGGTACCTGGCACGGAGTAAATGTCCATGAAGGCAGGTGATTGTTAGAACTTTTAAAACAATTTATATTTTCAATCAAACCAAATGCTATTATCTTGCAGTAATAGGGAGCATGAAAATACTAGAAAAGCAACCACAAGCCTTTTTGGAGGTTTTGGAGGTTAAAATGTTTTTGCTTCATTAAATATTTGTTATTTCAACATGCATCAGAAATAAAATTAAACACCAGGATGATGAGTCCATGGGCAAGAATACTCATTGCACAAGCATGAGGACCAGAGTTCAAATCCCCAGCCTCAATGTAAAAAGCCAGGTGTGGCCACATGTGCACCTATAACTAAAGAATTCCAGGAGGGGAAGAGACAACAGGATTGTTGGGACAAGATTGCAGCCAGCCTAGCTCCAGGTTCAGTTAGTGACCCTGTCTAAGGGAATAAGATGGGGAGCGAGAGAACAGGACACCTGACGTTCTCTTGTGTTCCCTACATATGTGCTCGGGTGCACAAATCCGCACACACACATAAAAATGTTAAATAAAAAACATAAGACTACCAACCTGCACTTTTCTCAGTTTCATAGCCTAGACTAGGCCTACATTGTTTCTTGAGACCTGACTTATACTTGACTTAAACAAAGGTAACAGGTTGGTCCTGTAGGAGGTACACAGCTTTGACCAAAGCAACCAATCAGTTCCCATCATTAGAATGCAGAAAATGTTTAATTTTCCATGCATTCCACATATATGTGATGGTCTATTAAGAACCAAATCTATGGTTGGATTTTTTGTGTGTGTGTGAATAAAATAGATATAATGCTTTGCCCTCAAGAGTTTGTTGTACTTGAGCAAGAGCTTCAGGCATTAAGAAAAAAAAAAAAAAACAAGCAAGCAAAACAGATGTGTGTACAATTAAATTACGTATTGAGGTAATTAGGTATTTTAAATTGGAGGTAATTAAAGGAGAAAATACTGTAGATGAAGAAGTTTGGCAATAGTCCTAGACTAACTAGTTAGTGTTTCTGTGAAGAAATATCTAAATCTGTGAACTTTATGATAAGGGACATTTATCTGGCTCATTATTTTGCCAACCATAAGGTCCAATCAACATGATATTGACATTTTCCTGATGAAATCTCGTACACACCTGTATCACAGCATAGAAACAAAGCAAAAAGGAAACCAGCCGGAAACCAGCCACGTGTAGAATGAGCATGTACGTACAAATGATGTTGTGAGGGAGCAGGAAGGGCATTCCTTCAGGGGAAGAGATAATTACTTTGTTTGTAGCAACCTGTGTTTGAGAGACTTCTCTGGAAAGCAAGAAATGACTCCAGGGAGGACGCAACATTGTTCCAACTCAGTTGACAGTGTTTCCTATGAGGAGCAATATCTTAGAGTCTGTGATTCTCAGTATTGCCACAGTGGGACAGAACTTCAAGCACATGAACCTTTGGGGAGCAGCCACAGCCAGACTATAATAGATACAGACAAAAAGAGAAAACCAACTGGAAGAAAACACCAGAAGAAATACTCAGGCACAGGGAACATTATGTTAAACACTGTGGTGGGGATAGAAAGCTGTTAGAAAAACAAAGAGGACAGTGTGCCCACGACATGAAGAACAGAGGTGGGAAAGGCTGGAACCACAGAAAGGGCCATCTTAAGGACAAGTTCACATCTTTACCCAGTAGAAAAGGAAACCGTGTTAAGACTTTCGAAAGCAGATGTTCTGAGAACATTTTCTGGTTGCTGAGTAAAAAGATCTTGGAAGGAGGAAAGACAGAAGCAGAGAGCTGGGTAAGCCTGTAGAGGCCAGAGAAGATGGAGAACACACAGATTCAGGAGGTATGCAGGAAGCCAACTTGAGAGATGGCTGCCAGCTTGCTATAAGCAATGAGGGAAAGAATCGGGCATGACCCTGCAGTTCTGCCTCGAGAAGCAGAAAAGCATACTTCATGCTGCAGAGCACTTCAAAGGGAGGTTAAATCTGGACAAGGACTGGAAACATGGTTTAGAATAGGTTAAGTCTGATGTCTTGGAGATATAGGAAGAGAGGTCAAAAAGAAAGTCAGTTGTTTTCCCGAGTCTTTGTCATCCTTTTCTCCCCCTGTGCCTCAGTCAGTCAGTTGTCAGTAAGAATTAATGTTCTAATTAAAACTAATGTCACCTACTGTTAGCAACCACAAATCTATCATGGGCCGTGTCCACACGCATGACTCAGAAGTCCCTCTCTACCCAGCTTGCTTTATTGGCTATATACTTGATGGTTTTGGAACTGGGGTTGATAACCACTTTTGCAAATGTACACCTGTGATACGCAATGAAAAATGTTGCTCTAATATATAGACGAACAAAGTCTGAAGGGGCACTACCCTGAAGTGTGACCTCTTCTGTATCATTGCCCTTTTGCATGTTCCTGTCCCGGTCTCAACTGAACAGACTGGAGACTATAACAGGTATCCATTCATCCAGCCTATTCCTCAGCCAGCACACATAGAGAGCTCCTATCATGTTCAGGGTAACAGAAATGGGACTGAGGTAGACATGGTCTCCTCCCTCCTGGACTCATACTTAATAGTTGTGTAAACAGTGTGCTTGTTTTCTGTCATTCTGTCACATTTTAATACCTTGTAGGACGTCTGGTATAAATGTTTTGTGTTTAAACCCTGGTTCTAATTGAGTCTGTTCTTCATCAAGCCTTGTGGCTAACCTCATTATAGTTCCTAACTTCCAGCCAAAAGGGTAATGGTCCCCAGACAGTGGATAATGGACCAAGGAGAGAAGCAGGGGTAGAACCCACACCAAAACTGTCAAAGATGCAGCACGGATACCAAAGGGCCTGTTTTCCTTGGAGAGAGCGAATGCACAGCTGCAACTGAACTGTAGTAGTAATTTTCGTGCTTCTGTGTATCTGCAGTGTGACCTCTGGTCCTCCAATCCTCACTTTCACTCCATCTTCAGTTACAAGGAAAGTAAGATGTGCCAAACCAAACACCGATGCAGGCTAGAAGAATTGGCTATTGGATAAAAAGTCACTTATATTTATTGGGAAAGTGCTGTTAAGCTGGTGAGATGGTGAGATTGTTTGTCACAGACCTGACAACTCGAGTTCAGGACCCAGGTCCCATATGGTAGGAAGACAGAACCAACCCCTGAGCATTACCTTCTGACCACCACATGTGTGTCACAGCACACGTGTGTAGGCATGCATGCAGGTGCACACCCATACATGCATGTATGCACTAAAAAAATAAATATCTTTAAATGCACTGCAAATATTAGAGGCACTGAATGCATGTTACACAAAGATATGCTTGAATTAATTCATCCATTTCACACACACAAAAAAAAAATGACCACAAAGTACTCTCGGTGAGGCTGGAGAAATGGCTCAGTGGTTCAGAGCACTGTCTGTTACTCCAGAGGATGGATATTCAATTCCCAGCACCTACATCCTGGCACACAACCATCTATAACTCCAGTTCCAGAAGAACAAGTGCTCTCTTCTGGCCTCCATGAGCACCAGATGCGTACTTGGTACACGGTTATGCATGTAGGCAAAACATGTACAAACATGTACAAAACATGTACAGAACAATTTTAAAAGATCACGCAAATCATATTTGTAGCATTATAATATAAAGAAACTATAACATTGTCTCTGTGTTATATCAAGTATATAAATATAAAACTAGAATTATGACTTTAGCATCTTGCAACATAGGAAATCAGGTATAAAAACTGAAATAATTTCATAATCCCTTTTGTTAAAATTTACCTTTTGACTTCACATTTATTTGGAGGCTGTTTGGAAGTTATCAGACTCTTACAGTGAGCTAGGCTAACAGGAAGTCTGCAGAGCCCATGTGGCTCCGTGCTACCCAACCCATATAAGCATGCCATGTACTCTATTGTCAGAAGTAACCCGAAATAATCAGTACCCACTTGGGATTCTACATGGCTGTCAAGAAACCGTTCCTTGAATTACACTTCTATTGGTACCATCTAATAATTTCAGCCATTCCAAGGTCTTGCTTTTATCCTTTCACTCCTCTCTAGAGCCACAGAGAAGCAGGTCAGGGGACAATAATGTGTGATACCATCCCAGGTCACACCAAGCCCTACATCCTGCGTAAGAAGCTGATCTTGTAGTGCATGCTCTCAGATTCATTTTAGAATGTCAGGGAGCAAGGAGAAAGGGAGACCCTATCTGGATTTGATGCAAGGGACTAATATATTACCTTTTGTAACTAATAAAATTTCAGAGTCCGACAGCAAATTTCAGATTTGCTTTTCCCCCAGTAAAATGTCTGCTTTGAATTATGTAGAAAGAATTCTTCTTGCCAACTTGTTTCAATTTCCCACACAAAACCATCACAGAACACTGTCAGGGGCTTCCTATAGTGGCTTATTTCAGGATTTCTCAGTCGTTGGAGACACACAGGAGCATACACACACACACACACACACACACACACACACACACACACACACTTTCCCCTTTCCTTACAGAAAACAGAGGAAAATATATTGCTAAGGCTTTTGTCTGATACTTTCCTTTTCCAAAGCCTGTGATGAGTATTGCTCATCAGAGTCAGAAGAGAAACTCAGTCTTGCCAGCACCCCATTTTATGAATGCAGGCCCGCCCTGCACGGAGGCGGAGAGGCCATCACTGTGTGATGTGATTTAAGAGGTGCTGGATATTCTGCCTGTCCAAAAATAGCCCCCACACCCGCCTGTTGAGTTCAGGCAAACCGTCCATAAAACCCTACTTTACATGAAATGAACCTGCAGTTCTGGAATGCTAGCCCATTACATCCGCTATGCTTTCAGCATGTACTTATGTATCAGGAGGAAAGCTAGCTCTCTCAAGGGGATATGCATGTGCCTCGGCAGTGTGAGAAGAGTTAGCAAGACTGAGGGTTAACGTAATGCCACAAGTCAACAGGAGCAGTGTCAGCATATCGCCGTGGTGGCAGTGAGTTAAAGCTCGACTCAGTGTCTCCCAGGGTCATTCACTCAGTATCTTTTAAAACTGTGTTTTCTGTACCAGATAGTCAGTAATCTTGGGCGGGATCATCAAGAATACAGTAATGAGGACTGGAGAGATGGCTTAATGGTTAAGCACACTGGCCGCTCTTCCAGAGGACCTAGGTCCAATTCCCAAAACCCACATGGCAGCTCACAACTGTTTGTGACTCGTGTTCCAGGGGATCTGACACCTTCATACAGACAATACATGGAATCAAAACACCACTACAAAGAAATAAATAGATAAATAAATAAATTTTAAACAATACAATAATGATAACTCATATTTGAAAGATTGTTTTTTCTTAGACTAGGAATTACTTTCCCACATAGAATCACATTTTGATCCTAGCAGTTGCTGGTAAAGCTACCTTAGATGTTACCATCTTAAAGCAGATGAGCAGAACGGAAAAACCCAGGTGCTTGCCTGTTACTACAACTGACAATGGCAAAGCTTCGTGCTAGATATTTACCCAAACCCAGTGCTCACTCTGACACCTCAAGTTCTCCAACACACAGCCCCTGAAAGCAAGAAGCTGATAGTTAACTTTAATCTCTATACATTTGCTCATCCAGACATGTCCACCTGCTACCTGTGGGCTGCATGAATCCCAGGACCGCTGTGAATACAATCCAATACATTCGTACAGGACAGTGTCAGCTCACTGTATCAAAAAGGTGGACAATCCCTGAAAGGAGCAAGCTGTAGGAGTCTTTTCCAGTAGACCTAGAAAAGCGTTTCCCCCCCATCTTAAAATTATCTGTGGTTCTGGAGAGATGGCTCAGCAGTTAAAAGTACTAGTTGCATCTTGTACCTCACTGGTACAAATAGGAATAATTATGCTCTAATTGTATTTTGAGAGAAAAGTTTTATTTTAAGAGGAAGGGTGATATGTAGGAGGAGCTAAGGGGGAAGGAGCACCAAGAGGAAAAAATGGAGTAAAGAGAGGAGAAGATGAAGTAGAGGAGAAGCTAGGTGATGAGAGAGAAAAAGAGAGAGAAAGAGAGAGGGGGCATGGAGGCAGAAGTTCACGTATCTCCACCAGTCAAAGATAGTTTACATAGCTAGGTTGGGTATTGGGTTACACTTCTGATTGAGCATTACCATACTTATAAAGCCTTTGATTAACATTTTAAAAAAATTGTATAAAAGCAAAATGGAAAAGGGGGCACAGGATAGGGGTTTTCTAGGGAGAGGAAATGGGGAAAGGGGTTGGCATCTGAAATGTAAATAAAATATCCAATAAAAAAAAAATACTAGTTGCTCTTCTGGGGTATCCAAGTCTAATACCCAGTACATCCACAGAACCTGAAAAGCATCTGTAATTCCAGTTCCTGAGGATCTGATGCCCTTTCCTAAATTCCACTGGTACTGCATACATGTGATGTACATGCAGCAAACATTCGTTACACGTAAAATAAAAATAAATACTTAAGACGTTCTGGAACTAGATATTGGGAATGGTTGTATAACTGTATGAATACAAATGGATTTTTTTTTTATTTTTAGCCATAAAATATAGGAAAAGGTTAGAGGGTTTTTTTTTCTTGTTTTCTATCATTCATATGATTCCCCAAAATGGTGGTGGTGGAGGAATCCCTCACATAGAATACTGATCACTTTGCATAAACTTATAAAGCATAATGGTAAGCCAAAAAAAGCAGGGGAAAGAAAACTGTAAATTGGCAGACATTAACTTTAGATATCTCTAGGATCGGTTGAAACCTGGGGTACTGAGAAGAAAAAAAGGTGTAGTTGACCTTGATCAGGTACCATGTCCTGTCTGTGAGATCCAGGGCCCCTCTTAAAACAGACCTACCTCACTCTATAACCAAGCATGTCACCTACATCATCACGATGACGTTACCAAACAGCTTTTGTTTATTTCACTCTTGACTTATTTGTTTGCTTGTTTTAGGGGAAGGTTCTCACTATGCAGTCCTGGCTGCTCTGGACCCTAGACCAAGCTAGTCTTGAACTGATAGAAACCTCCTGGGTTTTGGAATTAAAAACGTGCTACCACCCTCAATCCAATATTTTTTTAAAAAAAATATTATTTAATACTAAAACAGTTATAATCAGAAGCTGCACCGAATTTGATAGATAACATTTATCCATAAGTATTGTTTGTCTCCCAGCACTTGCACAATAATTACACAGGTAACTATGGCATCGTGCATATGTACTGACAGAATGGAAGTTCTTGCAAAAGGCCACAGGGCCCTAAACATCACGGTCTGCATACAGTAACGTCATATCCACAACCTGCAGAAATGGTGAGCCATAGTTTTCATCTAATCAAAGATACATTCACAGGCACAGTGCGTCCAGTTCAAAGACATACCAGGACTTGTGTGCGGTTTAAGTTGTGAGGGTTTAAACTGTCACCCCTGAAGCCAAGAACTTCAGTCAGTGTATCATTGCCACCATCAAGCCTTCAACAACTTGATCAGAAAACGGGACAAGCATGAAATGAACAGAAGAGCTTCAGAAATGAGCTATGGGGGGGGGGGGGGGGGGGGGGGGGGGGAGGGGTGCACAGAGGTTAAGAGGAAAGGCAGAAAGGCGACTTGTAGAAGCTCCAGCTCGGACCCTCAGAACTTGGGGGATAGGGGAGAGAGAGGGAGGGAGGAGGAGGGGAAGGGGGAGGGGAGGGAGGAAGGAGAGAGAGAGAGAGAGAGAGGACCCCAGGCATACTCACTTGCTGATTTAGTGAAGCCACACATCTTGCTACCTGCTACCCTAGTCTTCCTGCAAGGCTGACCTGGGAAATAGAGCAGGCGTGGCTGCGTGGCTGACATTTGGCATAGGGTGCCCTTTCATAGGCACGAGGTTACTGAGTATATCTGCTAGATGTTTATGCTGCTTCTTTAACCCAGCATAGATTTTACTGGTTATTTATGTTATTGGTTGCTTACCATGCATCGATCACAAAGCTAGCACCAGCCTTTAAAAATTCCTTATAATCTAATGAAAAATGGATAGAAATGAGTGAGCTTTTTACCATTTTAACCAAGAAGTTGTTAGCGACACAGTGAGTGAGCAGAACAACAATGCCCGTGTCTTTGAATGCAGTGGGCAACTTAAGAAGTAATGCTAAAGAAATCGTAGCAGTCAAACAGAACAAGGCATTCCAAACGGTGGGCTTTCCTAAGACTGAAGGAGGCCAGTGGGAGGCAGCCTGTGGAAACTGAGCAAGTGGATCCAGGCAGAGCTGTAAAGGAGTGCTATCTACTGCACTCTGCTAACTGATGTGCTCCCACTATTCAGGCCCGAGAAACACAGAAGATCTAGAAGCCTGGGAGGGCCTGACTGGGCAGCAGCACTGGATTGAAGTGCAGGAATTCCGTGAGAGGTTGGGAAGGTAGCACCATCAACAGTGATTAAATGCTGTATAGTATTTGCTTACATGTGTACATTGTAAACTGTTTTAATATAACAGCAATATATTTTAGTTATAGAAATAATAGATAATTTGGAAATATATATTAAAACCATAGGCCATGTACTGAGAGATGCTTAAATATATCTGTGGAATATTCTATCATTTGGAGTCCTATATCTCTTTTTAAAAGAAGCAAATTATGTTTTCTATTTTTTCCACGTATTATTATCTTGGTGTCGTCTAAAGCCATATTCAGGATGTGTGATAGAAAGTATGCTTCTATTCAGGAACATATTTAACTCCTCTCATCTCTGCTAAATTTATACTGTTTACCAATACTTATAATTGTTTCCTTATGAGAGTTTTCATAAACTGGAAATTCCAGGTCAAAGTCTATAAATCTTTCCAATCTCTTGACACATATTATCAAAATGCATGAGAGGCGATTTCAGCCAATTCACATTCTTTCTAACAATTCCAACATAACCTCGCCCTCTTCATCACTAAATTTCTAATCCCCAATTTGATAAGCAAACTATCCTACAGTTGGATATGTGATCACATTTTCATTGGCCGTGCCTTTTGAGTATGGAATTTATCAGAGTGTGATTTTGTTCTCAGACTCTCTGAGATAATGGGAGGCCCCACCAACTGCTGGAATTCAGGATGGGGAATATTGACTTAAGTAACTTCAAAGCAGATTTCAGGTGCTACAAGAGATAAAAAAAAAAAAAAAAAAGATATCCAGCCCAATGCAGCCTCACGGCATACTTCAAGAGGAGCAGACACACAGAGCTACTAACATTTCAGCAACAAGAGTGGACACAGGAGAACTACAAGTGAGGCCTACATCAATTGGACCAGGGACAGCAATCTCAGGATCTTGGGGGTGTGGGAAGGGTGGCATGCTCTTTAGTGTGAGCTCCTCTACTTCTATCATCTTGCCTCCTGCTGCCAGCAGCTCTGATGCGGCATTCTTCAGCATCATCTGGAGGAACAGTTAAAGATGCTGATTCCAGTCCAGACCCCAGTGATGGGCGCTACTTGAGCTCCCACTGTGTGCAGAGCTTCTTATGTGTCTAAACCCATGGAGTTGGGAATGCCTCTGAATACATGTGTGATCTGAAAAGTCACATGTATAACATAGTTCAGCCACTGGACAAGGCTGTGTGTGTGTGTGTGTGTGTGTGTGTGTGTGTGTGTGTGTGTGTATGTGTGTGTGTGTGTACAACACAACAGTATCCCCTCTGGAGAACCCATCCATGTTAACCTTAGGCTAACTGGGAAAGCCAAGTGGGGAGACACACATCTCATTTGATGCATCCAACAATTATTGACTAACCATTCCCACTTACAGCTTTGAATTTTTATCAACAGAAAAATAAGAGAGAAAGGTCAACGCTTTCCTGGGGTTTGCTACTTAACTGTGGGCAAGTGGTGATGGAAAAGATAAAGGCTATGGAGGAAAACGGAGCAAGAGTGGGACATGGACGGAGTTTAACTTGGTAGAGTGGGCAGTGATGGCAAAGTCGAGATGGTGGTGTTTGGAGTTCGAGGGAGGAGATGGATCTGTGTGGTGATCAAGGAAAAAAGTGACCAACACAGGAGGGCTGATGAGCATGAGGCCCTGAGGTCTGAACACCGAAAAGGAAGTGCAAGTAAAAAAGGGTCCTGCAGAAGAAAAGCAGTGGGAACCCACGTGGAGCCGTAAGCAAGTCTTGGAAGGAAGCCTTGGTTAGACATAGGCATGCTGGTTCGAGCCCCTAGCTATCTAATAAGACTTTGCTCTTCAAAAAACATTCTGCTGTAATTCAGCCCAAGAATGGTGTGTGTGTGTGTGTGTGTGTGTGTGTGTGTGTGTGTGTGTGTGTG
>JANHMN010000001.1:54547400-54568115 GCA_030674055.1 Rhabdomys pumilio | reverse complement strand
TGCTGCTGCTGCTGCTGCTGCTGCTGCTGCTGCTGCTGCTGCTGCTGGGGCGGAGGTGGCGGAGGTGGCAGAGGTGGTGGAGGTGGCTGCTGTAGCTGCCTGTATGCTGTTTCTGCTTCTATCTCTTCTTACCACTGGCATCTGCTTCAACCACATTGACTTTTTCCTCATTTTCTGCAACCACTGGTGGAATTTCACAGTTTTTAACCCAGTGCTGTCAGCAGCGGCATGAGCCTTCACGGATATTTCTTTCCCATTGCTGCTAAGGAGCAAGTGTGAGCGTGGCAGTGTTGCCAGCCTTGGAACCTTCATGCTAGGTAGACAATCCTTTGGCACCAGTGGTGCCATCCATAAAAGCCAAAGTTTGCCTGAGTCCTTCAGAGCCCTTAGCAGCAAAAAATACCATGTCGAGAACCAATCTCTCTCCCCTCTATCATGCAGCCTGTTAGCTGAGTACCAAAGCTTCTTATTTTCAATTTGGCCTATCTACAATATCTTTGAGGTTTTCAGATTAGTTTTCGTGACCTTAAGAAATAGATGCTAAAGCCCAAAATAATTATACAATATTTTAATTATTTTTTGTCTTCAAGTATTGTTGCATATGAAAAAAGTAAGATTCACATATTGTATCTATCTTCTATAGAGTCGTCATCTTAGGACCAGTACTCCATTAGCATTTCCGTGAGAATAAACACATCCAATTTATCAACACAGACACAGCTACACTAGGAAATAGTATGTAAAGTTTGGGGGAAGTTGTGAAAGGGAAGGGTAAATATTGGCTCTTCCCACAGACATGTGAAATAAGCAATTTGTGAAGAATTCAAGTCACTGTCACCTTCTATGGACCCCTTCTTTCTGTGTATCAGATATCGGCCACTAGTCAAGGCTAGATGCTTTTAAGCAGAATTGTAACAATGAGAATGTTTTTAGTGTTAAGATCTCAAAAAGACCTTTTAACCTTTAAAAAATGGCCGACATTAAAACCGTAGTCAAGTAGATTTTAGAAAGCCTAGTCATTGTCTTCCTGATTTGTTTTGGTTTGCTTGATTGTTTTCACACAAAGACATGTGCACTCCAAAATTGGGCTGAGACCAACCCAAGCTCTTGACACCTCAAGGTATTCTGATTCTTCCTCCGACTCTGCCCTACCCCACTTCAGCACAAACACACAGCTGAAATGTTTGAAAGACTCCTTCAGATGAATCTCTTCCAGAAGGCTATTCTTTTAAACGACCTCCTGGTACCCTCACACCCACCCTTATTCCTGCCCCTCACAGCCCCTGTCTTATCAGGGTTTCTCTTGCTTCAACAAAACACCATGACCAAAAATGAAGCTGATGAGGAAAGAGTTTATTCTGCTCACATACTTCCACTGCACTGTTCATCATTAGAGGACATCAGGACAGGAACTCAAATAGGGCAGGATTCTGGAGGCAGATTGATGCAAAGACCATAAAAGAGTACTTCTTACTAGCTTGTTTCCACTGCCTTGCTTGCTCAGCCTGCTTTCTTGTAGAAGCCAGGACCACCAGCCCAGAGATGGCACCGCACACAATGGGCTAGGCTCTCCACCTTCAATTGCCGATTAAGAAGATGCCTTACAGGCAGATCCTATAGAGACATTTTCTCAATTGAGGTTCCTTCCCTTCAGATAACTCTAGTTTGTGTCAAGCTGACATAGGACGAGCCAGCACAGCCACAAACCCCCACAGGTGTGCCCACACACCTTCAGTTCAATCTGGAATCTCCACTCTCCTAACTCCAACAATGAATAAATGGCAAATAATAATGGAAATGCAGTAAAAAATAAAGGACTGGTTTCATGGAGTGAATTGGGGAAACCTTTGCTCGTTCATAAGATGACTTGGAGGGTAAGAATGTGCTTTCTCCTTTCAGATGACAGAAGAAAAAACCAAGTCAGAAAAGGACAAAGGAAAAGGGAAGTCTCCAAAGGAGAAGAAGGCCACCAATGCCAAGGCTGGGAAGGGAAAGAGCAAGGACCAGCCCGAGGCCGCTGTAACAGTGAGGAAGACCACACAGTTAAAACGGAGGGGAGAAGACGACGACATCAAGTCCTACATCGGTCAGTGTGTAGCTCCACACATTGTCGTCCACCTCTTGCTTTATTGACCAGAACAGGGCTTAAAGAGTCACCTCTATAATTACACCCTATCATCCCTACCCTTTTTATTATAAAGCCACAAATAACTTATACTCTGTGGCACTCAGATTGAAAAAATACTTCTGTTTGCAATCCATATATGGTTTTAGCAAATTTTTTTTATTACTGTCTTAATGAGAATGTAATGGAAAGTCGGCTGTAATTATAGGCAAACTGAAAGTGATCCAACAAGATAGCTCCTGAGTAAAGATGCTCACTCTTGGGCTTGACCACCATCCCCAGGCTTCTCACGGTGGAAGGAGAGAACCAACTGCCACAAGTTGTCCCCTGACCTCCTCAAGTGCATTATGATACACACATGCATGATAGTGTATGCACATGTGCACACGTGCGCGTGTGCACACGCGTGTGCACACTCAGACATACACAGATTAGTTAGTGGAATAAAGGCTGATTCATGTGAGAAATTAAATCTAATTATTTGAGAGGCATATGCAGAGCACAGCTTCTTCTTTTTAATCTAGCCAGCGTATTTTTTGTTTATTTATTTATTTGTTTATTTACATTCCCAATGCTGTTCCCTTTCCCTGCCCCACCCCACGAAGTTTCTTCCCCCACCCCTTCCCTTCTCCTCTGAGAGAGTGGGGCCTCCCCTGGGTATCCCCCTATTCTGATACATCAAGGTCAAGTCTCTGTAGGGTTAGGCTCATCCTCTTCCACTACAGACAAACAAGGCAGCCCTGTGTGTCAGGGTGGGGGAGGGGCCCAGTCTAACCCCGAAAGAGCACAGCTTCTTGACTCCACTTCTCTCACAATCATTCTGTCTGTGTGTTTGTTATTTGTAATCAATAGACTTGATTCTTGATTTCTTTCAACACTTTTGATCTTTACTGTGTCTATTTTTTTTTTTTTTTTTTTTTTTGGTTTTTTTCGACACAGGGTTTCTCTGTGTAGCCCTGGCTGTCCTCGAACTCACTCTGTAGACCAGGCTGGCCTCGAACTCAGAGATCCGCCTGCCTCTGCCTCCCAAGTGCTGGGATTAAAGGTGTGCGCCACCACCGCCCGGCCTTTACTGTGTCTAAATTGAGTAGGGGAGACTGGCTTTTTTATTTCGCATCTTTTATCAGTCGATCCCTCTCATGTACCTCTACTCTAAAGATAATATACCCAGAAACAATGATTCTACGCTCTCCATAGTCGACACCAATGCTGATCAATTACATGATTGGGAAGAAATAATTACATGAAATTAAAATGTGAGCATCTGTTGTACGGCGTGTACAATCGCCTTACTGAGCTGTACTGTAAAAGTTCTTATGCATGGTCAACTCTAAAGCAGGACAATTATTCTCACACCCAGAACATCACAGTCTAAGAGATCCTCATGTTTTAATATTCACAAGGAGCATTACCAGGAAAAAGAGAGGAGAGAACTACTTTTTAAAGTATATACTATGTATACCTTAAAATGGAAGGCAGTATAGCTACCTTACCATTGATGCACGGTGTTCTCGCCATGAATTCGCCTCCATGAATTCATTCAGTGCTATGCTACAGAGCACATCCACAGTATTTCCTTATCCTGTAAACACCTCTACTTATAAAGTACCAGAAAGCTGCAGCTACTTGTAACTTGGGAGTCAAGCCAGATGTTGCTCAAACAAGATCAGAATCAAAGGAAACTAGTTACAGGTTAAACTCTGACAAAAGCCCAGGCACCATTTTCCATGGCCACAGACCCCATGTGTGTTGGCCCTCCTAATATGTCTATGTCTCGTTTGCCAACATGATTTAGTATTTTGTAAAATGGCCACAGTCTCTTTACTGGAAGAGCAATAATGAAAAACAGTCAACAGGCCTGCATTCCAGCCAACTGCCTGGATCTTGGCAAGCCAGAAAGATTACAAATGCATGCATAATTGAGTATCACCATTGATTTGCCTGGGGACAACCTGTTCTACCTAACAATGATAGCTGACCTTCTTTATGGTATTTCCAACAGACGATGAGCCAGACGATGGTGCCCAGCATTACATTATTGTTGTGGGCTTCAACAATCCTCAGCTATTGGCCATTATGACTGAGCTTGGCATTCCTATAACCAGTGTGATTAAAATATCTTCAGAGAATTATGAACCTCTGAAGACACACCTGGCAGCAGTCAGGCAGCAGCAGGAAGCTGCCCTTCAGCCAGAAGGTATGCAGTTGGCCATAGAACTTACAGAGATCGTCAATATTGCCCTTGCCCCTCAAGTACAAATGCAATCTGCTATCTGAAACATGGTTATAAAACATGCATGTTATTAAATCCTTTCAAGACTGAATTGCTATTTACTCTGCCTATATCAGCCAAGAGCTATAAATTTGGCAAATTAAAATCATACTCTGTGCTTGTAGCCCTGTGTAGTCACAGAAAACAGAGACTGCAGGTCAGAAGACATGGTTACTCAACTATTACTTCTCAGCCTTTTAGCTGAGAGCAAATGCGGTTACACAACTATATTTTTTCAGGAACTTTGGCCTGCAATGTTTAGCCAAAACCTGGGCAAGATAAATATTTGTTAAGACTCTTTTCTTTCAAGTGGCATAGTCACCAAATAGACCAGACAAGATCACACAGTTGGATGTGAGTGTGTGTGTGTGTGTGTGTGTGTGTGTGTGTGTGTGTGTGTGTGTGTTAATGGGGAACAGAAGATGGTGTTGGACCATTTGGAGTTACAAGTGGCTGTACATCACTTGACATGGGTGCCAGGAACGAAACTCAGGTCTTCTGGAGTAATGGCAGGTATGCTCAACTGCTGAGTTACCTGTCCAGTTGGGTTTTACATGTTAGTAATTCTACACATATTACTAACTCTTTGTGATAAAAGTCAGAGAAAACATTGTATCTTCCAGGCTTAAACTGGGAAATTAATGAGATGAAACCCCGCCATATCATCGTTCAATCATTTTGAGCATTGGGGTCTTTATCTCAAGGAATTGTGCTAGTTTACTTCTATGGGAAAGAAACAGAATGCTACTGTGCCCTTCAAATAACAGTACTGAGAATCAATGCCAATCTGTGATTCCAGGAGCCAAGTTATTCTTACTATATGTGTTCATTTTCATGTTATCGTCAATACTTTCACCATGCCTTTTAACTCGCACAGTCATATATCAATTTCCTTCTATTTTCCCCAAAGTTAGAAATCACAACCTCTGATAATAATATTAATAATTGCCATTTATTAGGTGTATAATTTAGGGTCTAAGCTTAATGCTAAGAGCTCTAAATATATTGATTTATATAGTTTTCACCACATTCCAAGGAAGTATATATTTTAATAGAAAAAACATTTTCATAAATATATTTCGTGGGGTTTCCCCTCCTCTAATTCCTTAATGATCTTCCCTACCTCCCCATCTACCCAAATTATTGTTCTCTTACTACTCTCTTAAAAGGAAAACAAAAAACCCACAAAATACAAACACAGAAACTCAACAAAAAGGCAGTAATTAAAATCTTGCTTGTATAGTAAGAGACCAATAAGACAGAAAATCGCCCCCCCCCCCAGAATATAAAATGAAACAAAAAGTCTATAAAAATACCATTGAAATAGTTTTGTGTTGGTCAACTACTCCTGGGTATGAGGTCTACTATGAAATGTTAGTACACCCAGTAAGATGCAGTTGGACAAAACTGATTTCTCTTTTACCAGTTGGTATCAACTACAAATAACTTCTTGGTCGGGGTGGAGCCTAGTGTCAATATTCTCATTTCAGTGCAGGGACCTTACCTGGATTAAACCTTTGCAGGCACTGTGCATGCTGCCACAGTCTCTGAGAGTTCATATTGCATCAGTCTCCCGTCAGGGAGCCACTGCTTTCTTGGAGTTAACCTATTACCTCTGCATAGATCTCTGAATCTTGAGGAGAGCTCGTTGATGAAAACGTCTCATTCAATACCAAGTGATCTGAAGTTTCTCACTCTCTTCACATTGTCCAGCTGTGAGTCTCTGCATTAGTTCCCACCTACTGCATGGCACTAATTTATGTGTATAGCAGAATGCCATTAGCAGTAATTTTATTGCTGTGTTCTCTTAGCAGAATAATAGTGGTAGGTTTTCCCCTAGGCCCATGGGACATATCTAGTCTTGGTTCTTGACCAACTTAGCAGTGTCATGTATAAACTCCATTTCATGGAGTTGACCTTAGATCCAATCAGAAAGTGGTTGGTTACTGCCATAACACTCCTGTCACTAGTGCACACATATATCTCACAGCCAGGTCACTGTTGTGGGTCATAGGATTTGTCTGGGGTAAAACTTCCATTTAGGCACCAGCTCAACCACTCATATTGGATGATATGTCTAAGTGTCCTCTGCAGCAGTGCACTGTAGAGAGTAACCAATAGCACAGGCAATAGCTTCTGATGTTCAATGGTACCCTGTGGCCAACAACTAAGCAAGACATACTCCATTCCTGGCACTGAAGATGTTACTTGATGGCATAAGATATCCAGTTGGGGCATTGTCTCCATGTCATTTGGTGAGTCTATTTGGATTCCTTTCATATACATATATATCTCAGGGAGTTTCTTCTCAAGTATGTTTACAGATAGATTTTTCAAACAGTCTTTAATGTTGGTTGTCCCTTCCTGAATTCTTTCCTTTACATTTCTCTCCCATCCCCTCTCTATTTTATATGGCTAATCTAGTTTATCTACTGTATCTACATTATATTCTTATTTCCCATTTCTTGAGTGTCTGCCTTGCCCCAGTCCCTTACTAAATACCTCACCTCTGTGGTTATGCAGATTATAGCACATTATCAAAGACTTAAAAGCTAAGATTCACATATAAGAGAAAATATACAATATTTGTCTTTTAGAATTTGAGTCACCTCACACAGAATGATTTTTTCCTAGCTCCATCTATTTAGCTAAGCATTCTATAATTTCATTTTCTTAACAACTGATATTCTATTTTGTACATATACCACATTTTCAATATCCATTTATCTGTTGGTGAACATCTAGGCTGTTTCCAAATTCTGGCTGTTATGAATACAGCAGCAATAACGTGGATGAGCAGAGTGTCTCTGCAGTGGGAGGTAAAGCCCTTTGTATCTCTTCCCAAGAGTGGCATGGCTGGATCTTGAGGTCTACCTATTCCTGAAGAACTTCCACACTGATTTACATAGCAACTATTCAAGTTTCACTCCTGCATCCTTACCAGCATATGCTACTTTTTAAACTGATCTTGGCCATTCAGACTGGTGCAAGATGAAATCTTTAAGCAGTTTAATTTACATTTCCCTAGGGCATAAGAATGTTAAGCATTTCTTTCAGTATTTCTCAGCCATTTGTGTTTTTTAAGAACTTTCTGCTTAGTTCTGTGGCCATTTTTAAATTGGGTTATTTGTTTTCTTAATGTCCAGGGTTTCTTTTATTTTTGTTTTTGTTTTTGTTTTGTTTCTTTTTTCATTCTCTATGTACTTTGGATACTCTATCAAATGTACAATTACTAAAGATCTTGTTTCATTCTGTAGATTGTCATTTTTCTGAATGATGACACCCTTTCACACAGATTATTTTCAGTTTCATGAAGCCACACGTATTGTTATTAGTGTTTGTGCTACTGGTGTCTTTTCCATAAAGGCCTTTCTTGTGCTAATAAGTTCAAGACTATCTTCACTTTCTCTTCTATAAGATTTGGGATGTCTGCCCTTTTATTGGTTTTGTGTTGTTTTTGCAGTGTTATATGTATGGATCAATTTTTATTCTTCTACATATGGCCATTCAGTTTGACTAGCATCACTTGTTGAAGATGCTATCTTTTCACTGTGTATTTCTAGCTTCTTTGTCAAAAATCAGATTTCCGTAGGTGTGTGAACTTATGTCTATGTCTTTGTTTAGATTCCATTAATCAGCATGTCTAATTTTATGACAATACTGTATGTTTTGGTTATTGTCACTCTGGAGTACAACTAAAAATTTGAATAGTGTTGCTTCTGGCATATTGGTTGTTGTTGTTGTTGTTGTTGTTGTTGTTGTTAAGTTGTTAGTAAGAATAGTTTTAACTACCTTGAAATATTTTGAGTTTCTATATAAAGTTGAGAAATTTATATTCAATTTCTGTGAAGAATTGTGCTAGAATTTTGATAGGGATTGAGTTGAATCTGGAGATTGTTTTGATAGGATGGCCATTTTAGGTACATTAATCCTACCAATCCTTGAATATGTGAGATCTTTTTAATCTTCGGATATCCTCTTCAGTTTGTTCTTCTTTAAGTTTTTATTATACAAGTCTTTTACTGGCTTGGTTAGAGTTTCCCAAAGATGATAGTTAAGCTATTGTAAAAGTTATAGTTTCCGGATTTCTTTTTCAAACCATTTGTTATTTGATCATAGGAAGGCTGCTGATTTTTTGTATTCATTTTGTATCTTGCTACTTTGCTGAAGGTTATTATCAGCTTTGGAAGTTTCCTGATGGAATTTATAGGGTTGTTTATGTATAAAATTATGTCATCTGCAAAGAAAGATACCTTGCCTTTTTTCTTTCCTGTTTTTATACTTTTGATCTCTTCTTTTGAGCAGTTGTCTTATTGCTCTATCCAGGACTTCAAGTACTGTATAGGATAGATATGGAGAGAATGGACATCCTTGTCTTATTCTTGATTACATGTTTTGAGTTTCTACTTACATTGGCATTGACTATGAGCTTGCTGTAAGTTGCTGTTATGTTGAGATATGTCCTTTGTATCTCTCTAGGATGTTTATCATGAAATTGTATTAGATTTTGTCAAAGGCCTTTCTGTTTCTAATTAGATGATCATGTGGGTTTTTTTCTTTCAGTCTTTTTATGTGGTGGATTACATTTATTAATTCATGCATGTTGAACTGTATGTCTCTAGGATAAAAACAACTTGATCATGGTTCATAATCTTTTAAAAGTATTTGTTCTTAGGTTCAGTTTGGAAATATTTTATTGAGAATTTTTGCACCTACCCTAATAAAGGGATATTGGCCTATAATTTTCTCTTTTTTTTAATGAGTATTTGTGCAGTTTTGGTATCAAGGAAATAGTGGCCTTATTTTTAAAAAATGAGAAATGTTTCTTGTATTTCTATTTTATGGAATAATTTGAAAGGTGTTGGCATTAATTCTTCTTTGAAGATATGGTAGAATTCTGTGGTGAATCTATGGGCTCTAGAATTTTTTGGTTGGAAGACTGTAAATTACTGGGATGCTATGAGTCTATTTGAATTTCTTATTTGCTTTTGATTTATATTTGATATGTTGTATATATCAAGAAATTCACTCATTTCTTTTAGTTTTCCAGTTTGGTAAAGTGTAGATTTTTAAGACAATAGAAAGTCTTTATTAACTGACCACTGACTATACTGAGTTTTTTTTTTTTTTTGGATAATAGTGCAACCCAAAGCCTTTCTCAAAGTGAGCTTATAAGCACACACACACACACACACACACACACACCATCTATATTCTGAAATGACATATTTTAGTTAACAAGAACAGTTAGCCAGAGCAGAACCACAGAAACCAGAAAACAAAGTTAGTTAATTTAGAGACTTTCTCAGAACTATAGAATTTGATGGATTAAGTCTTTAGTTTTGGCAGGTGGTACTGTCTAGTTTTATAGCCAGAACTGTATTTTCATCATGGAGTCAGTCGTACTAAAGAAAATTTACCCACTGTTACTGTATGAGAATCAATATGTGATTTTAGCTATAGTTTCCTTTCTTTTCTGAACTTGGATACTCTTGTGTTTGGTGCATAAATGTTTAGGATTGCAATCTCCTCTTGGTATATTTTTACTTTGGTGAAAGTGTAGTATCGTTCTCTACCTCTTGTGATTAATTGTGGTTTGAAGTATATTTTGTCAAATATTAAAATGGTGACACCTCCTTGTTTCTTGAGTCTTCTTGCTTAGAGCACATTTCCCCATCCTTTTACTCCACTGTGATGTCTATCCTTGTTGGCAAAGTATGTTTCTTAAATGCAGCAGAATAGATTCCATTTGTAAATTTAGTCCGTTAGTCTGTGGCTTTTTATTGGGAAATTAAGACCATTAATAATGAGAGTTACCAATGAGCAGCATTATTATGTTGTTGTTATAGAGCTCCCTCCCCTTTCATTTACTGTTGTAAGAGTATTCCTTGTGTCTTCCTATGTGTGGTTAACCTCTTCAGACTGAAGTGGTTTTTCTAGTGCCTTCTGCAGCACTCAGTTGATAGACAGAAGTTCCTTAAATTTGGTTTCATTGTAAAATGTTTGATAGCTTTGCTGGGTATAGAAATCTGGGTCTATCAGAGTTGGTCAAATGCTCTTCCAGGCCCTTCTGGTCTTCAGGATCTCTACTGAAAAACCATGTGTTATTCTAATGGATCTACACTTACATGTTACCTGGCATTTCTTTGATCTATATAGTTAGTGTTTTAACTAGTATGGGTCATGGGGAATTTCTTTTCTGGTCATGTCTTTTGGTGTTTTATATATGCTTCTTATACTTTGATAATCATATTCACCTTTAGGCTGGGAAAGTTTTCTTTTATAATTTTGTTAAAAACATTTTTTGTACCTTTTAACTAGGTTTTTATTTTTCTTCTATCCCTACTATTTATAGATTTGTTCTTTTCATAGTGTTCCAGGTTTCTTGGATGTTTTATGCCTGGGTTCTTTTAGATCTAACATTTTCTTTGAGTGAGGTATCTATTTCTTCTACCTTTTCATCTGAGATTCCCTCTCCCATGTCTTGTATTCTGCTGGTGAGGCTTACTTCTATTGATTTTGTGCAACGTCCTAAATTTTTCGTTCCCAGTCTTATTTCAGTTTGGTTTTTTTTTTTTTTTAGTCATTCTTTTTTTGTTAAATTCACTTTCATGCTTGTAATTGTTTTCATTGTTTCATTCAACTGTTTGTTTATGTTTCCACAGACTTCATTAAGAAGTCTATTCATATCCTCTCTAAGATCTTTGAACATATTCCTAATAGCTATTTTCAAGTTCTTGTCTTGTTGCATTTCTTGGGACCTCCTGAAATGGGGTTATTGGATTCTGGTGGAAGCATGTTGTCTTGACTGTTCATGTTTGTGATTCTTCACTGGGGTAGACATCTGGAATTATGATATTCTTGGTGTTATCTCATCTGTGTTGGTTGGGTGCTCCATTCTTTGGTTGCCGTTATCCTCTATGGATTCTAGACAAGTGTGGTAGCTATGGGAGGTTCACATTAGACAGTACTTCTGCAGCCCATGAGTAGTAAAAATGAATGGTGATGATCTAAATGCAGGGCTGAGAAGTAATACAGGAAAAGATCTGGGGAACCTAGAACTGTACCAAGAGACAGAGTCCACATAAAAAGGAAATTGGCTGGGAAGGGAGGCTCCTACAAACAGTCTATATAAAGACAAAGAACAAGCCTAGAGAGACATAGATGAATGGTAGAAGGACCCTGAGTCTACACCAAGAGGTGGGATCCCCAGGGAATGGAGAATGGGTTGCTGAAGATAGGCTGCTACAGTTCTGAGAGTGACTCTGAAAGGATCATAATGGAGGACAAGAAGGAGAATAGATATCACCTACTAAGTCCTAGTCCTGTGTGGCCACTCAGGAAGTATGTCTTATATTTTCTGTTTTACCAAAAAAAAAAAAAATGACTTTTGAACTAGAGGCAACTATTAAGTCAGAAATTTGAAATTCAAACAAAGACCAGTGACTATTTCAAATGATATACATTAAATGATATATTACTGAAGCCAGTGAGAAAATGCTGCATAAGTACCAGACATAGTCTTTATATAAGTCTTTATATAAGACAGTTTATGTACTATTAAATCAATATACAAATATGCTGTATCATAAAAACATACTGACTCATATGTCATTCCCAGAACTTGAGAGGCTGAGACAGAAGGATTGCCCATTGATTTGATGTCATTTTCAGGCTTCATAATAAGTTTCAGGAAAACCTACCTATGTTACAGTGAAATTCTGTCTCAAAAAATATACATATAACAAAGTAATATTAGGCCTTTTTCAATAGAATGATAGGTAATAATATTAGACCTAAATATTTAAACATGGATATAAGAAACATAAATATTTTAGATAAATTTTCAAGTCTAACTTTATGGAACTCTACTCTCAGTTGACAGTCAGGGGAGCAACTATCCAGAAAAATGTACCTGCTGCAACATGACTGAAAGCTAACTAGAGCATAAATTATCCTTATCCACTCTGGCTATATGACTGTGAGAAGTGGATCTACTTGAGTTTTTTGATGTTTATGCAGCAAGTACAAACATGGTGAAGTCATGATCTGTGGGAAGTCTGATTCTATGCAATATCAGGACAATGGCATCTTGCGCATCCTTAGCTTCCAAAATATGTGACCTTATCACAATTGCTCTGGGCCTCTACTGTGAGATGGACTCTGATGAGCTCATATAGCAACCCACTTTGGTTTTATAGCTGTGTCTTTCCACTTCAAAATGTTCTCAAAGTTATGTTTCTGTATTTGCACTTTGCTTAATACTTTACAGACATCTCATCATACACATGACTCACTACATCAAGACAAAGTGGGGAGAAATCCAATACCTTGATTTTGTATTAAAACATTTTTGCTATTATTAGATATAGAAGCTGAAAAAACGAAAAGAGAAAATGCCATTAAAGAACTTGAGGTTTTCTGGAAGTACTTGGAACCAATCCTGAATAATGAGAAACTTGAAACAAATCTCTTTGATGTTGCTCGACTCGAGTACATGGCCAAGACTATGCATTTTCCTTCTGACTGGTCAGACAATGAGCAGATGGTGAGTCCATTGGTCAGCGTGAGTGAGTGGTCCATTCACAGTCACTCATTCCACAGCTGTTCAGTAGCCACTGGTAACAATGGCTTTTGTTGGGCTCTCTTGTCTTTGGGACAATGATGATGATGACAAGGGCCACTGTTGTATCATAGCCTGATTCTGTAGCTTTTAGTCTGTGGACTAATGATAATAAGATGTAGCAGATGCTGATTCTTTTATTTAATTACAATTGGCTCTGGTTCATGCTTTGGTAATGATCTAAGTAACAACTAAAATGTGAATATGTATCACTGTGGTGGTGGCACATTTTATATTTTATTGTATTACATGTTAATCCCTTGCAAGGTATACATTTAGCATCAAGAGAGCTGAACTGACAGCAGAGCCCATGGGCAGACTCCAGCCTCTGGGGTTCTTCTGAAAGGATCTGAACAAAGCTGGATCAATAGGGTATACTTATAAAAAGACTACTTAGAGCTAAAGAGAGGAGGGTAGGAGAGGGAAAGAGGGGACGGGGAGAATAAGGATGAAAAATAAGGAGAAGAGAGAACTGAGGAAAAAAGAAAAGAAAAAAATGAAAGAAGAAAGAGGAAAGAGGGATGAAAAGTAATAAAGGAAATAAAAAGGGAAGGGAAGAAAAGAAAAGGAAGGGGAGAGGGGTAGGGGAAAGGGAAAGGTGAAGGGAAAAAGGGGGCAAAGAAAAAGCTATTCAGAAGGCCTTATTCTGAGCCAAAGGGCAACCATGCAGTGAAGCCCTGATCCTATTGCCTTGAGATGGATGGCATTTGGCAAAAGAAGTAAAAGCATTAAGAGGAGACTGAGACCACCACAGAAAACCACAACCAAAATGCAGACTTGTTGAGCCCAGTCGCAATGGAGACATGTACAAAGCACGTCTACACCTGAGGATCAGGGAACATTGTAGAAGAGGGGGAGAAAAGATTGTAGGAGCCAAAGGATTAGGGCGTTTACCATGAAATTGTGTCTCTTAGTAATATCAGAAGCTGCACCCATGAAGTCTCACTAAGATGAATGCCCAAATGTTAGCTGAACAAGGATAACACCAGTGAACATTCCAAACCAGATGAAGAAAAGCCCATGAGGCATCAACCCTACACAACAAGCCATAGGCAAGGAATTCTAGAGTTGGGTCAAGTGGTCTTCCCCAGGGAAAGCACAGTGGTTGTCCAGTGCCGAATGATCAGCCCTGAAATGCCCTCACACTTCCTACTTTGCCTTTCTCCTTCCTCCTCTCTACACCTGATGCAGAAAAGGATCTGCTTCCATCTGCCTTTTACTGGTGCTTTGTAAATCGAGTCAACACAGTTCCCTATTCCAAAGATACTGTTCTTTCCAATGATGGAGGACTAGAAATGTTTCTTCTTATTATGTTGAGGTAATATTTGTAGAAAATTTTTTTCCTTGGAATTCTAAATCCCCTCATCCAAGCCAATGTTCTACTATTTTTGGTAGGTGTTTTTTTCTCCTTGTGCACATATCTACACATTTACAACTTAGAGCAACATCTTTTCCTATCATTTAAATCAAAATATGGCTAAATACCCTTCTAAGAATTGGGGTCTGATGAGAATTCTCAGTCTCTAAAGTCCTTCTTGCACAAGCATAAGGACCCAAGTTTGGATCCCTAGCACCTACATAAAAATTGGAAGTGCCAGTACACACCTGTAAGCCTGGAACCAGAGGGTTAGTGGTAGGCAGAACCCTAAAGGTCACTGGGTGGCCATATAAGCCAATCACTGAGCTCCAGTGAGAGACCTCATCTAAACAAAAAAAAAAAAAAAAAAAAAAAAAAAAACAAGCTGAAAAGCACTTGACACCCAATGTCAACCAACCTGTGGCCTCTCCACATATGTGTGCATGATGTGAACACACACATACACACACACACATACACACACACACACATACACACACACACACACACACACACACACACACACACACACATATGAGAGAGGGAGGGTGGGGAGGGAAA
Source organism: Rhabdomys pumilio (assembly GCA_030674055.1). Classification (NCBI taxonomy): domain Eukaryota; kingdom Metazoa; phylum Chordata; class Mammalia; order Rodentia; family Muridae; genus Rhabdomys; species Rhabdomys pumilio. The sequence continues at coordinate 54,553,177 of JANHMN010000001.1, read as the reverse complement.
GGGAGAAGAGAGAACTTGCTCGTATTTTGTTCAGGATGGCTTAGGGAATCCCATCATAAGATTCCTGAAGCATAATTTCTAGGAAGATGCTAACACATCCTCAAAACGACTACCTTTTTTCCTTTACAAATGAGTGTGCTCTCCTGTGGATTTTCTTTAACCTCCGGGACCATGCTGGTAGAAGGTGAGTAGTCCTGTGTCCCAAATAGAGGACATACCATTGCTTCATCAGCCTGTAAATGTTATGATCACATGTTCTGATCACAGATTCAGGAGACTCAGCATCACCCACAGCATCCTGCTTCCTACACCTGTGTTCACAGCTCCCTGTTCATTAGGAAACATAGATCATTCCATTTCACTTATTTATTTCATTAATAAAAATATATTTAATAATAATTATTATTATTATTAATAATAAGTTTTATATTATTAATTAATAATATTAAACTTATTATTGTTGTTAATAATAAGTTTAATAATAAAAAAATTGTAACATCACTGAATTGACATTATTGCTTGAGTCTACAGGACTCCATGTTAAACACATAAGTGTACTGACTTGATTGCTGTATGTCTGTGAGCAGCAGAGATACAGGAAAGGGTTTTGTAGGGATGTCTTTAAACCAGGATCAACTTGAGATGAAGGTCTGGGTGGTTTCTGGGTGGCCCAGGGTGAGAACATGGTAGATCTTTTCTTTTTTCCACTTTCTCCAACATGGCTGCTGGGGAGTGGCTCTGGCACGTAGTGCTATTCGGTAGCTCTGTCTGCTGCACGCTGCATAAGGGACTCTTTGCATCACTTTCAATCCTGGCATAAAACCATGCTAGCTTCATGCCAAGTTCATCCCACTTTAAAGAACAGGGCAGTGGTCATATTTAATACCTTACCATATATAGAGTAGAAACTTTACATGATAATTTAACTTCAGAAAAACTATTTTATGTTGAAAACGTATTACTTGGATGCTAGTTACAGTAGAACATCCCTAAATTCAGAACTAGATCAATGTTGAGTGTGTCTAACTGGACCTTGAAAACGTTCAGCTCTTCCGGAGAACCATGGGCTGTGTTGCCCAGCTGATGCCTCTAATTTTCTATCAGTCCATTTGTAATTGTTGAGCATCTTCTTCATGCCAGGCCTTTGGTTGGTACCCAACTGCAGTAAGCACAGTTTAGACCCATCTCTATGAGTGAAAGATCCACAGTTGAAGATAATGGGGAAGGTCTACCCCCAAAATGACTTAGCAATAAAACTGATTTCTAGAAGAAAGGACCATTTAGGTTTAATATTGAAGGTCAGAAATCTATTTTAAACTAAGGATCACTTATTGAGCTTAAAAGTAATAAGGCTGTTTCATTTAGAAGCAGGCCAGGTCCTTGGTGGTACATTCTTACACGAGTTGTTCATGACTTCTTCATATCTGCTTTAGAAGCCACCAGTGCATGAGTCTTCCTTCCTGCATGGAGGAAAGCATTTGCATCCTTTGGCTTCAACAAGCAGCCCGTACTTTTGCTGAACTAAGGTATATGAAAGCTTAATGTCAAGTAACTGCCAATCACAATAAGCTGAGAACTCATGTAAGACATCTGAAACACCTCAAGACGTACTCTGGCTGTTGTGCTAATGGATCATTGGACAGAAACTTTACTGTATTTCCTTTAGGAATATAAATGGAAACTGTCTTTCCATGCCAACAGATGGATAGGCACAGGATACCTGTTGAAGTTTAACTGAAAACTCACTGGTCCTGACGTGACTGTGTGGAGCCCACAGTCAGGTGTACTATGGTGGACAGAGCCAAGCCTTTCCCTGTATGTCTGCCAGCCAAGGAGTCACAGGCCCCACAGAGGCTCTCCATTCCCCCTTACCTCCTCAACTCAGGCATAGGATGGGCCTACTTAGTGCTTCTCTGCTCTCAAACAGACAGACACAGCCATCCCAGAATTTTCCTACTCCAGGAAACGAAAGCTTAAGTAATAACCGTAGCAGATCTATAACTGGCTCGCCAGCTCATAAAAACTGCAGATACAGTAGAAGCAGTAATTTGGATTTCTTCAAGTGTTCCTGCTAAGAGTACCACAGGTGAAGACCAGCTCAGTAAAAGGAAATAGGGGAGGAAAAAGAGAAATCTTCATCACAGATACGTTCCCTCGTACCCAGATGATACACAAATCCGAGCAAGGCAATCCATTGCACTCTTCTCGGTTCTTGAAGGAATCATCAACTGCTTGCCTGCTTGTTTTCAGCCAAAGGTATCAAAATCATCTAACAGGTTTTAGGATTTGAAACACTGAGCACATGAGGCACACTGTGGTTGCTAATGAAAAAGGTTGCCTTGCACTGCACTCAAACAGTATGGTATTGGACAGAGTCAGAACCTCTGTGGTGAACATGAAGGGCATGAAGAATTTATGTATAAAAACTCCCTCACCAACACCAGAATTTGGTATTTTGGGATCTGGGGATTTAATTTCCTGTAAAAGAGAAATAGGCTTTTTTGGAAAGTTACACATAGTCTATCTGTTCCGATAGCATGACAACAATGACGAATTCATTCTTACTGGTTCTCTTGCTTGAAGCTTGTGTTGGGCACCGAGATCTTTGAAAACATTGCCTGTTTGATGTATGATAGCCTGGACTGGAAGAGGCAACATCATCACTATCTGCAAAGCATGCAGCTCATCAATGTCCCACAGGTGGTTAGCGAGAAGACCATGTTAGAAGCAATGACCATCCCAGAGGTGAGTAGGTGTGGCCTCTAGTATCTGTAGTAATCTCGGGGATGGAGTCAGTGACTTGATTTTTTTTTCATATTTATAAAGCATATGAAGAAAAGGTTACAATAAAGACCTGTCTTGGTATACTACTGCCTGTTGTGTCGAGGTGTAAGGATGGAAACAAGGAAACATCTCTTAGCAAGAGCAGTAAGAGCCATGTGCTGAGGTCTTTATGAAGCTCCTTATACTGGCTAGTTCTATGTCAACTTGACACAACCTAGAGGTATCTGAAAGGAGGGAACCTCAACTGAGAAAATGCCTCCATAAAATCCAGCTGTGAGGCATTTTCTTAATTAGTGATTGATGAGGGAGCCCAGCCCATTGTGAGTGGTGTCAACCCTAGGCTGGTTGGTGGTCCTGGGTTCTATAAGAAAACAGGCTGAGCAAGTCATAATGAGCAAGCTAGTAAGCAACACTCCTCCATGGCCTCTGCATCAGCTCCTGCCCCCAGTTCCCTTCCCTGTTGGAGCTCCTTCAGTGATGAATTAAAACATGGAAGCATAAGCCAAATAAACCCTTTCTTTCACAACTGGCAATTGGTCATGGTCTTTCATCAAAGTAATAGAAACCCTAACCAAAACATTTCTCACCTGGGAAAGCACAAAAGGAACCACCTCTCAGCTCAGGGTACAGTGGCCAACATGTAAAACAAGGGGCACGTTGACAAAATAACCCTAGCATTTGCAGTGTCAGTGCTCAGCAAGATGCTGGCCACATAACAAGACATGTCTCCTGTCCTATTTTCTCGGGTGGAGTGTGATGTCAGAGTTTCAACATGGTGTGAGAAGAATGAGAGCTGCAGATACAATCAAAATGGTACTTGCCCTAGGTAGGGTTTCCGATGCTGTTACAAAACATTATGACAAAAACAGCTTATGGAAAAAGAGTTCATTTCATCTTGAAACTCTTGGGTCACACTCTATCACTGGGACAAGTCAGAACAGAAATTCAAGGCAGGAACTGAAGCAAAAGCCATGGAGGAACGCTGCCTACTGGCCCTTTGGAGCCCAGAGCATCAGGAGTGACCCCAGACATTAAGCATTAAGCTTCTTACATTGATAAGATCTGGTTTTGCTTTGACTCAGTTGTGATTGTGCCTTGGTTTTTCCCTTTTGGGATAAGAAAGTATTTAGCTGGTTTTTGATCTTACAGAAACCCACAGTGGAGAGACATTAGGCTTTTGAGCAGACAAAACTTCCAAGTTCTTGAAATTTTTAAAGATTGTGGAACTTTTAAAAGTTTGAGGTTGTGATATTGATGCTAATAAGAGATCTTGGAGTTTTTTGTTTTTTTTTTTAAAGGGACGATTATCTCATAATGTTGTATTCATGTATCAATCTTAATAAAATAATGAAGGTCAAATATCCTAGTAAAAAAAATTGTTTTACTAGGCAAGTAAAGTGGTCAGTCTGGCACTAGCCATGGCCATCTCAGAATGAGAATTTCAGTTGAGAAAATGCCTCTTTTAAATTGGCCTACAGGCAAGTCTGAGTGGCATGTTCTTAATGATTGATGCAGAAGGGCCCAGGCCACTGTGGGCAAAGTCTTTCCTGGGCAGGTGGGCCTGAGGTATATAAAAAAAGCAGACTCAGCAAGACAGTAAGCAGTGTTCCTCCAAGGCTTCTGCTGCAGTCCCTGCCCTGACATCTCAGTGATGAGGCGAGACCAGAGAGTGTCAAAAGAAATTAACCCCTTCCTCCCCAAGTCGTCTTTGATCCTGGTGCTTTATCACAGCAACAGAGACATGGATGAATGACTCAGACAGCACCTGAGCTGGAGAACAGAAGGACTGAGAGAGGGAAATCATTTCTGAAGGAATGAGGACAAGATACCCCAAGATGTGGATTCTGTCATGACTCAAGTCAAGACCAGGGGATGCGCTGTATCCCTGTATCCTGTTTGCTCTTTTCACACCCTCACTTCTTAGGATCTTGCTGGTGATCAGTGACGTTTGATGAAAGCACTTCTTTTTAACTACTTTTCTTTCAGCCTCCACCACCAACTGCTCCAGCCCCTGGGAAGAAGAAAGCACAATATGAGGAGTCACATGCTCCACCATCAGGCACGTATGAAATCAGCTGCTGAGATGCTGTCTCCTTAAGGTTTAAGTATTTCCCTCTCTTCTTCCCTTCCTCCCATCCACACTGTGGTCAGCAGCCCCTCCCCCTACAGTGTCTACATTGATTCGTACCTCACAATTCTAAATTATGCACAGAATTTCAGGAAGAAATAGAGAATGCATCTTAACTGGGCAATGTCACATTTTGCAATTGACAGTGGCTTTTATCATCACAACTGAAGTAGACATGAGGTATTACAATGACCTGCTGAATCCAATTCCAGAGGAATTTATTTCTGTACCCCTGATACTGCACTGCATGCTGGAACAGGTGGGTAGATGTTGAGGCTTCTCCCCTGGCAGCAACCTTGACTAACTTATCTCTTTTCACTTTCAAACTTTAGGATGATTTTGTAATTATACTCAGAATACTGGGATGCAGCCCATTTGTTAAGTCAGAATATTTCAGATAGAACAAAGATTTGCTTTAATATCTAACTTCAGTCCTCTCTCTCTCTCTCTCTCTCTCTCTCTCACACACACACACACACACACACACACACACACACACATTGGGCTCTAGAATCATTCATTTAAATAAATGAATTCCCCAAAGCTTGGGTAGAATATATACTTAACACTATCCTTATATGGAGGTGCTGATTAGCTGATTAATTTTTGTCAACTTGGCACAAACTAGAGTCACCTGGGAAAAGAGTCCCTGAATTTGATGGAAGAGCCTCCATCAAATTGGCCGTGTAGAGCATTTTCTTGATTGATGATTGATGTGGGTGGGCCTAGCCCACTATGGGGTGCCGTCCCTGGCCAAGTAGTCCTGGGTTGAAAAAGAAAGCAAGCTGAGTGAGAGCCATGGAAACCAGTAAGCTTCAGGTATCCACTTCAGTTCCTGCCTTGGCTTCCCCCCCCAACCCCCCCC
>JANHMN010000001.1:54499507-54539170 GCA_030674055.1 Rhabdomys pumilio | reverse complement strand
GTCTGTTTTGGGATTAATCTGAGGCTGGCACAGAATGCATGGTAACTCACCAGCCTCAGGCTGCTAACGACTAAAATTGTAGGTGTGCACCACCATACCCAGATCAAAAACTGTTTATTCAGTAACTCCTTTGCCTCTCGTCTCTCTTCTAGATCCTGTGTTGTTTTTCCATGTCGTTCAGCTCATCTTGGGCGGTGGGGTACAGAGAATGAAGACAATCTAGGGGTCATTAACCCGAAACAATCTGTCTGACTGTTATTTTACCGTAATCTCATTGACTTGTTGTTGTTAGCATCTACCCCTCAAGCCTCCATTTTGAACTTTGAAAGTTTAAGAACTAAGTCATCTTCTTCTTTGAATCTTAGGCACCTATGGCAAAGCCAGAATGTCACTGAGAGCTTAGTGACAATATGCTGAGCACAGTTGAACAGAGACAACTGATAATCCTTAAAGTGCAAACATGGAAAGTAGCAGTTCTTACATTTGGCTTTTTCTGAGCCCGAATGAATAGGAAAATCTTCTAAGTATCATAACCTGTAGGAGACACAAATGACAAATTCCAAAAGGCAATCTGTGCCCATAAGATCTTAACGATATGATATTTAAACCAATATGGTACCCTGAAAAGTTCAGGCACGTTAATGTGGGTACTAAACACTATGAAGCTGTTCTGGGAGTGTCCCTCAGATCTCTTACATCTTAACTGTGATTTTCTCAGTACACAGACCTTTGACATTTATTAAAGATTTCTGAATCCTGTATTTAAAGTCAGGCCAATACCCATGATGACCTGAGCTTCTGGTGCCCTTCAGTTACCCCTGTGTCAGCCCCGTATCATGCACTAACAAGAGCCGTTCCTTGAGGCAGGGGTCCTCCTCTTTTACAGAAGTTCTGAGCTGGAATGAAGTGGAACGAGCCTTCAAGGTGTTTACTTTTGAGAGCCTGAAGCTCTCAGAAGTTGACGAAGCAGGAATACTCAAGCCCGCTGAGGTGGTCAGTGAGACAGATGTTGAAAATTTCAACATTCCTTGGGACAACCCTGCCAGGTTCGCTAAGCTGATAAGGCAGCGGTACGTCCACAGGATGAGCATGCAGAAGGCCAAGCCAGTAGTAGTAGGTACGCTGCATGAAAGGGATGGGGCGGGGCAACCATCCTGGTACTGTGTCTAATGGATACTCTTCATCCTGACTAGATATTGAAAACAAAGACAGAATATTATTTGTGAGCCAGAATTTTGCCAAAGCTGAACAAGATGCACAAGGAGATGAAAATGCCCCAAATTCTGATCAGCCTGCTGCTAACAGTATGACGGGTTCTACTTCCAACTCCATGAAACCCGGGTATTCTAGTAATAGACAGTTCTCAGAGAAAGAAACCAGTGGGTCCATGTGTCCCCAACCAGAGTCCGTGGGTAAGTGAGAGTGTGCATAGACTCTGCTATGCATAGACAGAAATAAAGAAACAAGTTCAAAAGGTATCACTTAAATGTAAGTGCTTCTTTAGCTGATAAAAAATGATCCAATATTTAAGTAACTGGTTAAGAAAACATACTGAGTCCTCCCTTTTCAATTCTGTTTTTCAAGGGATCCTCTCAGTTCACTCTTGCTATAAAAAACTCAAAAATTAATTAATGAGTTAATTAATTAATTTAATTTTTTAATTAATTAAACTTAATTTAATGAATTCAGCAAACATAATTATAAAATTTACCATCAGTACTTCATGATTGCTTGGTAATAGTACTTAAAAATTACATATAATGATCTCACAAAATGCCAAGTATAGAACCTTCCGTGAGACCAGAACTCAGTGAACATACCTTCCTTCTTGTTCCCATTCTAGCTCAGGACGTTACTCTTATCCTCAGGTACAAGCCCGTAAATAATGATGTTAGGAGGGTACAGAAGGGAGCTGGATTAAATTTGCATGTGCTGCCTTACACACTGCTGTCAGAAGCCTGCCTGAGACACAGCTCCTTTGTCCCAGCACACCATCCTGAGCAGCCCCCCAGTACCTTCAGACGAGACTGTACCCTGCTTCACACACCTCTGATCCTAAAACCTCTTTTCGTTTTGTCCCTTTTTCCCCACATTCTGTGCTGTACCCAAGCAATGTCATAACTGAGCTACACTTCCCTTATGTCATTATGCCTTGCTACTTTCTGTAATCATTTATATGCCCAGTAAGGCCTCCACAACCATAACTTGTTGAAGGTCGTAACTATGTTGATTTATGAAATACCAACATTCTATTGAGCTGTATAACAAATTGCAGCAAATTTACAGGACTGAAATTACAGAGAACATATATTCTCGTAATCCAGTGACATAGTGGATGTTAGTTACAAAAATGATAAGAAAGTACCATGTGACTGAATTTAACAAATACACATACATCTCACACCTGGGTAAAAGCAAGGGTTACAATAGGGATTAGGACCTATTTCAAACTGAGTAATAGTGAAAACACTGGGTGTAAAAAATATGTAGAATGCAGCTGAAGATCATGCCTGGGTACTGACAGCTTTGAATTAATAAATTCCAAAAGAGTCTGAAAGTTAAAAGTTAACTAGTTAAGCTTCAGCCTCAAATTATTTAGCTCTATGCAAAGGGCACAGTAGAAAACCACCAAGGTGGCTGGTCGATTATTACAGGAGAGGTTTTATTTTTTTTTTAAACTATGAGAGAGAGAGAGAGAGAGAGAGAGAGAGAGAGAGAGAGAGAGAGGTGAAATGAATTCAGAAGCAGCATCTGGAAAAGTCCAGAGCAGAGAGAAAAAGGAACAGACTAGATCTGACCAGTGCTAGAGAAACAGAGTGTGAAAAAAACCATGTAGGTTGTCAGGAAGATGAAGAGCTGGGAAGGAGGGAGCTTGTGCACTGGGGAAGGCCCAGAGTGTAGGGTAAAGGGGGAGGTGAGAAGATGAAGGGACTTGAATGTGCAACTGGTCCTTGTGGATGGAGACTGAAGGAGCCTGGAGGCCAGTATGGGCTTCGATATGAACCATAGATACATGTCAATGGAGAACCCTGTGTCCCTTCTGTAAGAGTTAAGGGGAATGACTTCTTTTGGCAGACAGACAGGCAACTGTTTCACAAGTTCCCGAGGACTGCTGGCTTTTGTCTAACCACCAGACGTCCTCCCACAAGTGTAGGTTCTTAGGGATACCTGACATTAAGAATGAAAAGAGTACAGGGGATAAAGTCAGTGGTGAAGCCCTTGTCTGGTATCCCCAAGGCTCCAGGTTCAACCCCCACTGCCACAGGATCAGAGAGAGGAGGCAAACAATTTTATCCCACTAAATTTAAAAATGAAATGGGCAAATTACTGAAATTTTGAAATTTACCAAAAATGACCAATCAAGAGGAAGCCTAAACAGTCTTGGAAGCAAATTATTTAGTTGTTCAAAAATCACCCTATGAAGGATATAACCAACCTGTAGGTGGTATGCCATTGGCAAATGATACCAAACCCTCAAAAACACAGACCATTGAAATCTCAACAAAAATTATTCCAGAAAATAAAAGGTATAATATCCTCCCTTGGTAATTTTGTAAGATTATCATAAACATTATAATAAATTTTACAAGATCATCAGAAAAGAAACAAACTCAATAATGAGCATAGATATAGTAAAATATGAGAAAATCTATTGGGAAGACATTTAAACAGTAATAATATCTCCCAACAAAATTACATTTTAAGATCAGGAGGAAAATACATACATTATAAAACAAATATGATTTATTAATTAACATATTAGTGAAGAAAACAGAACAGTTTCTAGATCATAATTATAAAAAACATTTAAATTTCTGTGGTAAGCAATAAAAAAAGTCTTAGCAAACATCAATTTTATGGATGTTGTTCTTAGGACTGTAAACATTGTATGGTACAGTGAAAATAGGAACCCTTTCCTCTAAGATTGGGGTGGAGGGTTACATCCCAGGAGACTAGCCAATTCCTCAAGAGAAGCAAGATAAAAGTATGGCAATGAGAGGAAAACCCAACATATCATTATTTGTAACTATTTTATTTGTGAAGACCCAAACAATCCCCCTACACACCCCAATTACAACTGGAGAGCTTACCAAAGGTTATTAAAGGGTGCAGGCAAGAAGGAGACACTGGGACTTTTTCTTTGTTTGTTGTATGAAAAGGTCACACTGTGGGCTCTTTCCTCTGTGCGTGTGTTGCAGTTTATAATAGTGAAAGGCATGTTGAAGGTAGCTGTAAGCACCCCAAACTACAGGAGTTAAGTTGGTGTTGACTATGCTCATCTTGACATCTCCCTTATCTGAATGAGAGGAGAAGGTCAGAAGAGAGTAGCAGAGTAAGTATTCAAAGGGGAGAAGACAGAGAAGTTGGTTCTGACTTGGTATCATTCTTCTGTATCCCAAGCACCATGCATCAGCATGGATCTTCTACATGTTACTGCTTTATAGAAACCCTGAACCTATTAGCAAGATGCTATCACCTCAGTTTAACAGAGGAGAAGGCCAACGCAAATAGGTTTAGACAGCTTGTTCTACCACACACAGATAGAAACAGGACACCAGTGCCCTCTACCTCACCTTAGAACAAGTCTCCCTAGACCCCAAAATTCCTCATGATGCTGCCCAATAGTTTGGCCATGTTCTGAATTTTTTATTTTTTTTATTTTTTATTTTTTTTTTTTTTTTGTCTTGATGATTCTTATCCCTTATCCTGGTTTTGTTTTGCCTGTTTCTTCCTTCCCAACAGTAGATTCTTTCTATGTCCTAAGTATGCTTACCTGGTAGCCTCCCTCACAACACACACACACACACACACACACACACACACACACAGAGGCACGTTTGCATGCTTGGGAGGGGAGAGAAAGAGAGAGAGTCGGAAGGAGGGATTGTGTAGAGAACCAGAATAAGTTAGCCCTGTTTGTTAGGACATCATGCCTCCTGGACACAAACACATGATAGAGGTCACTTTGTGTTAACAGGGAGCCAGAATCAACTGGGAAAGCAGGGAGACAGAGGTGTTTGTTTAGCTCTGTTTTGTTTTTCTGCAGGCAGCTCTCCAGTAGAGCTTTCTTTCCTCAGGCAACTTTTGCCACCTGGTGGTCAAACCACTCACGTGGTGCAGTGGAGCTGGTGGAGAGTGAATGACCCTACCACTATCAGTCCTCAGGTGGAACTATGACCAACATAGTATGTCCTGAGAACCCAGCGATTTTGAGGGCAGATTCCTACAAAGCTTCTTCATGGAGAATTCAGACTTGCACTCAGGAGCCCTTAGATCTGAGCAGAAGAGGTAGCCGACCTTGTATCTCTGTGGCTGTTTCCCTAAGAGGAGGAGGAAGATGTTTGAGCTTCCATTTTTCTCCATTTTTCTCCTAACTCTAGTTAAACTTCAAAAGCAACCACTCTAATGCCATTTAAACGAAGCAGAAGTCATGTCTGTGTTTCCCCGCATAGCCACTCTGGCATCACACATGCACTGATCTGCCTGTTTCTGGACATGAAGGGCTGAATATTTGTGCTTCCCCTAACCAAACCCTGGGTTTCCATCTGAGACTGTTTTTGAACTTGACAGGGCCCACTGGATATTTATGAAAAACCTGAGAGTTGATAACCATGAGGATGTAGGTTTAGATGTGCCCTTTATGCTTGTTGGGTGTTTTTTTAATAAAGTAAGCACTTTGCAGAGGGATCTTGTTATCTCTAAAGTAAAACAGATTAGGAAAGCTGTTTTTCAAAGAGAAGGAAAAGCATCCATTTCCAGATGTGTCAAAGACTACTGAATCACACTGTCAAAGGATTATGGGGTTGAAATCAGGAATAAGACAAGAGAGAAATAAATGGCTTTTATTCTACTGTGAAATCAAGAGTTCAGCTTAGTATTAAAATGTTCTTTCCTTTGACAAAACCACTGGTGTATAAGTTTTGAACATACTTTCTAAAGAATTGGTTTTGTTCCTGGATCTTTAAACCCAGGAGGGAATATCAAATCTCCCGGAAATCTGGCAGGCCATAGGACAAAAGAATTTTTATTCTACAGATTTCATATCAATTGCTCCAAAGACACAGGGGACATCATGGTCTATTTAGAATCATAGTTGGCCTGAGTTCTGTCTTCAGTGGATATGTTTATACAAATGCTGAACTAAATTGGCTTTAACATCTTCCGCTAAGTCTAGATGGAACATTCATTCTGTCACCTGCAGCAACCGAGGGACAAGAGGAAACTAGAACCAAAGATGTATATAAATATGCCCCTGAGAGAGAAAAGCCTGTCCTTGGTAGGTAGGCATTGGTACCTTACCACTCTAGAATCCCAATTATGGGTCTCTTTGCAACAAAATGAAAATACAAGTCTAATGCTCACACTCGGATTAGCCTTTCATATAGATTTGCTTCCACGTTTCTATTTTCAATATGACTCTGCCACCCTTTCTAGTTTCATATGTCACATAGATTCACCCCGTTCAATCAGAAGGAAAGAACCAGCACTGAATGCCCACCAGGTGCTGGGTACATATGGTGTACTAAGGGCACAGTCTTGTTCTCCAGCAATAGTGATTTGAGGCAGAGGGGCAGACTATGAACAAATAAAATCCCACCCCATCAATGCTATGATTTATAATGAAGCATAGCAAGAGACCGAGGTTCTCAGGAAGGTGGCCAGAGTGTGAAATAGGTGAATAGCTTAGAGGAAAATATGGCAGACAGAGGGAAAGCCGAATGTAGAACTGCCCACACACAACAAGCTGCCAGTCGATCTGCAGTGGGGAAAAAAGGGCTAGGGGAATGGGAGGAGCCTGTTGGAAGAGAGAAGAAGCTGCAGTGTTTTACACACAGCTTTGTTAACGTGGAATATACAATTATCTCAAGCCGATAAGAAGCCAAGTTGGCTCAGCCACTCAGCAACACAAAAGTATGCTCCCATAAGACTTACTCTCTCAAGCATACTCCATTTGTTTCATCAGACGTGGGGGACATTACAGTAGGCATCTCCTCAGCATTCTCTGTGGTGTCTCATATATCCTAGTGCACTTCACGAGGTGAAAATCACTGTCATAGACCTGTTCCTTTCTCTGCTGCTCTCTAGCCAAGGATGCTATCTTGTTCATGGGGGAGCTGATATGCCTCACTCATGTTGGTCCATGGCAGGGGACATTGAAATCCAAGTACCCACTCACTTACCTATTTAACTGATGCTTGTTAAACTCCACCTGTCAATGTGCACAGGCTCATTAACTAGTATGTTAATGATGAATGGTCAGAAGATCTCAACAGAATGGTAGGATGCTGTCACTCTAACAGGTGAATTCATTGCTAGTTCTCCTGTTTATAGGACCTCACCCTTTTGTCATCTGTCAGGCAAGGCTCATGAAAATCTGCATAGGCTTTGTGAAGATCACCAGAGAGAGGTGAATGAAAGCGATGAATCGGTGATCTAGCTTAGCCAGTAAATGTTTGCAGTTCATGAAGGCAAAGGCAGTACTGCAAGAAGTGAGCGAGCAACATACAGTCAGAAATAAGCGTGGCTGGCGTGATTTAGTGCACACCAGATTAGAAGGCAGGTTCTTTTCAAAGACTCTAGGACAAATTCTAGGAAGGTACTGACTTAGAATTATCGACACAAACACCTTTTTGGAGGCACGAAATCTGCCTCTCGGGAATTACCTTTTCAGCACAGAAACATAGATCATAGGGCAACCAAAAAGACACAGCACCAGCCAGAGGCAAGAACAAAGCCCAAACACAACTGCATGTTGCTGTCTTTGATTTACAGAGCAGACCATGGACACTGAGATCAAAGATGAAGCAGCCACAAAGGATGATTCTCTTGAAAAAGTAAGAAGTTATTTTCCTTAAAGTGTAGATGACGAGTAAGATGATCTGAGAAAACCCCTGACCAGATAGATGGATGGATGGATAGATAGATAGATAGATAGATAGATAGATAGATAGATAGATAGATAGATAGATAGATAAAGATTTATAAAAGGAAAATGTTGTTGCTGAGGAGAGGGGTTGTTTAGACATCCCATCCCAACTCCATCTGGAGTGAAAGGGGTTAAATTTACTAGGCTCTCTAACTGAAGTAAAACTCCCCAGCTCCCTGCCCCTCTCTAGACAGTGTGGCTTGGCAACCTCACAAACACCTGCTGACCATACAGCCCATGTAGAAGTAACACTGTCTTGAAGTGAGTTCAGAAAACCTGCCTATAATTGCTAACAGGACTCCGAAGAGTATAACCTAACAATAAAAATATTTAGGTTATGTTGCACATTTGAAAAAAAAAAAAGAGTCAAAGGCATACTTCTTTCTGGCAGCGGCCCTCCTAAAATGTTGCCATATGGCTCTATACATATGCAGATTCCCATAATTAAATGGGGCACGTGGGGGTGAGTCCACAGAGTCTAACAGGGCTCCATTTGGACCCAACAAATTAGAGCTGAAAGTGCGTTCTTGTGATTTCCTCCCTCCCTTCCTTCCTTCCTTCCTTCCTTCCTTCCTTCCTTCCTTCCTTTCTTTCTTTCTTTACTTTTTTCTTTTAAAGAAACCCAAGAAGATAGTGGTGGAAGCCGACATAGAGGACATTAAAAAAACGCAACAGCGCAGTTTGATGGACTGGAGCTTTACCGAACATTTTCAGCCGAAAGTCCTGCTTCAGGTATTTATGGGCTGTGCTTCTCCAGGAGAGGCTCAGGGACCGTTCTGGAGAGGTGAGCTGTAACTGGGAACAGTTCACTTCTGGGTCACTCTCAGATCTCGCTCAACTCAGTACAAACATTGACTTCAGCTACAAAATGAGTTTGTTCCCACACTGAGCCATACATCCCCAGGAAATCCCCCAAACGGCTGGAAAGACGTCTGCTTTCATAAAAACTGCTACGTGTCTATACTAGGAAGCAATACCGTGCGGTCTCTCCTCCCCAATCCTCTGCTATTTAGACTTCATTGTGCTTCATGGTGCTCTCTGTCTTGATGAACTGGTCAATGGTAGCTGTGATAATTGGCTGTTACTGTGCTGAGTGCTGTGTGCTAAGCCATGGCTGGTACATATAGTAAGTGTATTCCTAGGAATGAGCCAAGGACATAGAAATTGTTCAGTCATAGATACCAAGGCACCTCGGCCAAAAGTCTGTTGCTAAGTGAGAAACAGGAAGAAAACAACCAAGAAAGGAAATGTGCTCCATCCAAACATGCCTTTAACTGCTAGCAAAAAAAAAGTAAGAAATCCAGAAATGAACACATGCTCATTTTTTAGATTTTGCAAGACCTGTACTCGGGATGATTTACCTTTCTAATTTGAATCTCATTTTGATTAGATTTTACATTCCTATACTTTTAAAGCCAGAGGAATCTACAGGGCCATGTTATGGGAAGAAAATAGCAACTTCTGAACTTCATCAACGGTAAAGAAAAATGATTCTCTGCATAAAAGATAGCAATTCAACAAGAAAGATGACAGAGTCACAGGGCACTCCATGTGTAGCTATAGAGGCCAAACACGAGATTTCAAAGACTTGGCATGAAATAATGATATGTCTTGTTCATAATTTTTATATTCACTTACATTGAAATGATAGCATTTCGTATATTGAATGAAACAAATATAGAATTTACCTGTCTCACTTTTTAAAATGTAGCAACTATAAAATTTAGAATTACATACGTGGCCCACATTTGTGACTCATGTTTGTGTCACAAATTGTTCACATTTATACAATTTTTGTTTTCTCCCCAGTGTGCTTCTCCTTCAGTAGGAGTTAGGGTCCTCTGACCTTTATCCCCTTGGCTCACCTTCTACAGACAGTTGCCTCGTAAAACAAGACTGACCCGAGTGTGAGGTCTAACCATGTCGGTTTTAATTTACCCCCATCCTCCCTCACCTTGTGTTGAAATGTCCTACTTTTCAGACTGCTTTGGTTTCACTCTGGTCCTTTTTTTTTTTTTTTTTTTTGGTTTTTGGAGACAGGGTTTCTCTGTGTAGCCCTGTCTGTCCTGGAACTCACTCTGCAGACCAGGCTGGCCTCGAACTCAGAAATCCACCTGCCTCTGCCTCCCAAGTGCTGGGATTAAAGGCGTGCGCCACCACCGCCTGGCTTGGTCCATTTTCTATAATTCAAATATTTCACTCACTTGATCAGAACTCAGAGTGACCTGTACAAACCTTAATCCAATTGCAGAGAAAGTTTTGTCCCTTGCATTCATTTGTGTGTTCCTGGAACAGTGCCTGACACTTAACACTCTGCTGATTATTTCTCGCTGTGGTGGTAGTTGTTGCTTTGTGGTTCTGGTGATCAACCCCAGGCCCTTGGTTATGTCAGGCAAACACATCAGTCTGAGTTACAGCACCATCACCATTCGATCTTCGTGAACTACATGAGACCAACAATAACACATAAAGGGCAAACACCAATTGGTACAAAGGAAAGATAATGTGAACACTTCCAATTCTAAGGGCCAACCGTGGCTCTGGAAATCTTGCCACTACATTCCCCAACAATCGTAGCAAAGATGGCAGAGCTCCTGTTGTCTAAAAGGAGGGGCACATGTTCACTGTAAACAGACATTTATTTCCTAGGTTTGTGTCTCGGAGGAATTTGCCTTTCAAAAATAGTAGGTAAGAAATAGGTTGTAGGGCAATTTTATTATAATTGCCTCAGAATGCAGATGTCAACATTTAAGAGGCTCTCCATTGAAACACTCATACAGGGGACTAGACTGGGAAATAAATTTATTATTTCCAATCTATTACTAGTGTAGAAATGAAGGCAAAACTGAAACAACCCTTTCCTGACCATGCTTGCAACTCCCTGAGATCATCTGGATGGCAGAGCACACAAAGTTACATATGGTAAATCAGCACTGAGAACACAAACAAAACCCAATATTGTTCATTTCCTTTTCCTGTTGACGCATTCCTTCTTGTTGACTGACACTGAGAAGAAAACAGGACAAGAAGCTATGCCTTGGTGCCCTCTGCTGGTGGCAGTTGCTGTAGTGCAGGCTGTGGGTGTTATATTTCATAACAGGCCAGAGGTGGAAGGCAAATAACAGCAGCATCTATCAGAAAGACCACTCACCTCATTTCACTATAACATGCAGTATAAATGGAAGGCACAGTGTGTGAGAGAAAGAGAAAGCAGAGCTGGAGATAGCTGGCTTGAACTCCAGAACCTACAAACTCTCTTCTTGGCAGCTCCCTAATCATGCTGGCAAATGAGACCTGATATTTAGTAACAGGGGGGAAAAATGTTATCTATTACCTTAGTCTACTCAGACTGCCATAACAAAATACTTAAGGCTGGGCAGCTTAAATAGTAGAAGAATGTCAGAGCTTAAGAAGTGTGAGAACAGAGTTTAGGTGTGAGTATGGCTGCGTTCTGATGGGACTTGCTTCCTGCCCTGCACGTGATACTGCTCTGCTGAGTTATTCATGGCAGAGAGAAGGAAAAGAGAGAGCAAGCTCTCCAGTGTCCCTAATGATAAGGACACAAATCTTATAGTGAGATGCTCACCCTCAGAACTTCCCCCAAAGACTGCAAATATTATCCACTAGGGGTTTGGGTGTCAGTTTATGAACTTGGAGCAGGTCGAGCTCATCCTAGTATAGGATGCCCATTTTATCTGCAACATTTAATGATGCTAAAACTGAATTGCTCCATATGGAGACAAAAATGTTAAAGAACTAACTGACTGTTACCTACTAACACTTGTGGAGAGCACTTAGCAAGTGTCTCTACCCATGAGGCCTATTTTCATTTATTTTGTGCTCTCATTTTCTAGTAGTTAGAAAAGAATCCCCTGGAAAACCACAGTTGCCAATGATGTGGTAATGAGAGGCAGGAGAGCAGGGTGAGGGATGCTGCCATAGC
This sequence comes from Rhabdomys pumilio, assembly GCA_030674055.1. Lineage (NCBI taxonomy): Eukaryota > Metazoa > Chordata > Mammalia > Rodentia > Muridae > Rhabdomys > Rhabdomys pumilio. The sequence goes on along the minus strand of JANHMN010000001.1, from coordinate 54,527,300 downwards.
AACCGCCTCTTCTCCTGGGGGTAGACCAACAGAGCAATACAATTACTCTCTCTTCAGGTTCTTCAGGAGGCTCATCAGCAATACCGATGTGTTGACTCTTACTACCACACGCAGGACAACTCTTTACTTCTCGTTTTTCATAATCCAATGAATCTACAGCGTCTGCATTGTGAATATTGGAATATTGCTCTTCACTCCAACGTCGGATTCAGGTGACTTCTTAGATAATTCTGTTAAGTAAACAGTGGCTGAGTTAGTCACTTGGGTTTTGGTTCCTCAATCTGGTCTCTGTGGCTCAACTCAATGAAGGCATGTATATCATGCCACAGATTCAACTCAGCTCCCTAAATTAATCCGTACTATGTGCTATGGTTGTACACTGTGCCTACATATTGACACTATAGCATAAGGAATGAGTGTCACTCTTGCCCACATACACTCTAATAGAGATGCTATTAAAGTAGTTTCTGTTCATTTAAACTGTAATAAGATTGAGTCTGCAATACTGAAGAGGCAACTACTAAACTCTTGGCTCGCTGATATTTGTTAACTCTAGTGGGCCGGAAAAAGATTCGAGGGCAGGGCAACTGAAGACTATGGAAGTAAGTGGTCAAGTTCCCAGGATCTAAGAGCCACTGAGTCTTTTGAATTCTCAGTAGTTATTTTCGTTTGGTTGGTTTTGCTTTTCATGTATTTGTTCCCTTAGAACACAGCTCTCTCCTTACTAACCGTCTATGCCTCTCGTTATTTCAATGCTGTCTAATGCATGCTCAGTACTTGCTGTATATACATATACAATAGTATAGTCCTCAGGAATACAAAAGGACCAATGAAGTGGACCTGAGGAATAACTAGGGGAGTAGAGAGCCATAAACACGGTCATGTGGAGGTTATGATTATTTAAGGTGTGTAGTAGGCATATCTGAACTATTAGTCTGTACTGCTCTTTTTTTCTAACATAGTATTTTTATTAATATTTGGGAATTTCTCATCATACAACCCAATCACACTCACTTCCCCCTCCCCCCCCAAAAAAAAAGAGAGAAAAAAAGAAGGGAAGGGGAAGCAAGTCCAATTTGTGTTTTCCATATATTCGCTAGAACATGGTCAAATTCCTGGGGGCTGATTCCCTAAAGTAAACTGAGTCCTCCTCCACCCACACTGTTGGCTGAAGCCATCTATTCTCTACATTCATCATTCTTATCACAATAGTTAAGAGTCTTCTTTGGTGGCTTCCTCCTTAGGCTGTTATTTTGGGTGGGGTAAGGATTGTCATGGAAGCCTTCTATATTCCTCTCTCTCAACTGTACATCTGAGGTCATCCATACCACAGCAAAAGTAGCTTCCTTGCCCTTTTCAGTCAGCAGGAGCCAGGAGCCTAAAGCCTGGGCTTCTACTTGGTTTCTGGCAACAGCATGGACGTGAACACCCACATGGCCTCCATCAGCAGCACATGCCAAGGACCTCTACTTGGTCTCTGGTGGCACAGGCCACTCAGGAGGTCATCAACACCCCCAGTTATAGTAGAGCCAAAGGTCCAAACAAAGCCTTCTACAGCAGTACAGACCACGGGCATCCACATAGCCCTCTAGATGCATCATAGCCTGGGGCAGCAGTACAAACCACTAATACCAGCATGGCCTCCACGAGAAGTATGGACCATGAAGGTCTTTAGAGGAGGTCCAATCCAGGAAATGAGCCATTCTTCATCTTAGACATCCTGTCGTTGCTCAGACCCTGCAGCTGTGCAGCTCATTCAGGGACTGTGTCTGCTTAAGCTCACACTGCTGCACACCACGCTCCTGACTCTACTGGGCAACAACATGTTCCTGCATGGATTGCTGCCTTCTCTCACAGCTGTCACATTTGTAACTCCGCCCAAGTCCACTGTGCACTCACCACTATGTTCCTCTGTCTTCCCCCATGTCTTCCTCACATACTCCTTCATCATGGTGGCACTGAAAGCTGCATTATGCCATACACTCTGTGTGTGTGTGTGTGTGTGTGTGTGTGTGTGTGTGTGTGTGTGTGTCCCAAACAGCTTTACATGTAAGTGTTCATTCCGATGAGTCATTGGTCTGGTTCAAGGCCTCTGGCTTCTGCCACACCATCAATACTGGACCACCGCTGAGACTCTTCTCTGATATCCTGCTGTTGCTCAGAATCAGGCATGGAGATCCTGCAGCTCCTGTTCTGCAGGACTGGCTCCTTCATGTACTCCAGCAGCTCACAGATGGAGTGGATGTTGGAGTGGACTGACTCAAAGTCCTGGATCTGGGCCTGGGTGGAAGCTGAGTTAGTCAGCTCAGGCCTTCTACCACCAGTGGGGCCTTACTTCACTCCCCATTCTTCGTTTCTCAGTGAAAATGTTTATGTTTCATTTCCTTTCTGGCACCACTTCGACTGGGCCCCCAGTGTAACTCTGGGAGAGCATTCCCTCCAGTGTAACCCTGAGGGACTGTTCCTTCCAGTGTAGCCCTGAGGAGGCATTCCCTCCTGTGTAACTCTGAGGGACCATTCCCTCCAGTGTAACCCTGAGGAGGCATTCCCTCCAGTGTAACCCTGAGGGAGCATTCCCTCCTGTGTAACCCAGGGAGAACATTCCCTCCAGTGTAACCCTGAGGGAGCATTCCCTCCAGTATAACCCTGGGAGAGCATTCCTTCCAGTGTAACCCTGGGAAAGCATTCCCTCCAGTGTAACTGGGAGAACATTCTCATATTGCTATAGGAACTAGAGGAAATATTTTGAGGATTCAATACATAAAGGATATTTGTAAATATCCCTTATCAGTTAAAAATGTTACTATTTTTCTACAATGTACATATTCATATTTTTAAGCAATGAACCTGTTGGATTTTACCAGTAACTCTTCTAGTGTTGAAAAAGACTCTCATTCCTCAAGAGGGTTGTGCATTGTGTCTCTTTGCTTTCCTAATTTACTGCTTAGGTTATCCATAGGTTTAAAGTGAGGAAGACTTAGCTGTTTTCTCTTTAAATGTTCTTATTTGGCCTTAATATACAGGTTATAGAATTCTCATAAGCTAACTGGGAGAGGGAATTTTATTAAATAAACATTAATAAAATGTTTATTTCCACATTTTATATTTTGAAAGAGTTTGTGAATGACTGAGATATACTTTCCTTTGATGACTGGTACAACCTGATAATAAAAACAACTACACCTATGAAGATGTTTAAGCAACCATAGATTTTTTTTATTTTACTTTTATGATTTTTAAATTGAATTTTTAAAGCCAAAGCAGAGTGGGATTACCCCTGTAATCCCAGCTTTTGAGAGACTGAGTCAGGAGGAATGCCTTGAGTTCCTGGGAAGCCTGATCTATCTACCTAGCAAGACTTTGTCTCAAAAAGTTAGGACAGAAATGCATTAATAATAACTATATTTACAAAAACTCGTTAATGGTCAAATTCTATAGAAATATATAATGGTATCAGTAACATAATGTGGGGAAGAAGATAGTTTTATATGTGATCAAAGTAAAGTAAAGCTTTTCCCAGCTTAAAATACATCATTGCACATGAAGGAAGTTTTGAGTGAACTTGGTATTAACAAGAAAGCAAAACCTATAATAAACACAAAAAAATACAAAGCAACAGTTACCAAAGCAGAGCAGTTCAAAACTCATAGCAACAGAAATGAGTAGGGTACTCCTGAGAATTAAAAAAAGGTCATAAAGTAACAATAGTGAATTCATCCATATCATACTAAATATAAAGGGATCAGATTATCCAGTCAAGAGACATGGGGTAGATGTATAGGTGATAAAAGAAGATCACTGTAAGTTGCTATAGAAAAGTTCACTTTACATTTAAAGGGGTATAGAGATTTAATGTAAGGAACAGAAATTTGTGCTCCATAAAAATGGTAACTGAAGAAATAAGAGATATTTTCACATCTCTTATTTATCAGACAAATAGACATTAAATAAAATTATTTAAGAGATGAACAACCAACTTCATCACTCTTCAACCTAATGCTGGAAGTGCTAGTTAGAGCAAACAGACAAAAGAGAGAAACAGAAGGCACTCAGATTAAACAGGAAAAAGTAATGAGGTATTTTGTTTACAGATAATATAATCTCATAAATAGAAAACCTTAAAGGTGACACACACATACACACACACACACACACACACACACACACACACCTGTTGTTAGAGCTCCTAATGAATTTAGAGACATTATAGGAAACATATAGAAGTTAGTTGTGTTTTGATACCCTGACAAAGAGCATCTAGTAAAGAATATAAGAAATCAAACCCTTTTTCATAGCATCAATAAGAATAAAATAACTATAAATAAGGGGTTAAATATCTATATACTGAAAAATAAAACCCAGATGACTGAAAAGGTATTCTGTGGTCCAGGATTGGAAGAAGTAATTGTTAAAATGTTGATGCTACCCAAAGTGATTTACAGATTTATTTTAGTCCTATCAAAATGATAATATTGGGTCTGAAGAGAGAATAGTGTTAAGAGCACTTGTTGCCCTTGCAGAGAACTTGGGGTCAGTTCCCAGGACCCATACTGTGGTTTGCAACCATCAATCACTCTAGTTCCAGATGATTTAACATCCTCTTCTGACCTCTCTGGGCTCCTTTATGATTTTGTTACATATACATACACTCAAGAACATACACATACAATTAAACAATTAAATATGAAAATATGATGTTAAATATCCATTTCTTAAAGGGATATAATAATGCCTGTGTTGGACTGTAAAATTCAAAACCAGGGGACGTGCGCCCCCAGAAACTCACCCGGACGGGATTCCTTGTAACAACATGAGGTTTAATGATACTGGTGCACCAGGACTCCCTTGCATTGTAGGCAAGAGAACCCCGAGTTGAGGTTAAGAGCAGTTTTTATACAGTTTAAGGGGTGTACTACAGAAACAGTGACTAGGCACAATATGATTGACAGAACAGCGTGACTTTTAAACTGATTGGTCTTTGGGGAATGAGGTAGCAAGGACCTCCCTTGTCTGTAAGTGTCAAGGGTTAGTTGTCTTGCAGAAAGTGTCTACATGCTCTGAGCAATCCCCACAGGCTGGTGGGTTCTCTTCCCTGTGGTCTATGTTAATCCCTTCTTCCCCTGAATGGTAATCCAGTAGGTGTCCTTGGACTAAGGAATGTGCTCCTCCCAGTATGTGTCCTGGGGCAGTTAATTTTTAAGTTTAAAGAATTCTTAACACCTGTCTTTAAAGTAATAGATTTATGTTCTCTCTCTCTCTCTCTCTCTCTCTCTCTCTCTCTCTCTCTCTCTCTGTCTCCCACATCCCCCCAACCCCCCAAGCAGAGTCTGTGTCTCCAAAATCATTTTTTATTATGTGTGCTTAAATGCATCTTTCTTAGTTGATTTTAACTTTTAACAATACAATAAAAGGCCCATCTTATCCATCACCACACTAATGGGAAATTAGCTTTAAAGAGGGGACATTTTCCCTTGTTGTAAGAACTCTTTTTGTGATCAGCACCTTAGGCATAGGGCCGCTGGACAAAACCCACCAGAAACAAAGGCTTCTAAGTTCTCCTGCACATCCACCACCCTCACATTTTTCTATGACATTTTGCTTTGTGGTCGCATTTCCTTCAAATAATAGCCTGGATTTTTATCCAAGAGTCTGACTTTTAAGGGATTCTAATAATGAATTAATAACAATTTTAGGGATATTAAAAAACAATCTGTGTACTTTTATTTACATTGATGTGGTTTCATTCTTACTCTTTAATTCTACAAATATGTTTCTGTTTTAGTATTAATCCCTTTCTTTTGGTAGATGGAATTTTCTTGGTTCCTCCTTAGTATGTGCCTTTTATGATATAATTCTATTTATATTCTTTTAGAAACTGTACATGCTCATTTAATTCATGCTTAATTATTTTACATGACATTTGGAGTTACTAAATACTAATGCCATTCCATTAAAATGCTAAAAATACAAATGCAGTGCCTTCACACCTAACAAGCAATAGTATTTTATTGCTGTGATGAAACACCACGACCTTATAAAATGCTTATAAAAGGAAACATTTAATGGAAGATTTGTTTACAAAGTCCCTATACACTTGCACAGTCTCAACACTGTTTTATAAATTCAAGGTCTCTTCTAAGATTCAAGACACTCTCTTACCTATAACCCCCTGTAAAATCAAAAGCAAAAAGTAAACCATGCACCCTCATCATACAGTGGCACAGTATATACCGTACCATTCCAGAAGGGAGGAAGGAAAGGAAGCATAGTGCAGAAATCTAGACCAAAGACAGCGGGGGAAAACGCCAATTCTGTATCTCTGTATCTGATGTAAAGGTATCTCTATCTGATCTAAAAATGGTTTTGTCCATGCCAGCCTTCTCTCTCCTCTCTCTCTCTCTCTCTCTCTCTCTCTCTCTCTCTCTCTCTGTCTCTGTCTCTCTCTCTATCTCTCTCTGTCTCTGTCTCTCTCTGTCTCTCTCTGTCTGTTTCTCTCTCTCTCTCTCTCTCTCTCTCTCTCTCTCTCTCTCTGGCTGGTTCCACACCAATCTGCAGCTCTCCTTGTCACTTCCACTGTCTTGGAGACTCCAAAACAGCCTAGGCCTCACTGTCACAGCTTCACACAATGGCCTCTCTGAGCCTCTATGCAGGGACTCCCCTGACACACACCTGGCCTCAGTGGCTCTCCTTAAACATGGAAGACTGTACAACTCCTTTTCTTTATCTTTCTTGATTCTAATTCCAGAACCGCATGGCCAAAGCTGCTAAGTTGTTCTGCTTGCTTGGGCTAGAAACTAGTCTCCTTCTTGAACTACACTCACACAAGCTTTCTGTTGTGGTTTAGGCCTAGGAAATCCCTCATTTTCCTTTCTCAGGTCACAGGATTAGCTGGGTGGGATCTTGCCCTGAGGTTACCACTCCCTGTATTCCAAGTAGCTTCAGACTTTTCTTTAGATGTGTCTTCTCTTTAAGCACAAGACTGCATTTCCTGGTGCTCTTTTTCTTAAACCGTACATTCCATAGTTCTCTTTGCCCTACTTGCTCTGTTTTATTGTCTATCAGCACAAGGGTGATCACTAGTTACCACGGGACACAGTTAATACAGGCTGTCTTGAAATCTCTGCCAAAACTTCAATTTAGCCTCTGGCAGATTTTTAGGACAAGGACAAATAGCAGTCACATTCTTTACCAAAATATCACAAGAATGATCTCTAGATGAACTGCTGATATTCTTCCCCTCTAAACCCTCTGGATTTGAGCCTCCACAGTCCATGTCAGCTTCAACACTACTGACTTCCAATGCTACTAGTAGGATGGCCCATTAAGCCCAATTAAAGCATTTAACTGATTACCTAGTTCAAAGTTCCAGATCTTCCATGTTCCTCTAACAAACAGCAGGGCCAAACCTGTCTTGGCAATGCCCCATCCAGTCCTTGCTACTAACTTCTGTCTTCGTGAATTTTCTATTGTTGTGATGATGAAACACCGCGACCATGGAATTTACAGCAGGAAACATTTCATTGGAGGCTTGCTTAACGCTCTAGAGAGTTAGTCCATGATCAGCATGGTATGAAACAGACATGCATGGCGCTGAAGCAGTAGCTGAGAGCTTCTTGATCCACAGCCAGCAGGCAAAAAGACTGGGTCTGGCTTCGGCTTTTGAAACCTCAATGCCCACCCCAGGTGATACCCCTCCTCCAACAAAGCCACACCTGATAATCTTTCTAATGATCAAACAGTTCCACTCCCTGGTGACTGAGCATTCACATATGTGAGCCTATGTGGGTATTCTTACTCAACCCACCACAAAATCCCATTTTGAAATTATCTAGAAATGTTATTTCCACCTATAAAGTGACAGTTTTTAATCAAAAGAAGCACAGCTCTTTGCATTTATATTTTAAACCATATGCTAAATTGTCATAACGCTTGAATCTATATCCAATGCTGGCATCTCTACTTTTAAAAATATAACTGGACTACATTTGGAGGAAATTAATCCACTAAGTATCTGTGGGTAGTGAAGTTCCTGAAGCACGGGGTGCTTATCCTCACTTGAATACAAATTTGGCTTTATTTGAGCCTAGATCCCCTTGTTTGGGGACGCTTGTGAGAATCCTGGTTTGTTTCTTTGTTTATTTAATTATGACTGTGTGCGTTCATCTGAACGCACATGTGGAGTAGTATGCAGGTATACATGCATCTGTATGGCTGAGCATGTGGAAGCCAGGTGTCAACCAGGGGTATCATTCCTTAGACTCCTTTCGTAGGGTACCATCCACTTGGTTTTTTGTTATTTGACCCTGTCTTACTGATTTGCAAACACTGTGGGAAAGCCAGTGATCAATTTTCCCCACCCCTCTGAGATTACAGGTACATCTCTCTGAACTGAGGTTGTAAGCAGCTCTGCCACCACCCCTGGCTTTTCTGCATGAGTTCAGGCCCTCATGCTTGCAGAGCATGCACTTTACCAGCTGAGCCATCTCCTCAGCCCTCAGGAATTCCACTTTTTCATTTGAAATATTTGTTGAAAGGAACTAAGGATAAGAAAATTATCTAACTTACAAATTAAAAGGCCCAGTCTATTCGCTGATTTGAGAATAAGTTTTAGATGTCTGAGGGTACAACCTCCTACACACACACACACACACACACACACACACACACACACACGAGACTAATTAGAGGCCGTTGCAGCAATCCTAAGAAGAAATGAGAGTGAGTTAGAATGGAGCATCGACAAACAAAAAGGGAAGAGTGGATTCTGAAGTTATTATAAATATAATCTTTCTAAGTAATTTTAATTTACTAACAGACTGGAAGAAGAATATGAGAAAATAACAATCATTTCATGATGCTTACTTATTTAACTGGTAGTGTCATCAGCTATAGTACCAGCTTTGATGTGGCAACCTTGGTAGAACGTGAAGCATTTCTTGGTGACTCATAGTGTTGGAGATGTCTGGTGCCTTCTAAAGGAAGGTATCAAATACTATAATTCATAATCTACTATTTATTACAATAAATTCTTTAGAAAGAATCAAAGGCATACAAAGCAGATAAACGCAATTGTCATCAGGGCTGATGATTTGATTCCCCAGGACTCGTGTGAGAAAAGAAGAGAACGGATTTCTACCACTTGTCTCTGACTTCCACATGTGTGTCACAGCATAAACACACACCTTTCTAAACACACACACACACACACACACACACACACACACACACACGGGGAGAGAGAGAGAGAGAGAGAGAGAGAGAGAGAGAGAGAGAGAGAGGAGGAAAAAGAAGGAGAAGAAAAAATAGTTCAAGCTACAATGCATCTTCAATATACCATTCATCTAGCTTTATTTTTTCAAATATTAAACCTCACTTATCTCATTTTTTACAAACTAGTATTTTTCAAGTCTAGATGTGTCCATTAATTTTCCTTTAGATGGTTTGGTCATCCTGATAAGCCTTTAGAAACAGTGATCACAGGAGTGTTCACGTAACTGGGTTTAATGCCTTGCTTTTTCTTTGACTATTTGTGTTTATTGTCTTGCTTGTTCCTCGACTATTTGCATCTATTGCATTGCTAGACACTCAACCTAGAACTGACCTTATTACATGCATGTAATCAAAATGGTATACAAGCATAAAGGAAGAGGGGATATAGGATAGGGGGTTCTAGGGAGGGTAAATCGGGAAAGGGGATGACATCTGTGTTATAAATAAAATATCAAAAAAAAAAAAAAAGCCAGCACCAACAAAAAGGATCAAAGTAGACAAACAAAAAAAAATTTTAAAAAATATGTATTTATTGAAAAAAAAATTCCTTTCAGAAAGAAGGAAATATATCCTCTTCAGATAAGAGAAATATATACTCTTCAGATATCCACGTAGGCTTATTAACATTTCACTTAAAACACACACACACACACTGAGCAGGACAAATGATCGAAACAGATTTGCAAGAAGCAATGGATCATTCTTAGTAAGCAGCAACTCCTGGGAGGAGCACCAATGTGTGAGCAGCTTAAGGAATTGGATTTACAAGGTAGATGCTCCCCAAGCCAATAAGCACTACAGCAGGACAAGAGGGTTTTGTCTAATGAAGTAACTGGAATAGGGGGTGATCAATGGAAAGGATTTCATATGTGCTGTAATCTTACACTGGAGATATTGATTGTACTATGTCACACCCCAATAATCGGCACTGACAGTGACTGTTTCTTCAACTCAGCTGCCACTGACTCTCTTGATGTTCATCCAGAGAGGGCTGAGCAGTTAAGAGCTCCCTCTGCCTTTCCAGACGAAGGTTCCCAGAACCCGTGTCAGGAGGCACCTGACCAGCTGTAACTCCAGTTCCCGAGGATCTGATGTTCTCTTCTGCACCGTGCACATACAGGCCCATAAGTGCACATAAATTAAAACGCAAACCTTTCCAAAATTTCTTTAGTCCTTAACTTGAATGGAAAAACCTCATTGTTAAGCTCTACTTCTTTAACTGTGAAGTGAGCATTTTTCTGACACTCAGCCAAGATCCATACCTGACCTCTTTGCCCCTTGGACAGCTCAGAATCATTGCATTTTTGAAGAGTTTGTTCACACTGCCTGTACCCAGTGTTCTCATGGGCTGTAAGTAAGGGCTCTCACCTCCCATCCTTTTAACTTTGTCTCATTTAGGAATTACTTAGAACTTGTTGCAAAATCTATTGAAGACTGGGTCACACAGGAAGAAGCGAAGTACCAGGAAGCCAAAATGGCTGAGGAACTCAACAGGGCCAAGATTGAGATGGAATTGAAAGCTACTGCCGCCAAAACTTCTGCTAGCAAAATTGCTGTCCCTAAAAAATCTAAAAGTAAGTAGTTAGTGCATTTATTCATAGAGCAATAGGCATTCTCCTATTTTAATTTCAAATCCAAATAGTCCAAGATTAAAAGGTTGTCCCCAAATGCCTGTGAGTCTCCACTTTCTCTAAGAAAATGGAACAGCTGCATTCCAAATGTGATGACATTGTACCTGAGTCAGACACAGGAATGTCTGTCACTGTCCCATCTCCTATGAGCTCTGAAAGATTTAATCTGTTATACAGATTAAATATGATGAGTTGGAAAAATGCCAATGTTCTTGCTGATAGAATCTGTGGGTTCCATCAAATAAATTTATTGGCAGTGTGGGAGGTAAAGTCAGAGTTAGCGGGTCTCAAGAGGATAAATGTAGATTCCAACAGCAAAAGTAAATCAAGACTCTTCTTCTAGCTGTAAGTAAGTATCTAAAGACCTCCTGGAAGTAGGAATCTAGGGAGAAGTGGAAAACGTTTGCCAGAGGCTTATGGCATGGACATGACCAGATCTTGGATAGGAATACATCTTTGATTTTGTTCATCTCTAGGTCTTGGCTAATTTCTAGAACTTTGGGCACATTAGGGAAGAGAAAAGAGGGTAGCAAAGAACAAGGTCATTTTTGTTTGTGTATTCTGGATTTTTTTGTTTTGTTTGTTTGTTTGGTTGGTTGGTTTGGTGTTTCGAGACAGGATTTCTCTGCGTAGCCCTGGCTGTCCTGGAACTCACTCTGTAGACCAGGCTGGCCTCGAACTCAGAAATTCGCCTGTCTCTGCCTCCCAAGTGCTGGGATTAAAGGGGTGCGCCACCACTGCTCGGTGAGCAAGGCCATTTTTAAGGAAGACAATAAAGAAGTGAAATGTAGAGTTCATCTAGAAAGTATAGACATTTCACAGTCCATAGACAAGCTTCTCTTTTTGCTAGCACTATTATTTATGGTAGCTACAGGGGAAAGTAACATCTCATAGAAAGATCAAGCTATGAAACTTCTAAAAAACCTACAGCCTCTTTTTGTTACTCGAGTCATTTGTATATGACCTGAGTCTAAAGCAAAACATAATCCACCCCAATAAGGAATCCTTTGGTATCCAGAGAAACTGTTATATTATCAGTAGCTGAGCCTCCTTCTATGGGAGCCCAACAAGGCTTCACTAAATGCTTAGAGTAATGAGAGGAACAACATGAGAAATGAAAGAAAGGCTGACTGTATACTTACCTGTAGGCAGAGGAAATGGTCACCACCTTTTGGATATAATGCTTCTGAGCAAACCAAAACCTCAATATCTAGGATATAAACTAGTTATTACTGTGTGGATTGTACCTGGCAGGTGTTGAAACAAGTCTATCCCTGTCAGAAAAGATGTCAGAATGTTTGAAAGACAGAAAGACGGCAATAGCAAGAGAGGGGTCTCATTATGGGATGGGGCATTAGATGAGTTCTTGTGATTCTGAGGTGCTGAAGTTAGATTAATTAGCTAAAAATTTCAGGGAGAAGGATTCGAATGATATGTCAACACAGTGTAAATGTGTTGTGAGACACCGTCACTAAAGGCTCAGCACCACTCAGGTATAGCTGTGGAGACGGCAAGGGAGCGTTTAGAGATTTAAACAAGGAGTTGAACCTGAGATTCTTTGAGGTTGCCTCTAGCCCAGAGGCTTGGTCCTCCAGTGATTGCTAAAATGTTTGATTGCCTTCACTGATAGGTAACAAAGTATCCAGCAAAACAGAGCTATCAGACCAAGAAAAGGAAAAAGAGAAAGAGAAAGAAAAAGAAAAAGACAAGATGCCCTTCGTGTTAGAAGGCTCTCTCAAGGTAATCTAAGACAAATGTCACAGATCAATCACAAGGCCAAAATTACCTTGTGACTGAGAGTGTGTGCTAAGCATGGGACATGGTTTTTTTTTTTTTTTTTTTTTTTTTTTTTTTTTAGTTAAAACCTCAGAGTTGACTGAAGCCTCAGTGAAAAGCCCTATGCCTTCACAGCTCTGCTACTACATGACAAGTTTTTGGGAGAATTTTTTTTTATTGGATATTTTATTTACATTTCAGATGCCATCCCCTTTTCCCATTTCCCCTCCCTAGAAACCCCCTATCCCGTGCCCCCTTTTCCTTTTTGCTTTTATACAATTTTTTTTAATGTTAATCAAAGGCTTTATAAGTATGGTAATGCTCAATCAGAAGTGTAACATAACCACACCCCAGGGCAGTGAGCGGTAGCTTACTGTTTACCTTTGTTGAAAATGCTTGAATTCTTTTTTACATTTTTATTTAAACTTTAAATTATAAAAGTAGTAAGTGCTTCTGTAATCATTCAAGATTCTTTTCCTGCACTATCCCTGCACTTCCTGGAATAAAAAATGTCAAAATTTGATAGGTTTCAATTCACATAAGAACTCATGAAGAAGTGTACAGAGGTGTTCTGTTTTCATGTTCATGGGTAAACGTAGCTTTGCTCTGGTTTGGACCGCCTTCTATCCTTGAGTGTCACCCTGTGGATTCACTCACCGATGCAGAACCTCTCCAAACTGTGTGCTTTAGGAGCTTTTATAGATTTTTTTATTATCCAAGTACAATCAATTATTAAATCCATCTGCAACTCCTCTCTTATCCTTGAAGGTTGTGGGGAGGGGAAGGGGAAGACTCTGAAAGTTCCCAGCTTCTAACCTGGGTTTGATCTTTCTGGTGAGCAACTTCTACCCCATTCTGAAACCATCTAAGGGTTTGCCAAGAGTTGCCTCATTAGAACAAAAGACAGTCCTATCACTCATGGAATTCCAGGGGATTTGAGAGCTCTGTGCCAGGACCCAGGAATGAAGACTAAATATCTGGTTCTTATTATATCATAATATTACAGTTTCTATTAAAGTCAGTTGTTACTTATCTGAAAATGGCTTTATTTTGCCCCTATTCATTAAGCGTCATTTTTTTTTATTTATATAATTTTTGGTTGGGTTTCTCATTTCCTCATAGGACTCTCGAAACATCAATCTCCCTCTTCTCTGCTGACATCATAGATGTTAATAAATTGTCACATTTTACATTATTTGTAGACAGTTTATCTTTTCTCTTTAGCTGCTTTGGAAACGTTCTGTGATCATCTGGTAAGCATTTAGCAGTTGCTCACTAGAAAAATGAAAGTATGCACATAGGTACACAAATAACTTTGCAGCAAATATTATGGATGGTAAATTTAGTATGTAATCTGTAAATGACAACAAATCTTATAGTAATCTTCATTGCAAAGTCCACTTAGCAAATTAATATTTCTATATGCTTTCACTGATTTTTGGTACGTAATTGGGTCCTTTGGTTACAATTGACAAGTATAATTCCACTAGTAGTGATCAATGTTTTTATGTTAGTGAGAAAAAGTGAAATTACAAAGGGGTGTGCCATTTATTTATCAATAACAAGAACAATTTAGTTGAGTCGAGAAGAAGAATTGAGTGCTGAAAAGATAGTTTCTCCTTTTACTCGCAGTGTAGTAGTTACAGGCACTCGAGCTGAATCATCATCTCTAACATTCTGCCCATTGGTTTTTTTTTTTTAAGTGCTGTTAATCAGTGGTCAACCAATCTCCTAGACATTGGCTAATGTTTGTTGTGCAAATATTCCAGCAAAGGCTAATTTCAAGCTGCCAGTGTGGGACTGTACAAACCTGAGTTGGGAACAGCATGGCTCTGTGTACCATTGTATAATATGTTTCTCATGTACAGCACAGATAATAATGAAATCTAATACAATACGTATAAATGGGTACATTTTGATCATGTGTTAGCAGTGTTTTAAACATTGTACCTAGTTACATTTAGTCTTTTTTTGTACTTAGTCTTTTTGATGGTGGCTTTATTTAGCAGCTATCACATAAAATTCCCTCCCCCCAAATTATCAGTAATCTCCTTAAATCAATATGAGCCAGGTTCACCACACCACTGTTACTTTATGCTTAGATTTATTGACCTTTCTGAAGGCTGGGATCAATGTCTATCATCAACTCTAGAAATGACTCTGCCAGAATCTGTCCAAATACAGCCTTTTCAAAAGTTGTGCTGTAATTCTGAGAGGACCATCATGCTCAGCCTGTCATTTTTATACCCCTTACTTACACTTGTGATAGTCCATTCTCTGTATTCAAGCAACCAGAAACTTGTTCTATGACTCTTCCTTCATAAGTCTCTTCTCTGCAATCCTTACAGATATACTTTCAAAGTCTTGGTTCAGATTTTTATTTGAAGTGGCTTAGTTGCACATGTTTTGTGATTTTTGTTTGTGAGCTAATATCAACTCAGAGCTTCTTCTGAGACCACAGACCCACCCTGACTTAGTTCCTCTACCTCAGCCTGCAAGTACCAACATGCTTGGAAACTCATGATTAGAAAAAAAAAGTTTTGTCACTCTTTTTGGAATATCCTGCACTGGGAATGCTTCTCTGGGTAGTCTACCTTTTTGCCAACCAAGCATATTCAGGATGTAAATTGAGAATGGAAGGAAAGGAGACAGGCCACTGAAGAGGCTGCTACTGTGGGCCTGGCTAAAGACAACAAAAGTCTGAACCATGTAAATTACCTGGTAGAAAGTTGGAGAAGCTGAAACGAATTGAGTTCTCCAAGGAGGACCACAGCGGTGACCTATAGAACTGAGGAGTGAGAAGGGAACAAAGTTTTTGACCCAATGTTTCAAAATACCAGAGACAACACATAGAAACACCATACTAAATTTCCTCCAAAATTAACCCAAATGTAATTCACATTTGATCTTTCTCAAAATCCCCGCTAAGCTGTTTGTTGTGTCCCCAGGCATGGAAGGAAGAACAAGAGAGGTTGGCTGAGGAGGAACGCCTGAAGGAGGAAAAGAAAGCAGAGAAGAAGGGGAAGGAAGCAGGGAAAAAGAAAGGCAAGGATAAGGCAGACAAAGAAGATGCTAAGGCTTTAAAGAAAAAGTCTTCTTCCAAGGAGAAGCCTAAGGAAGAGCCAGTAAAGATGCTGGAAGTAATAGAGGAAGCCGTCCCACTTCCGGAACCAGAAGTCGTTTACCCGGTAAACCAACTTTGAAAATTCTTTGTTTGAACTACTTCTAACAGTTTTAGGGAAACAGGGGTTCGTTCGTTCGTTTGTTTGCTAGTTTTCCTGCTTTCTTTGAACTAGACTTGAATTTCTCTTTTTGTCTAGACTCTTCTTCATAGCTAATCACCCAAATGGGAACACCCTCGGGCTTGTTTTACCTACCATGAAACTAGATTATCAAGAGCTATAAAGATGAAACTGTGACCCAAAGACTTAGGCTTTAAGTATTAAAACATGCCAGTAAGCAACTGCATAGGTCTACTCAATGGGCTTGACTTGCTGAATGTACTTAGATGCCTCTGTGTAGAGAGCCATGTTTCTGGTTTACATGCTTTAGTTAATAGCTTTCCTATTTTTTCCTTAGGTGTCTATTTATTAGATAAACCAGTGAAGAAAAAAAAATGGAGAGAAATGTTCTGTTATATTCTTTGCAGCTATGACTCCAGCCCCATTATTATAGGGTTTTAGGATGCACCTGAATTCCCTGAAGCTATAATAACAATATCTGATGTTTAAAAATATTCTTTACATACAACCTTGTAACACGTCAAATGTCAATATTTCACTTCACTTTACAAAGAAAATTAGCAAGCTTGGTCTTGTTTTATGTTATGTTGATGATGGAGCATGATTTAATCTAAGCTAGACTATAAATGCTCATAAGGGGACATCGTGGCATACAACTGTAATCCCAGCCTCCTAGACACTGAAGGAGGATGGCCATGAAGATCAATCAGCTACTGAATAATACATCAGTCTCAGCTACTGAATAAAACCCTGTCTCTAGTAATCATGAAAATTAATAATAACATGGGATTTGGATTTCTGGGCTTACAAGGTAGCAGACATAATTGTTTCAACAACAACAACAAAAATTAAGCTTATGGCAACTGTAGCTGGCTAACTATAGTAAGCTGATTGTTGTCGATTGCAGTTCCACACCCAATGATAATGTGTTTTCTTCTAGTTCCGAGGATATAATATGGGAGACATACCTATCCAAATCTCAGGGACAAATTACTACCTGTATCCTTCTGACGGTGGGCAGATTGAAGTGGAAAAGACCAGGTTTGAACGAGGTACATTATTAGCAAGAGCTGTTGATGTCTGGGGAGAATGTCAGTGCATTTCCGATCATCATGGGGCACTGTGCCTCTGAGTGTCGTGGGCGGCAGCCCACTGCACCCATCTTTACACAACATTGCATTCTCAGGGTCACGTGCTTCTATTGTAATTGAGTCTACAAGGGATCAGCCAACTCAGAATTTACTCAGACATTGTTGATAGGAGCATCCTAATTGTTGAAAATATTTAAATATATCTATATTATCAGTCAATGGAATATTAGCAACTGTAATAAGCAAATAGTTAATCAAGTAATACTGATTACAACACACTGTCATGTCAGAAAGCAAACATATGCTTTCAGTTTACAGTGTGGTTCTGGCTCTGGCTCCACAGTACAGTGCTCAGGGACCTCTTGCTGCTGGTATGCTAGCTCTTACCAAGATTGCATATGTGAACAGTTTATATGAAGTTCAGATGGTTCATAGAAAATACAGTATTTTCATCTTAATCCTATCAATTTTGAGAGACACTACCACCATAGTTGAAAATGAAAGGCTGGATTTAAAAGGGAGATAAAAGAGAAATGGGGGAATCGGAACAATGTTAAGAGAGAATAGGTTAATAGAAAACTGCTTATAACCTGATTAGTGATAGTAATTGTGGAAAACACACACACACACACACAAGAGGCTAAGGCAGGAGAAACATGAATTTGAGGCTGTTCTGAGATACACATACACACACATACACACACATACATAATTATATGCATTATGTATTATTGTATACAAATAATGTTAAAACTTTGCATATTAATTATCTCATTTGATTTATTGGAGTGTAAGTATTTACCACTTTGGATTACGTATTTTGTCTTTGTGATTTGGTTTAGGATGTGACAAGAAGGCCTGCAAAACCCTCCTTGTGCATGCTCTTTTTGGTGTCCTTATATAGAGTTGCTGAGGCAGCTGCTGTCTGATTCTGTCCTGCATTCTACTGGCATTTTGTCAGGATGTGTGTGTGGCACCTTCAAATCAGCCCACTTTCTATCCTTTGGTTCTTCCTTAGGCCCAACATTCATCAAAATGAAAGTAAAAAAAGATAAACACAATTTTATAATTCACCTGAAAGACCCAAAGGAAATCGTGAAAAAGGAAAAGGAAGAGGAGCACTCAGAAGAAGAGGAAGAGGAGGAGGAAGAGGAGGAGAAGGAGCATAAGGAGGGGGAAGAGGAAAATGTTAAACAAAACGTGGAAATGAGTGAGTATCTTTGCCTTTGTGGTGCTGGGTTCTGGTAAGTGAGAAGTGCAGTGTGCCAGCCCAGCCCCAGACAGAAGCACACAGGCACCCCTTGCTCTCAACACATGAGGATCTGACGGGTGTGGCTTGGAGCAGTCACTGTCTACTTATGTCCATCTTCCCCAACACAGAGCTTAGACGCCGCACGCATGGCTCCTTTGCACTTTGGCTGCTAACTGGATCTTGCTGCCACCCGACAGGAGCTCTTGATATTGATATTTTCCACAGTCAAGAACACAATGACTGACAAGTTGAATGTCCCTGGGAAGGTGGCACGTAAAATGTTATTTTTACTTAATTTTTTTTGTTCAGCTAATAAAAACTATTAGTTGGGGCTGAGGAAAAGGCTTGGTTGGTAAAGCGTTGACGGTGCAATCATGAGGACTCAAGTTCAGGACTCTAGCATCCACATAAAAGGTCACGTGCTTTGCTACACACCTGTAATCCAGCACTGGGCAGTGGACATGACAGGACCCCATTGCTCAAATCCGAGCAGTCTAATCTAATCAATGAGAGATACCGTCTCAAAGGACAGAGCAGAGAGCAACAGAGGAAGGCACCTGAGATCCACCTCTGGCTTCCACAAATGCATGGCTGAGTTCCTGCACAGGTGTCCACATCCACACCACATGCCTATGTAATACACACCCTTTATATGTGTGTATCTGTGTATGTGTATAATTCTAAATACTTAAAGAAATACATTATTCAAAGTATTTAAAGAAGCTAATAGTTATAACCTCCAATGTTACCCACTGTTCAAAATTTCTTTCTTTCTGACCATATCAATATAAGCCTTTTCACATTCACTAAATATCCTTTGAAAAACAAGATTTTAAAATTATTTAATAATATATCATTAGTATACATGTATATCACAGTTTATCATCTTAACATTTTATGTATTTATATGATTCCTACAGAAGTTAATAAATCTATATACATAATTTAATAATGTCCTTTCTGCATAGTTAAATAATGATTGGTGTTTAGCTTTGTCACTAACGATTCTGTTCAGGTTATCTTTTGTTTACATCATCCATAGCTTTCTCCAGCCTGCAAACACTGGCCCAGACTTGAACCATGATCTGGTTCTGCATGATCCATGAACTAAGAATAGATTTGACGTTTGTAAAGCATTGTTCTACAGAAAAGCTGAGAGTATGTGAGAAAGATTTTACATGGCCCACACTTCCTAAAGTAAGTGTCTGGCCATATTCCGAAACGCTATGTTGCCCTCTGACGTAAGCAGCTTCGGCAGATGAACTGACAGAGAAGCAAGCAATGCTTGCAGCCTGCAGCGCTCTGCTCCTCTGCCCTTCCTGATGTTGGTTTCTGTTGTGATTTGTTTAGCTTTATTGACTCAGTCTACTCCGATGAGACCTGAGGGAGCATGCGCCCTGCAGGCTCCATCTCTCTGAATCTCGTTTGGTTATGGAACTTATCCTGCCAAGCTTTTCTATGCGGGTAGCTACCTGCTGTTGCAGCTGCTGTCTCAGCTTCTAGGTTAGAGTCTGAGGTGTGATACACGCTCCTGTGGGCTGAGAAGGAGGTGCCACTGCTGCTTGGGGGTAAGACTTCAGTTCTTCGTTAAAGGTTTTAGCACACCTCCCTTTATTTGCCCCTGCCACTGCCCCCAGACCCCGTCACCCACAGTTTGCAATATTTTGCCTCCCAATTGCTTAACATCTTCATCAAGAAAACCGTTACTGTCCTCCTTTCCATTCTGTCTGCTGGATACTGAACAAGGGTAAGTTAGGGAAACAAGATTTTAAAGCACAGAAAGTGCTTTGTAAAACATCTTTAAGCAGTTAAAAACCCAAGTATTTGTATTTTCCATAATTTACATTTTACTGAACATATGTTCTAGTTGGCTTTTTTTTTTTTTCGCTAGATACTACACAGTCAAATTTCCATAATACCTTTTTCAGGGCCTAATAGTTCTTTGGTCTTTTCATTCTTTCTGTGCATGTGTTGAGTGCGTGCGTGTGTGTGTGTGTGTGTGTGTGTGTGTGTGTGTGTGTGTCTGTGAGAGTGAGTGTGTGTCTGCATGTCTGTGTGCCTGTGTATGTGTCTGGGTATGTGTGTGCCTACATGTGTGTGTGTACGTGTGTGTGTGTGTGTGTGTGTGTGTGTGTGTGTGTGTGTGTATCTCACTAGGGACTGAACCTAGGGCCTCAGGTGTGCTAGAAAATGCTCTATTTTCTGAGCTATATTTCTATGTTCCCAGGCCATTTCATGTCTTCTCACTAAACAGTATGTGGTTATCAGGGTAGGCCAGTTTATCCACTCTCCAGCTGAAGGACATCTTGCTTGTCTTCAAGTTTGGCTAAATAAGGATGAAAGTGCATAGGGTTTTGTGGGCATATACACTTTTATGTACAATGAGTAAATAGCAAGGAGCATGGTGACTGGGTCATATGGTACTATGGAGAGAATTGTAAGGAGCAGGAGACTGCCTTTCAGAATGAGAGCTCTGTTGTCTCGATGGCCCCAGCCTTCAGTGTTGCCAGTGCTTTGGGATTTCTCCATTTTGACAGGTGCCTTGTTTCACTCATTGTTTTCATCTGTATTTTCCTGGCAACATAGAGCATAAAACTGCTTCTCATAGGCTTATTTTTGATCTGCATATCTTCTTTGGTTAGGTTCTGTAGAGGGGCTTTGGGCTGTTTCTTCCTTGGCTTGTTTTCTTATTAGCAGACATTAAGAGTCCTCATATGCATCTGGGCAGTGGTGGCACACGCCTTTAATCCCAGCACTTGGGAGGTAGAGGCAGGTGGATTTCTGAGTTCCAGGCCAGCCTGGCCTACAGAGTTCCGGGACAGCCCAAGGCTATACAGAGAAACCCTGTCTCAAAAAAACAAAAAAAACAAAACAAAAAAAAACCAAAAAACAAAACAAAAACAGAGTCTTCATAACATTTTATGTAACAGCCCTTTGTCAGAGTGTCTTAAGCAAACATTTACTTCCAGATTGTGAATTGTTTTCTTTCTCATGAAGCATTATCCTTTTTTGTTGATGTCCCACTGAGCATTCAAAATTTCCCAGTCAGGAAATAATCTGTTCACTCATTAGAGTATTTTAAGCGACACTGTCCCATTTTTATTATATGATGGTGGAGCAGATAATAAAATGGAAATGAGAGAACAGGACAGACCTGAGACCCTTCACACGTGCCCCACAAATGTGCGTTTTAACACATTTCCTTTTAAAGCTTATTCTTGATCCAAAACATTTTCAATTGTGTTTGAAAGTACAAGGCATTATAAATGTGGGATTTAATAAAGTGTTTTTAAATTTGAAGAAACTTAGAATGACTTGGTGATTTTCATTTGAAAAGTCATGTGACTGCTCCTCAGATCAATGACCAGCATACAGCCAAGCCGTTAACTGGTTTATGTCCTCTCTTCAGTTTGACTTAAAGCCCTTTAAACAAGAGGCTCATGTTCCATTTCTAAAACTCTGCCTCACTTCTCTGTGTCCTTGGTCAGAGCCAAGTCAATTATTTTTTTTGGGCTAAGACCCCCATTCCCAGCATTCCCACTGAATTCTGCTTATATTTCTGGAGAAAAATGGACATATCCTTGATATGATTTTGTCTTTTAGAAAGAACACAGATAGAGAAGGAAGCTGTCAGCAAGTTTGGATCCTTTTCTGCCACCTTAGAAAATGGAATCTGCCTCTCGATAAGTTACTATGGATCAAATGGAATGGCGCCAGGTGAGAAACACACAACAGAATAAGTGTCCCATGATGGGCAGTCTTTGCCCTTTCCCAGATTGTACATTTATCAGCAAATAAACCTCTTCTGATTTAATGCTTCACTTATAGTTTTTTTCCTGCAACATAGAGATATGTGGTGTATGGGGTATATGAGTGTGTGCATGTATGTGTGTGTGTGTACATGTGTCTCTGTGTGTGTGTGTCTATGTGTCTGTGTGTGTGTCTGTGTGTATATGTGTGTATGTGTATGTAACACTTTGGTGCAAGAAAAGCATGCTCTTCCAAGGAGTTCTCATAGGTTTCTATAGAACAATATTTTTATGAGTCTTGTGATAGTAGAACTACTTGGTGTACTTTAGGATGTTGGTTTAAAAGGAGCCATTAATTGGACATATGAGAGGATTTCTGGGTTCCACTTTCAATAAATAAATTCTCCAGTTGGAAGCGATTTCCATTCAAACCACAAAATACTATGCTGCTTTGTCAGGAACCGATTAAGAAATCTGTGGATCCTCACAAACTTTAAAGGGATCCAACCACAGTAGACATTTTTTAAACATTGCAAAATCAATAGATAGTCCCTATGCCATATAGCTTTAAAACTCTGTGGCAGTATAGATTGTGGCGATCACCGTTCCTCCTGACTATGTAGTTCCTTTACTGTAGATTGCCATGAATCCCTATACCATTGTTTCTTAAAAGTTTGAAATATCTCTAGAATCACACCAAAAGGTGTATAAAAGCAGAAATATGGATCTGGAACTGACAAGGGAAAAACATGCCTACTGTGGCCATTGTAGAGTCAACACATAAATGATATTTGAAGCCATAGGTGTAAGATCTAATCATTGCATCTAATATACATACAGCCCAGAGTATATATAACAGTCACATATAGTGTTGCATACATGGACCTATCTGGGCCTCTGCCGCTGTAGATCAGAAGCAGTAAGTTAGAGGGAGACTTGGGCATTTGTTTAAATTCCTGAGTAATTTATTATGGCAGCCAAACTTGAGAACATAGTGCAACCTGGACCTAGAAGCATCTGCAAGACTCAAATGTATGAATGATTGGTAAGGTGGGGAGAGGTGATTGACCACAAAGGTAAGGAGAGGTCAAAGAAGTGGTATGCTGGATCCTGCAGGAGCATAGATGACAAGATAAAAGGGGCACACTCTAGTGCACACATTCGTACACACACACACACACACACACACACAGAGAGAGAGAGAGAGAGAGAGAGAGAGAGAGAGAGAGTCTCCTCTCATCAGCCCTTTAGAATTTCCAAACTTTTAGAACCAAAAAGACAATAGATTGCCTACAAACTATTTATCCCATCTTAGACCAAAATGTTTGTCTTCGCTGGATTTCCTTGTCTGTATTGACTTGTGTCTGAGGTGTCCTCATATTCCACTCTTTCAGTGCTAGTCTTGCTGTCGTGAGTCTAGGACTTTCAGGATGTTTTACGAGTTCCATTTCTCAAATTAAAAGAAAGAAAGAAAGTTCGTAGAGCACACAAGAGACTGGAAGGCAAGGACATATGAGACAAGGACTTGAGATAATTACTGTATCAACCACACCAAAACAGTAAACATTTTAAATTTTCTAACTACAATCTGATTTTCAAAACAACTACAATATCTCTGGAATATATCCACCTGGTAAACCATGTTTCACATAGTGAAAGTTAATGCCCACTTGAACAAATTTTTGAGATGTATCAACTAACAATCATATGAAATATGAATACTTAATTTTTTCATTCTCCCCCTTTTCCTACTTCTAGAGGTTATAAATTCTGATTTGGAAGCAATGCTGAATATCCCTTCAGCTATGACAGCAACAGTGGTTCCCACTGTAGTGACTGTTCCCCAAGGCAAAGTGAAACCTAAGCCGAAGGGCAAAGAAAAACGCAAAGATTCCATTAAAGAAGAGGAACTTCCAAAAGAAGAAGAGAAGAAGGTAGATGAACATGGCAACATGTTTCCTATCTTTTCACCTCATGCTACTTTCTACAATTAAAATGAAATTACACTGTTTCCCCCACTCCCTTTCCTTTCTCTACATTCTCCAAGGTCTCTTCCCAAAATCTCTCTCAAATTCTTGGTCTCCTCTTCTTAATTATTACCACACAGGCACACCACACACACCACATACATCACATATATCACACATACATCACACATACATCACACACACACACACACACACACACATCACACACACACATCACATACACACATATCAATAGTGTTGCTGGTTTTCCCAACACTGCCTTAATGTCCTTTAACTACTATCACAAAATATCTTAGACTACGTGACTCATGATCAACAAAAAAGTCAATTGGTCATGTTGAGGCTGGAAAGTCCAAGAACAGGTGCTAGGTAACTCTATGTCTCATGTAAGCAAGTTTGTGTAGACGGCACCTTCTGTGTTCCATCATGTGACAAGAAGAGTAAACTCTTTTCATTCGACGACTTTTTATAAAGGCCTGATTCACAATCATGAAAGCCAAGCCCTCAGAATTGTCAGTTCCCCAAAGGCCTACTTAATACCATCATGTTGGGTATCAAGTTCCATCATCTGAGTCTGGGGTGGGAAAACCAACACCTGTACCATAGTATTGCCCACATTCTATACATCCAAATAGGGGCGCCATTCAAATTACAAACCAGTTCATTTGCTCAACAAATGCATTCACAGTGACCTCTGTTAACTTTGGTGCATTTTTTTCTCATGGAAAATGTGATGTTTGATACTATGTCTTGTCACATGTTTGTGTACCAGTCAGCAAATATAAGCTCAATGGCAGGGCAGTGAAGATTCTTGAATCCTTTTAGAAACTATTGCACAGTCTACTTTCTTACTCATGACTTGTATTGTTTGACAAATCCTTGCTTGATCAAAATAAGTGTGTCTCATTTAGAGAGCGACAAGCATTTGTTTATGCACAGAATCACGTACAGGAAGAAGTAGAACCAGAGATTGTCATCCAGGAATCACCTTATGTACCCACCTTCCAAAACCTAAATGTATCTTGCCCCAATGGGCTCCTGCTCACCTTCATTGGGCAAGAATCTACAGGTGAGTATTAACGGGAGGGGACAAGATATCATGGGTCAAAAACTAACACAGAAAATCCCGCCATTGAAAGTGTGTCTTTTCTTACTGGTTGTACTTGTTGATAATGAGCGGTAGTTTTTAAGTAGCAAGCAGAACAATCATGTCTGTTTTCAAGCACTTGATGTGATGAACTACTGCCATAGTCCTTAACACACATGTAAAACCACAAAGCTTACAAGAGGAGGTACTGATAATTCCATCTTATAAAATATAGATGCTGAGACTTCTGGAGGTACAGAAATGTGCTCAAAGTCACCTGATTGGTAAAGGGCAGAGTTGGAAAGTCGTTCTTGATCTAGTGATGGTAAATGCAGCTTTCTTAATGGCTTTTATGTGGCTCTATCTTCCTGCCTCTGCAGAGGGCCACAGGTACAGCACTTTATTCATTGATTTAAACAAGGGTCAGTGAGAATGAGGAAACCAAGATGCACATTAAGCTATATCTGAGATTAAACTGGAGTCCATTCAGCGGTGAATAATGGTTCTTCCCACCCTCACCCCTATATCTAATAGTGTCATTTTTCATTTTCTTGATGATAGCCATCTGGTTGAGGTAAGATGGAAGCTGGGTATAGTTTTAACTTGCACTTTCCTAGCGTTACAAAGTTTTTATTATGTTGTAACTGGCCAATGTATTTTCTTCATTTGGAAACTATCTACTCAGCTCACTTGCCCATAAGGTTGTACTATTTGCTCCTTTAGCTATTTCTATATATCTGGATATTGAGCCTCCCAAACCTGCAGATTGTTTCTTAACTCTCATTGTGCCTTGGCTGTAGCTCAAGAAATAAAAATTGACAAATGGTATTGCATTAAATTGAAAAGCCATCCCATAGTGCTTTCTATTTGGAAGGTATTTCTCTAGTGCTTTTGTTCTTGGTTACCAGAGAACAGCAGAACAATGAGAGTTGTCTGGCTGTGATTAGAGATGGGGGATTGTGTTAACTGTGAAGGATGATGAGTAAGTTAGAGAAGGTTTGAACGAGAGGCTCCCTGAAGCTCAAAGCAAGCAGGGGACACCAGAGCATTGTCTACCACGGAGCAAGAGCTTACTCAGAATGGCATGCCAAGAGAGAAAATGGAGTCACTAAGACACTGAAATTCTGCTCCCAAATCATTTGGCCTTGACATGCTCTGATCTCTAGAGTATGCAAATGCTGTAAGAAGGATTACTATTTATTATGTTATTAAAATGTCCTTACTCACTACATTTGAGTGAAAAAGGTCATCAAAGATGCAGTTTGCCGGGCCATCAGTCATGAAGGAAAAGAAACTTCCCCAGTTCTCCAACACAGACAAAAGAATAAAAACAAACCAAACAAACAAAAACAGAAAAAGATAAAATCCCAGCCCCATAGCACCACTCTCCCACCAACAGCCTTATTCTCTTTTGTTTTTAAGATCATCCCATCATAGATGAAGAATCCACCTGGAACCTCATGATCCGCCAGAGCTACCCACAGAGGTTGAAGCACTATGAATTCTATAAAGCAGTGATGCCACCCATGGAGCAGGAGGCATCAAGAGTTGTCACCAGCCAGGGCACCGTTATCAAGTATATGCTGGATGGATCCACACAGGTTATAGACTATAGTATTTAAGTAACCTCCCTCACAGTGAAGTAGAAGACAGCTGGACCTTGAATAAGGAGCAAGGCTACTGCATGGAGGAGACATGTATAAACCACAAGGGTGTATTAAAGTGACAAGTGGAAGAGTGCAGTTAGAGGCAATGCAGTGAAGTTACGTTGTCGGTGAAAGCCAGAGTGCATATGATATAGATGGTGTTCTTTCTATATGATCTAAGGTTGCAGACTCCATATGTTTTCCTCTTTTTCCCTCAACTCATCTTAAAACAGGAGGAGAGAAAGCTCTTAAATGCTAAATTCCCAACAGTGCTAGAAGACAACAAAATATGTCACTAGTATAAGAAGTCTTTAAAGAATTTCTAGAAAATGCAAGGTGCGTAGGTTCAGACTGATAGAGAAATCAGGACAAAATTTAAAATAGGTACAAGAGAAAAAAACTCCAAAATTAAGGAGGACTTCAAATAGAAAGGCATACTTCTAGAAGCTGAAAATCAGGGTCATTCTGCAGGTAAACTCAATTTGTAGAGACTTAAAAATCAGAAGCCATAAAACTCAGAAACCATATGCCTTGGCCTACCTTCAAAATTGATCAGAGAAAAAGGTTTCTATAAGCAGACAGTATACTACCAAGAACCATGAGGGCTTACAAGACCATGTATCTAAGAAAATAAACAACAGATTCAGAATTGTTAAAATCACCTAATAGTAAACACTTGAACATAAATTTTATTTATTTTTATTTTTTTTTTCATTTTTATTTTTTATTTTTTTAGTTTTTGGTTTTTCAAGATAGGGTTTCTCTGTGTAGCCCTGGCTTTCCTGGAACTCACTCTGTAGACCAGGCTGGCCTCGAACTCAGAAATCTGCCTGCCTCTGCCTCCCAAACGCTGGGATTAAAGGCGTGCACCACCACCGCCCAGCTGAACATAAATTTTAAATGAGTACAAATAATATAGACAGGGACTCAAGTGAACAGTCTAATCTTAAGAAAAATTTAACTCTTGTGGGGACAGAGAGATAGCTCAGCCTGTCAGGGCACTGCTGTGGGGACAGTGAGATAGCTCAGTGGGCCAGGGCTCTGCTGTGGGGACAGTGAGA
>JANHMN010000001.1:54378577-54499497 GCA_030674055.1 Rhabdomys pumilio | reverse complement strand
AGTGAGATAGCTCAGTGGGCCAGGGCTCTGCTGTGGGGACAGTGAGACAGCTCAGTGGGCCAGGGCTCTGCTGTGGGGACAGTGAGACAGCTCAGTGGGCCAGGGCTCTGCTGTGGGGACAGTGAGACAGCTCAGTGGGCCAGGGCACTGCTGTCGGGACAGTGAGACAGCTCAGTGGGCCAGGGCACTTGCCTGATTACTCACATTGATCTCCAAACCTCACATGGTGGAAGGAGGAAAGAGACTCTGGAAAGTTGACATCTGATCTTCATATACCTGCCATGATGTATATGCATACATACATGCACAGAGAGAGAGAGAGAGAGAAGCAGATAGATAGATTAGATAGATAGATAGATAGATAGGTAGATAGATAGATAGATAGGCAGGCAGGCAGACACAGACAGACAGACAGATAGATAAAATTAAATTTAAAATTAAGTATAAAACTGCTGTGGAAAAAAAATCCAAAGTTCTTAAAATTTTAAAATAATTGTAAAAAGCCAAGTGGTAGGAGGGGTGACTTAGAGAGAAAAGAGCTAAGAGGTATGGAAATGTGACATATGCACTAGAATTTCTGGAAGAAACCAATGAGAATGCGAAGAGAATGTAGTTTAGATGATGGCATGTAAAACATGTTTCAGATTCATCCCAGCCAGGTGCCAATTTGGGTTGATGCTAATTTATCTTTAAGTGTCATCTTGCAACCTAGGACTATACAGGTAGCTGCAAAGCTCCTGAAGAGGCCAGGAAGAATCAGGTCAGAGTCACAGGGACAGCTGACTTCCTTATCATACTCCCTAAGAGGCTGTGCATACAGGTATCCATAGGGTATCTATGATACCTAGAGATGGCATGTGTCCTTGGTAAATGGTAATAGAAATCAGACATTAAAATATAATGCATTTGAAGATGTGACTGTTGGAGAATTCTCATCTATATGATTTTCCAATTATATTGAATAAGGATGAAGAATATAAAAATATATGTAATCCAGCGAAGGGTGTGAAATAGAAACAATGGTGGGTAGAAAATAGGAAATCATAGCCATTGCTGTATGCAGGTGCAAATCAACCCTCTAATGGCACTTTCTGGTACCCCATATGAAGGTCTGCCTTCAGCCATTATTCTGCAGATTATTTTGAGCCCCAATATATTGGGCACAGCACTCTTTGAGGACCAGCTTCCTCTTGACTTCTGAGAATTCTGAGATCTTGTTTTCCCTTCAGATTCTCTTTGCAGATGGTGCTGTAAGCAGCAGTCCTGATTCAGGTCCTGTTTACACATCTCCTGAATTGTCTACAAGCCCCCATAATGGAGATTTGGTGGACAATGCCTCTCAGCCCAAATCAGAAATAGCACCTTCTGAGATCATCATTACCAAGAAAGGTATCCGTCTAAGTATCTTAACTTGCAGGACTTACAGTTTTCAGATGCTCCACAGGTGTTCCGTATCATGATGTTGCTCATTGTTTTTATCATATACATACCGATTCATGTACAAATACACACTCATATGCATATGCTAATTTTGTTTGCCAATACAGGGTTGCTTGCTTCTTCATAAACTGCCTTCTTCCTCTTTGTGGAATAAATGCACATTTTCCAATGCATAGTGAGCAGTTCCCTATGTGGTACCCTCTTACACATTAGCTGTACTATCTGGGATGGTGTTTTAGGGGTTAGTTAACTAAGTAATAAAAGATTCTGAGTCAGCATCCCTGGGATGCTGTTGACCTTCCCTTCAAGTTGAAATAGGGCCCCTTAGAAGCAGCCAGGGGCTTCCATTCAGCAACTTCCAAAACAGAAAGGAAAAAAGTACATTCAAGAGTGTGTGTTCTCAGGAGACTCCTGACCCCAACCCTAACCTTCCTCCCTTTGCATCTCATGGGCTACCCATGCCTGGGGTTCAGTACTGCCAAAACAAAGAGCCAATATTTTGTGCCTTTTTTGTCTGACTTGTGGAGTATAGGGGGTTTTAGGTAGCAGTCAGTAGCATCTGCAGTAGTTGAAAGCAAAGATTGCTGCTCTGAGGATTTCTGTTTATGCCCCTCCCAGTAGCACAATATGCAAAAAGATGCTTTCACACACCCACAACAATACCAAATATTATTCTCTAAATGTCATTCAGTTTGACACTTAGTGAATGTTGTTACTATTTGATTAGTAGTGATATTGAATAGTTGAGTGTTTATTGAGTTTAGTTCATAGGAACTTCCACAGGAACGGTCATATTTTAGTTTTAACACTACCCATCTTTTCCACTGTAACAATTTTCTGACATTTTTTGAGTTGTTTAAATCTCCTTCTACATCCATTTTCAAGTCTCTATAGTATTCCTAGTTTATTTTAATCACTGATTCTTAATTGCTGAAATACAATTTATAACCTTATGTATAATCAATAATTCAAACCTATATTTGAAGACAGCATACATATTTGGGACAGTGTTGTCTTTATATTTATTATATGAAACTTGTTAGTTGTGTTTCCCAGATGTACCTGAGTACAGCAACCTTTTCTGTAAAGGGCAGGATGGTAAATCTTATAGACTCGGCAGGCCATGTGTTCTCTGTCCCCGTAACTCAGCAATTCTGCTGGAGCATGAGAGTACTTTTTGATAATACATAATTCAATAAACCTCAAATATGCTGTGTCTCAATAAAAACTATTTATGAGCATTAAAATTGGAATTTGATATTGTTTTCATGCACCACAAACTACTTTAAATTCCTTTTAGCTGCATAGAAATACAAGGTGTCGTTACTTCACAGACAACACAAAACAGGCTACAAGCCTTTCTTATAGATAGAACTCCCAGCCCTTAACCTCCTGTCCTTGTATGCTTTTAATCCCCCATTCAATTTGTCCAGCCGTATTTACACTGACTGACAGGCAAGCAGCACCTGCTCAGAGCCGTGCTCCTTGTATTCCTACTTGCTTTTGATGTAAGGTAAATTTGTTTCTTTAATGATTTGGTCAAATTTTCCTTCAGATACTTTGTAGTTTAATTGTAAATACTGCTTTAGAATTATTCTCTTTATGGTAAGTTTACCTTGTCATAGTTTTACAGGGTTGTTTTTTTACTTTAGTTAAAACGTCTCTTTGCTTAGATTGCTGTGTCTCTGCTAACCGCTGTTCTAAGTAATCTCACAGGCATGAGTTTTCCACTCTCACATTCGTCCGTCTGTAGCACGTGTTTAAATGTGTCTCTTATGTGCAGCGTATAGGTGGATGTGTCAAAGCTGAGTTTGAAGGGTTTTGTTTCTAGAGATTTTAATTCATTCATAGAAGAGCTGACATTTCCTGAGAATCTCCTTATATTGTGTTTCTTCTCAAATGATAGTTTCACTGAGTGTGAAATTCTAGATTGATGCACATTGACAGGGACCTCATGTTTTAAAGATGGCTGTTAGTCTAATTCCTAGTGCTTTAAAGATCATTTGTCCCCAGATCATTGCCCACCTTTTACAATAGTTTCAATACAATAAGACTATGTATGGGTTTCTGTTTACTTATACAAGTGGTAATGCAGTAAGCATTTTAATCAGTAGATAAGTGTCTCTCACTGATGCTGAAAATGTCTCAATAATTATCTCCTCAAATATTATTTCTTTCTATTTCTTTTTCTTCTTTTTTTTGCAGTTCTCATGAAACATATTAGAGGCCTTTGACCCCTTTTCATTACTTCTGAGAATTGAGGATTGAAATACTCAGTTTCAGTCTAAGTAATTGGTTCAAATCTATCTCTGAGCGTTCCTCTAAAGTACATTATATATTCTATTAAACCCTCATATTAATTTGTTTCAATTTCAGTTGTTTCATTTTTTTCCACATATATTTTCCCTTATTTCTAATCTGCCTTCTCAGTTTTTTATTAAATTTTTAAAATTAAAATATAATTACATCACTTCCTCTTCTGATTCTTCCTTTCAACCCCTTGTTCTCCCACACCACTCCCAAATTGACGGTGTCTAGTCTTTTGATTATTGTTGATACATATATGTGTGTGTGCATAAATATGTACATACAACTCAAGATTCTGAGTCCATTTAACATGGCTAACATATATATATATGATATGTAGATTTCTGACTGGTTGTTATTAAACAGTCAATGGGAGTGCTCAAACTTGGAGAAGACTGTTTTCACTCATATAGCACTCAGTTGTTATATGTAGTTTTTTTTTAGGGGTAGGGACCCACAGTTCCCAATTATTCTTTCTAGTGCTAGTATCGTTGTCCAGCTCTTGTTCAGACAGCCATGTGGGTGAGGTATCTTGCGTGTGATACTTGTCTTTTCTAGGAGATAAAATCTACACTTAGCAGACTTTTCTGTCTTCTGTCTCTCATAGTTTTGCTACCCTCTCCTCTACAATGTTTTCTGTGCCATAAGTACATGAGTTGTGTTATAGATATACACATTGGGGCTAAACTCTCCACAACCTACTGATCACTATATTATGACCTATTGTGGTTTTCTGTAATGGTCTCTTTGCTATAAAGGGAAGCTTCTTTGGCATCTGTTGAGAGCCACATTTATCTGTGGTTATAACAATAAGCTTTAGAATGTAATTAGAAATCATGTTTGTCTAGTAAAGTAGTGGTGGTACGGTCTTTTCTAAGATTCACAACTTCACTAGTCCCTGGTAACTGTCTAGGTTTCTAGTACCATGCATGTTTTTCCTCCTATTGACTGAGACTTATGTCCAATGACACAGCTGTTGGTTACCATCAAGATGTGACACTATTTGCACCTTTGGATATGACGATTGCAACTCGCCCTGTTGGTCATTGTAGTTCATGGGCATTACAGATAGACAGGACTATTGATGGCTCCCCTCCCTTTGCAGCTTATGTAATACCTTCTGGTAATACGAAAACTAGAGCACAGGAAGGAAGCTTCTGGGTTATATCCATCTCAAACCTTCCAAGTCCTATATCTGAAGTATACAATGTCTTAAGAAATAGGGAGGGACTTACCTGCACAAAATGTACAGGAAAATAGATGGAGCTAGAAAATAATGAGTAAAATAACTCAGACACAGAAAAACAAGCACCATGTATTCTGTCTTTTTGTATAAGCCCTAGCTCCAAGTCTTCAGCTATGAATACTCATCCTAGAGTATCAGAAATCAGGAAAGAAAAAAAAGGAGCAGGAGAGAGGAGGAGAACTAGAGAAGAAATAGCAGAATATAGCTGATGTAAAAAGGGAAATGACAAAAACAGGGAAGAGGACTCATTGGTGAATGAACAAAGAGATCAATACAGAGGAAAGCTGAGGGAGAATGGACAAATAATGTCAGGGATGCTTGATAAGGTCTCAAAGAATCATATTACTTTATAGTTACCTCAAATTATATGATATATTTTTTTGAAATTATGAGCACTTGAGACAGTGCTCCCCACAAGAGCAATAAATTATTTAACAAACCCCCCAGGGCCAAGCATGAGAAACCTCCATTGGAATTCTTGGTCAGGGTTGTCCAAGTAACTCCCCAAATAATTCAGGCTATTGCTGTAGTACCCTGTTGCTTTTCAGAGACTGAAGGTAACCTACCTCCTCTCTGCTCACACTTACTAGTCCTTACACTCCAGGAATCTTTCCCTTCAGACTCTAAGCCTATTCAGTCAGTGCCTCCAAATCCCCTTTGAAGTGCTTGTGTCTTGGTGTTTTTTGAATATTGCATGATCATTTTTATTTCTCATGCCTTTAACTCTAAATGCTTTGAACCAATACAAGTTTAGATGCATTCCTTTGAAAACAGTTCCACATCGGGAATGAAAATATCAGGGATCTGATATCAACCCTAATATTAAATAATTATTTTGAGGGGGTTTGAGAATGTCACCTAAACAGTGGTCATTCTCACACGGAGATTCACATGACTGCTGCTTGTGATCATACACCACAAACATTTTTGCTTTCTCTGCTCAGCCCCAGGTTGAGCACTGAACACTTCATCTGCGGTGCTGGGGTATATAGCAGCAGAAAACATGCATTTATTTTGTGAGTAGTTCACACTTTTCTGAGAACAGCTCTTCACAGCCTCAAGTTTCTGGAGGTATTTTGTATTTAACTTCTTGAACCATCCTGGGTGAGTTCTGAATTTTGTTTCTTCTTTAGTCCTATGAAACCCCAGTCTGAAAAGGCCACCTCACAGGCCAAAGGTGCCTTCGGGACAAGCTTTACTTCCTGTGTCCCTGCCTCTACTCAGGCCTTGGATAGTGCTGACTATATCATTCAGTTATTACTTCAGAGACACTTCCGACTAACAAAACTTTACTGGCATTTCTTGTTATTTTCTATGGAATTCTTGGTGAGTAGTTGGTGATGTTGCTGGAAATGGAAGATGAGCTATAGCTGTTCCTCATGTCTGATCACTGCCCTGTCTTCTTCACTTTATCTATTTGTGCCCATAATAAAGGAAGAGAGTAGTTATTTAAGAGTTCAGAGCATGCATATGAGCCTCTCTTTGTGGTCTTCCACCTCTCATCCTTTCACAGCTATATTCCCCACGTCCACTGGCACTGACATTCTGTTTATCCGTCTGTCTGTGATCTCTGTTACACTAATGTGTTCATCTGTATCTACTGCTATCTGTGATCTCTGTTACACTAACGTGTTCATCTGTGTCCACTGCTGTCTGTGATCTCTGTTACACTAATATGTTCATTTGTGTCTACTTCTGCCTGCAGTCTCTGCTGCACTAATATTTTCTAACTATTGCTCATACTTTCTTTTATGTCTAATTTTCTATATTCCTGCCGAAAGTATCCAACTTTTGACCACTTCACTGTCCCTTTTAAATAATTTTTTTGTAGGAAATCCTAAAATCTATAAATCCATAAAGATACACTTTACTGGACCCATGGCTCCCTCTTCAGTCTCTCCTCTTGATAAAAATGTATCCCCTGACTAAAATATTGTTCATTGGTGCCTGGCATACCATGCTGTGTTCCCCCATATCCCCTGCCCTAATTCCATTATCTTTCTGGGATCCCCATGTTGGCATGACTTTTCCACTCCTGTTGATGAAAGCACAAGTGAGAATAAAACAGGGGAAAAGAGGAAAGAGAAGAAGAAAATACCACACCAAATCTTTGCTTCCTCTTGTGAGAGATCTATACACGTTGCACATCTGGCACGATGCTCCTCTCTGATGCTCTTCTGGAAGTGCTAACAAGTCACAGACAAATTCTGCGGCAACTGGAGGGCTGAACTCACTGTGTGTCTCTTCTTCAGTTCTGCCCATTTTTTGAGTCCCTGTGCATTGGACTGAGACTTGTAGTCTGACACATGAATCTTTTGTGCTTTGAATCTAGAGATTCTTTCCAAAATTAATAATCCTTTACTTTCTGCTCATAATTTGTTTCTAAGTTTACCTCATCAGTGAGGCCTGGTGCTCTACACATGTGCCCCCCAGATGTTGAGGAGGGTGGAAATAGGAACATGCATCCGATGGCTGTTGATGTAGTGTCCAGCTGTCACTTTTGCTGATGAGAAGCCAAGGATTTGCTTGGCTAGTGAGGGCCCCAGATTCAGAATAAACAAAATAGAGGAGATTAAATGTTTCAAAGACTGTAGTGTATAGATTTTATATGCCAAAGAAGAGAGACACACCCAAAAGTGGAATAAAGATCACATAATCTGGGATTCACAAACAAATAAGGAAGATTAAAACTGTTCAGAAATAAACACAGTGGTTTCTGTTCACCAAACAGTGAGCTGCACGTAGGTGTGTATGCCTGGAGGAAGGTAACGGCAATTCGGCTAAATTTTGGTCCCCAAAACTATTTAGTAACCTGACTTTCCCTGTTAAATAGTAATATAATTGGTGAGTATTGCTTTGGCTTGTCTAAGTGTCTAAGGAAGTTTATGCTGTGTCATGAGCAATCTGTGAAAATGTTCTAGTTACATTGCACTAATTAATCTTGATCATCAACAGGAAAGGGTCACAAAAATCAAACATCAATGGCAAATAAGAGTGAGGTCCATGATGTCCCAGAAGTGCCTCCGCCAACTCCCGTGGAGTCCCACATTGGCACCTGGTTTACCACAA
The DNA here is from genome assembly GCA_030674055.1 of Rhabdomys pumilio. Classification (NCBI taxonomy): domain Eukaryota; kingdom Metazoa; phylum Chordata; class Mammalia; order Rodentia; family Muridae; genus Rhabdomys; species Rhabdomys pumilio. The sequence continues at coordinate 54,491,435 of JANHMN010000001.1, read as the reverse complement.
CACCTGATGGAAGGAGGATTGGCACCAAAGGACTAGAGAAAATTATGGACTTGAAACCATTTTTATCCTTTCAGGCTACAGATCCCATCAATGGAACGGTATGACAAACTGGTGCACATCACAAAAATATCTAAACCATTAGAGTCTTGAAACATGTAGAAGAATGTGTGCAGAATCTTTCAAATATTTGTTAGGCAATAAGTGGGTGGGTTGGTGGGAAGGTAGGTAGGTAGGTAAGTAGGTAGGTAGGTAAGTAAGTAGGTAGGTGGGTGAGTAGGTAGATAGATGGATGAGTAGACCCACCTAAAATCACTGTTTGGTATTAGTGGCAAGCATGCTGTTTTCTGAAGTGTGTGTGTGTGTGTGTGTGTGTGTGTGTGTGTGTGTGTGTGTAGAAAGCCGCGGTGAGCGGTGACAGCATTTGCCATTACAACATGGCGCTGGCACCCGGCGCTCCCGTGGGTAAACAAGTAAATTGCGCATGTACAAGTGGTGAAAGCGCGCCAAGTCACCGCCCAGCCCGGGGCGTCATACGGGGTTTTGAGCAAACAGCCAATCAGATATGTCCACGCCACCCTAGGGTGTATATAAAGCAGCGCCATCTTGGGTCTCGCTCTCTTCCTCCTTTCATTGCAATAAACACTTGCTGCAGAAGGATCCTGGTGCCTGCGTGCATTCTTGCCGGCGAGACGATTGCGCGGGACACATGTGTGTGTGTTTGTGTCTATCTGTGTGTGTGTGTCTGTGTGTGTGTTTTGTATGTGTGCACATGAAATCCTGTTAGAACCAAATACTAATTTTTGAAAGGAGGATTATACATTTTTTCACTTACTTAAGTGATTAGTTTGTTGTTGCTGCTGTTGCTGTTGTTGGTATTGTTACTGTTGAGACATAACCAAGGCTGGCTTGAACTCCTGCATTAGGCTCTGTAGTGCACTGCAGTGTTGACTAGCTCATGAATTGTTTATACTCATTAAGCATTGATGTGACTAAAGTCACCTATGTGTTAAATATATTTCTACATCTGTTTTCTCTCTGGGGACTAATCATCTGTCCCAATGTTTATGCTCTGCTTTTCATGTTCAGGTCATGACTACTCGAGAAGACAAGGTGATCATTGTTGAGAAGAAGGATGGGACCCGGATCGTGGACCATGCTGATGGTACCAGAATCACGACCTTTTACCAAGTGTATGAAGATCATATTACTCCCCCAAATGATGAAGAAACAAGTGAGTCATATTTTTAAGATGACAACAACAGAATGTTAGAGCATGAGTCAGGTAGAAAGCTCACCATCGAAAGTATTCATAAAAATAAGTAAGTCAGCCAGGGAATACCCATGCAATACAAAGGGCCCTCCCTGTAATATGTTTACCATATAAATTTTTAACTTTGGGCTTTTACTATCTAGATAACCTTGTACCTTTGAATGATAAAATAAGCATACAGGTGTAATTTTCAACCTGGCATATCACTGAAATATTGGGTGAAATATAAATGTTCATCAGTGATAGAATGGAAAAATAAAATGTACTATAATACTAAAAGGGGCACTGTTTCATGATGGTAAGAGTCTACATACATGCATACATACATACATACATACACTGAATACAAACACACACACTAAATATACACTAAGTACAATCACACATTTAATATAAAATAAGTACATATACTTAATACAAATATACAGTATGTAAACATACTACATATAAACACCGACGCTATAAACACATACACACATATACATACACACACATAAAATATTTCTGGAGACTTCAAGTTTGGAAACAAAGGCCTATTATCTCAGCTTCCAGGAGGACCAAGAGGTCAAAACCAGTTTGTACTACATAATGAAACACTCTCTCAAAAATAAAAATTGTTAGGGACCTCAATACAATGTCAAACAATACAGGTATAAATGATAGATACAGTAATTATGTAATTTGATATATTAGTATATAATTTATGTAAATATAAAGTACATAAACCTCATATGTTATTTATTCTTAACACATATTTATATAAAGTTATAAAAATGAATTGAACAAGAAAAATAAACCTAGGCATAGACAAAATGCCTGTTTTACTCTACCTGGAGACTTTGTTCATATACATATTTTGAAACAACATGATCAAATACGAGCAAGTATCAAGTCTCATTGGTGAATATGTTTAATGAATTTCAATTTTTATCTTGAAAAACGTTTTCCACTTCTCAAAATGAAAAGAATACTAGCATCGTACTTAATAAGACAGCATGCTAAGTCATATCAGAATGTAGATTCTAGAACTATTCTGAAGGATATTGATAAGGATTGCAGGCCACACTAGAAGCCTGTGCAACTCTTCACAGCCAGGTCTTTCTCCATGAGGAATCCAGCTGGCCAGGAGATGGGCTGAGGCTGCTAGCCCACTGTATGCATCCTACCCAATCTCTTTACCTTGTATTCTACAGGTCCAGGGACTGTCACTAGACAGGTGAAGTGTATGCGGATAGAAAGCTCACACTACGCCACTGTTATCACCAACTGTGAGGACAGTAGTTGCTGCGCCACTTTTGGGGACGGAACATCTATTATTGCAAAGCCACAGGGATCATACCAGGTGGGTCATGTTGGTAAATGGGGACTGATACATGTAAATGCCCCAGTGGTGACAAGTCACACTGTGCTGGGACACTGGGAATTTCCACAATGGCACCCTCAGTTGCTCTCCTCACTCACTCACCTGATACACTTCTCACACTGTTGTCTATTGTTTTTTTTAATCGATTCTAGGAATACATCATCTTGCTTGTTGTGAAAAATTAGTAGCTTTGAGTTAAGGTTAGGCTAAGGAGCTCCCCACACTGGTCACTGTAGTGGCAGAGCCATTCCAGTAATCTGATTACACTTACCTTCCTCTCTAATCTCATTCCTGATTGCAGTGCACCCTCAGTGCTCTAGTGAAAATGAGGGCACAACAGTCTGTGTGATCCTGGGTGGGCAGTTTGCCTAGATGAAGCAATGCTTCATTCCTTCAAAAGTAAAGGACGAACTTGGCAACACACTCCTTCCCATTAAACACAACATGCTGGTGTCAGCCTACAGTCTCTTCAGTCTTTGAAAGAGTTTTTTCCTATTAGAGAAGAGACATGAGCATGACATCACACACCATGTTACAAGAGACTGAGAACCAAGAACCAGAATGTGATAGATTCATCATTGTCATTGTGGCAGTGGCTGAACTGGTTTGTCCATTCCATCTTCCTGGTCATTATGCTCTCTCTTTTTTTCATCCAGTGTATATTGATGTGGATCAAAGTAAGGGCTGAAAATGAGAAAGGAAAGAAGCCATAAGTGTGAGTGTTCATTAGCAATGACACCTGTGGTGATTTAAATACAAGGGAGCCCCATCGGCCCACAAGGATTGGCACTATTAGGAGGTGTGGTCTTGATGGAATAAATGTGTCACTGGGGGTAGGGTTTGAGGTCTCAGATGCTCAAGCCATGCCCAGTGTGGCAGTTTACTTCCTGCATTCTCCAGATCCATATGTAGAACCCTCAGCTGCTTCTCCAGCACAGTCTCTGTCCGTGTGCCTCCATGTTTCCTGCCATGATGATAATAAACTAAATTTCTAAACTGTAAGCCAATTCCAATTAAATGTTTTCTTTAAAAGAGTTGCCATTCATGGTCATGGTGTCTCATCACAGCAATAAAACACTAAGACAACACCCAAAAGCGTAAGCATCATCAATTTAAAAAAAAAATTTTAAAACAGACCTAATTCACGTCATATAGGTATAAAAACCCAATATGGTAGTCACAGCTGTAGTCCGGTCGTTGGAATGTACATGCCAGTGTGGATTTTCATAAGATGGTCAGGGAATTCCTGATTAGGAGACTTGGTTAACACAGTCTCTTTCCAGAGGTCAGGTGTCAAGTAGTTATTTCTCTTGATGATGCCATCAAAGATGGTATTGGCTAAAGGACAAGCAGAAGAGTTGGTAGCCTGACCTGAGATAAGTTCCTGTCTACCCAGAAGCTGTCAGATTCCTAGGAACTGAGAGGGTACTTGGGCAGGTTTGCCACACACAGTGAGGGCCTTCACCTGTTTCCCTTTAAAATGGTGCACCAAGTGCACATTGGGTCTGTCAGATCAGTACAGCTGAGGGAGGGCAAATTTTTTAAGTTGAATTTTTTTCAGAATTTTAGACATAAGTTCTGTATTTATATTATTTCTATCCTTCCTTTTTCCCTTCTAATTCTTCTAATTCTTCCTGTGTTTCCCTCTCACAGTCATAGCCTCTCTTCTTTAATCATTATTGTTATAGACAGACAGATAGATGTATATATAAATATAACCTACTGAGTCCTTTTAATGTTGCATACATACACACACACACACACACACACACACACACACACACACACACACGTATGTGTTTACAGCTAATCACTTGGGATTGAATAACCTGTTGCAGGAAATATATATATTTAAAAAATACAAACTGACAGGCTTCTCCTGCTATTGCTGGCAACTCTCAGGTCCAGCATGGTCCCACTGCCTCTGTCTCCAGCCCCTGCAGCAACCGGTCACGGTATTCCCAGCTTGGGTTTGCTCTCGGCACTAAGCCCAGCACATGGCCCCAGCCCGGGTGTTCCCATCTCGCAGACCCTCTGGCCCAGGGCCCCCAGACATTGGTGTGGTCGCTATCTCCACCTGTCAACTATGCTGACTCCACAGCTCTAGGCCTAACCCCATGTAATAGCCGCCAACCTCAAGGTTGGATGTCACAATATCCAGTAACCTGGTAAAATCAAAACTCTTAAAGCTTTTAGTAAACCAGTCATACTTATATATCAATAAATTCTCAATACATAAAATACCCACACAATAATTTCAAGGCCAATTAATAATGGTACAAGCTGCCCACCTAAAATAGACAAGTTACCCCAAGCATTCTATCCCTATATATAAAATCATATCTACCTATGGCTGTTTAAGGCCATGCTGGTTCAGGATCTTCTTCCTGTCTGCCTTCCATCTTGATCCTCTCTTTCTCTCCCTCTCCCTCTCCCTCTCCCTCTCCCTCTCCCTCTCCCTCTCCCTCTCCCTCTCCCTCTCCCTCTCCCTCTCCCTCTCTGTCTCCCTCCCCCTCCCCCCTCTGTGTGTGTGTGTGTGTCCCTCTCTCTGCAACTCTTAGCTCTGCCTTCCTTTTCCCTGTCCAATCACAGGCCTCCTGATGCACTAATATTTAAATAGATTGAAAAGGGAAAAATCTTGCCACAGTAACCTACAGGAATTATCCCTGAAGTAGACTGACTCCCAATTCCAGCAGTTGTTAATTGCCTGAAGATTTTCATCTAGTGGTGGGGCCTTCTGAGACTTTCCCCATCCATATTGGTATGTCAACTGGTGGTGTCACTGTGCCAGCAAATGGAATCAGTTGCACGCTACAAACTGCTGCATCTTGAAATTCCTACACCAAGTGAAAAAAGCTATGCAGTGATACTTCCATCTCTGTAGAGAATCCAGAATAGGAAAATTTATAGGAATAATGGATTAGTAGTCACTGAGGACTGGGGACAGAGATATACAGTGACTATATATGCATGGAAAATCTACAGAGATAATGAGTTAGTGGTCACCAGATTAGAATCGGATGATGCAGTGATGGCTGAGGATGGAGTTTCTATGTGGAGGGAATGATATAAATATTCTAAAATCATGTACAATGTACATGTACAAGTTCTTGAATATACTAAAAGATTACCAAATATTACACTTGTAAGGAGTGGGTTTACAGGACATGAATTGGAACTCAAAAGAGCTAAAAGTCGTTACAGGAACACTAGCACTTGTCTACATCAGCTGTCAGAAGGGTAAAGGCCAACCAAAGCAACTAAGAACATTTATCCTTTCAAAATACGTTTCTTTGTCCCAAAATGTAATCGGTACCAAACATTTTACATGGAGTTTCATGTACTTATCTCAGTTAAAATGGAGTAAGTCTTAAATAAGAGGAAAATAACAAACCTAGAAAACATATGAAAATAGAAGGAAAAAGTGTGAGGCCACAACCAAGAACCTGGATCTTCTGTTTGTTCATTGGCAAGAGGTCCTTCAGAAATATCATTGTCTTTCTTAGATGATATTTCTGTCCTGAAAGTACCTTTCAAATCCCTCAAATTGCATAAGAAAATTTAATGTCTTTTTCTCTCTCTCCTCCCAGGTGCTACCTCCAAACACAGGCTGCCTTTATATTGATAAAGACTGCTCAGCTACATACTGCCATGAATCGAGCAGTCATTTGTACCATCCCTTCCAGAAGCGTGAGCAGCTAAGAGCCAGCAGGTATATCATGAAGCACACCTCAGAGGTGATCTGTGAGGTCCAGGATCCTGAGGGGAACATCTTTCAGGTAATATGCAGGGTCCCTATGAAGAGAGCCTGGACTTCTGTCTTAGTTAGGGTTTTATTGCTGTGAAGAGATACCATGACCATCGCAACTCTTATAAAAGAGAATATTTCATTGAGGTTGTCTTACAGTTCAGAAGTTTAGTCCATTATTGTCACAGAAGGAAACATGGCAACATGTAGGCAAACATGGTGCTGGAGAGGTAGCTAAGAGTTCTACAGCCAGATTGACAGGCAACAGGAAGGAAGAATGAGCCATTGGGCCTGGATTGAGCTTCTGAAACCTCAAAGCCTACCCTGGGTGACACAGTTCCTCCAGTAAGGCCACAGGAACTCCAAGGCTAGTTCTTCTTAATTCTTTCTAATAACATCATTCTCAGTGAACTTATGGGGGCCGTTTTAACTCAAACTGCCACAGCTTTGTTTTGAAATGTATCGTGCTAGACAGGTTCCATACAGACTTTTGCGTTTGTTGCATTGGGTCATTTACTCAACCTCAGCCAACCAATCATGAATGTCAATATCTTTTCTTTAATTCTTAAGTATTTTTTTCATAGAGAAGAACAGTCTTAATAACTTGAGCAGGAGGAAATTTAAAGCTACTAGGCAATTAGAGAAATGTAAGTAAAAACATAACACAACCACAAACATTAATGTAGGAATGCAAGGGAGAAGAAACACAAGCATTCTCCAGTGTCATGGCATTAGGGCAGTCTATAGTGAGAAGTGCCTAGCAGGGCTAATGTTGGGAAGAGAGAGTCTGCAGATGGCTTAGGCACTGCTATGATGGTGCTCAATTTTCTCCTTGTCTTTCAGTACCACAGTGGTCCCTTTTCTCTGTCCAGGAATTGATGAACCATGGCCCCATACTCTGTATAGATTAGGGTCTGCAATGTTGATCTCACATTTAAAATAGTTTAAAAATCTAAAGACTGTTTCATGATATATAAAGGTACACACAGTTCAATGATGCCATGGAAACTATTGCTGTAACACAGGGATGCCCTTTGTTTGCTGCTTGTCTCTGCCTGCATTTGCTTAGCAGTGGATTGGCTGTGTGTTTGCAAAATAGAGTGTGTGGCCTGCAGCTCCTGAACTACTTCTGGCCCTTGACCAAAAAGCATTGCCACCCCCCCATGGTCTAAGCATTTATCTTTTTTTCACCAGATCCTCGCCCAACAGTAGAATTTCCTCCAATGGCTAGTGAGTATGTAGTTAGTTTTTAGATTTAGCCTCAAGTCATAGAGTTTCTAATGTTATTTTGGTATGCAGACCAGTCCTGGTCCAGCTCCTGGTTTTCTTCCCTAAATAACTGAGACTCTTCACAGCATGAGTGTGAACTGATGAATTTCAATTGATAATGACAAGCAATAGGAACAGATAGCCAAAGCCCCTCCAAATGGAAATGTCTGGGATGTTCCTTGCCAAGCATGTTTCTGATACCCCTCTAGGGCCACATTATCTAGTGTGGGAAGTCTGTGCCATGCCCCTTTCTGATGAGATGCAGGCCAGATATAGACAGTACTAGTAACTAAAATACTTCCTATCATGTGTATCCTAAATCTATTTCCCTGTATGTACTACCAGGGAGCCACAGTTCTGCACTTGAATCTCAGTCTTTTCCATGCAAAGATGCTTTCAATATCTTAGGACAGCAACTGCATGAGTGTTTGTCCAATCATGTTTAGTGTCTCCATCCCTTGAACTAATCCCCATAGGATAAGATTTTTAGTCCCTGCTCAGTCCTGGTCACTTTCTTCTGAATGTGCTGCAGTTTGTTTCTAACAGTTTATGAGGATAGCTGCATGGCTAGTGTGCCTCCACTTTTATTAATGGGATTCATACATAATGTCAATACCTTACAATTAAATATGCTTGATTTTTTTTGATAATCCAAAAGAGCACGAGCTTGCTCACATTGGATCAGTGGTGATGTAGGATACTTTGGCACTTTTTTCTCTTCAGTTGCTCATATGCCTGTTCCTTAGGTCATGGCTGATGGCTCTGTATCAACAGTGTTACCTAAAAAGAAAGTAGAAGATGACTTCAGTGTGCAGACAGAGGGCTATGAAAGCTTATCATCGCTTCACCTTGAAAAGAATCACATGCAGATCTATGGTGAACATGTTCCCAGGTAAAATGGCACCAACAGTGTTAGGATTCTTAATTCTCTGTTCCAAGTTCAAGAAGCATCTTTACTCAGTGTCTCAAATGGTCGAATTTTTACTTCTTCAAACAGATTTTTTGTTGTCTATGCTGATGGATCAGGAGTGGAACTTCTCCGAGACAGTGACATAGAAGAATACTTATCCTTAGCCTATGGAGAGTCAACAACTGTGGTTCTCCAGGAACCAGTACAGGAACACCCAGGTAGAGAAGCCGTGCTGTCTGCAGCTCCCCTGGTCCTCTGGGGACTCTCATCTTCTGACTGTTCAACCCCCTTTGCTCATTTTGCTACTCTAGATACCAACTGACCACGTCACCTTACCTACATAGCTCCCAGAATTGATATTTATCTCAAACTGTGTCTAAGTGTCAACTTGTACAAGCCCAGAATGAATGCCTTTTGCTGCTCTCAGAAGGCTCATGCCTAGGGTTTATTTATGAATTCATTCCATCCTGTTTAGAAATAGTGTGAGCTCTCTTGCAAATTCTTTTTTTTTTTTTTTGTCATTTTTAAGGTGATGTCTTGGTCAAACTGAATATAATAAGAAGATATATTTTATGTATAAGTTGGAATACTAGTCAGAAATATATATGTTGTATAGTATATTCACTGGGAAATTGTGTTATTTTATTAATTTCAAAAAAATCATTGTATAAAATTAAAGGCATGTACTTTGATGTGCTGAATATATCTGCATACACACACTATATATATGTATATATTATACACATATTATATATTAATATGTAATATTTAAAACATATTATAAATATATTATATTTAAAAAATTAAAATTCAGAAATACATATGTACTTCTGAGCTTTTAATTTTTTGCTTGATGGTTTATACCTCAAGTCTACTTGTAAGCATGCTTGCAGGTCTATGCTATCTTTTACTTTATTGACATGCATGTACATATTGTATGACTTGTTTGAGTGAACGTAAAAAACAGACTGCTATACCTGGCTACATAGTGTATGTAAAGAACTACATAAGGAAGGCAGGCATGGTGGTACAATAACTCCCAAACTAGGAAACCGCTGTAAGCTTCAGGTTGGCCTACACTACATAACAAGACTCTGTCTCAAAAAACAAACAAAACAACCTAGTGAAAAAAAAAAAACAGCCAAACAACAGAGTGAAAACAGAAGATAATAACTCTCCTCAGCATATTTTATTTATTCCAGTAGCATTGTCTTAGCAACCTATTCTGTGTCAAATATTAGTTTTTGGAGTAGATAATGAGTTAAAACAAACATAGACCTTATTTCCTTAAATTCCTTATACTTTATCAAGAGAAATAAGTGTTCATTATATAGCCCCACAAATAACTGTGTAATTATAAACTTATAGAAAGTCTACAAAGAATAGAAATATTTTCCAATGAGAGCTTCAAACAGAAAACTCTGGTATCATCTAGAAAGTGTCTCTGAAGATGCTTGAGACGTGTGTGTGTGTGTGTGTGTGTGTGTGTGTGTGTGTGTGTGTGTCAAGGGGGAGGGCGGTGACTTCTTGGGGAAGAGATCACAAAGAATCATACTTAAATGGAGAATGGGTGAGAGGCCAAGCATGGCTGTAGCATGAATGAAAGAAACAGTTCAAGCTGAGAGGGGGGGGTGAACAAAGAAGATTCTGCTCTGCTCTTTGAGCAACGAGAAGTCAAAGAAGCTTTAATAGTGGATGAACCTGACCTGGCTGTCAGGATCAGTTCACTCTACAGCGCTACATCTACATCGAGAAAAGCTAGCTGTTGCTTCAGTCCAGGATGGATACATCTGAGGCACACGATTAAATGTTGCATCTGAGGAGGAAGCAGAAGTAGATGGAGTCAAGACAGTTTGTTGGCAGACCTGACAGGACCCTGACCGCTGAGGGACAGAAAGGCACTGATGAATGCTTTTGGATGATTAAAGTCCAGTTTTCAGATGTTGACTGGCTCATGGTCCTATCTTAGAGAGTAGCACCTTAAAGCACAGTCATTGTACCTGAGAACAGATTTTGTGTAAAAGGCAGTTCAAAGACGTTTTTGAATTAGGGTAATATGTGTTGAATTTATCAGGAACATTTTGGTAGAGAATTAACATTTGGTAACTCCCTTTAATCCAGGTGCCCTGAGCATCACTGTCCTTCGCCCTTTCCACGAAGCATCACGATGGATCACGAAGAAGGAACTAGACACCATCGTTCCTCCAAATCTCCAGTCAAGGTCATGGGAAACATTTCCTCCAGTTGAGGTATCCATTTCCAACTGGAAAATCACTTTATTTAGAAATAATTTCAGGCTCAGGTCTTCTATAATTTTATGTATTTTTAGCCTACTGTAAGAAAATGGATGAGCTAAAAATGTATTATATTTGTAGATGGAGTCATACACGTTTAGAGGATCATGCCTGGCTAGCTAATTTCAGTTTTGGTTTTTATTCTGCATGGCAAGCCTGAACATGCTCCTATATTATTAAAACATTCCTCTTGAAAAACCTGTTACCACTTATCATGTTCTTCCTGACACTAAAGCACTTTCCTTGTCATTTCTCCTCAGTTAAGACTGAAACAAAATGTTGTGTCTTTCACGCTCCCTGGTTTGTTTTTTCCTTTGTGTATTTAAAATGGCAGAAACTGACAGAGAAGGGAGAGAGTGGAGGGAGAGAGAGAGAGAGAGAGAGAGAGAGAGAGAGAGAGGGGACAAAGAATTTTGCTACTGTAATATTAGCAGCTAAATACTGTAGATATTATCATGTCAGAACTAGCAAAACTCAGTCCTAAAGCTTTAACAGGATGGAATAGTATATTTGCTGAAGCATCACTAAATCCCGCATCTTGTAAGACTGTCATTTGGTTCCACACCCACCACATGCAACATGTCCAGCACATCATACGGTGTTCAATTACGAAATCAATGAAGAGGCCAAAAGAATGTGACCATAGATCATACCACTGTTAAGGGAGGAGGGTAATGTCTTTCAATTTCTGCTTTCAGTAGCCAACAGTAAATTCTGCTATAGCAAGAGCAGAAACAGTGAGCAGTTAAGATAACAAAGACTTCTTCCTTTTAATTTGGTGACTCTAATCAAATGTATTATCCTAAGTGGCCATGATTTCTTGTCCTGAATCTTCAGACAGGTCACACTACACTACAGTAGTCTTCTCTGAATGTTGAAAATGTCAAGAAGCTGAAGATACTACAAGGTGATAAGATAAATATCCCCATTCAGGATTGATGAAGATTACTTTCTTCATCGGAAACTCTGATACTACAAACTGAAAGCCACTGAGAGGTTGTCACTGGCCACTCTTTTTAAAACAAAGTATCAAGGCATCAAAGTACACTGGCCCTGAAGGTCAATGACTAGAATAATAGGTTCGAGCTCACTTTTAGGCAGACATTCCTTCCCAAGAAACCCCTAGAGACGTTTGAGGTGAGTTTCAGCTACAGTGAGCTCGAGACCCATGGAATGATTTTACTTTCAGAATCTTCCTATATAAATTCACACAGAACCAGGAAGTTAAAGACTGTTAACTCCAAATGACTTAGGTGATCTGAGCATGCTAAACAAAGCATTATTTGCATAACATGAATCAGACTGTTGCTGAATTACCAAACGCAGAATCACATAGCCCTCCTGAAAAGATGCCCAGCAGGACACCATCTGAGTTTGTTAGTAACACCTATAAGGATGAAATTTTGCTCAGATCCAGGAGGATGCGGATTTTTCCAGTGCCGTTTTGTCCCACGCAGGTATAACTGTGACGGCTTTGGCTTCTTCTGAAAGGACTGACTCTACCCTTGGTTCTTCAGATGTTCACCGAATAACTAGAAAGCTATTATAGTTTGGCATCTCTGCCTCCATTTTGTATCTGTCTCCTTGCTTCTTTAAATTTAGATGATGTTACTGCTCAGCTCTTCAGACAGACATGGTAATCAGTTGAAGGTCTTTCGTCCAAAAGCATCAGTCTTCCCTTTCAAGGTTAGAAGCACCAAAGAATGAATAAGATATATTTGCGACTTGCAGAGACAACATAATAAGCAGATTGTCATTCACCAGGTTTTACTGTGACCTAGTTAGCTTTAATTAGGACGTGGACATAGTCTAGAGTCATCTGAGAAGATGGGTTGTGGAGCAAGCTAGATCCAGTTAGCCTGTTGGCATGTCTGGGAAATGTCTGGGTTATTAATAGATACAGGTGGTCTCAGCCCCCTATGGGTGGCACCAACCCTAGGCAGATGGTCCTAGACTATCTGAGAAGGAGACAGCATGAGCCAGTGAATGAGTGAGGCAGTGAGGCAGGGGGTAAGCCTGTTTCTCAGATTCCTGCCTTGCATTCCTGCCTAACTTCTCTCAATAAAAAACTGTGACTTGAATATATAAGCCAAATCTTTCTTCCCAGAGTTTCTTTTGGTTGGAGTGAAGTTTTCTTTGTTCACTTGCTTAGTTTTAGGTTCTTTCAGAAATAAATTCTGACTATTTAGGCCTAGTTGGCCTTGAACTCACAGAGATCCATCTGCTTCTGCCTCTAGGGTAATGGCAATAAAAGTGTATGCCACCACACCAGGTACTTGAATGCTTTAGTCCAGTAACAGCACCTCTAGAAGTCCCCCAGCACTGCCCTAAACCCCAAAGAACAAACCCCCAACTTTCTAACTTATCCTTTGCTCATAGCCATTGTCTCCTACAGTCATCTTGGATTCCGGGAATAACTCAGAGCACAAACATCTTACCATGAGTACAAACTACATGCCGTGCTTCCAACCCCCTCCCCCAGAAGCCCATCTATGATAGCAGCAACCTTCTAAGTGTCTTGAAAGCTCTAATCCTGAGATATTGATCAGTTGAACCACACTTGCATCAGGACAGCCTGAGGATGCACACACATTTGTTGCTCTCCTTCTGGTCTTCTCTTATGTCATTCTAAGCTCTTGTCAGCTCCTTGAAAATGGAGCCTGAGATGCTAGTCTCCACGCTTCCAGGGTTGTAATACTAAGTGATGAATCTGTTTCCTATTTAACCATTACTTTTGCCATTTGGATTTACAAGTGGGTGGCCAAGCCTTATCTGTTTGGATCCCTCAAAGTCAGGTTTCTACTGGCTTAGGAGCCCCACAATCACCCCTGATCTTGTATCCACGTAAGTACTCATTAAAAAAAAAAAAAGTCCATTGCTGTACTGTTCTGACTTTTTGATGAGTCTTTCACTTTGTTTTCTTGACAGAAAAAGACTCCAGGTCCACCATTTGGCACTCAGATTTGGAAAGGGCTCTGTATTGGGTCTAAGCAGCTGACAAACATCCCAGCCCCTATACTTGAAGGCCCCAAAGTGCTACAGATGCGTCAGTTCATCCAGCACGAAGTCATAAAGAACGAGGTGAAACTAAAGCTGCAGATTTCCCTCAAGGTAACAGAGTCTGGATGACGTGATGCCTATCCCCCAAAGGATGGGGACATAGAAAGTCATTCCTGTTCATTTCCTGAAGAGCCGGAAATCATCCAGTTTTTACCACTATTTAGAATAACACTTGAACATTAGTCACCTAATAGAAGGTTAAAATGTAGAAGCTACTTAATGATTCCTGTATTAAGTTGCAGGAAGACCAAAATGTGCTGCTATAGTTTAAAAAAGAAAAGTTTTATGTATATTTTCTATATGGAAAATTAGTAGCCAGGCTGTGGTGGCACACGCCTTTAATCCCAGCACTTGGGAGGCAGAGGCAGGCGGATTTCTGAGTTAGAGGCCAGCCTGGTCTACAGAGTGAGTTCCAGGACAGCCAGGGCTACACAGAGAAACCCTGTCTCGAAAAAACCTTAAAAAAAAAGAAAGAAAGAAAGAAAGAGAGAGAGAGAGAGAGAGAGAGAGAGAGAGAGAGAAAGAAAGAAAGAAAATTAGTGCTCTCTGGAGAAAATGTAGACTCACACATTCATCTGATACTTGTTCATGGGTGAAAACAGTTGCTGCTTTGAAAATGATCTAAGACTTTATAAATATATGGCCCATTATGTTATCTTATCTATAGCATCTTCCTAAATTTAATTCTGGCAGCATGAACAGTATATGCTTTTTATGGTTATTTGCCCAAAGCCTAGCTTGAGAAGAGGATCAGTGCTGATACATAATTGATCTGCTGGAGGCCTGCTCTCGCTGGGAGTGAGCTAAGGTGGAACAGAGAGTTGGGATGAAGGCGAAAGACTGATGATCGCTGCCCTTATAAACTTACTGCTTGTGCTTTAATAACCACTGGTTTCTTTCTATGTAACTCTCTCTTACTAGTTTGTGCTCATAAGCACTGATTTCCTTTCTCTCTTGATCAAGCTGGCCAGGCCAGAGGCTAGAAACTCATTAACTCTTTATGAAAAAAGAAAGGAAAATAATTAATTTTTTTACACTGGCAATATGTATAGACCCATGCATATTCTCTCTCTCTCTCTCTCTCTCTCTCTCTCTCTCTCTCTCTCTCTCTCTCTTTCTCTCTCTCTTTCTCTCTCTCTCTCTCTCTCTCTCTCTCTCTCTCTCTCTCTCACACACACACACACACACACACACACACACATCTGGTTGGACCAGATCACCTTGTCTCATCAGCTCCACGAGTGTTCATGCAAACTTACATACACGCACCTATACTCAAAAAATATATAAATATTTGGTGGATGGAGCAAGCTCCATTGAGTGAGCACCAATGCAGAAAAAAAACTCACTCATTCTGGCTAAAAAAGAAGTTCCAACCTTTATTGATCAGAGAAAGAAAAAGCTTCTACCTTTTCATTGCTGAAAGTAGGAAAAAAAAAAAACTCCTAAGTAAGAACAAAAACCTTGAAGTAAGAAAAAGCTTCATCCTCTTTATTGCTGAAAGAAAAAGGCTTCTACTCCCTTATTGTCCTTCTGAGTTCTTATACTTTCTCAGGATAAGTGATCACATTGTTTTTCAAGCATCATTACATCCCAAAAGCAAGTTTGAGATATAAATTCAAATCATAAATTGAATAAAGAGTTACAGCAGAAATGTTTACATGTATTCCATTATGATTAGTATCAAACTAAATATTCATTATCTATTATCTAGCTTCATGTTCATTGAAAGTTTAGAGCAATAATTTTTATGTCCTAAATTAGCATGGCTTTACCAAGAAATAAATCATCTGCCTTGTGTCTCACTAGTTTTGAAGTTTTGTATGGATAATATTTTCTGTCCTTTTACTTAACAATAAATTGTCCATTCCCAGTTTATTACCTTTAGTTGTCAGATAATGGTTTCACAGCTAACCTACAAGGAATATTTTCCCTGATGGTAAATTTTTTTCCAAGCCTGTTTTCCTATCCTAGAGCAATTAACCTGTGATACATAAAGGTTTACAGAGCCTTGACTGCACTTTCATACTACAGAGGGCTCAAAATTACTTACATACATTTAGGAATTCAATAGAATCATTATTATTAGGAATTATGAAATCATCAATTTGTCTATATAGCATTACCACAAGAGATGGGCTAAACTCTTAGATGGGTGGGCTAATGCCCAGGCATCATTAGAATATGAAATAATGACAGGAAAGGCATATATCAGCAATAAGAATCAATTCTGATATGAGACTTCTGAAGGCCCTGCAATTCAGAGTTTACCAATTACAGCCATGCAAAACAGTGGGCCATCTCCAGAAAACTCACCTGTATGTCTTTAGTCTTTCCTAGATGTCTCCTGACAATTAATCAAATATGGGGAAGGAGTATATTTCATCTAGAAGCAAAGGCATGAACTAAGTGATGTATACAGACGATACTGAGAGACCTAGGAATCATCTACCCAGTTTATTCATTTTAGTGAAAGGATGCTGAGGCACCAAGTTAGAGGCAAGGCCCTCCTGAGGTCCCTGTGCAGTTCTCTCCTATGCCTTTAAAGCTTTTGTTGTGAGCACATCAGCACTTTGCTTATTATTATTATTATTATTATTATTATTATTATTATTATTATTATTCTACTGAGAAAAATATTTTCCCAGTGCTTGACCAGTTAACTGTGTGTTGAGAGGTGTGAACTCTTTAGTCCTTCTGTAATATTTCCAGTTGACACTGATTGTGCCAGTGTATTTTTCTGCCTGGTTCTTGATTCTTACCTGTTTTATTGATTCTCCTGACCTAGGACTATATAAACCACATCCTGAAGAAAGAAGATGAGCTACAGGAGATGACAGTCAAGGACTCCAGAACAGAAGAGGAGAGGGGCAACGCTGCGGATCTCCTCAAGCTGGTTATGGTGAGAGGGTGTCCTACAGACCAGTGTTTTCTCTACTGTCTCCCTGTCAGGTGCTTCCATGCAGAATCCACATGGGAGAAGCCACATGAGATTCCTGCCAAGGCTTTGAAGCATTTGCTTCATCCACACCATGGCTTATTTCTGTGGTAATTGCATTATGGATTTCCTGAATTTTCCAAATATATCTTCCTTTGGCTCTTCCTTTACTCACATATAATTCTGAAGATCCTCAAATAAAAGATAGGTAGATAGATAACAGATAGATAGATAGATAGATAGATAGATAGATAGATAGATAGATAGATAGATAGATATTTTTTACTTTGAATATGTATTATTAATTTTACATTAAGAAATTAATGTTCATTGAAATACTGAATAACTTAATGAATATGAAAGAAAAGGAAAAAAGTAATTTCTATAAAGTCAAATGACTTCTATTCTTAGAAATTTATTACATAAGGAGCAACAAAATATTCAAATAAATTGTGTATTGGTATTTAAAACGTAAATTCACTTTTTGTCTTTTCCACGAGTCAAATTGAGCACACAGAGAATGCTTCTCAATAAACTCTTTCCACATGTAATACAATTAACCTCGAGTAATTCCAACCTTCGTTTCAGTCGTTCCCTAAGATGGAGGAAACTACGAAAAGTCACGTGACTGAAGGTAACTGGGATTTAATATTTTTCTGCGTTCTATCCAAGGTTTCAGAGGACTTCTTAGATATACCTGCTTGTCATTCCGTATACCACAGCAAATCCTCTTGTAGTCACCTCTGCTCTCGTACTGGCCATGCTGTTTTGCAGTGATTTATATTTTCTTTCCGCCCTGAAAACAGTGATCCCCCACTTAATTCATCTTTAACTTTCCTTTGTTGAATAAAAACACTGATATTTGACTTTCTTATCGACTTCAACTCCATAGGAAATGGCTAGGAGTTAGCAAGGACCCAGGGACCAATGGCCCCGTGTGCACGCACATGGCTTCCAAGCACGTGCACACACATTGCCCACACCTTGCTCTCTCCTACACTATATAACACAAACAGTTACTCTCAAAGGGGCTCCCCTTGACCCAACAAATGTGAACATATCAGAGCAACAGCAAAACTCCAGAGTTTTGCTGGGGTTTTGTGTTCAGCTATGTGGCAGAGGCCCCAAGTTGTCTGTTGTGGGTTTCACTGAACCCTCAGACATGTTTGGTGCGTCTTTCACAGAATTGACTTATGCTCTTGTTTTGTTGTTACTTTTGCCATTGTTGTTTATCTAGATTTTCCCCTTATTAAGATTTCATAGTATAACAAAGTGACATGTGACCAAACGCGATGGACAGCTACCTCTTCAGATGGCTGTTATGAAAGAGGCCATCACAGTCTCTAGTACTCCTCTGTCCATATACCCTGTTACCACACTTGTATGAGATGGCCCCTGCAGGAGAGCTGCCAGTGAAATACAAAAGGCCTTGTTTAAACTAAATTTTTGGTAAATAACAATCTGTATTAATAGTATATCCCACACTTATTCTTTAGAAAATGCATTTAATTAAAATGCAAATTTTATTTACCTTGTATTTGATCTTATAAACTTACCATGGGTCATTTTAGCTTGTAAATTTTAGCCCAAGAAAACAGGCATGTGTGATGGAGACAAACCTATAGTCACCCAATATTAATGGTTAAACAAACTATATTTCTCACATTGATGCAGGAGAGAAACAGCATACTGAAAACTGATTCCAATGGTTACCAATGGTGATCATGAAGTCAGTGTCTCCTACTGTATTTCCCAAAATGTTTAAGACTGTTCCTACAAAAGCATGAGTTTTGCAATAAAACAAGTTTGAGTATTATTTTACATTGTCTTACTTCTTGCAGATGTATAACACACATAAATTAAAAGGTACAGAAAAGTCTCCCAAGAAGAAAACTTACTTACCCTTGTCTAAATCAGTGTTTTCTAAGTTTTCCTGTCTTGAGCAGGTATCCTACTCTTTCTTTGAAAAAGTGACATCTCACTGATGCTACGTGCTCTAGACAAACTCTAAGCAACATTGTCCAAATTCTTAAAATATATGATATTCAGATCTTTAGAACTTGGTAGCGGGTATGTGTTTAAAGAAACAATTTCAGTATGCTGGCTAATCTGTTTTAATATGAGGGAAATCAGTTCCCTGACACACAGCTCCCCCAGCGCCATAGGGCAAGCACATTGTGATGCATTTACATCTGAGTCCTAAAGATGACATTCACTAACTGACATCCCATGGACAGCAGGATATCTGATTTCTGCACGCTACAGCTGGAGTGCAGAAATCCTCCAAATCAACTAGTAAATTAAATGTGGGCTCTTGAAGAGATTGCGGATCAGTAATTATGTAAGGAAGAAATGTTATAAAGAAGTCAGCATGAAAAATTACATTAAATTAAAAATAAAAATAAAAGAAATCGATACTAACACTAATGTGTTATGTTTAAAGTTGCAGCCCACCTAACAGATTTATTCAAGCAATCTATGGCTTCAGCTCCAAAATGTTCACCAGACAACTTCTCTAAAGATTTCTTAGAAAAGAAGTGGGGGTAAGCTATGCTGGACATCTGTTCTAGTTAGTGCTGGCACACGATAGGGTATGGAGGGATGCGGGAATCATCACAGCCCTGCTCCCAGTATACAGTGTTTGAGAGCACTGAGTCTTCACCGTGTTTTGCTTCTTTTCACATAGGAATGTGTCACAAGGAAAGAGCTGGAGAGAAAAGCTGAAGCAACAGAGGTAATTCTACCCTGGTGTACACATAAGGCCGTGAGAAGAGTTGTGGAATCTTAGAGTTCTGTAGGTTACCAGGTCCCACAGGTTCCCAGCCGCTGCTTCAACAAGCCAAGGTGGCAGGCAAGGCAGCCTGTTGGGCTGTTAGGTAGATCCTTCTCTCCTGCAGTAGGACTCCCTGGGTTCTCTCTGGGCTTCTGGTAATCCTAATATACTCATAAACATTTTGGGACTTAGTCACAAACAGTCAGGATTCATGTTGTCTGCTTTAGAAATGTATCTGGAACAGCTTAATACTTCTTTTCCCTCCAGTCTGAGCTTAAGATTTTAACTCCAGTTTTCTATCCATAAAGGAAGCCAAATGTGTTTCTATCTCTGTGGTGGGTGGCCGCTGGTACACAGGGATTGCTTCTTTCAGCAATATCAACTTCATTAAGGTATTAGGGATACATTTTAGAATAACTGGAAAATGGAACAATAAGACCTATTTTTCATTTACAAGGTTGAACTGGAAGGAGAATGTTGTCTATAGTAGAAGAAAACCTTTTTGTCCTTACACATCTTAGGTCCCTGGCTGAGATTCCTATAACAAAAGACAAACTGGTCATAGAAAATAATATGGATTTATTTAAGTTTTATATGAGACAGGGGATGTCATTTAAAAAATGAAAATCTAAAGAAATGACTGGGTCTGTAAATCTATATGCTCTGTCTGATTAATAGCCAAGAATAAATATAGTGTGGTGAAAAGTATTACCTAATATTAATAATCTTAGAGAGATCAGTGTGGTCTGGATAGAGATGCCCCTTCCCTCTTCATACAGGGAAAACAACTCTCCCACGAAGGTCTGGAAATCAGATTCAGAGAAAGGCTAGAAAAAAACCCTTCCTAGGTTTCACGGCTTAGACACAATGTATGAGGGATTGTTGGTGGAGAATGAGACTGGAAGCTCAGGGGACAACAGGAGATAGTGACTTGCTTTTTTTGTTTGTTTGTTTGCTTGCTTAATGTACTTTTAAATTTTATTGCCAATCTCAAAATTGCTATATCTGTAAGACAGTGGACATGGCAAATAAAAGTAAGAACACCATTATGATCCAACAATGATGAGAATCGTATGATGGTGGAGATTTTACGTTCTTTGTCACTTCATGCATGAATTTAACACATTCTGGCTACTATTTTGCCTGTATCCCTCTTATGCCTCTCCCACCTCTCCTAGCCTCCTTCCCCCCTCCCTGCACCTTCTCAGATTCGTGACTTTGGTTTGTTGTATGACTCATTTGGTTTAATCAGGGCTGTCTATGCGATTATTTGCTGGATTGTGAATGGATTGGGGCAATCTATTGGAGCCTGAGAGGGTCATTAGCTGGTACACAAGTGAAGGCACCATCTCCCCTTTCCCCAAGTCTAATAAGCAAGAATTCGGAGCCCTGAGTCCCCCTCCATCCTTGTGCACACATATAGAATGACCAAGGCTCTGAGGACATACTCTTTTAGCCTCTTTTGAGTGCTGTGGTTATTCATGAGGTACTCACAATTTTTTTAATTAAAATATTCATAATTCAAATGTCAACTTGTGGGTGGGTGGTTAATGAGGACCAGGGAAGGTGAGGCTCATAATTTACTGTGTGGCATAAAAAGAAAAAATGTTGGGAACAAGAAATGTGGGCAGAGTATGAGGAAACTAGCATGTCAAGAATACAGAAGGTGCACAGCAAATATGAGGTCAACAGAAGAATCACCACTGAGACTGGACCAAAGGAACGTAACCCTCTCCAATGCCAGGTTCATTGATTCCAGACTCAATGAACAACCCCCAGACTGCCATACTTGAGGGGGAAGCCCAGTGAGGCAAGAGAGAGAAGGTATTGTGATGGCAAACTAGACTTGTTTAAATCCTCACAGTCCTTCAAGGCATGCAGTCTGTGAACGGTCACAGAGTCAGCATGTCTAGAGACAGCTAAAGTATGATTTCTTGGTGGAATCTACTATACTGACTGGTTGTTTCCCTTCAGGGATTCAGTTTGCTTATCTATAAAATATGAAGCACATCAGCCTAGGTGACTGCTTAGAAGACGCAGTTGTCAAGATCATGAGCTTAAAGATGTATATAACCTAGCTTGTCACTCATCCCGACTCTGTATTAATTATGCTACAGAATACATATCTAGTCTTGAGGGGTTTACTATAAGATAGAGATAACAAGGCTCACCTGAACCCCAGTTTAGATCTCACTGACCTTACCTGTGTGTTGCCTCCCAGAAAAAGCATTCTGAATTGGAAGAGCCAACTCAAAACAGTATGGGTTGCCCCTTAATTTCCTAACAGCCTCTTGGACTTAGCTCTTTGTATTGTGTGGTGGCTGCTGCTGCTACTGAAATTATGGAAGCCTGTGGCTATCACTTAAACCCCAGAGAACTTCACAACCTCAAAAACATTCATCCACTGGAGGGGCACCTTGGCTTTAGACATTTGAGATCAACTGGCATTGTTAGTCCCTGTCTCACAAGAATCTGGTTTTCAAAAGAAGAAATGTAACAATGGAAGCCTGAAATGAGCACCCCACTCACCAGTTAGAGAATTAGATGGAGCACCCCTTTCATCCCAGTACCAGGAAGGCAGAGGCAAGTGGGTCTCCATGTGCTCAAGGCTAAGTCGGTCTATAAAGCTAATTCCAGGCCAGCCAAGGCTAAATAGTGAGTTCCTATCCAAAGGAGGGGGAAATGTCTATCCAGTTTTTTCCTTCTCAATTTTCCCATCAGTGGTTGTAATGATTTCCAGTGGAATTTAGAGCGAAAGCACAAGCAAAATAATTTTTCCAATGTGTTTTGTGTGTCTTCTCTTGCATATCATTGTGGAAATGTGAACCAGGGAAAATATTGAGAAAACACAAAATTATCTAATGCAAATTAAGACAAAAGAAGTAACGCCTTATTTTAAGTCTGAATTGAGCCCGTTATTTAAGTCACAGGTAATTAGATGTAATTCATAATAATTTATTCTGGATAAAATAGTGTATTATATGTTCAAATGTAAACTCTTTCCTGATACTGTGTGCCTATTGCAACAATGTGACCAATGACTCTCACACTTCAAATCTGTGTTTGCACAAGCACACATGATAAAATCTCTACCCGTGTGTGACTGTCACTCTCTTCTCTCCCTTGCATGTGACCATTAATCATTCTGCCTCTTACCTTCTAAGCTCTTCTTTGAGCCAAGTACTCTCTGTTGCTGATTAACCAGCTGATAACAAGCTCTATCTTAGTTAGGGCTTTACTGCTGTGAACAGACACCATGACCAAGGCAACTCTTATAAGGACAACATTTAATTGGGGCTGGCTTACAGGTTCAGAGGTTCAGTCCAATATCGTCAAGGTGGGAGCATGGCATCATTCAGGCAGGCATGGTGCAAGAGGAGCTGAGAGTTCCACATCTTCATCTGATGGCTGCCAGAAGACTGGCTTTCAGGCAGCTAGGAGGAAGTTATTAAAGCCCACACCCACAGTGACACACCTACTCCAACAAGGCTGCACCTCTAAATAGTGCCACTCCCTGAACCAAGCATATTCAAACCACCATAAACTCCAATTTGAAGTTATATTTCATTAGAATTTTCTCAGCCATCAACTGTTAAAACACCACTAACTTATTGCAAGTTCTTAGAAGCCCACAGATGCTGAACGTTTTCCTCTTCCATGTGAGTCCATTCCTATGACCCTAGCTGCACACTGGCCTGCCCCTCATTGCCCCTCGATGAAACCACAATGCCAAGTGAACACTTTCATGTGTGCACAACGCCCTGGAGTTCTTGAAATTTCAAAATACTATTATTAATCAGAGGAAGTTCCCAAAATCATGACTAGTTAACAACACCCAGAATTCTGTTTCTCTTGCAGAATTTTAGTTGTCAACCTCACCTTCAGGGTCTTGTCACCACTGCCCATCATCTTAGCTAGCATATCTGTGACAGTTAACATAAAATAAGTGTGTATCTGACATAAGTCTTGTGGCTTTTCCCTTAAGTATGATTATCTGGAGAAGCTTTCCAAAAACCTGCCTCCTTTTACAAAGAAAAATGAGGCTGAAACCAAGTCAGATGCTATTCCGGATCTTCACTCAGGTAAGATGTTAATATGGTACCCATGCTTATCACCTGGACTGAACTGACCCACACCCAATACAGCCCTTTAAGATGTAACTGGTTCTCACATCTGTTATCTCAGTGACAGCTGGTAAGCAAATTTGCTATTGGCTGCATGCTACAAATATGTTGGAGTTATATAAAGAGAACAAGATGTAAGTTGAATTTCAGATCCATTATTTGTGCCTAAAACATTTGAAAGATCAAACTAACCACAGGACAAATGAGAGGTTTTGGTGAGACTAGAGAATTCACACGGTCTCAACATAACTCACGTGCTTGTTAATTACAAGTAAAGTAAATATTCACGACCCACAAAAATACAGCATTTTATACCTTAGCCAAGTAGTTAAATTTTTATCAAAGGTAAGACTTCCTACCATCGAGAGCCTTCCTCACAGAGTTCAGTGTACACAATAACTCTATTAAATTCACGTCAAAAATCCTTAATCTGAATCCAACCAAGGGAACGTAATTGACAAATGTGTACCAGTCAGTAGACATTATACAATACAACTGGCTTGGTCTCTCCAAACAAGTCAGGGTCAGGATGTATACGTTGTTCAGTCATAGAACCCCTGGCTAACAGGCACGTGACCTTACGTTTAGTACCTAGCACCACACACACACAATCAGAGTCAGTATCATGAAACCAAAAAGGTGGGACAGCTGTCATTCAAAAGAGACCATATGACATCAAAACATCATGTAACCGACCAAAGGTAGAAATGCGCAAGTTTTATTAGGGAACTGTATATCAGAGGACGTGTTGGAATTGTTCATTTCTTAGGTATAATAATGGAGCACGGAGACAAAAGAGAATGTCTGTATTCTCAGCAGATGCGTGCCGAGAGGCCGAGAGGGTTGACATTGAAATGGAATGTAGCCTTTCTTCTCAGTAAGCTGAAAAGTGAGGAGACCCAAGGAGAAGAACTTTGCACTGCGTAATGTTATACCTTCAGTCCATCCACCCCGAATGTGCATGGTCAAAAAAAGAATGAAATTTTTAACAGAGCTTGCAAAGCAAAGATTGGGCTAGAAAAACCACTTGTGATTGTGGTGAGGAGAGATCGGTGATCCTGAGCTGATGGTTCTGAGTTATCAAGCTCACCACAGCCCACTCTTTGAAAGGACCACCAGCTTTCAAGACAGTCTTTAAGCAGCTTTATATCTATTTGCCTTCCCAATCATAAGTATATTTAATTTTGTTTCACACTGTAACTGTTTCTTAAAGATACATATTCTAATGAAGAGATGCATTTTCACAGTAATGAATATGTTGGAAATCATTTTTGTTTGGCAGGTAAAGGCAGAGGCAGATGGCTTAGCCTCTTGGTAACACAGCATGGTAACAGCCCCATCTGGTCCTTCTGCCCACAAGATCCAGCCAGCTCCTAGGGAGTATGCACTCTGCAGACACTACCTTGTTTGTTAGTGGCAAGCCAGGATTGTATTATGAGGACTCTCTCAATGATATGCTCATAGGGAGTCTTTTTCAGGAGAATGGGGAGGTACCCTGCTCATTGAGAAACACATTGTTCAGTGTTGTTTGTATAAGTGTCAGTTGTCTCTGTGTCATTGGCCATAATGTAACTTTCATTGTTTTGGGCTTTTAGATTCTACACTGACTGTAGTTGCAGAAAAAGAAGCCTCAAATACATGTCTCCTTCCAAACCAGGAGGTTGCTGAGAATATCCAAGCGTCTACTAGCCAAAAAGAAACTGAATATGTAACCAAATCTCTCCAGACCTCTTCTTCCCAAAACCAATATGAAAATTTAACAAAATATCTCAACGAGTCTGATAGTCAAAATCAAACTGAAGTTGAAACCAAAGATACCAAGGAATCTGCTGGCCAAAGCTTCATTGAGAAGTTTAAAAAATCTACCAAGAAGTCCGCTAGCCAAAACCAAATTGAAAATCTAATAAAATCTACCAAGGAGTCTGCCAGCCAAAGCCACATTGAAAATGTTGCCAGACCTCCTACTGAAGGTAGGTACCATTGTTTGCTTTCTTTCTCTCACAGGTTCAAAGTAAATGTTTTATGTCTTCAGAATGCAGGATCCTCCATCTTGTCTCCAGCACTGAGATTTCAGGCACATGCTGCCATACCTAGCATTTTACATGGCTGCTGAGGATCCCAGCTCGGGTCCTCATGTGCAGGAAATGCTTCACTGACTGACCCTTCTCCCTGGCATCACACAGTTTATATATTTATATTATATATATTTATAATATATGTAATTACATGTGTGTATAATTTATAGAGTAAAAGGTTACTCAGACATGGGGGAGGGGAGGTGGCACTGATTGCTCCCCTAGAAGACTTGGATCCTATTCCAGTTTCAAGGTGTCCAACACCCTCTTCTGGCTACCTTGGGGAACAGGTATTCATGGAGTACACAGACATACATGCAGGCAAAACACTCACACTCATAAAATTTGAAAAAGGAGACGTTACACCTACTTGAGAAGCTGAGGCAGGAGGATTGTAAGTTTAGGCCAGCCTGGACAACATAGCAAGACTGTGTATCCAAAGAAAAAGAACTCACAAAGACATAAAAGATACTTGTGCTAGTTGTGACCACGTGAGCCTGTGAGAAGGGAAGGAACAAGTAGGAAAAGGCAGGAACAGCCAGCAAATGACAGAAACGGTGCAGGAAAGAATCATCAAAGAGTTGGATTAGTACAGTCAAAGTAGGTGGGCAGAGGAGATGGCTCAGTGGGTAACCTGCTTGCCTTGCAGCATAATCCCTGAGGTCAGTCATCCAGAAACCTATATGTGAAGAGCTGCATGTGACAGTGCATCCCTGTCATTCCAGAGCTGTGGAGGTAGAGGTAGGAGGATCCCGGAGCTTGCTGACCAGCAAATCCAGCCAAATTTGGTAACCCTCCAGTTCAGTGAGAGACCCTGTCTCAAGAGTTAAAGTGGAAAGCAGTTGAGGAAAATATCCAACAGCAACGTCTAGCCTCTGCATACCTGTGCACATGCACACACACACTTTACACACACACACACACACACACACACACACACACAGATGAATGTGGACATATACATACAACATACACACATACAGAGAAAAATGGTAAAAAAAAAATAATAATTACTTGAAAATTATCACTAAAGTGAGCCATTAGGGCTGGTCAACTGAATGGATATTTGAGAAAGAAAGAAGAATCAAGGTTGATCCAAAAGTTAGCTTATGTAACATGCTGTGGGGCAAAGAATTTCTAGTGATTCTGTCTCCTTTTCTCCCAGGCAAAAATCATGATATGCACATGGCTATATATATATGTGTGTGTGTGTGTGTGTGTGTGTGTGTGTACATATATATTATATCATATATATGATACATATTATATATATTATATATATGATACATATATATATGTGTATATATATATATATATATATATATATATATATATAATATACATGAACTTCTTGGTGTAGCACACAGGGCAAACTCCTCCTCACTGGGAGTAATCATATTGTGAGAAGTTAACTAGCATCCATTGAATAGAGCTGTTAGAAAGACTGCTTCCATGAAGAATGGTGGTCCACAGACAGCAGAACCCTAACTGCTGAGCTTCAACTCCAGAGATTCTGCTTACTTCTGATTGACAGCAGGACCTGTCTGACCTAGGTCCAGGAATCTGTTATTCCAGAAGCTACCCTGAGATGATGGTGCCCAGATAGGTTTGGTGTCCTGTGGAATCTGACTCACTGGGGTTCACATTCCACCTGACACTCATTACAGCTTCTTAGGCAATTTATCTTCTGAACATCAATGTTCCTCATCTGTAAAGAGGCAGAGAGAGAGAGAGACAGAGAGAAAGAGACAGACACAGGGAGATGGGGAAGGGAAGGAGGGAGACAGACAGACAGAGAGAGAGAGAGAGAGAGAGAGAGAGAGAGAGAATCTATAGCTGTATTCACTGAAACTTCTTAATTTTTAATGAGAAAACTCAAAGTCAACTAAAAAGGGGAGAGGTAGTGGATTTACTCCTGTTCAAAAGCAAACCAGAAAACAGGCATCAGGGGCAGCCCCACAGATAGCCACCTCTGGCTCCAAGGCAAGGCAGCCCACAAATTCGGGTCTGCTAGCTTGTTTGCCTTCACATTCTCCCTGTCTTCCTTTTGTCCCACTCTTGTCTCACTTTGGTCTGATTCTCACCCACAAAGGGCAGTTCATTCCCATGCAGCAGGGATCCTGACCCTAGAGGCCCACATTTCCAACTCTTCTAGTACAAAAGTCAATAGGCAAAATGGCAGTGTCTCCATCAACTTTCACAGAATTATCCAGGAATAGGCCTTATGGCTCTGCTTTGGACATGTGCAGTTCCAATGACACAAACCAGAATGCCATGGTCCCAGATGCTTGTAGGGTAGAAGTGCAACTTCAAGGGGGAATAGCTGGCACACTGAGCACACAGGCTAAAGGGTCCCCTTCAGCCCCCTCAAGCCCCTCACAGCATGCTAATCCCCCCCTCAACCCCACCCATAACCCCAATCCTCTCAACCCCTCCACCGCTCCCCATGGCAGCTCAATGCTCTCAGGGCTCTCACTTGGATGGTTTTACAAGGACAAAATGTCTCTGTAGAACTAGTTCTTAGTGTGGTACTTGCCTGTAGATCACACTTGCAAGGTGATCCCTGCTTTGTGATTTGAATTCTGCCCTCCAGTTTGTATATATGTGCCTGTGCGTGGTTGTCTGATACTTACTTGTGTACAAGTATCTTCAGAGGAAAAAAATGGGGTGGGGGAGAGGTGTCAGAGTCTTGGAGCTGGAATTACAGGTGGTGGTGAGCTATCCCACATAGACACTGGGATCATCTAATTAGATCCTCTGGAAGAGCTGCAAGTGCTCTTAACCGTCAAGCCATCTCTCCAGCACCCCCTCCCCAACAAAAGATGTTTAAATAGAATGATTTCAAAAGAATTTTTAGTTCAGCCCTCCTGAATATTTGGAGCAAATATAAACAGCTATGCTTTGTGGGTTATTCACTTCTGCACCCACCTTCAAATGACTGAGAGGGGAAAAAAAGTTACCAAGCTAAGGATTCAAACCTCTGGTTTCATCCATTTATTATTACTATGCCATGTTTTAGAGCTATAGGAATTGGAATAGAGCTGACTTTTCTTAAGGTGGGGCCCCTTAGTGGCAGGAAATCTTTCAAAGTCAGTCTTTCACTAGCCACCCTTGCTAACTTAATGGAAAGGATCCTGAATACCAAAGTGTAAGATGAGTTGGTCATAGGGAAGTTACCTGAAAATGTGGAATTCATTTGTTTAACGGTGCTACCACCACCTGCCTGCCATCTCAGAGAAGCTAAAAGGAACAGAGAGAGGCAATGTTCATAGAACTACCTAGAAGAATGAACGAATGGAAAATGAGGATGAATGAAAGGTTTTATTTCTTTAAATATGTCCTTTAAGGCTTAAAGACAGGGCTGGAGAGATAGCTCAGCCTCCAGAAGATCCAGTGCTGCCTTCTGGGCTCTGGGACACCTGCACACACACACACACACACACACACACACACACACACACATACACACACACACATACACACACACGCGCGCGTGCGCATACACATGCACACACATACCATACACTAACAATTGTACACACATAAACACATCCATATGCACATAAGTAATAAAGTAGTATATTAACATATTATTATATAATAGTAAAGTAAACAGTAATTACAAAGAAAGGGATGACTGGAGAAGTTTCCAGCCTGGTCCATGCTCTTCTCTGTTCTAACAATACCTCAGATGTGTTCTAACTTAAACTTGTTCTCTCATAGAACCAGACATTTTTATGCCGATCAAAATTCCAACCCAGTCACTGCTGCAAGATGTTACTGGACAAGCAAGAAAGGAGAAAGTGAGGTTACCTCATTACTTGATGAGCTCCAAGCCCAAGTCTCACCCTCACGCCAAGGTAACAGAAATACTTGGGCAAGTCTCCCAGGGCATTCTGTGCAATTGAAATGCTTTGAGATTCATGCCAGTTCTGTGCCCTACCATTCCTTCACAGGAGCACAAAACATGAAGTGCTCTACTGCCATCAGCTCGAACCAGCTTCTGAGTCTCACCAGCTTGCTGGCAGGTCCCTGGGCATGGTCACTTTGTGAAGAATAATTCAGGTGCTGTCTGTCTTTTACAGGCATTATTATTGGCCTTCCTTCTGCTTGTTAGCCAGGGCTATGCCATTTTGTAAAGTCGCTCCATTCTGATTAAATAGTGATAATTCCTCAAACTACAGTCTTTAATGTTTGCAAACCTAAAAACACTTGTTCTTGAACCTTGCCCTCTCTGCCTGTGCACCCTCACTTAAGGACAGCCACTAGGGCTGTCTCTTGTCACCTGCTATTCTTTCAACACTGCCTGGGCACTCCTATGAACTGCCAACCTTGGGCCAAAGAGAAAGAAAACTTTATGATCTTCCCACCTAACCACGTCCTCTGAAACCTGTAAGAAGGGACCCGCTACTCTGTCACACGTTAGATATCTGAAGTAGCATAAAGTGACAAAAGACAGAAAGAATCCAGAGTCTGACTTCAACAGACAAGACTGTGTTCACTAACACACACCATTAGGAGAAGCCTCTCTCCTTGGGGAATAAAAGGAGTTTGCAAAGAAAAAAGCTAGCTGAAACCTGTTATAGGGGTACAGGGAGACTTGGAATTAGGGGAGTTGATGTGGCTCTGGGGGCTATGTGTGGATTTGTCGTCTGCTGGAATTGTCTGCTTTAGGGAAGACAGATCCTCTTGGGAGACAGCTGTCTTTGCAAACATTTCTCTCTGGGTTGTGGCTGACCAATAAGGTTGGACAAGGTCAGCTGTAATCTCATGGGAATCCTGTTTTAAAGCTGAGGCTCTTTATCTATGTGGGCCTGAACTTTTCTCCAAGCTCTCCTCTTGGTGCTGTCAGCCTGTCTGTCTATGGCATTAATAACTCTTCTGATAATCTCCTACCTCAAAGGAGGACTGTACCCCTGAACCTAAAACCCAAGACCATTCACTTAACGAAGCTTAGGATAACATCCAAAGACCTTGAGCTGACACAAAGTATGGTCTCACGTTATTGGAAATAAAATAATAAATTCAAAAGTTTACTGGAAATGAGGCAGTTTTCAATATATAATTCTACATAATGAGATGCCAGCATAGAAAAGAAAAAGAGGAGAGAAAACTGGCTGGCATGATAATCTGGTAACAGTGGTTTTTAAGGTTGCCATCCTGTGTCACAGTCATCCTGCCCCACCTGCCCTATCATAAGAAATTCCTGTTCTCTTTCCCTATAGGTCAGGACATGCCCCTTTCCCAAATTCCTCACCTTGTTAGCTTAGGGTACAAAGCTTTAGCTGATAAATAATTTGAGACTTGAGACTTCCCCCTTTTCTGATCATGGGCTCAGTCATATTACAGACCTGTAACTTTCAGCTCTCAACGTTCTGAGACCAGTAAGCACACCAGCCAACACCCAAGGAGGGAAAGAGGCCCAGCACATCTCTTTCTCTATGACTCTGACAAGCACAAAGAGCACCTCATATTGAAAATGGACCATAGCAATCTATTAGTTAGAATGTTCCTCTTTCATCCTTCCCTGCCTAGCTTGCTCTCCTTTAGCCGTGGTGGGTTTCTCTCTTCTATCTGTCCTCACAGCCTTTTAGATAAAGTATTCCTATCAGCTCTGATAGGAATACTTGCTTATGCTCACAAGTAGAAAAAAAAGATTATCCTTTCTTTACTTCCATGGCACACGCTGGCCATCACCATGGTGTTGCCATGTTACAGTTGAGTCATCATGTTGCCGAGCATATGTAACTGATAATCACACTTGAAAACTTAAACGTGCATATGTAGTATATACAAGTCTGTTAGAGATGCAGACTCGAGTCTCTAGGTCTGATCTGTGACAGAAGAGTCTGCAGCTTAATTACTGGGTGATGTCACTGATAGGCAGAGACCAGAGGTTTCCTGTGTGTCTTCCTGATCGGCAGCGTTGGCAACACCAGAGAATGTCTTAAATGCAAAACCCTCCCCACACTAGACACAGAGAGTGTGAAACTCAAGGAACAGGAGCAGTAACCTTGAGTATTCTGGAAGATTCTGCAGAAATCTAACCAATCCTGGCTAGGGACTGCCCCAGAGGAAAAAGCATGGACCTAAGAATCAGGCAAACCTGGGGTTGAAACTTTTCTACTTAAGCATTCAAACAAATGATTTTTCTTTTCAACTCTGAACTTGGACTTTCTTTTCTTTAAAGCAAAACCTAAAATATTTCTATAAGAATATTGTCAGGATTACACGAGACTGTACATATGTCTTCCGTCGGCCAAGCAGTCATTCTTTTCTGGTGTCAGTAGTATTTTCTTTAACCAAAAATTCTCCTTCTCTCTTTTGTCCATGTCTCTTGCTCTACAAAGGTAGAAGATTCAGTTGGGGGGAAAGTGAATACATCCTCCATTGCATCCGCTGCTATTTACAACCCAAAGGCATCCCCATTTGGGTTTCACCTTCTCCCACCATCGGTGAAATTTGGAGTGCTTAAAGAAGGACACACCTACGCCACCATCGTGAAGCTCAAGAATGTTGGCGTGGACTTCTGCAGGTGAGGCAAAGGCACCAGGTGCCTGCCTGTGCTCCTTTAATGCTTGTCTTTCCTATGTTAATGACCCGTAACTGAACTATAATGACATCTTGAGTTTTGAATAATCACATCATTTATTTCTTTATCATTTCATCCATTCTTCAACAAGTCGGTGTAGACTGGACTCTGATAATGTGATAGCTGCTTCCATGCCTTCTGTAAGTCATTACTCATGCTTCAGTCGAAGCCACATAACTCTGGATCTAACCTAGCAAATGCTAACAATTTGTACAAGCACTTCGATAATTAATACTCAGGACTTGGAATGGTATGTCCTGATGTGCTCTCTTATTGCCATAAACGCCATGACCAAAAGCAACTTGAGCACGTAAGGCTCGATTCCAGCTTGTGGTTGTATTCTGCTGTGAAGGGAAGTCAGGGCTCTCAAGGGAAGAGCCTGGAGGTAGAAAATGAAGCAGAGATGATGGGGGAATCAGTGCTTACCAGCATGCTTTTTTATAGAACCCAGAACCACTGCCCAGGGTTGGCACCACCCACTGTGGGCTGGGCTTTCCTACATCAATCATTTATTAAGAAAATACCCCCACAGACTTGTTTACAGGCCAATCTGATATAGTTCCTCAATTGAAGTTCCCTCTTTCCAGGTATGTCAAGTTGGCAATCAGTATTTGCCATCACCCTATAATAATCACCAACTGTGACGACCTCAATAAGCATTTGTTTCTGCCTAATAGGATAAGAGCTCTCAAAAATGTTTTGCATATTTAAGAACTATGACAGATCATAGGACACATAGATATTTCAAAAGATTATTGCAGTGATGCAAGTAATTTTTGTGTCAAGAGCAGCCAGAATCTACTCAGTCTGCAGGAATCCTGTATATAATTGAGTTTTCCTGCCACCAGTCCTCACAAACATTAGGTCTCCAGACTTATTTGCAAAAGGACCTATTGTCCCTGGAATCGGAATTACAGGATGTAGTAAGACACTCAGTGAAGATGCTAGAACCAGAACTCAGGTCCTCTGGAAGACTGAGCAGTATTTGCTCTTAACCACTGAGCTACCTCTCCAGCCCTCGCTTTGTAGACTTTGACCTGTTTTCTCCTTCTGCCTTGATTCAACCCCTGGTAGCCACTCTTGTTCTCCATTTCTGTGTGTTTTAGAGTTCACATGAAAGTGAGGTGATATGTTTTCTAAGTCTGACTTTTTTCATTTACCGTGCTATCCTCTAGGTTTATCCATGCAATAGCAAAAGGCATGATCTCTTAGTTCAGGTTTGAATATCATTCCATTGTTTAGATCCACCGATGCTTATATTTTATCCACACATCTGTTGATGGGCACCTAAGTTGCTTTCCTATCTTAGATGTCATGAGTAGCACTGCAGGGTACAGAGCAGTGTTTAACCATACTTACAAGATGGAGTTTTAGTTCTTTTGGTTACAGTCCCAAAGGAGGGGTCGCCAGGTCCTGTGGCTGTTCAGATGTCCAATGTGTTTTATCTTTGGGTTTTCTCATAAAATACTCATCTCCTAATGGTTTTAATTTGTATTTGCCTGATAATTAATAATGTATACTTTTAATATGCTCGTTGGCCATTTTTATGTGTTCTATGGAGAAATGCTAATTCAATTCGCTCATTTTTACATCAGATTATTTAGTTTTTTTTCCACGACTGAATCTAATGAGTTCTTTATTAACTTTAAGTGACCTATCATAAACAAGCTTTGTCGTTATTTTTTCTGTGCTTATTGCTTGCTTCCAATACAACTTTACTTTGTTGTTACATTTGAAGTTTTTTACTTTGATAAATTACTACTTACTTAGTCTTGTTTGGGTCCTTGGCTTTTGATATGATAGCCAAAGTCACTGCCAAAGTCAATGTTGGGAAGACTTCTCCCCTTATGTACTTATCCAGGAATTTTATAGTTTGAAGTATATATTATATAGTTTGGTCTTTGTTTGTTTGTTTGTTTGTATCCCAAATGCTGCCCAGATGTCCCTCCTCCCAGAATCTCTCCTCCTATCCTCCCTCTCCTTCTCCTCTGAGAGGGTATTCCCCTGGTATCCCCCCAACCTGGAATATCAAGTCTCTGAAGGAGTAGGCACATCCTCCCCCACTGAGGCCAGACAATGCAGCCCTGTTGGAGAACAGATTCCAGAGTCAGGATACAGCTTTAGGGACAGTCCCTGTTCCATTTGTTGGGGGACACCCATGGAGACTGAGCTGCACATCTGCTATATATGTGCTGGGGCCTTGGTCCAGCCTGTGTATGCTCTTTGGTTGGTGGCTTAGTCTCTGAGAGCTCCCAGAGGTCCAGGTTAGTTGAATCTGTTAGTCTTCCTATGGGGTTCCTATCCCCTTCAGGACCTTCAGTCCTTCTCCCATCTTTTTCATCAGAGTCCCTGACCTCTGTTCAATATTTGGCTGTGGATATCTGCGTCTGTTTCAGTCAGTTGCTGGGTAGAGCCTCTCAGAGGACAGTCACGCTATGCTTCTGTCTGTAAGCCTAACGAAATATCATTAGTAGTATCCAGGATTGATTCTTACTTATGGGATGGGTCTCAAGTTGGACCAGTCATTGGTTGGACATTCCCTTACTTTCTGTTTCATCTTTGTCTCTGCACTTCTTTAGGCAGGACAAATTTTGGATCAAAGGTTTTGTGAGTGAGTTGGTATCTTTATCCCTCCACTGTGAGTCCTGGAGGTGTTTTCTTAATGGAAACTCCCTTCTTCACTCCTTTCTAGTAAGTCTAGCTTGTGTCAAGCTAGCATAAAACCAGCCAGCATACTCTACAAAGAGGAACCATTGTGGTTTGAAAGAGACTGCTGCACAAGCATACTGCTAAGTATTTAGTATCAGGTTTGTGTATTTTGCTTTTGGTTTTGCTCTTTTGGGGGCAGGCTCCAAGTATCTAGCATTGGCTGGTATTGAATGTACAGCAATTCTTCTGCCTCAGCTTCTCAAGTGCTGGAATTGAATGTGCTCCCATACCTTGTTTCTTGTGAGTATTTAGATAGTTTTCTTCCATTCTATGAACATAGGGCATCTTTGCATCCATTTCTTTCTTTCTGTGTCTTTCAGAGTGTTTTGTGGCTCTGAGTATATTGATTTTTTTTTTTTTTTGGTTAATTGTGTGGTTTTTCGGTGCTATCACATGCCAATTCATCTTCTCAATATTTTAGCTATCTTTGTGTAAGATAAAAATTCTATTGAAGGTTGACCCTGTACCAACAAACTTTATGCAATTTATTCACACTAGCAGATTTATTCCTGCAATATCTGGCTTTTAGATGAAGAGGCACTTTTACCTCCCCCTTTCCAATTTGCATGCCTTTTCTTTCTCTCATCTGATGGATGATGCTAGTGCTTTTCATACTATGGTGAATAGGACTGGTAAGTACATTTTGTGAGTACATTTGCCTTTCATCAGACCTCAAGAGGAAAGGCTTCAATCTCTTGGCCTTTTGTAGGAATCCTTACGTTGGGACACGACTTTCCCTCCATGCTTGAACCATTTAGAGTTTGTATTTATGAAAATACATCAGACTTTGTCAGATGCTTTGTGTGTGTCAATTGAGATGATCAGTTTTGATCTCTGGCTCTGTAAAGGTATTACACTGACTGACTTACACACACACAATTGACTGATACATAGCATGTCTTGATGTGCTATTAGGGGTTTCACATCTATGTCCATCAGTAAT
The DNA here is from genome assembly GCA_030674055.1 of Rhabdomys pumilio. NCBI lineage: Eukaryota > Metazoa > Chordata > Mammalia > Rodentia > Muridae > Rhabdomys > Rhabdomys pumilio. The sequence goes on along the minus strand of JANHMN010000001.1, from coordinate 54,455,367 downwards.
ATGTAGTCTTCCTGTGATTTTTTTTTTTCCCTAGCTTGGAACTAAGGTGGTGCTGGGTTGAAGCTGAAGTTGTAATGAACACTTATTTTTGCAATTTGAGATGGCCATGAGCCTAGGTGAACCAGTGGTGGAATGCTGGGAATTAAATGTGATTTAGGGATCAGACTGGCAGGGTATATACTTGCAATGGTCAATCTTCATTGGTCATCCTTATTCTGTACAGAGTCATGTAGGAGACACACTTCTTAGCAGGTTTGTGAGAACATTTTCAGAGAAGAGTCACCTTGGATATAGGAGCACCCACCCTACACACACACACACACACACACACACACACACACACACTGACTGACTGACTGAAAGGGATAAAAGAATAGAGAACAAATTGAGCATGAGTACTTGTCTTTCTTCTTCCCCAAGATGCACCATGACCAGCCATCTTATAGGCATGCCTCCTCCACTGTACTGGACTGACTGCATCCCTCAAGTGTGAGCCACAATGAACCCTTGCTCTTTAAGCTGCTTCTGTTAAGCATGTTGTCACAGAAATGGGAAAAGCAGCTAGCACAGGAAGCCTTGACTTAATCATCCGTCTAAGTATTATTTTCTGCCCAGGTGTTCCTTTTCTTCCTGACTCAATCTATGTGATGATTTGGTTTTTTTTTAAAGAAATACATTCAAATTTCATATGAGTTATTCTATTTGGCAGTGTATAACTGTTCGTGATAATCCTCTGTGACAGTTTTTATTTCTGAAGTTTCATAAACTTTCGTTTTTGTTTTTCTTTTTTTCATTTCCAGTTTTCTTTGGCTAGCTGAGAGCCATAAATTTTCTTTACATTTTAAAATAAAGTCTCAGTTTTATTGAGTCTGTTCTTTTTGTTAATTGTTGATTTATATTCTGCTCTTGTTTTTATCCTTTCTTTCCTTCAGCAAATTTGAGTTAGGCTTATTCCTTTTCTAGTTCCTTCATGTATAATCTTGGACTATTTAATTGAAATCTTTCTTCTTCTTTTTTTTTTTTTTTAACTTTTCAGGAATTTAATTAAGAATGCTATGAACACAAAACCACTGCATAAAATGGTTCTCCAAATCAATGAAGAAAATGAGTATATCAGGAAGGGAATTAATACAGAAATGTGTGTGGGGATATACACAGCCAAGAAAATGTGATCTTTCTTCTTTTTTAATTGTTGCCTGACACTGTTCCTGTGGAGACATGAACAAATGTCTACTCATCCCAGACGATGAACCAAAGTAAAAGCCTGCCCAAGTCCATCCTGGTGAAGCAGTAGGCTTTATTGGGGTTAATTACAGGAATTGGGTGATAGGTTAATTACAGGAATAGAAATGACTCAAAGACAATTACATCACCAAAGCTCACCTCAGCAGGGTTCACAGCTCACAAAACCTAGAAACTTGGAGAACATTGCCCATCCTGCAGGCTGCTCAGCATGTTGGGAAAGGTCTCTTTCGGAAAGTTCAGGTGGCCTGGGCCTCTTCAGGCAGCTCACCTGATCTCCACTCCTTCCAGGTGCCTTGGCTGATCTGAGCCTCTTTAGTCAGCTCAGTTTGTCTTGGAGTGTCCTTACTGATTATATATTCTTGGGGGTGGGGAGTGATCTGGTAAATCTGGTCAGGGTTAGGGATTTTTTGAGTCATTACTTCCTATACCACAAGCACTTTCCAGCAGGATGGACTATTTCACCTCCTTAAACCATCCTGGGTCTTAAGGAGCTTCCTCCAAGATGGAGGCTTGTTGCTGAGAGGAGATTGGCGCACATATCAATGCAGACATTTCTTGAGAAAAACCTCCCTCTTGGGTTCCCCTCTGCCCACCACAAGGTCTGCCTGCACCTGACTCCCTTCACCTGCTTTCTAGGCTCTTTTGAGTTTCCCTTCACTCTTCCAACTGCTTGTTCAGGAGCACGGGGCTTAAATTCTACAAAATTTTCCAGATTCTTTCTCTTTCTTTCCAGAGATTTTTTTTTTCCAGAGAAATCATTTCAGGCTACTGATGTCTGAAATGATACTAGATATTTTTATAATCATTTATTTTTTTAAAGACTTGTGTGTGAGTCATGCTAGGACAGGGAAGTAGGCTCAGATAGTTTAGTCATCCTGATAAGCCCTTAGAAACAGTGATCACAGGAGTAATCACGGGACTTTGGTTATTGCCTTGCTTGTTCTTTGACTATTTGTGTTTATTGTCTTGCTTGTTCCTTGACTATTTGCATCTATTGTATTGCTAGTTCCTCAAACTAGAACTGACCTTAATACTTGCATGTAATTAAAATGGTATAAAAGCCAAAAAAGGAAGAGGGGGGATGGAATAGGGGGTTTCTAGGGAGGGGTAATTGGGAAAGGGGATGACATCTGAAATGTAAATAAATAAAATATCCCAAAAAGAAGAAGAAGAAGAAGAAGAAGAAGAAGAAGAAGAAGAAGAAGAAGAAGATGATTCCACATGTGTTAGTGATGAATTTACATTTAGTTATTCTTAGATAGAAGCTTCAGTAAATATCTGCCAGATCCATTTGGTCAAAGACTGAATTCACGTCTAGAGCTTTTATTTTTCCCTCTCCAGTTGATCTACTCATTGTAGAAAGTGATACTGAAGTCTCTGATTAGTATTGTATTATTTTATTTATATGAGTACACTGTAGCTGTCTTCAGACACACCAGAAGAGGGCATCAGACCCCATTACAGATGGTTGTGAGCCATCATGTGGTTGCTGGGAATTGAACTCAGGACCTCTGGAAGAGCAGTCAGTGTTCTTAACCACTGAGCCATCTCTCCAGTGAGTATTTTATTGCTACATATTTTCCCTTTATTTTTATCAGTGTTTTCCTTGTATGTTTGAATTTTCTAGTCAGTAGACATCAAGTGGTAGACTGGCTGAAAAGATAAACCCGAAGTAAGATCTAGCTCCCGGTGCCTGTGATTGCCTTGTTTGTCTACCATTTGATATTTATATTTGTAATGTGTCAGTTAAGAACTTTTGCTAGCTAAAGGGAATAAAAAATAGAAAATGGGCAAAGAAATTACAGTTGTCACCTTAGCAATCAGACAGGTCATAAAATCGTGTTATAAATAATTATCCACCGTCAAATTAGATTACTTCCCGATGAGTCCACCTTTCTTTTCTCCCAGGTTTTTGATTTGAAGTGAGTCTTCAAAGTCATAAAATTTGTGCAGCCCCATCTGCGATCTTTTGTTTGTCATTTGTAGGAAAAGTCCTTTTACTTTCAGCCCCGTGTGCCCTTGAACTTCAAGGGGTTTGCTCACAGGCAGCAGGAAGCTGGATCTTACTTCTGGATTATCTTTTCAGCTAGTATCTTGGCCATGCAGCATGAGCAGTGACGGGCTCAGTCGCCATTTTATTGTTTGGTACCTGGCTTCTTTCCTTAGTCTCTGGTTGTCTAGCTCTGTGGTTTGATACTTTTCTATGGCTGTAGGTGCTCCCTTCCTGCTATCATTTATATGCTTGCTGTAACTGTCTTGTGATTACAATCAGGTTACAACAGTTTTTAAATAATCAAACTGCTTATTGTTGCTTTTTGTCAGGTGGTGGCATTTCACAGCATGCTTTAATCTACAGAACACCTGCACATTTAGCAGCAAAATCTTTTAAATGAATTATTTTGTACAACAGAAGCATCTCAGTTGTTGAAATTTGGACTGTAAAAAAAAATACATGCACCGGGGCAGTGGTGGCACACGCCTTTAATCCCAGCACTTGGGAGGCAGAGGCAGGAAGATTTCTGAGTTTGAGGCCAGCCTGGTCTACAGAGTGAGTTCCAGGACAGCCAGGGCTACACAGAGAAACCCTGTCTCGAAAAAACAAAACAAACAAACAAACAAAAAAAAACAGAACAAAACAAAAAAAATGCAAAGCATACTTTTCTAAAACACTTAATTTTGAACAAAGCTCTGAACTACACAAGCATAGAATGAAAACAGCATGTCAGCTCCACCAGAAGTAGTCATTCTCAAAGGTATAAAAGCCACCTGACTTCACTCTGCACTCTTTGCTTACTAGGAACTGATAGAAAATAACATTCACAAACAATACCCCAGCTCTATGATGGGTTTCCGAAAGTCTTTACCGTCATGCTTTAGTGGAGATGGGGTGAGTAGCATGATCAGGAATGGGACCCAAGTCTCCACTACTGTGGTATAGAGAAAGTGACTGAAAGAACTCTGGCCAGCTCAAGCATGGCAAATATGGCTCTAGCAGGCCTTGCCATTCTCCCCCAGCCCCTCTGCCATGCTAAAAACCATCAGACTATATTCCTAAAGTTAGCCATCAAGGTCTATTCCCTTATTTGGCCACTTCTTCTCCCTGAGGCTGACTACCAAGTTTCAGCTATCAAAGTTTTCAAGTCCAGCAATCAAAAGCCCTCTTTGGCTCACCTAATTAATATGCCCAATTAAAATGAAACACCTCATCCTAACACAAGGTTTCCCCTTTTACCTTTATAAACCACCATTTGCCTATTGGACAAATCTGTCTGTCTCCTCTCTATCTAGATGCAGTCCTTTGTCCCCCTCTAGGGACAAATACTTCTCTTCCCTCTCTCTTGTTCCCTCACCCTCCTTTCTTGTTTTCTATCTCCTGTCTTGACTTATATTCCCTGCCCACTGTCCCTCTGTGGCAAATAAGTCTCCTTTGTGCTGAGACCTTGGTTGTGGGTGTCCTGAGCCAGTGCTGCTCCGTACAGTGACCCCTGTCTGTGCAGCTCCCCGTCTACTGCCTCCTTGACCACCTTTTCAGTATGATCTGCTGCAGTATCCCATCATCAGAACCGGGATCCCGCCCTCTGTGAGAATCCCAGCAGTGGGGAGTTGACACACTTTTCCTTCTGCACATGTGTAGTTCAGAGCTTTGTCCAAAATTAAGTGTTTTAGAAAAGTAAGTTTTGCTGGGCAGTGGTGGCGCATGCCTTTAATCCCAGCACTTGGGAGGCAGAAGCAGGCAGATTTCTAAGTTCAAGGCCAGCCTGGTCTACAGAGTGAGTTCCAAGACAGCCAGGGCTACACAGAGAAACCCTGTCTCAAAAAAGAAAGAAAGAAAGAAAGAAAGAAAGAAAGAAAGAAGGAAAGAAAGAAAGAAAGAAAAAAGAAAAGTATGTTTTGCATGTATTTTTTTTTCTGTTTTGGTCTGCAAAATTTTATTAAGCAGATTTATTAGCTAGACAAATCTTACAATTTCAAATCATCCAGAAAAAAAATTAGATTGACTCATTTCAATTTTAAAGGCAAAATAATTTGGACAACCTACATCATTCTGAATGCAAACCATTAATCTCTTCTAAAATACTTCCTGGACAACCTAATACACAAAATACATACAAATATAGGCAAATAAGGGAGACCTCACTGAGACGCAATGGTGACTCTCAATAGATCTTGTCTGGAAGGTTAAAACAAAATGCTGAATTTTAAAATGAAATAAAAACATTAAAAACCTAATGCTGGAGGGACCGATGTGTATGACAGTGCACATTGTTCCCAGAGTGTGGACAAGAACATGCGGATGGTCTTGTTTGGTCTGTGACCTATGCACCCCACATTGCACATTTACGGGGATAAAAAGATGGCAGAGGAGGAGAAAGACAGATGCCAGCAGTAGCAATACTAACAAACTCGAAAATTATGCCCAAATTTATAGTACTAAAATAATGCCTTCATAACAAATGTAAACAATACACCTTTGGTAAATAATACAGTGCCTTTTTCACTCAAATGTACAACCCATGCTTTTCTTCAACAGGAGAAAAAAATTATCTATAATAAACAAGATCTTAAAATCTTACCCTTCCCCTTAAATTTGACTTGTAAACAGAAAATATAGATACAAATCACAAGAGAACTGCACAAAGCTGAAGGAAATGGAAACAAAGTCACAATCCTCCAGAGTTTATCAGCCAGTGATAAGGAGATACAGTCCAATTTTTGATAACTGAGATGTTTCAATTGTACAAAAGTTAATTTAAGAGGTTTTTCTACTAAATCTGGGGTGCTATGAAGATTGAAGCCTTCAAATGCAACCACATGGCAAAAGCGGGGTCTCTCCAAAATTCCTGGTGTTGGGCTGTGTGCCGTCTTTGTTAAAGAGAAATAAACTCTAAATCCACACTCATCAAACTCCATTCCTTTGGCACACTCTTTAGCTTCCTTGGCATCATCTACATTTCAGAATATTCAGACACAAATCCTCTCAAAAGCCTGTCCTGTCCATACGCAGTAGACACAAAGGCAAATGGTGCCATATTTAGAGAAGGCTTCCTTAGGTCTCCTTCTGTGGTATACACGCTCAATCCAAACATTCCGAGATTGTAGCTGCAGTCACACTTTTCCCTGATAGCCAGCCATGCATTTGAGAAGGCATTGGGGGAATGGCTGCGCCATCCAGAACAACTTTGATAATCTTGGCTGTGAGATCTGCTCCTGGATCATCTATGAGAGCAAGACCAAGATTGTGACCTTGTATGGTACCATAGAAAACTAATGGACCTAAACCTAGATTGAGATCTGGACCTGGATATTGATCTGAATGTCTGGGATTTTTCTAGAAACAAGGATTTGGAAAGGCACCTTGGAAAGGTAGTCTGTCCAGAAACCCTCAAGCCCCATAAACACTCTGGAAGTAGTCCTCTGGTGGCTGCTCCAGGCTTCAACAGAAGCTGCCACGCTCTTGTCCTGCCAGAGCCATGGTGGCCCAACGTTAGCCACCTCAGCACAGGCTCTAATGCTATTGGAGGAAACTTGGTTTGTTTATTTATTTGTTTGAAGCCATGTCTCACTATGTATCTTTACTGGCCTGGATCTGGAAATGCAGACCAGGCTTTTCTTTAATTCTCAGAGCTCTTCCTCTGTGTGCTGTAATTAAAGGAGTGCACCACCACAACCCGTTTCATCAAACATCTTATAATTAAGTTAAGCTGACAATAGCTTTCGCTATGTACAAAAATGTGGGACTTCGCCTTTCACACAATCTAGGTATATGATGTCAGAATTTGTGTCATTTTATATGGTTTATTTCCTAATTATTGTCTCTATATTTTTGGTCACTTTGGCTTTAAACTTCATGACAAAGATATGCTATGACCATGATGAATATGTACAGTTAACAATGTTACAGTGCTAGAGTGTTCCAATTCAATTATGCGTTTCCCTTTCCAGTAAGTTTTATAGTTACGTGCATATTCGTGATGGTAATTCCATCCTTGTGTCTCCTTGCAGAACCTCATTAAGTTGTACTCATGTGCTTGTAAGACAAGTTCAGTGGTAATGGATTTCCTCGGCTTTGCTGGTTTATAAAATCAATTCTTTCTGAAGGATAGCCTTGCTGGGCAGATATTTCCTTTCAGCAGTTTGAATTTTGAATATAGTCCCTCTTTCTTCTTGGCCCACAAGTTTTCTGCTAGTAAAACAGATGATAATTTCTAGAGATCCCCTCAGTTGTGGCCTGATGTTTGTGTCTTCCTTTCTTTTAAACTTCCTTTTGTCTTGGATTTTGAAATCACACTATTTTAATCACACTATTTCTGCCTGACTGAGACAGCAAGAATAACTGAAGCACAATGGTAATTTTAGCTATAAAGACCTAACTTACTATTACTAAGCATCCGAGCCCACAGTTTATGTATGGGTCTGAAAACATACCTGATACTTTCCTAGACCAAAACTGATAGAATCTTTGAGCTTTCTGACAACCCATATATAATGAAACAGACTATTCGGTTTCAAGGTCTTGCAGGCTAGCATGAGGATAGGGCTCGGGCTTTTCAAATACCAACCAGGTCATTGCTGTCTCTACCGTGCTGAAGGACTTCACTCTGTTGTGGTCACCAGAGTCACACTGGGAGTTCACTCGTTTTTATTGGATCAATATACTATAAATCTATGTCAAAGCTACTCAGGATTACAGAGTCCTCAGTTCTGGTCTGAACTGAGCTAAAGCGCAGTGTGTATGGCAGAAAGGTTTTCATCGAAATGCATTAAATATCACAATTGCAGAGTTCTTCTTACATAATGACAAACCCTTTGAAAATGTTTATGATTCTGAAGTAGAAATAAAATACAGAAAAATGGCAGAAACATCTAATTTGGAAGGTTAATATCACCCTTTAGTTGATTGAGGTGAACCCCACCTTTAGGGATGCTGGCTCCCCAAGAGATAGCATGGTGAGGAGACTCAGGCCACCACCTAAGACATTTTTTTTTCTTTCCAGTTTGTTACCCATGAAGTGGGTGGGAGGAAATAGAGAATTATCTCTATGCTAGTAGACTCTATCTATGCAGACCCTGTCTCTCTGACACAAGGTTCAGCTTTAGAGATTCCACCCCGCTGCTTGTTCAGCTATGATGGTTAGACAGCAAAGCAGATGGTAGGAGAGGGGTAGGAGTCAGTGTGACAGCAGGCTCTCCTTTGCTGAGTCCTCCAGGCCTTTCATCCCCAGGCAGAATCCACAAAGCACAGACAGGAAACGAGATCCAGGAGCAGCACGAGTGAGCACAGGACTTCTCAAGCCCTTCAGCATTTTCAGATCTCCTTCAGTTCTTCTTCTCCCCAAGCATGCAAACCCCACACAGAGTCAGGGGGAAGCCCAGCTCCCAAGCTCTGCTGTTTCCCCAAAGTGCCATTGTTCTATAGCCGCATGACCTGGCTGTCAGCATTCACATTAATACTGACAGCTATGCTGCAAGGCACACACCAGCCAAACACTGGCAGCTCTCTGCCTGGGCCCGTCACCAAGTTGTAACTAACAAAGGGTAGGAGTACAGTCTGGAGTCTGTTTCATGCTGGTAAGAACTGTCGGAAAGGCAGGTATGAAATGGTTGCATCCCCAAATCTTTTCTCAATGTAATCTTAAGGCCTTTGGTTGTTTGCACATGGTGTGGACTCCTTGGAATCTTAAGGTCTTTGGTTGGTTGCACATGGTGTGGATGCCCTTGGCTCCTAGTTTAACACCTTCCATATTTTATAGCACCCTAGTTCCTTCATTGCTTTGTTTTCATTATGACTTAAATTTTCTTTCATTTTCCTACCTGGCAGGTTTAGGGTGAAGCAGCCCCCACCCAGCACTGGACTGAAAGTGACATATAAACCTGGGCCTGTAAGTCCATATGTTGGGGTGTGTGTGTGTGTGTGTGTACATGTGAATATGTATGTTTATATTGCAGTTGGCTTTTATACTACCATCCTGATCGCCTTCATTTAATATGATGCTGACACTCAGTTTAAACCATAAGTGGGTCTAATATGTCTTGTATCATAAGGAAGAGATTCCCTAGATTGGTCCCCTCTATGGCTCCATATCATAAGAACCATGACAAAAAATGCTACAAATAGAATAAATAAATAATAACATCAGCTAGACACAAGGGGAGCTTTCCTCACTTGTCACAGTGATGTACAGTCATGTGCAAATGGCCTTTTTAACATTTGAATTCTCGGGGACTGGAGAGTTGGCTAGGTAGTTAAGGTGTTATTCCTGCTGATGGCCTAGCTTCAGTTCATAGCACCTACGTGGCAGCTCATGACCACCTGTAAGTCTGGTTCCAGGTGATCCAAATGTCTTCTTTGATCTTCTCAGACACTGCATGGATGTAGTACACAGACATACATGTGGGGGAAAAAAGGTCTCGTATATATAAAATAAATAGGCAAAAAAAATGAGTTTTTCTGAAAAGTGGCATATTCTCTATGAAAATAATCATTTCATTCTTTCTACTTTATATAAACCTGGCTTGCTTTCCAGAAAATATTATCTAGCATAATAATAGGAAATCACATTATTTTATTAAAGTCATCAGCTGTTTTATTTCTTCAACATTCTCCAAAACACAAATTTAAAGATGTCAACCTGTAAACAGGAAATCTGGGACTATGCCAAAGAATGACCACACACATGAAAAACGTATTGTTTTTCTTTCTTCAGCACTCTTAACACAAAGGACGAAGGTTTAATGTGTTGGTTATGCTAATTACAGAATGAGCATCAGTAATTGTGTACACACATTCAAACAACACACCCTGTGAATATGGACGCCTCCGTGTTTCAATGAAAGACAAACACTGTAAAAGAAATGGAAATAAAACATTAAACCGAAACCCATTCTGACTTTGCTGCATTGTCAAAAATGGGATGTTTAGGTTTTAAAAAGTGATTAAGTTAATATTCCTTTATATTCCTACAATATAAATTTAGAAATGTTATATGAGACAAACACAAGTTTATTTCAAATTAAAACTTAACCATCTTTTGAGCACATCGCCTCTCAGTAGCTGCTGCACTCTTGTCATGTATTACTGATAGAGCCAGGGAAGAGGGGTGACATACAGGAACCTAACAGGGCTAGGCATGCAGCAGGCACTTATCTAGGTATGGCCAGGATGAAGCAGGAACGTCAGTGGGCTCACGAGTTATTAGGCACAGAAATGGGTGTGTAGACTCAAGAGAACAGCAAGGGTACGTAGTCCCACAGCAAGCACAAGGGAAGGTGCTAAAGCAGCCACACTTGTTACTTACATACAGGGGCCAACTTAAGTGTGCGCAGAGCCTATCAGCTTCTTGGGATGACCATCTCGCACCAGGCAAGGTCGGGCATCAGTGCTCTGAGCCTTGTTTTCCTCAGCTGTTCTATGAAGGTCTGTAAACCAGATGTTTTTAGCACACTCCTAGATTGCCTATCTCAATCTATAGCAGAACAGTAAGACACAGATTGAAATCCCAAAGATATGCCAACATTGACATTACATCCACGAATCCATGCCTATTCATTTTTTCTGAAAGAATTCACAACTTGACAACAGTCAAGATTTCAGAATACTGGGGCCAGTGAGATGGTTCAGCAGGTTAAGGTGCTTGTCACCAAGCCTCAAGACCTGACCCATGTGGCAAAAAGAGGGCCAACCCCTGACAGTTGTCCTCCATACACAGTTCTCATGGCAAATGTGTGTGTGTAAGTGCAGGCCTGTGCACCCATAGCCCCCAAATAAACATATATTCAAAAGATGTCCAACTCCTGACAACATAAAAAAAAGAAAAAACATCAAAGCAAGCCCCTCTACTGTTCCAAGGAGTTAGTAAATCTCATTTTAATCTAAAGAACAGATCGTTCCAACAGCTAAGTGACTTCTGGATCAACTTTGATAAGCAGTAAAACCTCAGTGTGTATTCTTTGAAGCTCACCATGCAATAATGGCATTTCTTTCCCCTTTTTGAAAGTGGGTTTTGGCTCTGACAAAAAAAATTATAATCTATAGTCTTCTGTCTATGTAAATCTAACCACTGCTCAGCTTGGTTGGTTGGTTGCCAGCACTGAGAGAACGTGTCAGTCCTGGGTAGAAGTGGGGCACGACTCCAGCTTCCCTGTGGATTTTCACACTACCCAGCTCTTCTGATTGCTGGACTTGGAGGACCAAGCCCAGGACTTTCAGAAACAGTGTCAGGATCTGCTCCAGCACACATACCCCTACACTGTTGAAAAAAAAAAAGGAAACATTTTTCAATTTTATTATTTATAAAACTGTATTTAAAATTTTCACTTGTATCTAATTGCTCTCCATGTGGTAGTGTGTGATTTACTTATTTATTATTTTAGATAACTGCTCCCAAGTCTGCTTTTTAACCAGCTTCGTGGACAGACGGCTTAGAAACATAAACATTTCTTCCTTCCCTGGCTAGTGTGCCTTCCAAGAACAAGGCAAGCAGCACAATGCCTTGCTGCATTTCCTCTTTGTTTCTTCTCTGTTGGTACAAACCTCCTCTTCTCTTTCATACTAAGCAGTTTGGCATCTATACTAATTCTGCCTCCCTCTACTGGCTCCATCACTCTCCACATCCTGTATTAGAATCCCAGAGACCAACTAATAGGAGACTCATCAAGTTTCTTATATTAAATTCATATTTCTCTTATATGAAATCTACCTTTATCAGCCAGCAGACAGAAACTCACTACTAACCCTCAAGAAGTCACACAACTCTGGACTGTAGGATGGATATAAGGATATGACTTAAGGTTTGAGGTCAGAAATTAAACAGAGATCTCAGTTCAGAATAATCAGAGATAGAAAAAAATTCAAGTGTCCTCTACATACCACTGATGTTTGAGAATATGGGGAAGAGAACTTTGGCATCTGTTATGGATATTGCAATAGTTTCCTTTTACTTCCAATATCCTGTCATTTAGTCCAACATACACACAGACACACACACACACACACACACACACACACACACACACACACACACACACACACCACCTGGGTTTTGCCTTTGTATCAGTTGGTCTAAAAGGAAACAAGGTTTGTTCTGGCTTACAGCTTCAGGGGTGTCACTTTGTAATTACTTGGCCCTGTGTTTTGGGAGCCTGTGGAATATCAGGGCACGGACACATGGGAAAGCAAAACTGCTCTCTTGACGGCTGCCAGAAAGCAGAGAAACAGGAGGGGCCACACCCCCTTCAATGACCTCATTGCTTTGCATTAAGCCCAGATCCATAAGGGGTTTCTCTGTGGAGACCGTGCTGTCTTAGAACTCACTCTGTAGATCAGGCTGGCCTCAAACTGACAGAGCTGCCTCCCTGAGTCTGAGTCCTGGAGGACTTGTCATAGCCATGTTCATGGCAGTAATGCACCTTTACTCAGGACTTCCCTCACTCCCCACATGTGCTTATATTCACTAGTGCCAAATTTATGGATGAGAAAACTGAAGTTTAAAGAATTTAGGTACGTTGTCAAAATCCGTTTAAAAACCAGTCTTTGATGTCTGACAGGTGGCTGCTGGTTTGCAAGCAGAGCTAAAGGTAGAGCTATTTGCCATGGCTGTTGGAGAAGACGCTGCCAAAGGCTCAGCGCACATCTCCCACACTATTGAAATCATGACAGAGCATGATGTTCTGTTCTTACCTGTGGAAGCAAATATCCTTTAAAGCTCAGTTTTTGTAACCACACATAGTACAGAAATGATGAACTAGGAAAACATGGAAGACAGAATGGTCTTCATTAGTCATTCCTTAGGCCAAGAACTATACATGGGGGACAACAGACACAGGGGACATGAATGGATGATGTTGGGTAAGGAGGAAAAAGCCCAAGTGCAACTTATTAATATGTATGTAAGCACATGACTTAAATCTATTTTAGAGCCAGCAACTGAACTACAGAGCTTAGTAAGGAGATCTCATCTAGAAAGTAAGAGCTGGCAATAGAAAGTTTGCAAGAGTCTTTTATACATTGCTGATGTCTGAGTATATGGGAAAGAGAAATCTAGGATCTGTTTAGAGAGGAGGAAGAAGGGTCAAAGGAACAGAGAATGTTACCTTGATGAATCAACAAAGGACAGTTGTCTTGTTTACTGTAGACTGTTTCTAGGCTTGAGAATGGAGAAGGGATGCATTTTAGCTATGACTAAAAGTAACTAACGTGGCATTATCCCAATATGAGAGTTCAAAAGTAGAGACCAAGGGCTAGCGTTGGTGAAAAGGAAGATAAAGATGGCTGAAAATTGAAATTTTGAGATGAGGTGACAGCTGGGGGATGTGTCAGATGAGCTTCCTTTCCATAGAAATGAGAGTGAATTCATTTGCCCATTTATTCTTTCAAAGGTAGTGTGTCAAACAGGCAAGGCACTATGTCCACTTACCAGTTAGGCACAGACAGGAAGACAGGTTGATTTTTCACTTCCTAAAGGTATAGCTCACAGCCAGTGTCCCAAAACCTAGACCTAAAATCTACCTAAACTTCATGAAATCAGCATGTTGACATGGTGTCAGGTTTGGTGGTGATGGCCTCTTATAAACAGGCCAGGACATTGGCAAAGAATTACACTGTGGAAGAAGATACCGTGCTAAAACACAAGGATCAAGGTCCTGTACCCAAGCCTGTGTGGGCAGGATTCGCCTTACCAGCAGGGTACCTACCTGAGCTAACGCTGCTGGAGACTCTGATTTTAAAATGTTATTTTTGTCTGTATAAAAGATCATTTAACTGTGAAGCTATAGTCCTTAATGAGTGTTTTACCAGTTTTAACAAGCAGCAACTATGACAATCGACCAAAAGATCTTCCCCAGGGAAAAGAAAATCCCATGGTCTACAGGACTTCCACAATCCCCTCCTCTGCACTTGGAGTCGTCATGTCTCAGAAGGCCACTCATCATTAGATCTGTAAGTAACGAATGTCGTGTAGTCAACTGCTCACACCTAAGACCTCAGACCTCAGGGTTTCCCCTGATTTCTTACAGCCAAAAAGGACAAATGTTTTCATAATTTACATTTAAACCCATTACTTCATACATTTTGGACTCAGGACCCCTTGTATGACTGTACTGTTGGTTCCAAGGGCTTTATTTATGGTAAATAAATGGGTAAAATTTATCAATACTTACCAAAGAAGAATTAGAACCAGGAAAATTTAAATTATATTTAGATAAATAATGAACCTAGTGTATAAAATACTTGGTTTGGTTTTGTTTTAAAATCAGGTTTTTGTTTTGTTTTTGTAGAAGACAGATTTATCTCGCCCAGCTTCAGAGATTCAGTACATCATAAGGTGACAATGGTGATCACAGAGGCATGCTAGAGCAATTCAGTTTATAACACAAGTGGGTGAGGAGGCAGAGACAGGAAGTGGTCAGGAAGAGCCCAAGAACAGCAGTGACTGACTTCCTCCAGCAAAGCCCCACCTTAGGAAGTTTTCACATCCCCCAAAGCAGCGCCACCATCTTGGGCCAACCAATCAAATCATGGTCCTCCGAGGAATATTACATATTCAAACCATGACATCCCACCCCAAATAGTCAAGGTCACTTTCCCCACCTTTATTAAAAATATTTTTTCACATAAAATATCCTGATTATGGTTTCCCCTACTCCTCTTAGTTCCTCCCTGCTTCCTACCCCATATAGATCCACTTCCGTTCTGTCTCATTAGAAAAAAGCCACACTCTAGCAGATAATAATAGAATAGAACTATCAGTGGTGTTGGATAAGACAAACAGAAGGAAAAGAGTAGAAGAGAAGGCACAAAAAGTTAGAGACTCACTTGTTTGCACACTCAGAAATCCCATAAACACTAGACTGGAAGCCATAATATATAGGCAGAGGACCGGGCAGACCTGTAAGAGTCCAGTGCATACTGCCTTTTTCTCTGTGAGTTCTTCTGTGATTTGATCATGCTGACTTAGAGGGCCTTGTTTTCTTGGTGCCCTCTACCCTCCCTGGCTCTTATACTCTTTCCATTTCTTCCGCTAGGTTCCCTGAGCCTTGGCTGGTGGGGGTAGAGGGGCACTGACAGAGATATCCCACTTAGGACTGAATGTTCCTGGGTTTCTCACTCTATGCATGTCTGGCCGTGGGTCTCTCTGTATTGGTTCCCATCTGCTGCAGGAGGAAGCAAGTTTCTCTGACAGTGGCTGAGCAAGGGACTGATCTATAAGTAACTAGGGCTCAGTTAATTGCTTTTTCTTTTTCGAACAATAGTATTTGGTTTCCTCCTAGGTCCCCGGTTCTTGATCACCCACGCATTGTTAAGTATGGGTTCCATCTCACGGAGTGGGACTTAGGTCAAAGCAGATATTGGTTGATTATTCCTATAAGCTTTGTGCCGTTGCCCTACATCTCTTGAAGGCAGGGCACTACTGTTGATCAAAGGTTTGTGGCTGGGTTGGTGTTTACATTTCTCTCTTGGTAGCATGCAGAGCACCTTCCTGTACCAAAGACACTAGACTGTGGAACTGAAGGCTCTATGTGGGCACCAGCTTGGCTTCTCGGTGTGCAATGAGTTGTGTAGCTGTTGTCTTCAGCAATGGGCCTGGCTATCAGTTTGCAGAGGGCAACCTAACATCTTGACCATAGCCTGGACTCTTTGGAGATTCCCATGGAACCTCTTTTGCCAACAACTCCATTAGATGTAACCCAATTCTAGCTTATTTGGTGACAAGAAATAGACAGTTGCAACTCTATCTTCCCATTATTTGGCGATCTCATTTAGCTAGCTTTCATATATATAAATATTTTAGGAAGCTCCTACTGTATTACATTTCCGTTCTACCCCTCAAATGTTCCTGTTTCTCCTTTTACTCCTCTGCCCTGTCCTCAACTTGATCTTCCCATTCCAGCCGGCCCCTACCATTCACTCATAACTATTCAATTTTACTTTTCTCACAAGATCTATCTGTAACTGCTTGTCCCTTACTTTACCCAATCTGTGGTTCTACAGATTGTAGCCTGGTTTTCATTAACAGCTAATATCCATATATAATGTAAATGTACGTAGCCACCTGCAGCTGCGGGCAACCGGGTTCACCTGAGAGGAAGGCTGGGAATGAAAGGGGAATGGAGAAAACATGGGGCCAAGACAACGTATTCTGATCAAGGCCCGAAGTTTAATATTTTGCTTTCACATATAAAGGGGCCGGCCAGAGTCTCTTCTCATTTCAGCCCAGCAGCTGGGTGAGGGGATAGCAGCCCCTCAGGTGTCAAGCTCAGCTCAGCAGGTGGTCCATTCTTCTTAGCTCCTGTAGCAGACTGCAGGGGCCAAGGCCCGCAATGCAATGCCTCCTAGGTCCTATTGTTTTGGTCAACCATGGTAAATGACTGGCAGGCCTGCTCAAGGCTGTGGGGGAGGGCACAAATGTGCATTTCCTTTATCCATTCTTCTGTTGAGTTACATCTACATTGTTTCTCTTTCCTGGCTATTATAAATAGAGCAGCAATAAACATGGTTATGTCTATGGTACAATGAAGCATCCCTTGGTTATATGCCTAAGAGTGATACAGTTGTACCTTAAAGTAGATCAAGTCCCATCTTCCTGAGGCACCCTCCCACTGACTTCCACAGTGGTATACAAGTTTGCACTCCCACTAGCATGATGGGATATGTGGATGAGTGTTCCCCTCTACATCCTTGCCAGCATGAGCTGTCACTTATTTTATTGACCTTAGTCATTCTGACAGATGTAGGTGAAATCTCAAAGTAGTTTTGATTTACATTTTCCTGATGGCTAAGGATGTTGAATTACATAAGTGTTTCTCAGCCATCTGAGTTTCCTCTATTGAGAATTGTGTTTAGATCTCTACCCCACTTTTAAATTGGGTTCTTTTTTTCTTTTTAAATCTTATTATTTATTTAATGTAGGAGTGCTCTACTGCATGTACATCCACATGGTACAGAGGGCATCAGATCCCCCTCTAAATGGTTGTGAGCAACCATGTGGTTGCTGGGAATTGAATTCAGGACCTCTGGAAGACCAGCCAGGGCTCTTTAACACAGGCATCTCATTAGCCCTGGCTTATTTTCTTGATGTCTAGTTTTTTTGAGTTCTTTATATATTTTGGATATTAGTCCTCCATTGGATATATAGTTGGTAAAAATCTTTTCCCATTCTTTAGGCTGCCTCTTTGTCTGAATGACAGTGTCCTTTGCCATATACAAGCTTCTCAGTGTCACAAGGTCCCATTTACCAATTGTTGATCTTAGTGCCTGTGCTAATGGTGTTCTGTTCAGGGAGTTGTCTCCTGTATCAATGGGTTAAAGGCTATTCCCTACTTTCTCTTTTATCAGGTTTAGTGTGTCTGGTTTTATGTTGAGGTCTTGGATCCATTTAGTTGAGTTTTGTACAGGGTCTTAAGTATAGATCTACTTGGGTTCTTCTACATGCAGACATCCAATCTGACCAGCACCATTTGTGGAAGATGCTTTTTTCCCCCCCAAGTATGTTTCTGGCTTACAGAAATTCAGGTATCCATAGGTGTGTGGATTTACTCTTGGTCTTCAATTAGATTCCATGGTTTGATGTGTCTGGTTTTGTATCAATACCATGCTGTTTTTATTACTATAGTACGAGCTTTGTAGTACAATCTGAAATCAGGGACAGTGAAACCTCCTGTAGTTTTTATTATTCGGGATTGTTTTAGCTATCTTTGTTTTTTGTGTTTCCTTATAAAGCTGAAAATTTTCCTTTCAGTTTCTGTGAAAAATTGTTTTAAAATTTTTTGGGGCATTGCATTTAATCTGTGGATTGCTTTTGGTAAAATGGACATTCTTATTGCATTAATCTTACTGATCCATGAGCATGGGTGAGCTTTCCATCTTCTGATATCTTCAGTGACTTGAAGTTTTTAATCATACAAGTCTTCCACTTGCTTGGTTAAAATAATCTCAAGATATCTTATATCATTTGAGGCTACTGTAAAAGGTGTTATTTCCCTGATTTCTTTCTGATATAAATCAGTAAATATTATAAACAAATAAAATCACCATTTTCTTAAACAAAACTTTAGCAGTGGCCCTGCTAAATTCATACATTCTTATGAATCTTGTCAGCATCTAGCTCCCAGGACTCTGGGGATGTGCTGTTCTATGATCCTCAGTCACACATCCTAAGTTCTCTGAAAGCTCCACTCTATGCCCGTAAGAACGACAGACAAAGGCAATAAAATGCCACTTGTCTAGTTTCCAGGCCTCCATAATGGAGCACTACAAATCACTACAGTTATCTTTCATAGCCTGTTGGCCAGAGGTTTTAACTCGAGGTACCTACAGTAGCAGAGTTGGTTCCTTCTGGAAGCTCTGGGGATGCTTTTTACTACTGCCCTTTCCTGTTTGTCTAGATGTAAGTATTAACACCAGCTGCATCACTCAGCCTTTGCCTTGTTCACATAGTACAACTTACTGTGAATTTCTGTGTCACCCCTTCTAAGGATTAACTCATTTAGAGGCTATCCTCATCCCAAATGACTTCAAATTGATAGATGCTTTTACAAACAAGGTCACATTTGCAGATTCCATTAGATAGAAATTTTGGAAGATAAACTCAGTATGTCCTTCTCTCTGGTCCTTAAAGAGACATAAAAAAAAAAATCTGACTAGAGTCTAGTCACTAGACCATAGTAAGGAGTCTAAGTTTATAATTGAGAAATTCACCACTAAGAAAAGCCTAGGTCCAGAGTTATCTGAATCAATCTCTTTTTCTAGACATCTCTACCCCCCAAATTCTTACCATGCAGACATGCATATATATACATATATATACATATATATATATATATATACACATACACCAGACCCCTTCCCTATTATTCAGACAGCCAGCAAGTCATTTTAATTAGTTTTAATGAAAAAGCTGTTGTATTCCCCAAAGTATCAACAGCATTATAATCTTATATGCAGACTCAACAACCTGCACTGGCATAACAAGGTTTCTCTAGGCATCTCATCATCCCTTTCAGCCCCACAGTCCATGGTACTTCCTTTAGAACACAATGATACATGGTTGTCTTATATGGAAAAGCTCTAATACAAATAATCTGCCATAAATATGAGACACTTCTGAATAAATCACATACACAATTAAAAAATATTCCTTTGCTTGTTTCTACAATTTAAAGGTCCACCTCTGGAAAATATAGATTTTTAAACAAAATCTGTCCTTTTCAAAAGACAGAACTCACAGCCATGTTGGGTTTCTTCAGCCAAGGCTGACATCGGTACCCCAAGATCTACAACCCGATCTTCTTTTCTAAGATGTTGCCAACTCCGCGATAGCTTAGTTCATGCGTACGCTCCTTGGAGGAGAAGCAGGAAAAGACACAGCATTCCAGTTCTAAGTCAGTGTCAAAATCATCTTTTTTCTGTTTTTTCGTTTTCTCTTCTTCTCTTCCAAGTGACTAGTAGCTTCTGCAAAAAACATAACTTCACTCTTTGCTTCACATTCTCTCTTAAGATAATCGAGACCAGCCATATTGAAGCCAATGACATCCTAGAGAAGAATACAGACAGTAAACGTTAGTCAGTACAGCAGCTTCTGAGTGGGTATTGTCGTGATTCCTTGCCTCACCAAGCACTTCTGGTTTTAGTGTTTTAAAAATCCTCTTTGTGCAAATGACAACAGAAAACTTACCCTAAGCGCGGCTTTATGTCTGTTTGGTATTGCCCGGCATATGGTACCTTAAGGTGTCTACAACAGACACTTACTTACCTGGACTTGTCTGACTTTTGAAATAGTTGTTTCCTTTAGTTTCTCTATCACGGGCACAAGCATCTGGTTGCTGGTGATCTGGCCAAAGTGAATCCTAAAAGAAAACAGTCATGCTGCAGAGAGAGGATCTGTCCTACCTGTCCCTTCTCGAAATAGTCAACAGATGACAACCCAACCACCAACAGAAACGAAACCAAAACTCACTTAAGTGTCCTACCATTCATGATTTGAAAAATGCTACATTAAACCTGGTAATACAGTAACATCTTCTGTCAGAAATCTACCACAGGGCCAGAGACTGCGATGGCAAGCTCGAGAGATAGAATGTAACGAAAGCTAGCTTCATGAGGACTGGTGAGAGCTCACTGAGTAAGTGCTTGCCAGACAAGCATGAGGACCTAGGGCTTATCCCCAGTACCTATGAAAAAAGATGAGCTTGGTGGCTCATCACAGCAATCCTAGCACTAAGGCAAGACTGCTATTTATTGGCCAGTCCAGGCTATACAAAGCCAGCCTGGGCTAGAATGAAATCCTGTGTTTAAAAAAAAAAAAGCCAGCTATGGTGGCATACACCTGAATCCCTAACCTCCAGAATGTAGAGGCAGGCAGGTCCAAGGCCAGCCTGGTCTCCATAGATACTGCATGACAGGCAGGGATAAATAGTGAAGGCCTGTCTCAAAATGAGCAAAATCAGGCCAATTCACCAAATACTTAGTCATTTTACCAAATAGCTGTTTAACTACATGTATATTCCTTAGTTTCCCTGACTATGACTCCTCCGTTTCCTTTTGTGCCTGTAGATACCTAGAGACACTAACTGGCTACTGTAAATGTTACCAACAAAGCTGATCAGCTTAGGCTTAGAAATTTAACAGCAAAACAGATGGAGTAAACCAGCTAGCGAACAGTCTACCTAGCCCCACGTTAGACTGCATCCTGAGCTACAGCCTAGTCTTACCCAAACATGTGACTCTGAAAGTGGGTCATTAGGATCCTTGTTTTAAAGGCAGGAATGACTGCCCAATGGCAAGAGTTATTTTGTAATAGTCTCCAAAAATGAAACATAAAATTTGTAATCCCCAAACAATGGCAGCCTCAGCTGGTGCACAGCTGGGGCAGTCTGGCTGAAGAGACAGAATTTGTAAGAACATGTTACCTGAGGAGAAAAAAGAGGCAGCGGCACAAAAGCTCGACATCTGAGCCTGTCTGGATGAATCCATTGAATAGTGTAAGAATGTCTGGGACATAGGAGAATGGCAGCACAAGCAGGGCCTCTTCTAGTTCACTGCGGAGGAAAAGCAAATTGTCACACTCCTTAGTGCTATCAGCTACTCCGACTTCCCTTATTGCTTTTCCTGCTTTTATATTTGAGAATTCTGTCCATTCAGAGTTAAATATTCACTCACACTCAAAATGATTCTTCTAAATGTATACTTGACTATGTATATGGATGTATGAGTATGTATCTGTATTTCAAGGCTTTTGAGTCTATGATGATCACTGGGTAATTGAGTGAGTCTCACACCGATCTTTCACCATTGATTTTGCTTCTTCTAAAATTAGTTCCAGTACCATGCCATCACTTCCAGTTACAATCTCAAGAGGATTTCAGTTCAGAGCAAAAATCTCTTCCTTAGTTTAATAATTCTAACCCTTTAGAACTGAACCCTTCCATCTTAGAATGTTTCTGCATCTCCATTGTCAAGTTCCCTTTAGTTTTTCTAATGAAAGCCCAACGTTGCCCTCAGGCAGCTCTATTCAGTTTTGTAAGGGTTACTATACTTACTATACACATTACAATTTAGAAAGATAAACTTCTTTATATCAAATTCCAAGAACCACAGACTATCACAGAACACAACACCAACTAAAGCTTTACATCATACTTGTAACTTGTTTGTTGAGGCGTTACCAATAATAGAAAAATAAGAGAGACAGCAAACAATAGTAATGACTTGTACTGAAGATGTTTAACAATATGACGTTGTTTTTAAATATTAATAACATGAGCAAATGCTCAAGGTAATGTCCTAGGTGAAAAAGAGTAAGACCACACCTACGCAGTGCCTCTGGAGCTCGAGTGGCCCAATCAGTTTGTGTGTAGCACTTACACACAACACGATTCCAATTGTGTAAACAGACAAAATAAGAACAAAATATACAACAGAACAGCTTCTGAGAGTTGGTATTTGATTGACTCATGTACTTTTATTTCCTTTAACTCCTGTCCTTCAGAACACCCTTCATACTTAAGAGCCTCCTCCTTTTTAATACTTCAAAATGTATTGTTTTCTACCAAAATTTTGACAATTTAAAATTTAAAGAAAGATAACTGTCAATTCCAACTCTTATTTCACACTCAAGACATTCAGTAACGGCTGTCCTGGCAGGTTACACCAGTGAGCTAGGACTTACCTTGACCTGATCCCTTTAAAAGTCTCTAACACATAGGCTGAAGGCTGCAAAGGAAGGAGAGCAGCATTAGTGACGCTTCCCTCCAGGGCCTACATCCATCCCACTTGAGAAGAGGCCTCACACGACAGGCTATGTGGGCTTGCAGTTAGCCACGCCAGAGGGTTGTAATTAAGCCTATCTGTATGTCCTTTATGACTACACTTCCTAGTGAGTTGGGTCTGTTTCATATCTATACAATGAAGATATTCTGAGATTACTGTGATGAATAACACTTGCAAATAATTAGCAACTCCCAGATAAACATGTTCTCCCGATACAGCTCTTTCCTTCCTCATGACGGGTTTTGTCAATTGTTCCTACAAAGATTTGTATCAGAGGTCATGTACAGACAAGTCTTCAGAGAGCTGTGGATGCTGAACACAGAAGCAGTCAAGGTGGAAGAGCCAGGCTGGTCTAACCCAGATGCATCCTGGGAAGTTTCACTAGCAGCCCCGTTTTAGAAGACACTAAGACTTTTTGAAACAAAGGCCTTCCCAGGACACATATCCCCAAATCACAAAGCTTCCTCACTCCCTCTCATCTCTCAAGTTAGCCCCTGAACCACCAAGGAGAAACAGACATCCTACTCACAGATATATTGCCATGAGCCATCAAGATGGGATTGACAGGAAGAGGAACCTATAAAGAAGTTAGTAAGCCAAGTCATTAAAAGAAGCCTCGTTCCTCCCACAGTATGACTTATTCTAATGCTTGAATTACTTAGTATTTACAGCCTTTATCACATCCTTATCTCATTTAAGCCACAAACAGTCTCTTTTCATAGATTACAAGGTAAGTGTGTAACTTATAGACATGCTCACCTCTTTCCCCGCTGCTCTACAAATGGCTCTGTGCTCTTTCATTTTTGCAGTTTCTTCTCGATACAGCTCAATGGCCTCCATGATCCTCTCAGCCTACACAGATGACAAAGGAAGAGATCATCCCAGTGCATAGCCAAGACACAGAGACGGGACGGCCTGGTTAATGTAGCCTGAATCAGCTTAATAAAGACGTGCTAGCTAGGGTGCAATGCAGCAGTTACAGTTGTCAGTATTTTTCTTATTTTTAATGTGTAAAAAAACCATTATAAGAGCCAACTTACCGCTTTGACTGTTTCAATCGTCTTCTTCCCAGTGAAATAGTTGTCACCCTGGGTCTCCCCTGGAACCTGCCAGACATATGAGATCCTGAACAAGACGGGTATGATTTTATAAAAATACCACAGTCACTATCTCCCATTAAGGATAGGTACAATAGTAAATGTTTTATTTGTATCATCATGAACACTATTCTGCAAATGCTTATAATGTATCCAATTTCTGAGTCTTTTTTAAATTTTTGTTTTGCTGAATAAATACTGTAATTCTTTATAAAATTTCATTGAAAAAGAAAATGTCATGATGATAGAACTCCCATACTAAGCTAATCACAGAACTCGCTATACAACTGAAGAAACACTACATAGATTCTAACAGTAGAGAGCAAAGCTTATCTCACACTCTAAGTACTTGAAATTATATAATTCCCATATCCCCAAAAATTCACTTACTGCTGGCTGGTCTTCCTTGGCCACACTCTCCTCATACTCTGCTTCCCTTTGCTGCCAAGAGACACATACACACGTTATAATGAAAGGAAAACAGACTCTGCAGAGTAACTGAGGCAGGGGAAGGGCCAATGGCACCTGTGTCAACCTGGAATGTATCGCACTGGTCTTAGAAATATCTCCTGTGTGAGTTCACTACACTGGATGGAAAACTTCAGCAAGGATGGTCTGTAAGTCACTCACACCAAATGTGAAACCAAACTTAAAGGTTTTTACCATTTCCCTTTCTTCCTCAAGAATGAGAGGCTCTCTTGTTCTCTCCCAGAGTCTCAGCGACTTGTCATGAGATGCTGATACAACGTAGTCTCCATTGGGACTGACAGCCAAACACCATATTTCCTGGTGGTGCCCCTGGACAAAGACAAAACAAAATGACCCAAGGAAGTCTAACTTATTCATTGGTTACCACCGTTTATGCTAGTGGGTAGGGTAAATATTCTTAAAGGAAGTTCTTAAAGTACTGTGGTGGTTAGAATAAAAATGATCCCCATAGATCCAGAGAATGGCACTACTAGGACGAGCGGCCTTACTGAAAAAAGTATGTCACTAATGGGTAGGTGTTGAAGTCTCAGAAGATAAAAACCAGGCTTAGTGGCTCTCAGTTCTTTTCCTGCTGCCTGTGGTTCCAGATGTAGAACTCTCAGCTACCTGTTCACCATCATGTCTGCCTGCAGGTCACCATGCTTCCCACCGTGACACTGGGCTATATCTCTGAACTGTAAGCCAGCCCAAATTAATGTTTTCCTTTATAAGAGTTGCCTTGTTCATGATGCCTCTTCACAGCAATGAAACCCTAACTAAGGCAAGTACCAATCAAGCAAAACAAACAAAGGGTTACCTCCAGAGTTTGGATGTGCTCAAACTTGTCTGCATCCCACTGCTTGATCTTGTGGTCCTTCCCAGCAGTGAAGAAGAGGTGAGACTTAGGCACAAAGCGTAGATACATCACACTAAGGGTAGAGAGCAATGTCAGGAACTCCAGGTGAGTGAGCTAGAGCACTCGTACACCTGTTGGGATGCCTACTCTCTGCAGCTCTCCAGAGCAGCTAAGTAGATCCTTCCCGAGGACTACACCCACCTGTCATCATGTGCAAACAGAGACCTGTGGCAGTCTCCAAAGTCCAGACCCCAGATTTTCACATTTCTATCAGCAGAACCAGTTGCTATTAGTGCTCCATCCTATGGTAAAGAAACAAAATGTCAGCATTTAATTAAACTAGGAAGCTAAAAGCTAACCGGGATATTTAATTCTTTTCTTTAAAAATATTATGATAGGGCAAAAACATATTCATCTCTACCCAAAATACCTGTGTGCTCAGACATACGGAGCTTCTTAAAGGTTGGGAAGTGAATGTATAAACTCTGACCTGTCACAGGTCAATGTCACAACACAGTGCTGTTGTGAGCCTTAAGGTCAAGTGATCCGTTTGTTCACTCAGTAAAATAAAAAAAGGCGACTCTGATCTCTAGAGTGAAATGAGTGGGGAGAGTGGGAACATAAAGCGGAAATGAGGCTGGAAAGGACCTACTCTTGTATCACACACCCCCATCGCCATTCCCTCAAATGGTTCAAATCGCTGTGCTCATGTAAGGATCTCACAGCTATGGAATCCATTCATTCGCCTTTGGTGCACAGTAGGCACTTTTCAAATACGTAGTTTTAATCATAATGACACAAGGGTAATAACTGACTCCCAAGAATGAGAGTATTTATACAAAGTAAAATATCACAATATTCAAATCCTCAACTGTGCTATCCTGCAGCATAAAGGGGTGCCTCTGGAAAACCATGGATCTCATGATGTTCTGGCAATTACGGAATTTATAGCAGCAATCTTCCAGAGCCACTGTAGGTGTTTAGAAGGACTGAGATACATCTGTTAAACATTATCATGTCGGCTGTGACTATAACACAGCAGATTTATGATTTTCCTTTCTTTAAAAGCCTTTGAGACTTTCATGAATACATACAAATAGATTTTGATCATGCTCACCCTCCCTTGTTCCTCTTTTTAACTTCCCGTCATCCCCCAGCATCCTCCTCAATCACGTGATGTCCCCTCCCTTCTACTTTCCTTCTTCCCATGAGAAGAGGTTAGCTTGAATCTGCCCACTCTTTAGTGGTATGCTGACCAGGGGCTGTGTACTCATTCCTCTACTCCCAGGACTAGGTCAGTTATGGCACCAAGAAGGCAAATGGACACCATATGATGTTTGCCCTCCCTTCAGTTCAGTAACATAAGGAAAGGATGCTTGTGAGAGCACCCAGGGGCCAGAATTTCAATTGTGGGTCTACTATTACTACAACCCTACAATAAATAGTTTAGCTTGCCAGGATTT
Organism: Rhabdomys pumilio; assembly: GCA_030674055.1. Classification (NCBI taxonomy): domain Eukaryota; kingdom Metazoa; phylum Chordata; class Mammalia; order Rodentia; family Muridae; genus Rhabdomys; species Rhabdomys pumilio. Next base: position 54,428,976 of record JANHMN010000001.1, on the reverse strand, counting down.
CATATTTTTTATGAGCTGGAATTACATTTGGACTACGTAAATTTCAACGTTCACTTGAGTCAGGAGATTTTGTGGTTCTATAATATATCTTCAGATTTCAGTTTCTGTAGCTGACAGTATAGCTCACTGGCAGGGGACCTGTCTAGCATCTATGCCCAGGCATAGATTCAATAGTCAGTACTGAAAAAAAAAAAAAAAGAAAAATTAAATCTCTGGATATAAATACTGTTTTCTGAATTCCATCTCAGGATAGTATTACAGGATTTTCGGTTGCTCTCCTGCCCCCTAGACCACACTATTTCTTCCTTCCTTCCCACCCTCCTGTGCAGGGGTGGTCCAACAAAGTGCTCACAATCCAACAAATAGACACTCCTGTCAAATTCTGATGACCCAGACCATCTATTTCTTTCCTCTGACCTGTGACTTCCAGAGGAAGCTGTAATAAACTCAGGAGAATGATGCAAGTACAATCAAGCAGCAACCACGAGTTAGCAAAGGGCCTCACACACTTTACTTACATGGGAGATGTCCATGCATATAACAGGCAGTTTGTGTCCATACAGTGAGAGAAAAAACTAAACATGAAAGAAAGAATACAATTAATTCATGTTTGTCTAGAAAATACAATCTGTTGCACATGGAGCTAAATATAAATTTATAATACTAAACACATATCTGGACTGCTTGCTAAGACTGCCTGTGTCTACTATACATACTTGCCAAGAATCCTGAAGCCTAATAAAGGACATCAGGCTCCCCAAAACCTACCATTCAAAATAGGCCTAAACAGACTCTCTAGGATAACAGTTTCATAAGTTATCCTGAGGCCCAAGCCAGTCCTGACTTACAATGCCCAGCAGCCTGTACCTAGCAATATGTTTAAAGCTGCTTGCTAGGACAGAATAGATTCCGATCTATAGATCTTCTGAACATGAACTAGCACTTTATTTAGTTTTAAGTAAAACTGATGAACCCTGTGACACTTACTTTCTCAAGTACACTCAGTGTTTTGATAAGCATATCTTTAAAAGTACACTATTGCTGGCTATCATCCCCTATTAGAAATAGATTCTCTTTTCACATTAATATATCCTGACAACAGTTTCCCTCCCCCCTACTCCTCCCGGTTCCTCCCCATTTCCACTCCCATCCTGATCCCCTCTTTTTGGTCTCTCATTAGAAAAGAACAGGCTTCTAAGAGAAAATAACAAAATAAAAACTATCACATGGGTAATCCCAAATTCTCAAAGCTGCACAAAAAGAATATTCCCAACCAAAACCATCATACCTTTAAAGTGTCAACATAGAAAACCTTCACAGTGCAGTCCAGCAGAGACACAGCCAGTAGTTTTTGGTTGGGAGAGTAGCTGACACACAGAACATCCTCATCTAGCTGCAAGGTTCTAGTCTGCTTCACAGAAAGCCTGCCCAGACAGCACCAAGAAAAAGTAATAGATGAGACCAGACAGACAGTTCCAACCTTGACACAGAAAGGCACACAAATCAACAGCTCTCCACTTCACGCTAAAGCCCCACACATGTGTCCCCTCACCTCTTCTGGGTACTATTTTTATCTGTCACCAATTCAAAGTCCCAGAACTTGACAGCTTTGTCAGCACCACCTGTCACAAAGCCACGCTGAAAATCAAAGGACACTTCAGTTAAAAACCATTGTAGCACAAAAACTTTGCTAAGTACACACATCAAAACAGTTAAAACTTTTTACTGAAAGATGTAGACTACAATTAAGAAAACCAGGCCCACTCCTCACTACTTTTTCCGCTGCCACAGATCTCATTTGAGAATGCCAGCAGAGACTAACACCAAAAGACATGATCACTGAAGTCCTAGGTAATTTCTTCTTAGCATCTTTAAGAAAAGCCCTTAGGGAATAGTGTGGAGTTTCCCCTCTGTCTCTCCCTCCTTTCTTTTTCCAACTTTACCTAAGAAGGCAAAAGTCAAACGAATTTGCTACAAAGCAGTACAATTAGCTTTATAACATGAACAGAGTCTGTGTCCAGTGGTCACCTCAGGAAGTAAACCATTCCCAAGTGTCCCTGCTTCAAACACCTTTGCAATGGCTGTTTTCCAAATCAAGAAAGTCAACTGCAGTCTATTCAGTCCCATCTCATAGCAAATATCCTTGTGTATTTGAGACTAAGTGACATCAACCACTCTAAACTCTAGTTTTTCCAAATATATACACTTCCAGTGGATAAAGGATTGCTATCACTGAGAATATTTGGATAAAAGCCAAAGTACTGTCAAAATCTAAACAAACAAAACAGCAAACTCCAAATGTGAGCGCACCATCTGCATCAGTTTTCTGATGCAGTAGTTCTCCAGTGGATAAAGCACTATGAGCACATGTGAGTAACAGTGACTTATTTCTGAGTCATGAGAGTCACATTTGCTAAAGAATTTCCCTAGTCATCACTGGACTACAGGGAACAACCCTCTGCTACGGTGTTAGAAAACGTTTCCCTCTGTAAACTACCACAAACTTTGTGTAAAAATAAGCGCTAGTGCTGGAGAGATGGCTCAGCAGTTAAGCGGCACAGGCTGTTCGTCCAGAGAACCCGGGTTCAATTCCCAGCAACCACACAGCAGCTCACAACTATGTATAGCTCCAATTCCAGATCTGACATCCTCACATAGACATACATGCAGACAAAAGACTGATGCACATTAAATAAATAAATACATCTTTAAAAAAAGGTCACGCTGCTGAGGATCAAAGCTAAACAACTCAATTTTCAATAGCAGCTGTTCATATTACAGGTGGGTGAGAGGATATGTTTGTGAAATCTAAAGATCAGACCCATAGCAGGACTTTCTTTAATGCAACCCGAGAGAAACCTTTCTTAGGCAACTAAACCTGGCAGATCTACGACGCAGTCAGAGTGCAGAAGCCCAGAGCTGTAAAGCCCTGTGTAGTTACCTGATCTGGAGAAAGAGACATGGACCACAGAGCTCCATCATGGGCAGCTATCGTCTCCAAGAGATTGCCCGAGGCCAAGTCATAAAGTTGTAGATTTCCTGTCTGGGAAAGTGAACAGAGCTGTAAGGAGCACATTCACAAACTTCATTAGTCATGCCTTAAAGGTAGAAAGCAATAATGTGGGGTCAACTGCTCAGGAAATAAATCCTGCCTAAACACTTTCGGCATTCCATACCTGTAGACATACTGTTCCCAATGAAACATCTAGTCAACCAACGAGGAGGGTTGGACTGCTTGCTTTCATACACTGCTATGGATAGTACAACCTTGCAGTTCTTGATTCTGCCTCTTTTGCTGGTTCCATATCACAGCCAAAGACAAATCCAAATGGAAACTTAGTAGCCTTTAAATTTCACCTATGCTTTACACAGACCATTCAAATCTACTGTCATTGTCTAACAAGTCTCCCCATTGGTTTTGGTCTTTTTCTTTCTGCAACACACTAACAATGAGAACCAGAACCCTCCAATGACTCTTGCCTAGACTTCTGTCTGTATATGCCATGACCCTGGTGTCAGCATTTAACAGACACTTCCAACTTCACAAGCTTCTATGCCACATGACAGACAGTGGAAGCAAGGAGACCTAAGCTCCAGGCTTGCCTCTTTCTAACCCTGTGACTGATAAAGAATTCACTTCCAATAATTTGCTTTTTATAAAATGGAGTTCCCATCACTAGCATCTGAAGGATGTCATGAGGATCACAAGAACCCAGTGCTAACTGTCTTGCACCGTCTTGGCTAAGAACTACACATTAGCCTTATAGGCAGTCCTCAAAGCAACCCACAAAGCACTTTCCTAATGACAAACAGCACACACACATCTATCCAAGGATGGATGAAGAAATGAGTGAAATTTTCAACTGAAATGTTATTTCAATTTTATACTTCTTGTTGGACAAGAAATAGCCGCTATGGCATGTTGGTTTCCTAAGAAAATGCATGCATATTTAACAAGGGATAAAGATGATATATACTTACAAAACACTTTTCAAAACACCCCACAACTGAATACAGTGACAAGTGAGTACAGTTGCAGCACTTGGGAGGGTGAATCATGAGTTTGAGGCAGCCTGAGCTACAAAAATCCGTGTCAAGACAAACACACCCCAGCAAACCTTATCCCACTTTATTCTCATTACTTGCTTTGCTGTGACTGGTCTGTTTATTATACACTCCAAGGAAAGTAGGTTAAGAGCTAAAGCAAATTTCCAAGGGTTGCAAAGTTACTAAGTGGCAGATACTCAGATGGGGCTCTGCTGAGCCATCATGGCTGTACAGGAGAAGTAGCGTTCTCTAAGGTTTGAAAGATATCTGAATCCAAATCTGTGTTTGCTAAGGCTGTCCCCAAACTGATGAGTCTTAGAATGAAGACCTGGTCAGCTTAGCTTTATACTGCCATGTTGTGTCAAACCTGGAAATGTTATATTATCTAATACTAATATATGTTACCATCAATTAAATCTAATTACATACATTTATAAGATGCAGGTAAAAAACAATCATCAAAATGCTGATGGCAGTTACCTCTGTACTTACTTTAATGTCCTTCTTTGTAATTTGACATATGTTTTGATTTTTTTTTAAATAAGAAAATAAAACTTTAAAAACACCAAAAAAAAAAAAAAAGCCAATAAGCTATTACCTATCTCTAATATAGTAATTACCAATATGCTGTTAAAAAAAATCCAGTTTCTCAATGATCTAGAAAATGATTTAGAAAAGATCAATGATGCTAAGTAGAAAAGCCCCAGCTTTACCTTTGTGCCTATAACCACCTGCCTATCACCAGGAACGAAGAAGGAGCAGAGAGCATATTCACAAGGCATAGTGCGGATACACTGCAGGGTAGACCTATAACAAAGAAAGAACATGCTAAAGAAACCTGTTTCCACCTTAGAAGTCAGTGTTTCAATACTCTGAGCCACACAGAGAGTAATGTGACACAAAACTAGACAAACTCTTAGCTCAAGAGGAAAAATATCATGGACCAAAGCTGGATTTCTTTAGAGAAGAAAACTACCATAAAGAAAAGAAATCATACAAAAGCAAAATAAAGCGAAGTATTGACCAGGCTGATCACAGGGCCCAGTCTCTAAGGCCTAGGAGAGCATAAAGAATTTCAAGTTGAAATGGCGTATCTTTACCAACATCTGAAAGTTAATTTCATTATTATTATTTTATGTGTATGGGTATTATATTACATTATATTAGCCTGCGTGTATATCTGTTTACCATATACATGTAGTGCTGGCAGAGGCCATAAGAGAGTGTCAGATTCCCTGGACCCAAGAGCACACAGACTATTCTAGATGGTTTCAGTCTTTTCAGTAAACCAGGAGGCAACAACATCAGCTTTAAGACATTTGAATTATGTGAGGTCTAAGGGAAGAGGAAAGAATGAGAATGAATGCACATTTCTGAAGGCATTACACGAATAACAAGGGTCAATGATTATATGTTTTCTTCTAGCCAAATGAAGCCAAAGCTCCAGATGAAAAAGCTTGATTTATTCTACCCCAAACTTTATTTTTTTTTAATTTTATCTTTTCATTTTATCTGTGGGGAGGAGTAGGCACATATGGTCTTACAAGAATCAGTTTTCTCTTTCCAGTGCCTAGGCTCCAGGGATTAACTCAGGTCTTTAGTGACAAGTACCTTTATCTGCTGAGTAGACTCGCCAGCCCTACAAAAACTTATATAAGCTCTGTAAACCAATGGCCAAAATGCACCAATTGTATCTTTGACTGAATTGTACTTAGGTTCTTAAGGATAAGAGCCAATGATGAAAAGTACCAAAAACACTTAAAAAAAAAAAAAAAAAAAAAAGAAAGAAAAGAAAAAGACAGTTCTACTGGATAGAGGTTCAGAAAACATCAATTCACAGACCTGTTCCATATCTTAATGGAATCAGCTGCAGCTGAAAGCATAGCGATATTATCCGAGCTGAATGACAAAGTGCGTACATCGCTGCGATGGCCTCCAATGGTGACTCTGCTTGTCCTCACAGGCTGAGGGGATGGCAAGGACGCATTGAGCGAATACAGTTCCACCAGATTGTTCTGCAGCAGGAAGACTGCCTTTAACTCTCCTTGAGCTGAATGAATCAGGTCAAAAGATCTGCATGGGAAAGCCATCACAATTTTGTTTTCCATTTTATTTATGGGGAGCTACTATCTTGGCTCATGAAACCAGCATTTTCTGTATAAAAAGCTTAGTGATGTTCTAAACCTATAGTTTAACCACACACACGTGTGCATGCACACATGCACACACACACACACACACACGCACGCACGCACGCACGCACACACACACACACACACACACACACACACACACACATTTTACTTAATCTGGACACTGAGCAGCAGTAGAGCATAGGCCCTAAGCGTCTTACTACTTTTATTGACATGAATGTATATGTATGTACCGTGTACGGACCCCAACATGAGTGTACAGCTCAGAACACAACTTAGAGGAAAAGAACGCAGTTCTTCCCTTCTACAGTGTGGGTCCCAGGGGCCAAAGTCAGACTGTCAGAACTGGCAGCAAGCACCTTTCTTTACACCTGCTGAAGCATCTCAAAGATCCACAAGCATAGGCTCCTTTTAAAGTAAAAAAAGAAAAAAGACAAAGGAAAAAAGAAAACTCTGGGCTCAGCTCTTAGTTTTGACACGTGCTTTGTTTCTGTGTTGTGTGTGATTTAAAATATTTTGTGAACAAAGATCAGTTTTCTTAATTGGCAGATTTAAGGAATCAATAAAGGTAAAAATAAAAATGGACACGCAGGCTGTGAGTGTGACAAGATCACTACTCTCAAATGCAATCCACACAGGCTGGCAAACACGGGGACAATGCAGGGACACTTGGTAGCTGGTTACTCTACACCACTTTTACTGTAATCAATACTCACTTGATCTTGGCAGAAGTCTTGATCTTGGCTACCCGAAGGATCTCATCCTGCAGAGTCATCGACACATTCATTTCAGGGTCTTCCTCCTCATTGGCAGAGTTCAATCTAAAAAGGGAAACAAACAACATCTTACCAATCCCTTTTCCGGGAACAGCCTTGCTCATACTGAGCCACAGTCTGGTCCTGGGACAAACAAGCGGAGGAGTGATTCTCTAGAAGCAAAGCAGCCTGGCCACTGGGTTACCCTGCGAACTGACTGAGCAGACTACAGTCCACTGTAGTGTTACCCTTGGTAATAGACTTGGGATGCACCAGGCCCATAACATCTCCTACAATAATTTGTCATCCAAGTCGCTATACTGAAGCACTCCTGGTGGATTTTTCTAACCCTACAACTTTCTCAAACAAGTCTAAGCTGAAGTTAACCTGACCCTGACATGTGAGCAGAACACACCTCAAAACATCTGCCATCAGATGACTTTAAAAATCACTTTTAAATTTGATAAGTCACCCATTAAAGGATTTCTTTCATATTTGTGAGTTTATATGTGTGTGGAGGTCAGACACCCATGTAGAATGTCTGTCACCTTTAACCATGCTCCAATTTGAAACAGTGTCTTTCAGAGCAAGCTGCAGAGAGTCTTCTGTCCCTGCGTCCCTAGCACTGGCACAGAAACAATCCCAATGTGTATGGCTTTAAAAATCTGCAATATTTTTAAACTGTGTGGGTCTTAGTACAACTCAGAAATGTGTTAGGCATAAAGAAGCATAAATTAGAAATTAAAACTTTGTGGGGTACTGGTACCCCACAAATTCTCTAGCTTTTAGCTCAAACAGGTAATCAAGTAAATGTTTCCTTTAAGTTACAGTTTTTCTGTAATACATGGCTACCAAGGATGTTTTACTACTATTAAGTTTATTTTAAAAACAAAACATACCTTGCTTTCTTTCTAGCTTTCTTTAGCTTCTTATCCATTTTCTTCTGAACTTCTGCTTTGGAAAGAATACAAAATACTTCTAACACAGAATCAGTTCCCTAGAAAGGCAAAAGGCAGACAGTGTGAGTCTAGGACAGTCAGTTTATAATTAAGCATATACCAGGTAAGAACTGAACAGCAACGTTTATTTGTCTTCCCATACTGGCTGGATCACCCTGAACAGTTTAATCTCTCTGGGTTTATAGTCTATAAAATTAGAATACTATTTCCTGCTCAACATTCTTTGAAGGCCAAACAGAACATGCACCTTTACACTAATGGAAAAGCCAGCATTTAATGAATGGCTAGTGATAATAAATATATAATTACTTTCATGATTTTATGAATGTTATGCTAGAACATTAGACACAGATAGGAATATATACTAAATTCTAAAATGTGTACACACATCTGTATGCCTGTACTACATCTGTGTGCCTGTGTGGGTAGGTGTGTGCTCAGGCCTCACTTCTATGATCACACCTGCTAAAGCTGAAGTGACAGGTGGCTATGAACTGCCCACCATGAATGAGGGGATCCAAACACCGTCCTCTACGAGAGCAATGCTTGGCCTTAACCATTAAGCTATCATTTCAGACTCATGAATTATCACCACATCAAAAGAAAAGTACATGCCCATAGGGAGGTAGGAAAGAATGAGTACTGAAAGGTCGCTCTTACTGTTTCTACGCTGTACTCACATGGCAAGCAAGAATCCTGCCTGTCTTGTCCACGGCAAGGTTCACAACTCTGTCCCTTCCTTCCCGCATTATGGAACCAACTTTTTTACATGAAAGTATGCGCTACAGAGAAAGCAAGAGAACATAGAAGTTAAATGTCTGTCCTGTTAAACCTCTGAAAAGCTAATATATGCAGTTGACAAAACACTCCCTCAGTGATCACTAGAGAAGCCTGTCTGAGATTCTGTTCTTTCTTGCCCTATCACTCAGCCCAACTGAAGACACAAAGTGGATTACATCCTCAGATTTTTCATCATCCGCCTCAAGGGTGCTGTCTTCTGCTTCAGGTGTGTCCTGTACTCCAGGAATTTCTTTGATTTTCTTGCGCTCTGGTTCTTCTGGGTCATCAATCTATTTAATAAAGATAAAAGAATAAAGGTTCAAATGTCTCAGGAGATGACCATTAACCCCAAAGACCTAGAAGTCTCTCCTATAGCCACTTACATCTTGACTAGTCATATCTGATAAACTTCTTAAATGCTGGGAAAGTGTCAGAATTTATTAGAAACTGGCATATATACAATGAAGCATTGTTCATTATTCTATCTCACTGGCTTTCCATAGTATGAGGACCATATACAAGCAGATAATAGTGTAAAAACTAATGGCTCAACTCTTCCTCAACTTCAAAATTTATAGCAGAAAAAGAAAGATAGTCTAGAGAGAAAGATTGCCACCAGTATTAGTAGTGGCAGAGGCACTGCAAGGTGTGTTACAGCTTCTTCACCTTAAACACAGAAAAAACAAATGCTAAGTCTTAAGATATACAAACCCATCATAATGGCTACTGGCTTTATGGTTATAAACTAACTCCAGCTAAGCTTAAAGTTACAATCACCCCATACACACATAAATTGGGAATCAATGTATGTCTCCTGGGAATTTATCTGCATACAAAAATGCATGTATCCTACATAGATGTTGTTTGAAGATAAAGGCCTCTAAAATTCACCCACATATGCCCAAAGGCCCAGGAATACAAGGCTACAATGCCACAGCCTAAACAACACTATTACCGAAAGCTGTAAGCCTAAATCTTCTCCTTCCAGCTCAAATAACAAGGGCAATGAGTGCTCAAAGAGGGAAATCTCTGGCTAGAAGTGCTGCAGGTTATCAGTGTAAGAACTCCTATTACAAATCAGATTCTAAGTCAGTATGACGCTGAACTGTGACAAACATGCAATTGGCCACGATCCAAACACAATAATTACCTCTTGCAGATAGGCAATGTCCCAGGCTCTCAGCTCACTGTCTGCAGCCCCAGTGATTAATCGCTTTTCTTCTGAAACCAGAACCAAGCCCCACACCTAAGAATATAAAACAGTTTACATAGTATCATTTCTTAATACTCCAAGTGTATTAAGGCAATTCTTTCAGAGGGGGGATGGCCTGTGGCAAAACTTCATGTGGTACTAAGAATTTCTCGACTCTCTTTCTGTCCTGTTGAGATAATAGCTACTCATCAGAAAACACACAGCACAATCCATGACTCTGCAATGCCTGGCAAATAAAAGATGCCTTATTAATGCCTATTGCATAATTCTCAGCCTAAACAGCAGAGACACAGCAATACTGCTGCTTTTCACAGAATCACTTTCCATTTCATTATTACAAATATGTTTTTGAAAGCCTCATATAAAGGGAGGCAGGAATATTTAAAATATTCTCTGAATTTGGGTGAATGATCTTTTCCAGGTAAATGTAAAACTATCCTTTTGCTGAATGTAAGTTACTGAGGAAGGCAATGTACACATAACATCATTAAACATCCCTATAGTTGTAATGGCAATTCTAGGTAGTCAATCTGACTACATCTAGGATTAACTAAAACTCAAATGACTAGGTACACCCGTGAGGAGTTTTTTTTTTTTTTTTTTTTTTTTTTTTGGTTTTTCGAGACGGGGTTTCTCTTTGTAGCCCTGGCTGTCCTGGAACTCACTCTGTAGACCAGGCTGGCCTCGAACTCAGAAATCTGCCTGCCTCTGCCTCCCAAGTGCTGGGATTAAAGGCGTGCGCCATCACCGCCCAGCGAGGAGTATTTTTTAATTAAATCATTTGAAGTGGAGAGATCAACTTTTAATATGGATCTCTGAGGTGAGAAGATGACACCTTTCATACAGATCTATTGGAGTGGGAGGATGCATCTTTAATCTGGCCACACCTTCTGTTGGCAGCCTACATAAAGGCATGAAAGGAAGCTAGCTCTTTCTTTGCCTCCTTGCTCGCTCTCCTTCTCACTAGCAAATTCATTTGTTCACTGGCATTAGAGCCTACTTCTTCAGGATTCTGGCATCTGTGGAAGACCAGCTGAGACATCCAGCCTTGTGGACTGAACAACTAATAGATTCTTGGACTTTCCATTGATAGACAGCCATTGTTCCCCTTCCTATATGTATATCAAGATTCAATCTATACATTCTGTTCCTCTAAAGAACTCTTGACTAATAGAACAGTCGTAAGTGAGTATAATAAAATGATGAACTCTGAGGTTCTAAGGCACCCAAGGCTAGTGTGGAGGAAGCAGTGCCAGCCAGAGAAGCCACAACTATTCCAATGGCTGGCACTGCTTCCTCCCACCCAACCTCAGTGTCTGTCAAGACAGGACACAGAGCAGTGAGCAGTAAAAAGCGCCTGAAAAGGCCGGAGAAGAAACCATCTTTTGCTTTGTCATTCTTCTCTGGAGCCCATGATGAAATACATACCTCAGTTCGGTGGCCAACCATTGTTTTGAAGCAGTGCTGGTTATCCAGGTCCCACCACTTTACCATAGTATCTTTCCCACTAGAAGAAAAAACAGAAAGATTTTTACTAGGAAGAATTGCTAAACTAACAGGTATGAGAGTAACTGGTTTGTTGTTTTAGAATAATAGCAGTAATATTGGAAACTATTCTACCTTACTGTTTATAATTCTTTGTTCTCTCCACGTGACCACTCAACCATGAAAATAAGAAGCTTCATTTCTGCACACAGAACACACAATCCAATCACTGGCCTTCCTCGCACCACTTCACCTTATAGTACTGACATTCTGACTGTCTAATGTGGAACCATCTCAGAGCTCTCAGCTCCAGTCATCCACATCATCAGCTTAGCTTTTTCCATACCGAAAACATCCTCTCCGTGGTCTCTAAAGCTTGACTCCTAATCCACATCTGTAAAAACCTGAACAAGCCCTCTGACCCACATTATTCAGTAGCTTCTCATATGGCCTCTTGCCCACTGCTGGTTTCTCAGCCCACCCAACACTGAGGTAACTTCCTGAGGAAATATAATGGTTTTTCTAATTACTGCCCAACAAACCCTATGATCTTAAGTCTTCCTTGAGTGAATGACTTGGTTATATAATACTGGACCATATGAAACTGATAATATTTGATCACTTTTGACAAAACAAAAATAAAATTTTCAAATGGATCAACCTAACAGATGTTCATTAGGCCTCTAAAGCACATTTTTTTCCCTCAAAGGGCAGACCAAACACACAGCTTAGCATTTTGCCCACTATACAGGAGAATCAGAAAAAAAAAAAAAAAAATTCAAAATGCTGAAACTCAGTGTATAAGTCTAGCATCTGAGAGGCAGAAAGTGGGAAAGCTGGCAGCCTAAGAGAAAGCACAATGGCTCACAACCATGAGGACAGCAGGAGCAACAAGCAATGAGGCCAACTCCTCTCCTAACTCCCAAGTCACCATGTCTTCACCTTGTAACTAGCAGGTTCTTCTCTCGGAGGAAGAGAGCTTGTGTGATGGCATCCTTGTGTCCCTTTAGACGGTAGAGGCCACTTTCATTGATCACATCCCAAATAATGACATCTGTATCCTTGAGGGACAAAGTAACAGACAAGAAAAAAGTTTTCTTACCACAAGAGAGGCTAAACGACAAGCAATGGGGCTCAGTCACACAAAGGCACCATACTACCCTGTATAGCTTGAGCTCACACACAGCCTGCCCGTTCACCCAGGAGTAATGAGCAGACTTTGTTTTATATTGTTCTAGTTACATACACATGAGATCTCCAGGCTATTTCTGCATTAGAAAATGAGTACTAGCCACCTGGGAGAAAAGCTGGACAGTTCAGTGAGACTCCACATCAAAACCACAAAACAAAATGAAGAGGAGTCCATGCCATGTATTCAGCTTGAAACCATCTTTTTATTTAATGCACTTTGATAGCTGATTCTGTTGTACTCTAGTTTCTAGTATTACTATTTAAATTTCATATTTTACACAAATGAGTCATTTCCAATTTTGTTACATGAATATGCAAAACTGAAAATTCACATACATAGATCTTTGTGCATTTATATTACTACAAATAAATACTACAGTTTGATGTTCTTATATAAAGGATATGGTTATTTTTACAGTTTTAGATTCGCACCATTATAAGAATCCTCAGATTACATCTATCTACAGAACCACCAAAGGTCTGTGTGAGAAGACTTGCTTCCCATCTGTGCACTCTGGGTATTAGCACATTTCTGTAAATCACTGCCAATTCCCTTCCTTCCATGAAGAATGCTTGCTCTTCATATCCATTTTTGTTTCTTTGAGAAGGGGTCTGATGCAGCCCAGGCTGGCCTTGATTTCACAATGTAGCTGAACTTCTACTCTTTAGCCACTATCTCCAAATGTTACATTTATAAGCACAGGACAAGTTTATGTGGAACCTGGGACCAAACCCAGGAATTCCTATGTGCTGGACAAGCATTCTACCAACTAATGTTAACTTTTCCCATTTTCTGTGGTGAATAATGATGCTTCATCTTCTTTCTTTTTCATTAATGTTATCTTTTACATGTTATTTTTTACATCTTAATTTACAAGTCTAATAGGTGGATGATAGTATTTTTATTAAATATTTTCCACTTTTCTTTATACTTTTTTTTTTTTTTTTGGTTTTTTTCGAGACAGGGTTTCTCTGTGTAGTCCTGGCTGTCCTGGAACTCACTCTGTAGACCAGGCTGGCCTCGAACTCAGAAATCCACCTGCCTCTGCCTCCCATGTGCTGGGATTAAAGGCGTGCGCCACCAACGCCCGGCTCTTTATACTTTTTTAAATGTAAAAAGTTTAATGTCTTAAATTTATGATTCGAATCTATCAATCTTTTCTCCATTGTGTTTTAATTTTTTGAGAATTTCATATATTTTTATATTCTTCCCCTGAACATTCCCAGCCACCCAACTTCATGCTTTTTCCTTCTAAAAAAAAAAAAAAAAAAAAAAACAAAACCAACAACACAAAGTGCAACAACAACAAACTAGAGCCTGATATGTGATATGTGTTGGCCAACTACCCAGAGCACCTGGTCTTCCCTGAGCCTGGTGACATACCCAGTGTCACTCACTGAAGAAAACTGATTTTCCTCTCCCAGTAGCTACAACTACAAATAGCTTCTGGAAGAAGTTCCCCTTCTGGAAAATGATGTGTTTTTCTTTGACTTTTTTTGAGACAGGGTCTCACCTGCGTCCCCAGAGGACACAGCTTGGCTGACTGGCCTCTAACTCACAGCAATGCAGGTGCCTGATCTCGAGTGCTGGGATTAAAGGCGTGCACCAGTACACATGGCTTTAACTCATCAACTTTTAAAACACAGGAAAGATACTAACTTTACAGATTCGTTGGCAGATTCTGACCATCTTCTTTTCTAATCTTCCTAGTTATATATACACTTTGGAGTTCCTCTTCCACAATGATAGATTCCAGAGTCCCTCTTCTTTCTTTCATTCCACAGACTTTTACCAAAGAATATAACAGGAAACAAGTAGAACACTCCCTCATGTGCACCCATCCTCCTCACTCTTTCTCCCAAATGCAGACTAGCTTGGACACTGAGAATCTAATCTCATAATCCCTCTCTCTAATTTATGAGAATTAAGTGTGAAAAGCCAGCCTGGACACCTGTCTCTGAGGCTCACCTTAGACCCAGAGGCCAGTCTGCCTCCCAGCTGATCATACTTTAAGCTGGTGACAGCTGCTTTGTGTCCATTGAACGTTATGTTTCCTTCACCACTGAGGAGACTGAAGATTCGGATGGCTCCATCCTCATAGCCAACAGCTAAATGCAGCCCATCTGGGGAAGGACACAGGCAAGTGACTTCTTGTTTAAGCCCCTGAAGGATAAGGATCTGAAATCATAAAAATCAAAACCAACTCAGAAGAGTGAGGCATGCATCAAGACAGTAGGGTATGACCCCAGTAACATAGTACCAACAATTTCTAGTCACTGATACACAAGGATAAAACTCTATAAGCAAAGACCGTGAGCTCCTCAAAAGGTAATCATTTCCTCTCAAGCTTGACACCGGTGGATACATGCAAATTATCCAGGCAATGAGATAAGTTACCAACTTTTTATCCCAGTGATTTTTGATAAACAGTTATAAAGTCATCCTTGCTTTAACTCAACCTCATAGCACTACAGACTAACAGTTACACCCCCAGAGGCTCTGGGTAGCAATGAGAATCTATATATTTATATCTATAAATCTATATCTCATCTCACCTCTTGGGAGTCACACAGTAAAGAGAGATATTTCAAATATCTCTGTGTTTAGCAAAAAAGTAGTAGCTTCAGTCACAGGTGAAGCAACCAATGCATCTTGTCAGTACGGTTAAGAGAAGGACTGCAGGACACAGCAGACTGGCAGCCCTTTGTAAATCCTACTATTTTACAACTGACTGTGAGAACAAGCAGTACATGAAAAAGTAGAACTGGCAGACAAAAGTAGAAGTATATAATGGCTAAAAATAATAACCTATAAAAAGGAACACACACACACATCTTAGAAGCAAGCTCCTGTTTGGCTGTGACTTTCAGAACAACAGAATTTGGTGCTAGCTGTCTAGAAAAAAAGGGAGGTAATCTCTTGGGGGCTCACACACAGGCTCGTCAGTCAAGGCTTTCCCACTTCACCCTTCCAAGAGTTGGTGTCAACTATTTATTTCTGACTCACCTTCTCGCCTTTCCTTAAATCCCAGATAAAAACGTGTTCACAGGCGGGTACTGCCACATAGCGTCCTTTCTCACCACGTAGTGTCACAAAAACAATGTTACCTTTTTGGCTGCCAATCAAGCCAAAGACAGCACTAGCCACATAGCGGAGATACTGTTTGGTAAGCCCCATGTTAGGGTGACTGATGCCACAGGGAAGGCAATCTGTGTAAATAAACAAAATTCAGGTTTTGCAGTACATTGGTTCTGGGTGGCTAACAAACAGGAACCAGTTTTTATGTGAACAAAAGCATGTAACTTGGCTCAGATGTTAAAGTACTTGCTATATAAGCACGATCCCTTGCACCCACACAAAAGGTCAGGCACAAAGAAATGCAGATCTATGACCCAGTACTGGGAAGGCAGAGATAGACAGATCCCTGGAATTCAGAGAGACCCTGTGTGTAGAGCAGAGGAAGCCCAGAGTGAATGGGTCTTGCTGACATGAATGTAGCCATGTCAAAAACTTCAATGCCTCAGATCAACAGGAGAGGTAACACCTTCCTTTGGTTCAAGTGGAATGCTTATAGTGTTCCAGAAAATGTTCACCGTAGCCCTTGCCCCCTGTTTACTGATCACTGAAGACTGCTCCCTAGAGACTGCTTCTATCACAATCAGCTATTATCTGCATGCAATAGCCCTGTCTCCTTGCTCACTTGTATGCAATAATCCCTCCTTCATGTTCAACTCTATATAATAAACACGCGGAGTTTCTGTGGTGCTTCAGCTTCTCTATCCAAGAGCCCAGACCAACTGATTCCAGCTTTTATGTATGTGTGTTCGTGTGTCTGTCTTTTCTATCCAGTTTTCTCGTTTTCTCTTTGCCGCATTTTCATCTTTAGTTGTGGTCAACGAGTTGCTGCACTAGTTTTCTACCTAGCACTTCCACGTCCATGTTTTTCGCTTGAAGTCATAGTGACACTCTGCTTATTGTTTTCCAATGCACTGTCCCTACACGAGAGCTTTAAAGGGACTAAGCAGTTTGCAAATGCAAGGGTCCACAGGGACCCAGTTACCTTAACCTATCTAACTGCTTATTTCTCAAATAACTTCACGTGTTTTCCTTTCTGCGACCTTGTCAGTCTCAAACTATCCCCCGCACCTAAGTTTCTATTGCACATCATCCCCGAAATACTCCAGGGAAGTCGGGCAGTTCCGGCAGCCTCGCACACGCCGGCCCATGGGCAGCGCGCGGTCTCTGGGTTCTGCGGTGCATAAGGCCGCGGCAAAGGGGCTCCCCTTGGCCTCCCTAAGGCCCTTAGCGCGGAGTCCCCAGCAGTGTCGGCTTACCGTGAACACCACAGTGCGGGAAACAGTGCCCCGCGATCCCTAAACAGCCAGAAACACTCACCTCACCCTCCACGAGGTTCCAGCAGACAGCGCCACCAACGGGACCAGCCACTTCCGGCCCGGTTGGGTGTTTCTTCCGCCCGGCGTTTCCCTTACCTTCTAGGCGGAAGTGACGACAGAGCGCTGTGATTGGGTGGTGTGGCGGAGAGGAAGCGGGTACCTTCGCTGTCAGAATACTGTCGCCAGTCACCCTGGCCTCTGGAGACCCGTTCGCTTCAGCCTCCGCCTCTGGCAATCAAAGTGTACAGATGTCCTCCGCCCGACTTCTGCTACGGATCTGAGCTGCGGGCCGCCGCCCGGATGGGCCCGCCCGAGCGCTGTGAGAGGAGGGCGAAGCCGGGAAGGGAGGGTGGCACAGTCGGGTGCGGCAGCTGGGAGGGATTAGGTTGGCGGGTCCGCCCGGGTTTTAGGGTTCGCACCCGTGAAGGTGCAGGTTGGATCGTGAAGCTCTGGGGACGCAGGTTCCAGGGTTTGCTGGGACGCGGTGCCCCGAGCAGCCCTGCGGATGACAGCTCAAGTCGAGTCCAGGGGGTCCTATAAATTGGGTTCGTTGTGGTCAGACGCTGAACCTAGGATGCTGAGTTGTCTAGAGACCCCGCAGTCCCTGGAGTGACATTGACCTGGCTTTGTATTTCCGCTCTCAGACCACTTGAGAGGGAAATGACCCTGGGATTGCCGGTCCTTAATTGTAGACTGAGCCGCTCTGTTAACAAGAGGAAATTAGCTTTTCTTCTCTTGCAGTTCTGCCCTCTTCTATCCTTGGGCTGGTCTAAAAGTTGTAGAAAGGAGATCTAATGTCTGTAGCTGTCTATATAACTATACCTATAACTGTACAAAAGAAATAATCCTTGTCATGGCTTACTGAACAAGACCACTGTAGCCAGCCTAGAAATTAGACATGTAGACAAGAGCAGTTGACAGGGTAGATTTGTCTTCCTTTTTAATTTTAGGTATTATGTACCGGATATGGTTTTCTTCATATTTTAAAACATGTTCAGCTCATTTTCTGTATTTAAGAAAATTGTTTTTGAAGAATCGTTTGTAGTGGGTTGGATGAATGAGAAGGCAAGAAATCGTGATGATAGATGTATTTCAAGCAGGGGAGGAACATTTGGATAGATGTGTATGGTTCCTACTTCCTGTATTACCTTGTTAGAGGTGAAAAATGTGTGCGTTGGTGGAAAAACAGTTTAGAATATTTCAGGCTTGCCCAACCTTTGGATATTGCCAATTGATGTCATCTTTGATCGAGGGATCAAAGCCAGGTTTGGTTCATGACTTTAATACTCAGTTTCACTGGAAATTGAGCCTGGTCTAGATATAGAGTGCTATATCTAGCATCCCCGCCCCCAACCCCTCCTTGGACAGTCTCAAAATGTCCCTGTTCTGGAGCTCTCTGTAGACCATGCTGGCCTTGAACTCACAGAGATCCACCTGCCTCTGCCTACAGAGTACAGGGATTAAAGGCGTGTATTGGCCTGCCAGGCTAAAATAGCACACCTTAATCTTACACACTTTCTTATCTAGTACTTTAAGAACAACATTTTTTTAAGTTTCAAATTGCACACTGTATGAAGACTTGCAACTGAAGCATGCTCTGGTGTGTTTAATACGTAGGTGACACTGCTAATTCACTAGTAAACATGTGTTTTGTATGTTTTTGAATGGTGATGTTACTAGTTTACCTGGGACCATTGATGAAGGTTAGAGGCCTTTTTTGTTATGTATTTATTGCTGGTATATTTAAGCACTGGCATGTTTTCATCTGAGCAGCTTTCTATTTGCATAAAATAACTCTTTTAAGTATAGTTGATTTGGCATTTTGGGATGAATATGGTAGGTGCTTTCACCCTTATATAGCCTGGGCGTTTAAATATTGAAATACAGAGCCATAAAGAATAGTAAACATGTTATTTATCAAAAGCAACAAAGAAGTTGCTTAATTATTAGAGGTCAGATGCATGGTCCAACTCTGTGTCCTTTCCAGACTTGTCTCACCTGTATAAATATTTGCCAGTCATCTTGTTGTCTTAGGTGATGCTCACTTTCTTTTTTTAAGTGACACCATTCATTTTGTTTTGTTTGGTTGAATTAAGATCTCTCTACATAGTTCTGGCTGTCCTAGAACTATCTATATAAGCTAGACTGGCCTCAAATTCACAGAGCTCCACCTGCCTCTGCCTCTGCCTCTGCCTCCACCTCCACCTCCGCCTCCCAGTGGGGATTAAAGGCTTGTGCCACCACACCAACTTGATGCCATTCTTTTTTACCTGTTTGAAAATCAGGTTTTGAGACAGTGATCCAAAGTACCCCGCCAGATCTTGCCCAATCTTGAATAGTAAAATCTGGTCTCTCTGGGCGATTCAAGTTTTCAAGTAAATCACAATTTAGATTTTTTTTTTTTTTTAAAAAAAACTAGTGATGTCAGGATGTAGGGGGAAATAAGGTACAAAGGACTCTTTGAATCATAAAGAATATTTAGTAGCTTCTTTTTGTTTGGGGCTCCTTTCTCTTAAACTAACATGGAAAGAAAGTATTTGGCCTAATTCATAGATATGATCTAGTCTGGAAACCAGCAACTTTTTGATACGAAACTATGCTTTGGGAGCCTGTTTTACTAAACTGTAATGTTTGTTTGCAAGCTTGTTCAAAGTTCAGAACTGATCAATTGATTTCCAGTGGGAAGTGCTTTTCGGTTTCATGTTATTCAATTTCTGGCTAAGGTTATAGATTACTATAGTCATCTGTGTACCCCCTCCTGTCACCCACAGTTCCAATCATGCCCATGACCCCTTCTTGTTTTCAGTCTATCTCTAGAATTTTTAATCTAAGTCTGGAAATCCTTTCAGATATATGCATATCTATGCATGAATGAGTTCTTAACACACACATTCTGTGGGGTAAGACAATGTTTAGATTTCAGCCACCTTTGAGTTTGCTGCTCTGCTTTCGTACATGGCCATAAGCTTATGTTGGAAGCAAGTGGGAATTAAGTCTCTTTTTAATGAGAAAAATCAGTTTCTCTGTGGAGGTGGGGATGGAGCTTCAAAAGAATTCAACCTTAATTAACTTTCAGGACACTTTCCAGAAAATGTCCTTACCTCCCCCCCTCCCTCCAGTCAGCTGTGAGCATTAGTTATCACTCATTTAGCACTCATAATGACTTCTTCCGTAGCTAGAGGGAGCCAATGAACTGTACTAACTAGAGATGATCAGATGTATGGAAGAGCTACTGGAGTGCATCCACACACCAAAGACAAGAATAGGATTTCAAGGAGAAAATGATCGACTTACGTTTCCGTTGACCTTGAAATCAGAGCTGTAATCATTGTTGAGCTGAAGGAAAGTTGCAAGAGATTGTATGAAAAGTAGAAATGAAAGTAGAACCCTGCAACCCTCAAAAGTGAGGTGGAGACTAGAACAGTGTCTCACTCTTACAGCACTCACGTGGGAGGAGGACTGAGCTCGGCTCCTGAGCACCCGGGTAAGAAGCTAGAAGCTTTGGTGTGTGCCTATGATTTCAGCTCTGCAAGGAGGAGACCAGAGATGGAATCCTTGGGTGTTTTGGCAGAATCATCGAGCTTCAGGCTCAGTGAGAGACTCTGTCTCAATAAGTTGAATAAGCAATAAAACAAGATGCCTGCTGTTGACTTCTAAGCTCCACTTACATGCTTACACACACTCATGCACACAGACAACACACACGCTCACACAAAGTGACATGGTGAGCCAGGCCTAGGGACACTAGCTTGATGTTCAGCTACTCAGGAGGCTAAGGCAGGAGAATCTGGTTTCAAGGCCTGTGTGAGTCAGTGAGCAAGGTATGGCCAGGGAACTTAGGATGTCCATCTCAAAATAAAGGAGTAAAAAAGGGCTGGAGATATAGCACGTGATAGTGTTTGCCCAGCATGCCTGCGGCCCAGGTTCAACCCTAGTGCAAAACAAACAAACAAACAACAAACTGAGGAGATGTTTCTATGGTCTGAAGAAATGAGGGAGGAAAGATTTTTCAAAAGTGGGAGGACTGAGGGGAAGAAAAGAGGAAAATGTTCAGGGAGAATTGTTGTTATTGGTATAAAGGGCAGCTGGTAAAGTACTTGAATTACTTTCTGGCTGGATTCAGCATGCAGAACATACCCTGAGATAACTCAGAAGTTGGAGAAGCGTACATGGAGATGGATTTGGAACTAGAGAGAAGTCAGTGATTTGAGCAGTAGTTTTGATATCCAACAGTCAAGATTGCTGATTGTGTGATTTCCTTCCCCTAGTGACATAGGAGCAGATGTTGCGTTATTTAGGGAGGAACAAGACATGACAAGGGAGGTCATGATATCAAGATTTGTAGGACTGTAACTTAGTTCAGCACTCTGCATTTAGCTTGCATTTGACAGCAAGTATGGAGTCTTTGCTGCACATGGAAATAGAACTTCATCTCAGCAGTGGTCATGTTGGCCTTGAGGAAATCTAAACAGGTAATTTATTGTGCCTTGTTTTGAGTCAGGTGCTCTGCTGTGTGTGTGTAGTTTTGGCACAGATTATTGCATTCGTCTTCATAAGCCTGTGAGTTAATTACCTCTGCTTTAGCTATAAATACTAGCTTTGCCTCAAGGATCACAGCTCACAGATGTTGACTCAGGGATCTGAACTTAGGCCCCGACACACAGAGACTCATGACTTGCATTGTCTCACACTCCACTTTTGTGCTGTGTGTGGACATAGTCACTTGACTAGGTTCAAAGTTATGCACACAATGTGATCTTACCTCTGCCGCAGAGAAAAGAAGAACACAGCAACGTTGAGCTTCTCTTTTTCTTGACCATTTAACTTTTGATGATTTTCAGATTTTCTAGAAGCAGGTGTTAGAGTCAAAAATAGAATTTAGTTTCAAGAAGCAATTATTCATTTATTTACTTGGCCATCAGAAATGTCTGCAGTCATTACCTTGGGTCAGTGGCATTTGTCCTCTGTTCAGTCTTGCCTGGAGCAAGTCCGAGTATTTGTAGACATGTGGCATGTGTTTGCCTCCAGGTTCAAAGGCTAGCTGAACTAAGTATAACATCTAGAAAAACTAATCTTAAGTATTTAGTATAAATATTAAGCATGAATACAAATTATCTTAGAATGACCATACTTCCCACATTCTAACAATATGTGTAGAAGAATTTGCATATTCTGATACATCTGTGCCTCTAGTTAGTAGCTATGTCTCTCACCAGGAAACATGAATAAATTAGTTTTGGAAGGGCAAATGTTCTCCCTGAGTGTGACAACAAGCATTAATCTCATGTCAAAGTTTTTAGTTCCCAGATTGATTTTCTTTTTCTGTCTGCTTGCTTTCTGAACCAATGTGATCTTGATCCTTTGATATCTCTCCGCTCTGACTGATCTTTCCAAAGCACTCCATGAATACCCTCGTCTGTTGGCCTTCCACTACTGTCTTTGTCGCGCTTCCTTCCTGGCTTAGCAGCCTTCTCATGTATGCTCTTGCCTTAGTATATGTTTTGCTGTAGTACTCAGGCCTAAGAGCGCTTTCTTGCTGTTTGCATTTGCTCTGAAGACAGTCTTGTCTCGTTCCTGTAGTTTTCAACACTGTACATGCTGAGACTTCTAGATCTATTAGCTAAACATCTGCTCTGAGCTCTAGCCTCAAGCATTCAATTGTCAGTTTGACAGTAAACTCATGGCGATGTAATGAGCATTTTGAACTTAGCACATTCAAAAGGATGAAATGGGAAAATCTCTTGATTTTCCTTCACCCTACAGCTTACTCCAATACTTCCTCTCTATAAGTAGTATTACTGTCCAACTCGGTTGCTCAAGGAAGTAATCTAGGTATTGTCTCACCTGTGTGTGTCCTCACCCTCTGTATTCCTATGACAAATTCTTTGGTCCTGTCAATTGTACCCCAGATCTGACATTTCTCCTGGCCACCTATCTCTCCTAGGGTCCTCTTGTATCTTCTACTGCTACTCTTGCCCGTTTTGCTCTCCCTAGCTAGAGTCTTCATTTCAAGCATTATATTTGGTTTTCTCATATTTAGAGCAGGAGCTAAGGATTTTAGTGTGGTTTGACAGCTACATCGTCTGGCCTTGTTCAGCTCCAATCTTATCATGGAAATCATTACCTAGATGGCTTCCTGGCTCCCCCTGGATTGCAACTCACTCTTCCACGAACTTTGGTCCTTTCCCTGGCTGCTTCCCTCCTGTCTTGCTTTCTTGCTTGCTCCTCACATGTCACCTGTTCTCTGGAATGTGCTGTCTTTACACTAGTATTGTCACCTTTCTTCTCTGCAGACACATGAGCTCCCAAAGGTAGAAGTACCCTGCTACCAGAGTCCCCAGGACTTAGAATAGTACCTAACACACACTCAGTACTTACAGATGTGCAGGGGATGGATGAGGCTAGAGTTAAGGAAACAGCTGTAGGAGCGAGGGGTAAGTTGAGCATCCCTTTCTCTGGTGGAATTGTCCATGGCCTAGGTCCAGCTCTAGAAACTCACCCTTCTCTTCCAACTTTGTACAACCAGCCGCCTAGCCCATGCAGACTCATATACCATGTCCTGTGTATTGTCAGATCCTGCTCATTTTTCCTCTGCATGTTACCTCTTTTTAAAAAAGACTTTACTTTATTCATAATTAAGTTTATATGTGCATGTCTGTGTGTGGTTGGTACATGTGAATGCAGGTGCCTGCAGAGGCCAGAAGAGGGCATCATCTATCCTAGAGCCAGAGTTATCAGTGGCTGTGAGCCTCCCGCCATGGGTGGTGAGAGCCAAATCAGATCCTCTACAAGAACAGTGTGTATTCAGTTGCTGGGCCATCTCTCTAGCCCCCATATGTCGCCTCTTAAATCCAACCCCCATCTTCTTTGATTGTTAATTGAAACCTTTATTATCTCTTACTACTTAAGTGTAGGGACCCCTGTCTCAGTCAGCCTAACATATCCACATTATTATCAAACAGAATTATTTAAGTTTTACATGTTATTTATCATTTTATACCTCATAGCATAGCATATGGTATTTTGTTTATTTAATTTGCAATAGTGGATATTCAAAGGGTTGAATGAGTGGGCCTTTCTGAAAAGTGGAACGATTGTGATGTGTGATGATTCTGATCACAGAACGATGCAGTTCCTCGAAAGGAATTTGTGCTTGCATAATTTTTAAGGCGTTTTTGTTGTCTTTGTTGTAATAAGTCATTACAGTGACTGTGGACACATAGTGTACTCTTGGCTCATCCTGTCCCACAGCAGAGTCTGGTGCGTTGGTGTGGTAGAATTTGTGCTTGGTATTTGTGCTTGGTATTTGTGCTTTTGTTTTAAAATGACCCCTTTTTCTCTTTTAAGCTAAAATCTCCAGGGACTGTTGAATTGCCAAAGAGTTTGGGCCACAAGCTGAAGTTCCCATTCCATGGATCCCTTGGGTGCACCTTCCCAGTTTGTGGATGTGGACACCCTGCTAAGCTGGGGTGACTCATATGAAGATGAAGTAAACACCTCTGACGGCACAGCTGAGGCATTCCAGGAAGACACCAACAGATCGCCTTTTCTTTATAATCGGGACATTAATGGAAAAGTGGTTCTCTGGTAACCTTTTCATTATACCTATTGTGTGTGAATTCTCATAATTTTCCTCTAAATTTTTTTTTATTAAACTCCTAGCATTATTGAAATACTGCTTTTACAATACAGCCTTATTGAGATATAATTAACATACAGTAAACTGTACAGATTTAAAATGCACAGCTTAAATGTTGCTGCCCTCTCTGTGTGTATCCATGAAGCCCTCTCCACAGTTAAGACAGTGATATTCCCTTCATCTTCAGGACTAATCTTGTTGGTTTGCCTGTTTTAGACATTTTATATATTTGAAATTCCTACATTAAAATATGTTGAGACTTTTGGACTAATGTTTTCAGTGTAGTACAAAATAGTACTTTTCTTTTTATGACTTACTGAGTGCACAACAAGAGCACACTTATCAGCTCCCTGGCTGACAGTCAGGTTGTTTATATTTTTTTGAGTATTATGACTGATGCTAATTCTAAACTGTAATAATCAACTACCCTCAACTGTGTAAGCCTTCTGTTATGACGAAGGAAATATGGCAAGGTGCAAATGTACACCATGATGGTTCTGTGAATTCTGTAGTTACTGTAAAGTTCTAAGATGGGAGATTAATTTGAGTTGGGCATTTTTTTCTCCATTTCTACTTTTCTGCTACTGAGAAGCTGATATTGCAGAGATGGAAGGTTTTGGAGAAACTAGAAACTAGGTCAGTTATCTCCCTCATCTGTCTCACAATTGCTGTTTATCTGTTGGTCCATCAGGAAAGGAGATGTGGCATTACTGAACTGTACAGCCATTGTGAATACCAGCAATGAAAGCCTCACAGATAAGAATCCTGTGTCAGAGAGCATCTTCATGCTTGCCGGGCCAGATTTGAAGGAAGACCTACAGAAACTTAAAGGTGAGTGAACGCTCTTAGGCCTGTTACTGCTTAGGGAACACTTGGATGTCTTCTACTGTGAAGAAGTGTATTGGGTGTTCCTAGAGAATTCTATGTATAAAGCTGATTTTTCTGTTGGTGAAACTTTTATACCTCCCACAGTGCATAAAATCCCCTAAGATTTTACTAACAGTACAACTATCGGTCATGTGCTGAATTTTAAAACGATGGTGGGCTGAGAGGAAGGAGCCTGAATTTAAAAGGGGCCTTCATCAGAGCGGCCTGTAGGCAAGCCTATATGGCATTTTCTTAATATAGTGATTGATGTAGGAGGCCCCAGCCTATTGTGGGTGGGGCTGCCCCTAGGCTGGTGGTCCTAAGTTTTATAAAGCAAGTTGAGGAAACTGAAAACCAAGCCAGTAAGCAAAGGCCATTGGGATATAGAGGAGGACTGAGGTGAGTTGGAAAAGCCTTTAATCAAACTATAATAGATGCCATAATAAATATGTAGAAATTAGAAAGGCTCTTCAAGAAAATACTGAAAAGATCTTTGGAAAAGGTAACAAAGAAGCTAGTCTGGAAAAAACCCTTATGTGGTAAGCGTGCATGTGCATATTCATGTATCATAGAGTGGTACCTGAAAATAATACAGAGAGTGGAAAAGTAAAATGATTTTACACAAAATTTATCACTATGAAATCAAATACCACAGTGGGGGACGTCAGGTGCCATAGTGGGGATTAAGTTCCGTCGTTGCTGCTCTGAAGAGATTATCAGTGGCCACTGAAGGTCCGAACAGGTGAGACTGTCACCTTGTCACATTTTTGTTAATTAGTAAATGATTACAAGTTATGACTTGCCAAATCTATGACAGAATGCTACATACACATATCAAATAAACTAACTGAAAATATAAGCAAAACATAGACAGTTCCTCTGCAGTCTAAAAGTAGATTGTAGCAGGTTTGGCCTGTGGAGTTTCTATTCAGAGGCTCCCATGGATGCTGTCAGTCACTCACCTTTGTCCAGAGTGTTCCAGGCCACCTGAGGCTTTTAGGTCACTGACCCCTCACTGTTTCTTAGCTGCTCAGTTCATCCTCCTTAGCAACCCCCACAGATCACTAGAGAGTGAGGAGTGAGGTGCTCGGTTCTGGGAAGATTCTTGCTTTTCTCCATATTTCTTTCTTGGAAGAATTCTAACTGCATGCTGTATTTTCTTGGTTTGTCTTCCTCTCTCTCTCTCTTCTTTTGTTATCTCTTCATTTCTTTTGTTTTTCTCTCTGTGATTTCTTCAGCTGTAGTTTCAGCCCTTATTGAACTTCCCTGTTCTTATGGTTTCAGCAGGCTGTGGCAAATATGCGTAAGTGCTGTTTTTCTGTCCTTTCTATATTTTTTAAAGCAGCATTGTGGTCTTGACTCAGAGGTGCTGCATCCTCTCACATGTCTCTGCATTGCACTTCTAGTGTCAGGACTTCTGATCATGTTGTAAGTTTTTACCCTGCCTGTTGTATATTAGGAACATCAGTTTTGTCCACTTCCTCACTTCCTGGGGATCTTTAAGTGCTAGTGGTGTTTTGAGGAGGAACTGAGAAGCTAATGAGGCATGTTTTGTGCCTGCCTTCCTCGTTTGCCTGTTTGTTTACAATAGTGTCTTATGTAGCCCATACTGGCTCAGAACTTACTATGTATAGCCCAGTCTGTCCTTTAACTTGGACCCCGACTCATCCTCTTTGAATGCTGGGATTACAGCTGTGGTTCACCATGCTTGGCTGCTTAATACATTCAAGCTGCTGACAGGGTACAGATGAAGTTGCTGATAGATATTTAGTTCTCCGAGTTCTGGGATCTGGAAGTCTAGTTTCAGGATGGCGGCAGATCAGGTTCTTCTGAGAGTTTCTGGGCCTCTTCACATAAAAGGAAGCAGTCTCTGGATTGTGTTGGAAAGATATTCATCCTATCTGTGAGGATTCCAGCACGATCTCATCTCATTCCTCTCACCTCCCAAAGACACAAACTTTGATGTCACCACATGCCACCATGAAGTTTCAACATGCACAAATCTACTCCATAGCAGCAAGGCTGTTGGTTGATGGGTCTCAGGTAGAACAGACATCCTGTGATTTTAATTGGGGGAATTGAAGGGATTGCTTTAATTATCAGCCTCAACTGGTTCTTTGTCTTTGGCCTTAGATACCCATGTTAGACAACTGGTGGTGGCAAGCAGCTAGCATTTCCCTAACAGCATTAGTGCCTTAACTGAAGGCCCTCTTTGCACTTGTGAGTGGGGTTCTGGATTCCAGAAACTCTTGTTCAACATCTCTAGGAATACTCTTCTGTATTCTGTATAACTTTCTGTTGCATCAGAAAGTATAACGTTGCCATGCTAGTGTGAAGAGAGTTGCTGTGGCTTTGATTGACTGTATACCCAAGCCATCTCATTATAGTCCCACATCTCAGCATGGTCTGACAAGTAATTAGGAGTCTTTCTAGTGTTCTCCAGAAATAACAATAACAACAGCCACTGCTACCTGTGTGCACTTTGCATAATTTAACTCATTTGATCTTCTAAGACCAGTATCTCCCTTAAGTAGGAAATCAAAGTGGTGAGGCCATAAACATACCCAGAATTCACACATGGACACTTTGGACTCTGAATTTGATATTTTTTATTGGATATTATATTTACATTTCAGATTTTATCCCCTTACCCCATTCCCCCCATCACCCTGGAACCTCCTATCCCATCCCCCCTCCTCCTGCTTCTATGATGATGTGCCCCCACATACCTCCCCACTCCCACCTCCCCACCCTCAAATTCCCCCCCCCTCCAACTTGGTATTCAATCTTCATGGGACCAAGGATCTCCTCTCCTACCTATGCCCGACAAGGCCATCCTCCCCTACATATACAGATGGAGTCATGGGTCCCTCCCTATGTGCTCCGAGCCTGATATAGCTGTCTCCTTAGAGGTCTGCCAGAGTCTGACATATTCAGAGGCAGATGCTCACAGCTAACCACTGATCTGATCAAGGGGTTCCCAATGGACTCTGGATTTAAATGAAGCAATTTGCTTTAAGTCTGACTCTGCCCTTCAATGCAGTCAGCCTCATACTGCTGTCTCCATTTTGCAGGCTGCTAAGTTTCTCTCGTTTGCTAAGCCAGTTACCCATAGACCATTGACTTTTCTTCCCTCAAAAACCTCTGCTCTGTGTCTTCCCCATCTTGTAATATAAGATTGTGCTTATACCTGCTGTCCGGCTCAGTGCCACAAGAACAGAAGGAACAGATGTGGATGCCTGTATTCAGTCCTTTTTTAAATAACATTCCTTACAGTTCTTAATGTACTGTTTTATGTTTTGCATATTTCTGTTTTTCTAATATTTACAGGCTTTTCTGTGTCCCCTTTGTTTCCAGGTTGCCGAACTGGTGAAGCAAAATTGACAAAAGGCTTTAACCTAGCTGCTCGGTTCATCATCCACACAGTGGGACCTAAGTATAAGAGCCGCTATCGCACTGCAGCGGAGAGTTCGCTCTACAGCTGTTACAGAAACGTGCTTCAGCTGGCAAAGTACGGCCTGTTCCCTCGTGTGCTGTCAGAGATGAAACCTCACTGTGGAAAGCAGACTCTGAAGGGCTCAGATAGTATCTCTCAGAGTATGGTTAGATTTTACATGAATATAACTGTCAAATGATACAGTTAACTATTATAAATTTATTGATGGTGAAAGAGATGCAGATTTGCATTTTGAGAATACTTGTGGATTATGTATGTAGAAAATTGTTTTAATACAACTTTTGGGTTTTCTGTCTGGTTGCAGAGAACAGTCCATGTCTTCTGTTGGCTTCTGTGTCATCAATTCTGCAAAGCGAGGTTATCCGCTAGAGGATGCAACACACATCGCTCTTCGTAAGTGATGCTGGAGGTGCCACATATAAATCAAGGTCTAAACATTTTCCATGACTAGATAAAGCTCTAACTAGAGAGCGTCATGATATCCTGGCAGACATTGCATTGCTATATTGCAGAGTTCTCAATTAGTGTGTGCAAAGGCTTACAATACTTGCTCATCAAGTTTGAAAATAATGCCAGACTAGAAACTATAATTAATGTAATAAGTATTTGAATCAAATAAGAATAATCTTAAGTTTATAAAAATGCAGCAAAAACAAATTCATAATATATTTGAATAGTATTTTTCTATTTAGACAGCTGTAACCATGAGCCTTTCTATGCCCACCCCAGTTCCTGAATAATGACATGGAGACTATATTTATTTATAAGCTTTTGGCCTTATAGCCAAGCATTATTTCCTACTAATCTTAGTTCCGCCTCATGGTTGGTTAGTTACCTCTCCTTCCCTCCTGGCCTGCTTCTTCCTTCCTTCTTGTCCAGCTGGCTGAATCTCCCTCACCTGGTTCCTTCCCAGAGTCAGTCTCTCCCTCTCCCTCTCCCTCTCCCTCTCCCTCTCCCTCTCCCTCTCCTCTTCCCCGCCCCCCTCCCCCTCCCCCTCCCCCTCCCCCTCTCCCTCTCCCTTTCCCTCTTTCCAAAAGTTCCACCTTATAATTCTGCTTTCTGCTATAGGCCATAGGCGTTTTATTTTAGGCAATCAGAAGGTGATGGAGAGCAATGCTTTACAATATACGGAGTTGGAACATGCTTTATAATAATGACAATACCAAAGTCTGAATAGCAACCAGATCTCTGGGAACAGAAATCAACATTTGAATACACAGTGCACAAAAAACGTCGTCCAACAGACAGCACCTTCCAGAAGTACTCCTTGAATATAAAACTGTGTGCTTAGGTTTAAAAATCACTGAGTCCAAACTGACCTGTATAGAAATTTGTATAAAAGTACAGTGTTGGGCTGAGGGCATAGGTCAGTGAGAGTTTGTACTTAGGATGGATGGCTCTCTGAGTTCAGTTCCTAAAAATAAAAGCTAGTACTCAGCTTGAGAGTCCATGTCTGCAGTGTATCCCATACATTTTAGGTCACTGTCACAGACATGACAGATGAGGACAATTTGCTTGAAACATCAGTGGTATGCAGATATGATGCTCATCTTCAGATACCTGAAGGGCTCTCACAGTGGCCTTATGCTGCGATACATTTTGAGTGAGTCTTTTTCACAGGGTTTGGGCAATCTTCATAACCTACATTGCCCATCCACCTAACTTGTCCACCAATTTTCAGAAGCCTGCAGTAATGATTTGAATGAGAAATGTCTCCCCATTATCTCAGGCATTTGAGCACATGGTCCCCAGTAGGTTTAGAAGATAGTTTATAGAGGGAGTACCTCATGTCACGGAGCAGGCTTTGAGAGTCTAAAGCACTGCCCTACTTGAGGTGTGCACGCGCTGCTTCCTGCTTGTGGCTTATGTGAGCTCTCAACTTCCTGCTCCTGCCACCATGCCTGACATGGTGGCCATGCTTCTCCATCATGAGGGACTCTTGCCCCTCTGGAACCATTAGCCCAAATAAACTTTCTTCTATTTAAAAAAAGAAGAAGGGGGAGAAGGAGAAGAAGAAGAATGCTGTGGTCTCTTACTCAAAGCAGTGTTCAGAAATACAGACTTTAAAAGCTATCCTAAGAACTTAACAGTCCTCATAAATGTGATGAGTAAGAATCCTAACCGCAGATGGCAAGACCGAGGCAAGTTTCAAGGGCGGAGCTTTGTTGCTTTGGTTCGCCTGCACACCCTCCTTAAATACTACTGTGTGAATTCCTTATACGCATTGTTCTGGGAAAATGGTCCAAAGGGTTGCTTTACTGATAGTAATACCTCAGACCACCCCCAATCTTAAGAGTAATTTACAATAACAGATAAAGATCAATAGTGGGAAGATTACTTCTAGCAATGTAATTGGCAGAAAGGAAGCAAGTAGCTCTTAAGACTGAGCTAGTCAAATTGTCTAAGGGCCATTTCACCTAGACCTTAAGTGTGGTAAGATTATAGAGCATCTTATTCAGAACAAACAAACACAGAGACAATAGTGTACTTCTGGAATTTGAAAATAATGAATGGCTTGTACATGTTTATAGTGCATGCTTGCTAAAAGTGAGTTCATTAACATATGTCTTTCAAATCAAGAGCTTTCTTGCTTATTAAACTATTAGCAAAACATGTTTATACAAAAACCTAACAGCTTCTTGCCCAGTATCCCAAGACGTTTTATATTATCATTTTTACCCCTAGTCTATGTACAATTAAAGCCCTTGAAAAACCATAAACATCAACAGTGAAGTAAAATTATTGGGTTATTTATTCAACAAGAATTTTAGTTACTAGTCTTCTGTGTTCTGTCCTATCCAGGAGCAGCCAGCAGTAAGGCAAGAAGCCCATGGTACTTATTCTAATCATCCATGCTTTGGTGTTGAAAGTGTTAATATCCTGGATGTCGCTTTCACTAGTTAGAGCGTCTATAAAGCATGTGACATCCTGTTTGGCTGCCAGGAAGAGTACCCAGCTGCAACTAGAAGAAACAGTGTAGAACAAAATACCGAAATCTTTGAGTCATAAGGTCAATCTCATTCCTCTTCCTGGCAGAAGTCTCTTTCTAAATGAACACCATTGAGAGAATTTGATTTGATTACTACTTGGCATTACCTTCCATAAGAAACATACAGTAATTATGTTAAGGGACAATTAACATGTGTCAAGTGTTTATGTAATGTAAATAGTATAAAAGAAAAAAATTTTTAGAATGCTGTTTTAAGGAAAAGGTTGAAAGCAGACCAGAAGAAACACAAATTTGCACCCAGAGCAGCAGAGTTACAGATCTTAATTCTGCTCTCAACAAATGTGTCTACTATACTAGATCCTTGGACTACATTACTTACCAAGGCAGCCCATAAAGTATTAAATTTAGTTATTAGTTGCTTTTGATGAGTGCATGTCATATGGCCATGTTCTGCTAGACTTCAGTTAATATATTGTTAACATAAAATATTCTTGACTTTAAATAGGTCCGCATTGTAGCTGTAAGAAGTTTACAGATAGAAGGATGCTCAAAAGCTGACAGAGGCTTCCTAATTTACCATAGGACTATAGCTCATTAAACCTATTATAAACTTGAAAAGCCCTAAATTGAACTTGAACCAAGGTGGGTGCAGGAGATTCTGTACAGAGGAACACAGGGAGGGGTAGAGTTCCACACAATCTTAGCTCATCCCCAGACCTTGGAAAGTTAGTGATGATTCACAGAAGAATAGAGTGGAGGAAGAATGGTTTCTGGTCAGAACTAACCTACTGAATAGGGCATCATGAAGTGTGACAGTAGAAGACGTGCAGGAGGAACAGTTGGAAACAGGACTTATGAGGTGGTTAGCTAGGACAGTGTGGCAAGTCATGTAGGAACTTTGAACCTTAACTTATAAGGAATACTGCCTTATAAGTTATAAGATTAAAGTATCTCCTACAGAAAGTACTGTAAGAAGATTACACAGCCTTGGAAATGAAAAATGAAAGAAATAGAGACCAGCCAATAACTTATTGCCAAAATGTATGTGAGTGTTAAGAGCTTGAAAGCAGCTGAGAGAGAAAGGATGGATATTTGATATGCTAGCAGAATTAAAAGATAGTGCATGGAAACCACTTGGCAGTGTACACTGAAATAAAAAGTGAAGAGAATGCCAAAGGAAATTCAGGGCCAGTGAGGTGGCTCAGCAGGTAAAGATGCTGCCATGTCTGATAGCCTGAGTTCAACCCTGGAACACTGTGGTACAAGGACAGAACTAACTCCTGCAAGTTGTCCTCTGAGCTATCACACATACCAGGGTGCACACACACATTAGGATGGGATAGAGACTTAGAAAAAGATAACTCAACTTTGGTTTGCTGATCAGGAAACAGGCTGAGTGGGACACCTCACGCTTTAACTGAATGAATACAAAGGCACTGCGCTTTTCATTTGTGCCAAAGGGAAGCCTCAGAGAAACACAGAACATGCTGCGTAAAGACAGAGGTCTGGACTCAGCATCTTCTGTAGCCAGCCACTGTCACAGACACTGTAACTAGGGCAGCAAGTACAATAAAGCTCATGCCATGGCACCTTAGGACCAGTGGAGGGCTGAGAGCAGGAGGACATGCCATAAAGAGACCTCTGAAAACTGTCTGCTACAGTTGCTCTGAAGGAAAGCACACCAGGTTGTGAGAAGGGTATGTGAGGGGCATGTGACAGGCTTTTCTGGTCATGGGTGACTGAGCAGTGGCTGATAAAGTGAAGGGTGGCCCATTACAGAAATCAAAGCTTGCCCTTAACATTGAGTGTGTTTCCATTCTCTTCTTTAGGTACTGTGAGGCGGTTCCTAGAGATCCATGGGGAAACCATTGAAAAAGTGGTATTTGCTGTCTCAGAACTCGAAGAGGTATTTAACTAACATTTTTTGCTTAGTTTGAGTCTTAATTCAACTTGTATTACTACTTTCATGTGGTCATCATCTGGTCACTGAATCTGAAGCAGATAAATCTAATGGTTTAAATAAATTGGTGGTAGTGGAACTCATGCTCATTCATTGAAACAGACGTATGATGGAAACTAAAGCCGTGTAGACAGAACTCAGACTGTCCAGTATAAACCATGTTGTACTGGCAGCTGGGTCTTCCTGTCTGTGTTTCAAGTTTTGGAATCATAGACATGCACCACCCAGCTAAGGAGAGTTTGATTCAGTTTTACTGCTCAGCTGTTGTCTTCATAAGGGAAATGGCACAGGTCAGTAGTTCTGCCTGCTGCCTGTGCTAGCACCCAGGCTGTCACCTTGTAACCTGAGTAGTATGTCTCTAGGGTTTAGCAACATAGCTGGAAAATCACTGCTCTGCTGGTGAGGCCTCTCCATCTGCTGGACTGGGTGCAGGTGGTAGCCAAGCCAGTGGTTGGCAGGTTTATGTTTTCTTGTGTGTGGTGGCTTTATTTAAGCTTGGGCCATGTAGAAAGTCAGATCTATGTTTCTATCTCCCTGGGCGTCCTTAGCTTGACTGTACTGTGTTGTGCTCAGCTTCTGATAGTTCTGCTTGTAGCCTTCAGCAGTCACTTTGCTTCTCAGTGCTTTGCTAAAATAGGGAAGTGGAGGAGGAAGAGGAGGGCTGGGTGGTTTGTAGCCCTATTCAAGACAAGTCCTATTCTCAAGTAAGTTGATATTGATTTCAGGAGTCAGGTGGTCCTGAGAAGGGCAGCATTCCTTAGCTACTAAAGTCTGAAGATGAGAAAACATGAAATACACACAATTTAAAGGAAAAAACACATAGTTCATTCTCAGTTCTTAAAAAGTGATATACAAATGACCATGATAAAAAAACTTTACAACCTTGATTATTATAGAAACTCAAGCCAAAACCACAATGAGATACCACTTCACCATCACAGTGCCGTCTGCCAGCCACATAAGAAGTTACAATATAATACAGCAGCTTCTTAAGTATATACAGAAAATATTTAAAACGAAAGATGAAGATTTAAAATACTGTCGTTCGGTCAGTAACCAAAGAGTAGGAAGTAGTCAACAGTGGATGAAGAGCAGTGTAGAGCACACATAGAATGGGAAGTAAGTATTCAGCCTTAGACGGATGAAGTGTGGGCGCCTGTAAGGACATGATGCTAACCGAAATAAACCAGACGTAAAAGATCATGAATTGTATTCTGTTTTATTAAAATGTTGAAAATCGTCACATGCACTGAGGCAGAACGGTTGGCAGCCCAGGTTTTAGAACTAGGAGTTCGGAGAGACGATTGCTGAGGAGTTGGGTTGAGGTGATGTCAGAGACAGTGGTGGTGGACAACTTTAGAACATCACAATAGTCACTGACTTCTGTATTTTCGATTAGTTTTATGGTATATGATTCTTCAAAAATCTGTGTGTATGTGAGTGTGTGTGTGTATAAAGTATGCTCGTACCCAGTGTGTTATGACGTGTGGAAGTCAGGACAGCTTCGTAGAATTGGTTCTCTCCTTCCACCTTCTGTGCTTTTTACAGCTTGATCTCTGTTGGCCAGGTTTGCACAGCAAGCACCTTGACAAGCTGAGCCTGACGCTGACCTGACCTACATTTGTTAGTTTGCTTGTTTCTGTTTTTTTGAGGAAGGGTCTCTCTATGTACCCTTGATTAGCCTAGAACTCACTATGTAGTCAAGCTAGGCTATAGACCTAGATACTCAACTCCCATCACTTGTGTGCTGCCATTCTTTTATTCCTTTGTAAAGATTTATTCATTTTATTTCATATTTACGTATATGTATGGCATTCAAGTGTAGATGCCCATAAATGCTTGAAGAAGGTGTTAGATCTCCTGGATCTAGAGTTAGAGACAGTTGTGAGTTGCTCAATGTGGGGGCTGGGACTAGAACCTGGGTCCTCTGAAAGAGCTGCAAGCGCCCATAGCCTCTAACCTCTCCCCAGCCCCTGTAATTTAGAATAGTTTATGAGTGATGCTGAGTAATGATGTGCAGTGCATAGGATGCAGAAGAGGCAGGTGCCTCAGCAGACATGGAGACTACCAGCACACAGCAGCTCCGTTTGCTCTGGTGCCGTCCATAAGCACAGGACCTTACTCTAGTTTTTATTTCAGCACATGTAATTACTGTATTAATTTTCAGTTAGCTTGCAAAGTGATGGGTTTCATCATCATCTTCATATCATATGTTGTTATATTTTGTTATCATTCAGTTCTCACCTCCATTGCCTTCCTTAATTTTTTAAATTAGGTTTATTTATATATTTTACTTTGGAGGAGGCTGGGAGAAACGTGCATATGAAAATCAGAAAATACTCTTCGGGAATCAGTTCTCCTCCTCCATGTTAGGTCACAGGGATCAAACTCAGGTCATCAGACCCTGTGGCCTTTATCTATGAAGCCATCTCACAGGCTCCTAAGGTTGTTTTTTTGTTTTGTTTTGTTTTAATTTCTAAGAATGAGTGAAAACTATCAGACCTTCAGAAAATAGTTAGAAATGTTTCTAAAAAATGAATAACTAGCCAGGCAATGGTGGATGGTGGCGCACACCTTTAACCCC
This sequence comes from Rhabdomys pumilio, assembly GCA_030674055.1. Taxonomy (NCBI): domain Eukaryota; kingdom Metazoa; phylum Chordata; class Mammalia; order Rodentia; family Muridae; genus Rhabdomys; species Rhabdomys pumilio. The sequence goes on along the minus strand of JANHMN010000001.1, from coordinate 54,392,541 downwards.
AGCACTCAGGAGGCAGAGGCAAGTTTGAAGCCAGCCTGGCCTATAGATCAAGTTTCAGGACATCCAGGGCTACACAGAAAAACCTTCTCTCAAACCACCAGCCCCTGTTCCCCTCAAAAAAAAAAAAAAAAAAAAAAAAAAAAAAAAAAAACCAAAACAAAAAACCCTGAAAACCGAAATGTGGGTCAAATAGAGACTGGTACACTAGCTTCAGCATATAGCACCTGTGCTTAGTGGTCTGGCAGACAGGTGCGAGTGCAGGCAGCGAGTGGCAACCTTCACAGTCCAGATTTGGTGACCTGGACCAGGATGGAGATTTCCTGTGACTTGACTGGCGGCTCATTTCTCCCTGTCAAATATTGGATGAGTGAGGCGGTCGGACAGCTTGCAGTCTGAGCAGAGGGAGAGGTGAGGCCTGTGGTCTTCAGAGCACATGGACCACAGTCATCACTGTGTGGGCTTGCTTTCACTCTTCACTGTTTTTCACACAGCACCTTACTTTTCTGACACAGGCCACTTACCAAAAGCTGCTACCTCTGTACTTCCCAAGGTCATTAAAGGAGGAGAGCCGGTCATTGCCGTACCTACCTGCAGACATTGGAAATGCGGAAGGGGAGCCTGTGGTACCTGAGCGGCAAATTAGGATCAGTGAGAAACCTGGTGCTTCAGAGGGTGAGTGCTGGGGTTCTAAGCACCTCATCTTCCTTAACTAACATACAGATAACTGTCCTTTGACAGTTTCATACCGATTGGCAGAGTGTACTTTGTTATAGCCATCCCTCATTCCTCACCCTTGTTCTCCTGCATTGCTCACTCCCCCACACACTTACTTTTGTGTTATCTGTGTGAACTCTAGATTCCTCATGAGAAAAAAAAAACATGTGATATGTGTCTTTCACCACCTGGCTTATTTTGCTTAATGGTCTCTGGTTCCATCCGTTTTCCTGCAGATCATAATCTCCTCATTTTTGATGGCTGAATAAAACTCTGATGTGTACATGTATGTGTGTCTCACACTTTATCTGTTCATATCTTATGAATATCTAGGCTGGTCCTAGATCTTGACTGTTGTGAATAGTACAGTACTAAGCACAGAGGAGCAGATATCTCTGCTATGCTTAACCAAGTCTATGGCGTTTATCTTCAGGAATGATATAGTTGAGTCAGGTGGTAACCCAATTTGTCGTTTTTATGAGGAACTTTCATAGTGATTTCTGTACCAGCAATATGTAATGGTTCAGCATCTACCTTCCTTAATTTTCCTCTCCAGGATGCTAGGGAAAGGGTAAACACCAACCAGCAAAGACATAGGACTTGTATTGGGGATTTGCAGGTGGGCATAGCATCTTGCTCAGCTGAATGGAGTTTGGAGGCTCCTGAAGAACTGTGGAAGCAGTAGCTGAGTATATTAGCACCTTAAATTTTCAAGTGTTGAGCACATTTAACAGTGTCCTCTAAAAATCACAGGTAACATTAAACAATACGACGAGAATACTATAGCCATGTTATTTCTTTAGGTTTTATACTCATGTAGGTTGAAAGTTATAGGCAGAGAGTGTATGTTTGGATGGAAGCCCTTCTGTCAGCCGTCACATCTATAAGATCGTAAACCCCTTGCCACATACACTCCGTGCATGTTCTGATCAGAAATCAGCTTAGGAATTGTTTCCTTTTCTTTCATGATTTCAAGACTAAAGATTTCTAAATTATCTCAGCATCATAAATGTTGATATTTGTTGTTGCTGTTGCTGTTGTTGCTGTTGCTGTTGCTGTTGCTGCTGCCGCCTCACAGTCTTTCCTCCTGTAGCACTCATGGTTGGTTTTGCTGTCTGCTTTTGTAGCTTTCTGCTGATGGTACTTTTTGTTGCAGACAATGAAGAAGAAGATGAGGATGAAGGCTTGGGAGTGGATCTGTCTTTCATTGGCTCTCATGCTTTTGCTCGAATGGAAGGAGATATTGACAAGCAAAGAAAATTGATCCTCCAGGGACAGCTGTCCGAAGCTGCCCTGCAGAAGCAGCATCAAAGAAAGTAAGGCAGGTTTGTTCCGGTAGTTAGACACTGCAAGTCAGGAGAAGGACTGGTACCTATGGATGCTCTGCTGTACACACAAAGTTCCTTTTGTTTAACCTTAGCGATGGCTGGGTAGGAGGTCTTGTCCGCATTCTCTAGTCCCAGAGCCAAAAGTTGAGGTCATTTAGTGAGGGAAGCCAGTGGTCAGATGTGTTTCTGCTTTCAGAGTTCTTACTCCACTGTGGACTCTAACTGATGTGCCTACATGTGCTCTAAACGTGGAAATTAGGAGATGGGAAAGCACAGAAGGTTTCTGCTTGCATTTTTCTTGCGTTAAAGTTTTCTTCAGCTCAAGAGTTTTATGTCTCCCCCACTTACCCTGAGGACCTTACATTCAGTTTTCTCAAAGTGTTTTCTAATACTAAAGCAAGTCTGAATGAATCCTTTTAAAGTCATATATGGAGAAAGATTAATACTAAAAATGGCTACTTTTCAATTTTTTAAAAGCAAAAAGGTAAATTGTACATGGCTATCCCTTCATAGGGATATAAAAAGATAGTGTCTTATAGGCTGTGAGCATCAGTGATTGGAGTGAGTGTAGCTCACCGCCAGAACTCAGCAAGCACAGCAGCTGTCTTCAGTACTGAGCAAACCCCATCCTCTTACCCTTGAGTGCTGCCTTTGTCCCCTCCCATTCATTTCAATCAGCATCTTCTCGCCTTCAGTCCTGCCCATTCTCCAGGTTTCAGGTGAAAGCAAATGCCTCTCAGACCTCAGCTGTTGGGTCTAGAACGCCTGCTCTGCTGCTTTCCTTTTTCACAGCATGGCACAGCTTATCATTCTGTTTTTAGGGTGCTTCCATGGTGCCAGTCACCAGTCACACAATGAGACTTGGACTAGACAACCTCAGCAGTCCCTTACAAACACAGATGTTTTGTTTTCTTGAGAGCTGCCTGTGACACATACCCATCACCTTCACCTCTCTTCCCCTCCGCCTGTCCCTCCCACTCTTCCTGAACTCCTTCCAGGAAAGCCCCTCCTCTTCTTTCATGACGTCTTGTGTTGTAACCTGCTGCTGCCTTTTTAAGGTTGCCTCCATGAGCCTGGGAGAGAGGTTACTTACTGGGTTCTGTCCAGCATGACCATGGTGACAGCACTGAAGAAAATGGCTTCCTCTCCCCCAGTGGAAATGAAAATGTTCTGTCTCCTCAGTCCCAGGTCTTCCCTTTACTCTGATTTTATGTGGGGGGAAGCAGATTTACCACTAGAGGGAACCAGTGAACAAGTTTTCTAAAGGAAGAACCAAATGACAGGCTCAGTTCTAAACAGGATTAGGTGCATCCTCTCTTGAGTGGAGCCTAGGAGAGAGGGGCAGCATTTGGGGTGTAAATAAGTAAAATAATTAATTAGGAAAAAATAGTGGAGTGTCGTGTTGCAAACATTTTTCTTTAAGTAGAGTAACTGGATTTCTTTGCTAAATCATGGTGATCTGTATGCATTTTTAAAATGTTCACACCATGGTAAAATGTTCATGGTTTATGGGTTGTTCACAGTTCTCAGATCCCAAGACTGAAAAGTTTAGAGCTGATGACTGTTGAGATTATGATAGGACAGAGCTGGAAGCCAGTGCTCTGTCATGCTTAAGATTGCAGGGTGGAGTTTAGAAAGATGTACTTCTGCTTTTCCTGAAGCAGGACTGTATTTCACACACTGAATCCAGTTCCTCTTATGCAGCTCAGGATGGAGGGCAGCTCTCCTGTCACTGATGACTCCTCGCTGTCCCTGTCACTGCCTGCTGTGCCACATCACTGTGCAGTAATTCTTCCTAACACCTGAAAGAGGAAACAAGTCCCCTAGGTCTTCTGCTGACGTGTCTATGTGTTTGGTCCACCATGAGTGATTTGGATGTAGCATGTGGTAGAAGTTGTTAGGAAGCAAACTAGCAACTTTTCGAAAATAGAGCTTTGAAAGTCTTTAGATTATTTATTAAAGTGGGGAAAAGACATTGGAAAATGGGCAAGAGATGATTTCACTAAAATATTTTGTTTTCTTTCATTAGTAGTCCTTGTATTTTAGTTTGCCTGTGATGCTAATGTCACTTCTCACAAAGACATTATCTCATTAATTATGAATTACTCATTAAACCCTTACTAACATAGCCAGCACTGTGCTGGGATACATCTAGTGAAGCAGAGACTAGCAAGATAGAGCCTTGCGCCATGTACACACAATAGTTCGGCTTCGTTATAGTGAATCAGGACACGGAAGGACATAACAGAGTGCAGCATGCAGTGTTTGCAGCAGGCCTGGAAACCCTTGCATTCTCAGGTTGAACAATGGGCTTTATCCAAGTATGTTAGATATTGAACTTAGTAAAATTATTTATTTTATTGAAAATGGATTCTTCTCATACAATACATCTCAACCACAGTGCCCCCCACACACTCTTCCCAGCTCTCTCTTAACTCCCCACTCCCCCAGATCCACTCTTCCTTCATTTTCCTCTTGAGAAAAGAGCAGGCCTCCGAGAGACAACAGCCAAACAGGATAAAACAAGATACAATAAGACAAGACAAAAGCCCTCATACTGAACAGGACAGGGCAACCCAACAGAGGCTTCTCTTGTTACATCTTTGTAGTAAGGAAAAGTAAGAATATTCTTTAATTATGTTGTTTTGAATACTTGATGTCGTAGCCATGTATCTGTATAGTCCTCACTTACTGTGAGAATTATTTTCAGTCATGGCTATATACATGTTTATATAGATGTTAGTGCACATCTATCAAGGGCTTAAGATTCTGCATGGTGCAGCAGCCTCTAACTCTTTGTTGTAATGAAGTCTGGGTTCTTTATGGTAAGAAAGAAACATTAAAAATGGGTTCCACTTGTAAAAGTAACTTCCCAATGTTTGCTATAACGATTATATCCTTTATTTATCTAGTTATAATCGATGGTTATGCCAAGCAAGATCTGAAGACCTATCTGATATTGCTTCTCTGAAAGCTTTATACCAAACAGGTGAGCTTAATGATCACTTATTCTTGCTAATTAAGGAGCTGACTCATTGTGCTATGAGAGACTTGGATTTCTATGATTCTCTCTGTAAATACAGTGTTTTGTGCCGACATCAATAGGTTTTGGACATCACGAGGATCTTAGACATACCGTATCAACCTCTAGTGTGTTCTCATAGTCTCAACGGTGCCTGTTTCACTTTTTTATTTGGATGTTTTTTCTGTTAGGATGTTTTCTGCATTGTCAGTACAAACTTCAAACCTTATAGCGAGCAGTCTCAAGTCCCCACTTCTTCCTCTGCGTTTTGTTTCAAGCATTGCCTGTGCATTTTCAGTTGAGAGCTTTGATTTCCTGGGTCACTAATATTATTAAACATTGCGTTGAGTTTAAGTAAGGTATTTATTTAAAAAAAAATAAGAGCATAGGTTATGCTGATTTAAAATCTTTAAGCAATCTTGGTCAAGGTTGTGGTCAAAATCTCATAAGAAAAAAAAAGTATTTTCCTAACAATCAAAGAAATCTAATGATATGGTTTGAGAAGCTTGTGCATCTCATTTTTTTATTGTTTGAATTACTTTATGCAGTCAAATACATAAAGTCAAATACATAAAAAGACCAGGACAAACCCTGGTCTTGTATTAAAGTCCCTAGGTCCTGATTGCATCTCCTCTTTCAGGTGTAGATAACTGTGGCCGCACAGTGATGGTGGTAGTTGGAAGAAACATTCCTGTGACATTGATAGATATGGACAAGGTACGTCATAAATGTTGGTCTGTAAATTAGATGGGTGTAGAAAGTAAGAAAAGTATCGGTAGCTAGGGTCTGCAACATAGGTGAGAGGCATTATGGGTCTGTAGACCTGTATCTGAGAGTCAGTCAGTATGCATCATTTCTGGTAAGTTAGGGGTTGCTTGTCCTCTATAGGAAAATCAGATACCAGATGGCTCTGGTACTACTCCAGAAACACAGCTATTCTGTTAGGATATGATGTAACTGGCAAGTTTTTGGTTAGAAGTACTCTGCATTTTAAGTATATAGGCTTGAGAGCGTCTTTGAAAAAAAAAAAAGAAAAATTAACACTTGAGTATCTACTTAAAAAGCGTATACCAGAGGTACAGTTTACCCAAGATAGAGAGTATCTTCTATCGTCTCTTCATATGAGGCCAGAAAACAGAAGTAGATGACCTTAAAAGAAAAAAAAAAATAGTTGAAACTGTTAAGCAAAAGGAAGAAATTGTTCAACCTGACTAGTAATATGTAGAGGCAATTCAAAATGTCATTTCTCATCCTGAGAATTAGTGAGAACTTGTAAATAGGTGTGGTCAGCAAAGATGAATTGAAACTATAAAAGCTGTATTCATCAACCCAATGATTCCATTCCTGAGTCTTTCTAAGAAAATACTCCCGAGAGGAGATGTAGCTGTAAATCCTGTAACTGCTGAGTGTGGAATCCTCACTGGAGGGACAGTTGAGCCCATGAGCTAAGCAGAGCTCCTCAGTCAGCATTCTCAGGCACAGTGCTAAGTGAGCTCAGTACATTGTTACAAAAGAAACAGGCGTGAACGGAACCAGCGGGGCATATTGGGGGGCCTAGAATGCATGGGGGAGTGGATATGATAACACTGGTTACATGTGTGAAATTACTAAAGAATAGATCAAAGGTATTCTATTAAAATGTTTACATACATATATATTCCCCAAAACATCAATTTCATTAAAAAAAAATTACTACAGAAAATAAGTTGTGACTGACCCATGTATATTAATTAGCCACAGTAAACATATCACACTTAAAACTGAGAAAGTACATGCAACATTATAACTTAAATTCCCAATAGCTGGTTATGGCATACTCACAAATGGAATGTTCTGGAACTCTTAAAAGTATAGTTCTAAGACGCTGCAGATGCATCTCAGTATAGTGCTCATGTAGCCTCACGGGGCCCTGGGTTCAGTCTCCAGTATGTGGGTAGGCAGAGTGGAAACGCTGAAGGAAGTACAACACAGAGGGGAGAAGTGTCAGTAGAAGTAAAGGTGGGTGTATTTCAAAAATGGCTCCTTTAGCACTTAAGAATGGGTGTATCTCTTCCAGAGGGCTGGAGTTTGATTTGCAGCACCACATTAGGTGACCCACAATTGCCTGTAACTCCCCAAGTGTTATAGAGGACTCTGATGCCACTGTGTATGTCCCTACACACATGGTGTACACAAACATGTACACACACACACACGCACACGCACACACACAAAATGAAGAATATATTTTGTAAGAAAGGGGTTTACTTGTTTGGAGGAGAATTTATCTTCCGTGGCTTTTTCTTGTTGGCTAGTCCTATTAGTAGCAATAGAGTAACTTAGAGAATTTGAAGCCCTAAGGAGTGTCCTAATTTGCTTAAGTGTGATAGTAACAAATGGATAGAAAGGACAAAGAGCTAGTCTGATAAGAGGAACAGTAGGAATATTAGAGGTAAACTTATTCACAAGGAGGAAAGACTCACGGTAAGAATCACACTTTGTGATTCTGCATGCAGCTAATTGTGTACTTAATAGTCTGCGTGACATGTACTCTTACCATCAGTAGTGTGACTTACATCAGTAAGACTATAACCCCTGCATTTGATTTTGGTGAGTACCTGCATAGCATTCCAAAGATTATGATATGTCATTTTGAATTTAATAAATGAGGCTCATTATGAGGTATAAACCAGGTAACATTAACAAAGCTACTGTTCTTAAGGTCCTCCACTGCCTACTGTGCCTGCAGTTTGGTCCTAATCTATGTTAATGCCAAGGACTCTGCAGAGAAGGAATTGGAAGACAGCCTGGTTGATTAATCCTTTCAGTTGGTGCAGCTTAGCTCCTTCTTTGCAGTTGTTTATAGGGAAACCACTGGGTCACATCAGCCCTGCTTGGGTTATATTTCTCGTTTTGTTTTTAGCATCTCTCTTAAATTTCTTAAAAATAGAATACATCCCTAACCAAACAGGGTCATATTAGATCATCCTCTTGAGTTCTAGAAGCCTTACCCAGTGTGTTGCCAACCGCCCACAAAGCCCTCCACTTTGCTCATTCAGATAAGCATTGAAAGTGCTAAGAGAATGAGCTTCCGTGAGTGCGTGGAGGGAGTGGCTGGATACATCACGCCGTGTGCTCTGTGGCTTGCCCTGAGTCTGTCTGATCAAGAACATGGAGATCTTGATGGAATGCAAACAGAAACTTCAGGAATTAGAGGTTTTATTAAAATTATAAGAAGTACTAAATCTTAGTTCTAAATGTTTTGACATCGTTGTCCTAGATAGGAGAAACCTGGTAGTTGATCCAAGAGCTCTTCCTGGTGTCTGAAGAGTTATTTCAGAGGCCAAAGATTAATTATCCTCTTTCTTAGAGCACTACGGAAAAGGACTGTGTCACAGCCTTTGAGAGTCACTAAATGCTAGGGTTCACTTTTTGAGAGAATTTATTGTCACCAACCTGCTCTTCCCAGTCTTAGGGGAGGGCCTCCCTCTATGGAGTGAACTACTACTGTGACATGTTTTTATTCTCTCTCTTAGGCCCTCTTGTATTTTATCCATGTGATGGACCACATTGCTGTGAAGGAATATGTATTGGTGTATTTTCACACACTGACCAGCGAGTACAATCACCTGGACTCTGACTTCCTGAAGAAACTCTACGATGTTGTTGACATCAAGTTAGTTGTTTTTGGAAATTGTTAATGGGTTATCGCCTCTGTATTTTTAACACTAAACAATAGCAGACATTTGTAAATATCTTTGAAAGGATATTCATGTGACAAAGATTTTTATCATAGATATTAGAGACTTTAATTATTGGAGGCCCTGGTTTTGCAGTAAACTAAACTCATTTGTAATATTCTCACTTTGACCACCTTGGAAGAGGTTTGGTGTCAGACCTAGTCTTTGTGTATAAAATAATGGAAGTCCAGCCTTGGTTGCTATGGTGTGTTAATACAATACATATTTGAGAATACTTATAAACATTAGTTAACTTGATCCAATAGCCAGTGAGTCTATACTAGAAGCAGGTTCAAGGAAACTTATCCCTATGATTATAAATAAAAATAGAAACCGAACATAAACCCACAGGCAGAGAGGTTTTCAGTGGAACAAGAAGAGGAGAGGCAAGAGGGAAGGAGACTGTTTTGGGGAAACTCAAGCTGTCCACTGACAGAAAAGAGAGGCATTTATGGGGTTCATGGGGAGTAGGGGGAGATTGAGGCTGATTAGTCATGAAGACTGAACCCTTTTTTTTAAAAACACTTTTTCCTGTGATTTAAGTGGACTTTCCCATGTAAGATAAGATCATCTGTCTTTGTCTCTGCACATATCATGATTTTACCCTGTACCTAGAGAAGCTTTCCCTGTGCCAGGGGATGGGGGGCAGGCAAATTCCATACATTGTTAACAAGGTTGACAAAGGAGGAGAGGAACTGGGTGTGATGGTCTTTGTGGCACCGGACCCTGTCACCGTCCCTGTTATCTTTTAATGTTTTCTACACCAGAAAGTGGAAGAAGGAATATTGGGCATTTATTACCCAAAGTGTCAGAATTTTATATACAGAATTTAGATTTACTAGACTCCTGACTTGGAACTAGAAAATTTTTATTAAATTTTGCTTCCCTTGCTCTAAGAATTTTCTCAGTGATACATTTCCTAAATAAAAAGATGATTCTACCTCTTGGTTGCTATTTTATTTGTAGCATCACAGTATCTTTATTGGTTAGATTGAAAACCCATTATATAGTTAGGGAACAAAGAAGGTAAATTACCATGAATTTCCATTGCTATCCACCCACCATTAAATCTCATCTTAATTAGCAATCCTAATGCTTTCATTAGCTAACAGACACTTATTTAGTGTGCTTTAAAGTACTTTATAATGAAGCTGTACTCCATTGTATACCTTCTCCTACTTCTAGCTAGCCCTTCAACTGACACAGCCCTCAGCCAGAGTAGTTCTCCTGCTAGTTCTCTGAAATCCATTACAATCGATGTCTTATGACTCAATGGTGATTATTAAACCACTGGACAACAAAATCTTAAGATGTACCTCACAAAGCTGCATGGGGTAGTTAGCTGAGGCTCTGGCCAGGTTCTAGGCATTTTCTCTTGGTCACCAGGTTATCAGGGTAGGTAAAGTGGAGGCTGTGCTAGTACTGTTCTCAGAACTGTGGAGAGGACTAAGTACAAACTACAAAGCTTTCATAGACTTTCCGGACCAGGCAGTAACTTGTAACATGACTATAACTTATAGTTTCTGACTTTTACTCTAATTTTAGTGATTTCAAGGTGACTTAATTGTGTATATTTGAGGTGAGAGGCTCCATCATAGGATAAATAATAATGCATAATTTTTTAAAAGTATGATTGATTTTATTCTTCCTTTCGGTAGCTGTCACAGTCAGAGGCAGCACTTAGTGCTTCCTTTAAAATGGGCAGTATAAATAATGAAATGTTCACTTAATTATTTTTGACATTTTACCCCAAATTCAGTATAATAACTCCTGCTGCCTTTGAGGTACTTTTCTCAGTGTGAATATATTTATATACTCAGATAAAAGTGTTGATTTTCTGTACTAATGAGTAGCTCTTATTGTTACTTATGTAGACTCTTTGTTTGTTTTGATTAGATACAAGAGGAATTTGAAGGCTGTTTATTTCGTTCATCCAACATTCCGTTCAAAGGTATGGTGTTTGTGTTTTTACTAAGACCCGGAGTTACATGCATTGCGTGCTCAGGTTGCTGTAACTGCAGATTGGTTAGCTGTTCTCATTGGCTGAACTGTTGTTCCTCGTGTCTGCTGTGTCTGCCTCTGGTATTCTGAACAACCTTGTCAACCACAGCTTCCCAGTCTTGACCTTCTCAGACTTTTTATTCATTGAGCCATGTTGTTAGCCTAGAACCCACTTTCTCCTCTCTATGCATGGCTGACCCTTACTTGTCTTTCACATCTCAGTTGAGTGATCATTTTTGTGGGTCTGAGCCCTTGTCATCTGATCCTATAGCTAGCGGATAGACCCTCCCACATTCTGTCACTTAGGACTTGATCACTGTGATGATTTCATTCTAAGTACACCTTTAATTTCCTGCCTCTGTGTGAACCTGTGAGGGCTAGAATATAGCTATTTTGCCCACAACCATTTTTTTAGTACTTGCTTCTTCACCTTTACTTCATCAAGAAATCTAGTCCTTTGGCCCTTATATGGTCTAAAAATGTCATACTTCTTGCGTTTGTCTTCCTGCATCCACCTCTCCAGCCGTTGTAGTAAACGCCTACCTTAACTGATAGCCTCTCACTCTTTCATCCTGCCTGCCCATAAAACTCAGATGAGAGAAAGTCCTGTTTACTATGCAAAGCTTCAGTGAGGAAATCACAGTGCTCCCCGGTTTGGAGTCCTTTAAGAACTAACAGGCTTCACGGCTGTAGCTATTCACAGGGATAAAGTGTCTCAGGTGGGGCTTCATTCTCCACAAGCCCCATCCTACTAGCTCCTCCTCCACAGATTGCCTTGCCTCTTCCTTACCAAAAGCATAAGGCATCAGTAAGGAACTCTGTACCAACCCCTCCCACCTGCCACCTGTGGCTTTCCTTTTCAGTGTCATAAAAATGTGTTCCTTCTTAACCAGGGACAGTTAGTTTCTCTGCCTGTGTTCCAGTTTCCATAGTAGTAATAACCAATTGGGTTATCAGTTGTTTTAAGAATTTCCTGCATATAGTTTCTTCCTGCATTATTTTTGCTTATAAAGAGTGGCATTCTCATTTACAGGCAAGGGGACTGTATTATAAAACATTCCAAACCTCTTCAAAGAAATTAGCATTTTTGTCCCATTTGACTGGATCTAAAGCACCAACTTCCTCCCACTTTCCTTCATTTTTCTCAAATTCATGTTCACCACACCCAGGATAAATTATCACCTCTTAAATGTGCTACGCCTGTCATTTAATATATAGTACACTTTCCTGACTTCATGTTACCTGTCTTGGTTTATTTGAAGCTAACTTTGCCTTGTTTCTTTCCTGCTTGTAGCTGCCACTTCTCTGTTGCCTTTTGTACAGGCTTCTCTGTTAATCCTTTGAGCCTTAGTGTTCCCAAGTCCCCCATCCTCACTTCTGTACCTGATTTGTCCCATGTCTACCAACCCTTCAAGACACATGCACTGCTTCGTGCTGTGTTAGGGGCAATAGCAAGCCTAACATTTAGAAGCAGGGTTTCAGGGGGCCTAGGTTCTAATCTCTGTTCTACCACTCTCGTTTGCTATCTCAGGTAAGTGGTATTATCCTTTATACGATAGGAATAATGCCTGCCTCACAGTGCACTTAGAAATATGAAGTGAGTTAGCACGTCTAAAATTTGTAGAAACAGTTCTTAACACAGACATACATACATGTCACTAACATTGCCATCAACCTTGGGATTGTTTCACATAGGCATTGGTTCAATGTGGGGTTGCTGCATAGGCTGCAGACCAGGTGCCATTGTGCTATGTTGCCATGATTTTTTGGAATAGGTCCAAAGGACTAGATTTCTTGATTTCTTTATGGAGAGTAAGGTCCATATATAATAACATCCCATGTAAACTTTAGTAAATCAAAACTATAAATGGGATGTTTTTAAATGGGAAATAAAATTAAGAAATTATAAAACCATCACTGCTCTGCCTTCCATACTGCTCACGTCGTGTTCCATTCCACCCAACAATTTAATAATATTAAATTAGTAGCTTGTTAACTTACTTTTTCTTCAGTGATGTTTACTGGTAGAATGCAGGCTAACAAAACTTAAGTCCCAGGAGAATATTTGGGTGCAGCATGTGAACTGTATCCTCTTGGCTTATGTTCTATGACCCTGTATTCTTGGCTTTGCATTTTTTGGTAATTAGGTGGGAAAAAAATCTCTAGCATTCACAGAAACACCTGAATTATCTTTTCCAAAAACTGTTACTTTTCTTCAGTTTCTTATTGTAGTAGATACTAAGTAGCTAAAGTGGACATTAAAGGTGTATTTTTGTAGCTGATGCTATAAACAATTGAAGATTTACAGCTAAGCCACATAAAACTAAAATTGGGGAGGGGGGAGCAGTGTCCTTGGGTCTTCCCAAACAAGGACCCTTTAACTGACTTTCCACTTCTCTCTTCTTTGAATAATTTTCTCTTGCCGATATCTGTGAAATATAAAAGGAAAACATTATGAGAGAGACTGGCAAGTTTGTGTTTCCCGGTATTGCCTACTCCCCCCATTTCCACCAACACCCCACCATGTCATTACGGTATAACTTATTTAAGAGTCCCATCAAACAACTGGATAACAACAGAGACCTTTAAAAATCATACAAATGTAACTTCATTATAAAGATGGAGAAACTGAGGCCCAGAAAGAAATGGGCTTTGTGGAGGAGTCATGTTAAAGGAAGCCACTTGCTCCTTCTTTGAGCAAACACTGACCTCCACCTTGACAGACACTGGGCATCCAACTACGAATGTGACGTGGTTCTTCATTACAGAGCTCTCAGACTAGAGCATCAGCTGATACAGTCCAGGATATTATATATGGTTATGCAGTAGGATGAAGGAGCAGGTGCACTTGGACCACTTAGAAGGAGTGGCCTTTGGCAGCTTCGGATGGAAACGGGACAAAGAAATCTTCAGTTAGGACAACAGTCAGTTAAAGATTTGAGGACACGGATATCAAAACTGAAACAGGACATGTAAAAAAATTTGATGTGTAATTTCCTACACAGCATGTTAGCTCCACAAATTTGTGTCTTTTCCATGTAGCAAAACTACTTGCATAGAATAGAGATTTCCTTGGAGGCATTCAATGCATGTAGCAAGTTTGCCTTAGGTAATTATTATTAAGTTATTTGAGATAGATAGATAGATAGATAGATAGATAGATAGATAGATAGATAGATA
>JANHMN010000001.1:54352579-54378567 GCA_030674055.1 Rhabdomys pumilio | reverse complement strand
ATAGATAGATAGATAGATAGATAGATAGATAGATAGATAGATAGATATGCTACTTTTTTAGCATCTAAGCCTTCAGAAGAAAGGTTAACACACAGTTACCATGTCACTGATGGTCCAGGGAAGTGCTCCCTGCACAGAAGACACCAGTGTGGGGTTAGTTACTGTACATCATCTCTTATAGCTACTAAAGTTTGCCAGCTATGTCTGTGATGAGTTTTCAAATTGGTAACTGGAATTTTTTTCTAATCTAGTTTGTAGCAGTTTGTTTCAAGAAAGGGTGATAGCATGTGTTTAAACACATTGATTTTGACATGTAATTCCTTCACTGTTCAAACTGCTTCATTCTAATTTTGCATAGTGTCTCCCTTACTCCCTATCAACCCCGCCCAATAAACTTAAAAAACAGGAGGAAGGAGAATCCAGATAGCAATATGGAAATTCGAGGCTGTGTATTGGCTGGCCATCAGTCACATAGCTGACATAAACAGTGGCCCAGGCTACAAAGGCCATCATAAAATAGGCCTTAATATTCATCCATCCTTTAACAAGTGCTTTAAGCACAACTGTGTACTCTAGGGTTGTCTCTGAAGAACCAGAGAGATTGCAGAAATGAAGGTAACTGACAAACACTAAGAAGTGGGACTAACTCCTGGGTCTCTGCAAGCGAGATTTAAACAGGAGAATAGACGAATCCACAGAAGGGACAGCCTAGAGCAGTACATGAGGAATGGGAGATGACACCTGTCCCAGTTTGGAAACTAGATTGGGATTTACATAGTGATAACCTAGTTGAGTGTTGTCTGCTACATGTCTTATCTTACAAGTCAGTTTGAAGGAAGTATGTCATGAGGCGCTTGAGGGATGTCAGAGGTTTGGAAGAGGTGCTGAGAACGGGAGAGTGTAGCAAAGAAAAGGTAATCAGAGTGGTGCATAAATGGAAAGTACCCAAAGCGGCTGGGATCTACCTGGGATCTTAATCGTGTCTTAGAATATATTCTGCGGTCCACTGAAAGCACATGGTGCGTCTGCTACCATCTTTTGTAAGTGGGGATAGCAACATCATACCTACCTCATTGGACTGCTGTGTCACCTGTTGCTAAGAATTCAGATAGGTAAACAATACATAAGCTGTAGCTATTACCTACCTTGGTATCAAAAATACCACTAGCTACCAGAAACTTTGTTTTTTCCATATTAACAAGCCCTTGCACAATATTTTGTTAAGTTATTTAAGCAAAGGTGAGATACAGTGGCTATCTGCCTTTAAAACAATCAAAGCATGTAAAGTAAAGTGGTAACTTTCATTCTCATACATGTATGTAATGCATTTAGACCATCTTCAGTCCCAATCATTTTTTTATCCTTCCTCTCCCTTTTCCCACGGTCTCTCTTCTTCCCAGGTAGCTACCTTCTACCCTAATGCCGTTTTTTCTCCTTTTATATATGGATTCTACATATGAGAGGAAGCATGTAATAGTAACTTTTCAGTCTGGCTTATTTTCCTTACATCATAATCTCCATTTTCATCCATTTTTCTGTAAATGACGTGATCTCATTCTTCTTTATAGCTAAAGAAAAGTCCATTGTATATGTGTAAACACACACATACACACGCACACGCACACACACTACTTTGATTGCCTTCATCAGAGACCATAAGGTAATTACCAAGTGAAAATATCTTAGTTTCAAATTATTAAAAACAAACAAAAACAACTTTACAGTCTACTAACCGACTGTACCAAAACATTTATTATCGTATCAATTAAAGCAGAAGCCTTTTTTCAGACAGTGTATTTTAATCATATTCTTTCCTCCTCCTCCCCCACCTCCTCTCAGGTCATCCCATCTGCCCAACCTTGTGCTCCTGTCTTTCTCCTTCATTCCCTCCCTCCCCCTCTCCAACATAAAAAAATTAAAACAAACAACAATCAAACAAAACAAGAAGTGCACAAAGCCATGGATGGCATCTATTTTGTGTTTGCCAATTGCTCCCGGGCATGGGGCCTGCCCTGGAGTGCTAGGTACCCAGTGACCCCCATTTTCCCTTTCCCAGCAGGAGTGAAGCGCACACAGCTCGGTCAACAGTCAGAAGCTTGTGTTGTCGGCCTGCTGTACACATAGGCGTCGATCTGCACATACTGAGACATACGCTCTGTGAAGCAGCCTCCTCATTGCAGCCCTAATGAGGATGTTGTTCTTTCTTTTTTTATAAATGTTCCTTGTAATCTACGAAACTATTGTGCAACTCACTAGTGAGCTACAAACTGTACTTGAAAAAAAGAAAACTTGTTACCGTAAAATTTCAAAATTGTTTCTATTCTTAATGATGGCTACTGGCTTAAAATTATTTTTCTCTCCTATTAATCAGGTCTCAACATGGTTTTTCACCACCTTTTCTGTCTCAGGATTGAAGGACAAGATCCACCACGTAGACAGCCTGCAGCAGCTCTTTTCTGCCATATCTCCTGAACAGATAGACTTTCCTCCTTTTGTCCTTGAATATGATGCCAGGGTAAGTGCCTGTTCTCCTTTGCCTGGAATATGTAGTGTGTGGGTGTGCCACAGCAGCAGGTATGAGCATATGGGTGTGTCACAGAGTGGCGGGTGTGAGCATGCGAGTGTGTTACATGCTACATTCATAACAAAGAGGCTGCTTCACAGAGCTTTTGTCTCATTCCATGTAGATACACTCCCATGTGTTCAGTGTGCTGAGACAGCATATGCTACACAACAGCCCCTGTGAGCATATGACTTAGTAAGCGTGCTGCAGTGCAAGAGCCGTGAGCTTTGGGATAATCAGAGGTTTTTTACACAATTACCTTAGGGAAAGTCCTTGTCCTGGAAGGTTTTCCCCAAATCAACATTTTAGCAAAACAAAACAAAACAAAAAACAAAACAAAACAACAACAACAACAAACCTTCACAGTCATGAATTCAAAGCTGATCCTTAGTCATGGACAGTTTCTGTCACATTGAAGACTTTTCTTAAGAGTGGAGGCTTCTTAGCTATGTGAACAGCCAGACTGGCTAGTGTCCACTCGGAGCGTTGACATTAAGTCGGTAGCCTCTGCCCTGTTACAAGTTGTATTTTCTTAAGGCTTTGGTCATGTTTTCAATGTGTCTGCCATGTTAGTGGTGTTGTTTACAGGTACAGGTCTGTTCTGAAGCATTAATCTCATGACTTCTCTTGAACTTCATTACGGTTCTTTTCTATTGTGTGTATTCACAGCATCACCTTTATAATGTGTTCTAATTGAGACTCTTTGCCAGGCGTTAATCAGGCACCTTGTCTAACTGCTGCTGATCCCATATCTTTGGGCATGACATACTGAGCTTTAAGTATTCTTCGTTGATTATTATACAGCAGGGTGTACATTTCTCTCTAAGGTTTCTCCAGCTTCAGTGATGACTTCCGTTCCCCTATGTGGAGAGCAAAGGATTTAATGAAATTTCACATTTGGCTGTTGTACAGAAAGGACTTGTAGCAGCTGGATCATAGAACAAAGGTTCTGCAGTATGTGGGGTGGGAGAAAGCTCCATCCATCTGAATTTACTTGAATATGCTGAAGTAAGAACTGACCCCCTCATTTGCCTTTGAACTCCACCTGTCATGCTTGAATTAATAGCAGGAAATGTAACAGGCACAAAAAGAACATTTGATACCCAGAACTTGAATGACGTTTCAAAACTACTATCTAAATGTATCATTTTTCTCTACAAATACAGAAAGCTTACTCCACCAGACTCACTTGCTTTTGCCTTTGTGTTTTAGCTTTCTGTTGTTTTGAATATCAAAAAGGGCATATTGACAGGATCATAGAAAAGGAAGTATAACTTTTAAACTAACCATTGACTTATTAAACCATCTCTCTCTGACTATGCTAGTTTCCTAGAATGCAGATACTATACCTTCTGTCTATGAAGACAGAAGACAGGAATAAAAGTGAGAGTTAGGGTAGGAGGAGACAGTGTTCAGAGACAGGCAGAGAGCATGTCATGATATACCTCCACTGTGCATGCAGCGCTGTACACGCAGTCAGTGGAGAGTGTTCTGCAAGAGAGAGCTGCCATTACATCTAGTGCAGGGACCAGTGTGGAGAGCATGATGAAGAAAGAAGCAAGTCTACAGGAAGGATTCAGCCTCAGCTGAGACCAGAGAACAGCCATGTTGCTGAGGGTGGCTAGGGTCTGAAGATAGGAGCTGTGATATTTGGAGACTAAGTAGCTGTGGGAGATGAAGCAGAAAGCAAGTACTTTTAGTGGCTGGTGTTTCCATTACCCCAGAGAAGCAATGCGAGGAAAAGTCTTGAAGAACTTGGGAAGGGTTCAGGTCGTATGTGTGTGACACAGTAGTTTATGGGATGTGTAACTGAGATACCAGGAGGTGGTTGAATACTGATTTGTAAGGAAAGTGATACATTAGTCCAAAGGTGGCATAGTTTGTTATGCTTAGTTGTATCTTATACTTGATAGCACAAGATAGGTTCCTTATTTGATAAAGGACTGAATTGGTGTTGATTGCTATCACATTTCAGTGGAAGTGAAAAGCAATTTCTAAGACTTGTCATTTGGAAAGACAATGGCTTCTTTGAAAAGTAGGTGAAAGGTGATTTTTATCTGGATGAAAATAATACAGAGGCAACCTCCAGAGAAGAGCAAGTCGGCATTCTTACAAATAAAATTTGAGTGTGCCATCTGACTGCTGAGGATTCGTTCAATTACTAAGATTGTTGCCAGAAATAGAGAAGCGAGGCGATGGCTCAGCAGTCTCCTGTCGAGTGTAAAGTGGACATAGGAAGCTCTGTTTCATGCCATTGCATATCAGACATGTGCCTCTTAGTTTGCCACAAAAATCATTGCAGAGATGAAAAACTTTGGAAGAGCGTATAGGCGAGTGACGAGAGCCCTTGCAGCCGTGAAGGATTTCCTCTGGTGTTCAGAACAGATTTCTCTTTGGACATATGTTTCTCAGGACATCATTCATTTCTGCATATTAAAAATGCAGAGCTGAACAGTTTATGATAGATATGCTAAAATGCAAAATGTGTACTTCCCCCTAAGTTTCTAGAAATGTAGCTAATTCTGAGATTTGTTTCTATCTCTTTCTTCCCCAATACCTGGTCACATTTGTTTATTATCAGAAAGTCTCCTTGGGTGACCTTTTGAGTTCCTGGTTATGACACCAGGGTCCGCTCCTGCTCAGAAGAGCAGCAGAGATTCCGCTCATTCCAGCTGTGATAACATTAAATTGCCCACTAGGCTACCCGCCAGGTCTAGTCAGTGTCCCCTGTAACTGTAAGGTAAATGCCATGGAGCAGAGACATCCTGCTCTCCCTCCTCACTCCAGCCGCTGTCATATGTTAATAGTAAGCACTTTCTGTTTGTGGTTCACTGAAAAACACGTTCTTTGCCAAAGCAATACTTTTCCTAAAAATGGGATTCCAGTCTTACATCTCATAAATCTGATCGAAGATCCTCCTATCATAAAGTTAACTGCCTTGTTTTTATCACACTTACCCAAAGTGGGGGCCAAAGAATCTCTCTGTACACTAGTTTTGTTGCTTTCTACATTTGACATTAAGTTTCTGGCATTTAATTCTCCATCTTGACGTGGAGCTAAATGGCCTAAGAACTGTCGTTGTTACAAGTCTTGCAACTCGGGCGTGACATGCCTGCTGCCAAACAGTGACAGCCACTAAATTCTTGAGAAACCATCTTTATTGTTCCATAACTAAACTAAGATTCAGCAATGGGAACGTAACACCATCTAACAAGAGTCCAGTGTCAAGATAGATGTGCCTTTAAATTTGGGCTCAGCCAGTTACTTGTGAGGTACTTTTAGTTGAACTCTATAATCTTTGTGCCCTTTATTTTCCTTGTTAGTAAGATGAGAATGTGACCTGTTTCCTGGTGTCATGTGAGAACTTACAGGGACAGTGAAGACAAGGAGCCTGTAACTGGTCCAGCACCTGGAGTGTTTAATAGGTGACATTGTTACTAAAGCACATTGCCGTTCTTGCAGCTTCTCCTACTTTACACCAGCTCTGACACACTGGAGTGGAATAGGTGACTGAGGGCTGCTCCACGCTGCATACACACTAGCCATTTCCAATGCACTTTTCCATTTATTAAAAGCCACTTTCTTGTACACCCTGTTAGTTCGTGTTGTTACTTAATGTTCTCGTATTTTTTCTCTACACAGGAAAATGGGCCTTATTTTGCATCTTATCCTCCATCACCAGATTTGTGACCTTCCGCCTTCCCAGTGCTTCTTGGTCACAGGATTCCATTTCACCACCACTTGCCACCTATTGAAGTGATGTTCATTTTTGCTGTACAGATCCAGAGAGCTTTTGTCCCCACCTCTCTGGTATTTTTGTATTGACTATATATTTTCTGGACATAAACAATCTAAAACTGGTAGGCCATTCTGAACTGCATACATTTTAAATTTGTATATTTGTATCAAATGGAAATGCTCATTTTTAGAGCATTAGTAGAAACTGGGGATCAATTTTTGAGTGTCTTCAGTTTCCTGGAGGATGCTGGACTCTGTCACACAGGCCACCAACGTTGCTCACATCATCTCTTACAGTGCACGTTTCCGGACTCTGTTACAAGGCCACCAACATTGTTCATAGCATCTCTTAAACAGTGCACGCTCTCTTTGTGTATTTAAGTGTTTAAAATATATAGAACCAATGTATGCTGAACGGATGCATTGTTCCCTCATATCCTAGCTTTAATACCATTTACATTTTATACAGACGATCTGATTATAATATAGAATTGCCCATGACCAAGAATATTGAAATATGTCTGATCAAAACTGTAAAAACCTTCAACAAAACATAGAACTCACAAATTGTTGGCACAAGGTAAGGCTGAGCTGTAAGTGCTTCTTGGATTATCTGCTTTGTTCAGATCAACGCTGTTCTGATCTCAGAGTATAGAGAACATGAAGACTGTATCTTCAACTCTTTCCTATAATCATGCGACCGGTCTCTTTATCAAAAGAATGTTTGTGCTACCAGCACTCCTAAGTAAAGAACATTTCCCAGGACTACATCCCTGACCACATTGCTGTCTTCTCAGAGTCATGAATGATTACAGTGGTTCATTATCACTTGAGTCGCCTACATCAGTATGGTGGGTGTGTGTAACAGTGCACAAATCCAAGGACCAGAAAATTCACTTTTCAGAAAACATTTGCCATTCAGGCTCTGGGTGTGCCTTAGCAAGTGAAATTCAGAACTACACAACCTACCTCAGAGGTAACATAAAGATAGCATTTAGAGAGAACTTGGCTGTTCCAGGATCAAGAGGAATGAGGAAGGTGGGGTGCGGTGGAGTGTCTTCATTTAGTTCTCAGCGGGTTAATGGGAGTAAAGGAATTCCATAAGGTGCTCTATGGTCTTTGGCACCATTTGAGTGACTGAGTGGTGTTTGGGGTTGGGTCACACACACACAAAAAAAAAATCCCACCCAGACTCTCTGACCGTTTCCTGCTTTGTACAGATTTTCTTTTGGCTCTCCTACAATACTGCCATTTAACAAGGGACATCTGTTACCCATTTTAAAGACTTCTTCTTGAATTAAGGTCAAAGCATTATTGTTTCCATGTGGGTGTCTTTATAGTCTTTTTTGGTGCCCACCCCCACCCACCTCCATCCCTTCTCTTGTATCATGCACATTTGCATTTCAGAGTATAGAAAGTAAGGACTGAAAGAGATCGTAAAGCAGGGACCCAGTCCGCCGCCTAAGCACTCTTCAGGAGAGGGAAAGAAGCATGCTTCTCTTCTTCTTTAAGAGGGAGCCCTCCCAGTGATCATTTTATATTGCTCCATATAAACAAGAAGTGTTTCACACTTCTTGGCTAGGTGTCCTTGTTAGATATCAAAGCCAGTGCTGGTTCTGTCTACCTACGTGGTGAGGACTTCCTGTATGTTCTAGGTCATCAAGGCAGCCAGTCAGGTGTCAAGTGTAAACTTCCTTCCATTCCTCCTTTGACCCTCTCCTCCTTACAATATCTGGTATTGGAAATTCCTCCCTCCCGTACAGCACTTATTGTGTCATTTGATCGGAGGCATTGCTCACTCGAGCAGCTACAGCAGTGCGCCTGTTCTGCTGACACTGGGCGTAGCTCCCGAGAACTGACATCCAGCCTAAGCCATTGCCACCCTGGATAATAGAAACTGTAAGCTACCTTGTATGAACAGTGTCTGTATTTTTTTTCAGACAAGCTCACACTCAGGCCGGCTCCAGACTTGTGACTCTCTGTCTCAACCTCCAGACCACTAGGATAATGGTTATATGGTACCACACGTAGATCTGTGCAAGTTGCAATTTATTGTATGCAATATTTTTGAAAGAATGTTCTTTTTTTCATACCAGTAAGAATCTATATTTGCTGATGTTCTAGCCTGGTTGACACAATCGGAGTGTAAAGGTGACGGAGACTGTACATAGCAACTGTTAGTGTAAGGATGACTAAAGAAAGGTAAGGGTCAATGTGGGGCTGTCCATACTTTCATAACTGCCTAACATGCCGTGGGTTGCTTCTTGGATGGGAGACAGCGTGGCCTTAGTATTGAAATAAGTCATTTGTCATGCACATGTGTTCTGTCAAAGGTTTGGGTACCCTGGAGAGCACAAGAGGTTTTCAAGAATGTATCAGAGAATGATGGAGTGACTGAGTAGCGATCCCTAAGACCTGGTGTTAAACCATAGCATCAACAAGCCTTTAGTCCAGTTAAACTTTGGTCATGCCAAACACTAGCTGAATTGCACAACCTAGAATTTACCAGCTTATTAACTGACTTAGGCAAGCAGGATAGAACTAGTAATGGAAGTGCATTCAGCACATCCTTGGGTTTTCCTGACTCACACATATCTAAGATTCTGGATCATAAAATGACCTCTTGAGAGAAGTTGAGAGTACTAGATTGCTATGGGCAAGTGGTTCATTGTTTACTGTGTCTCTGGTTTCATTGTGTGAGGGTCTATTATGTCTACTTTTTCAGAGGAATCCATTTGTAGTATTTTAAGAGGAATCAGGATTTTTATTTTTTATATCTAGAAAGCCCCAAGATCAAAGGAACATACATAAGGAAAATGAATATAGGTGTTTGTTTGTTTGTTTGTTTGTTTGTTTTATTAACTTTCTGAAAGTCTTAAAGGGGTAAAGTATCTTTCCAAAGAAGGGTAAGTATAAACACTAGCAAAAGAAAAAAAGAAGTCTGCATGTGTCTTCCTGGGATTTTGTTTGTTTTTATTGAACAATAGAACTGTAGGACTGGGGTTATAACTCAATGGTAGAGCATGACGAAACACACACAAGAGCCTGGATTCTACCCCCCAGCACCACAAAAATAAATAAATATTGAGAAATTAATGATTTTATTTTTCCTTTGTAACAACTATCAGGAAAGTGATAAAATGTAGTGTTCAACACAAGTTAAAATCATTCTTTATATGTGTATATATGTAGTTTCAATTGGTTGGCATATAAGTAGAAATTAGAATTTCAAGAGTTGGATAAAGAAGAAGTCTGGCTGTGGAACCCCTGCATTGTAGGATCAAAGACTAAAAGTGCTACAAGGTAGCCTGTAGATGACTCTGATTGGACTTAAGGGACTTTCCAGTTAGAGTTTCTACTCCCACCACCCCACCTCTGGTACTAGATGTTGACCCCAGAGCCTTCCGTGCTGGCCAAGCAGTGCACCACTGAACCATACTGCCAGTCCTAGTGTTCTCATAGTCATCATAAGCAGCATAGAGAAATGTTTCACTGTAGCATCTCCAGTGCAGCCTCCCAGCTTACAGTTAGTTCTGGGTTTGTAACTGCATGAAACCCTAAACCTGGAGGCTCAGTGTGGAAGTCTAGAAAACCCCAAGATCAAAACAACATACACAGCTGGGCGGTGGTGGCGCACGCCTTTAATCCCAGCACTTGGGAGGCAGAGGCAGGCAGATTTCTGAGTTCGAGGCCAGCCTGGTCTACAGAGTGAGTTCCAGGACAGCCAGGGCTACACAGAGAAACCCTGTCTCGGAAAAAAGAAAAAAACAAACCATACACTTTGGTTCCGGGAAAGATGCCCTCTTACTATGTCTTCATAGAGGCAAGGGACATCATCACCCACTCTCACTGTATTAACCTGCCCAAGTCTCGCCATCACGTCTGGGATTACAGTTGTAACGTGAATTGGAGTGAGGTGCATGTGTGAATTGAAGTGAGGTGCATGTGTGAATTGGAGTGAGGTGCATGTGTATGTATGATCAGGTCATGTTATTGTAGATGATCTGCTTTTATATTCTTTGACTATGGCTTGTGTGATTTATGTAAAGACAAAGAGCATGAGAGTGTTGAAGCTTTAATTTACCTTAAACAAGTGGTATCATGGTCATTGTGGATATCAGTGGCTCTCATAAATATCAGTTAACTTTTTCCTACATTTCTAAGAGTAGCTGCTGGATCCAAGAAGGAAAGAATATTCTCTGCATGAATTATACAAATAAATCATAACTGTTGGATATGGTCAGTACTGGCTCAAACAGTAAAGATAACCTTCACATCACAAGACTTTTATAATACGTTTTGCTAACATGAGTGTACAGTAATTTCAACTGAGCCAGGACTTGTTTACACTGGGTCACTTTTGCTAAAACATTCAAGAGCTTACCATATATAAATAATTTAAATTGCTGTTGACCAAAGGATGCTTAAAACCATTTTCTCAGGATCTTAAGACTTGTTTGTTGAGAATGCTCCTGTGGGCACTCTTATCTTTTTAACTGTCTTCGCCTTTCTGTGGAGTAGTTGGATGCCCTTCAGATAGGGTCTCGGTCTTTACAAATAGGGCCTGTGAGGGCCCCTAGTGCAGATTACTGCCTTTATATTGACTCAGTGAAAGGACTTTGTTATTTTTATTATCATTATCGTCACTATCACTGTTATGTTCTTCTCTACTGTAGCTTTTATTGCGTTTTTGCTTTGATAGTTTCACACATGTATTAAAGTGCATTCTGGTTACTGTAGCCCACCCCACCAATTGACAATTGAGCCTACTTCTCCCAATCACTCTCCCACCCATCAGCCCCACTCCTCCTAACAGTTCACTTTCAAGCATTCTCTCTCTCTGTCTCTCTCTCTCTGTCTCTCTCTGTCTCTCTCTCTGTCTCTCTCTTCCTCCCTCCCTCCTTCTGTCTTTCTCTCTTTCTCCCTCCCTCCCTTCCTCTCTCTCTCTTTCTCCCTCCCTTCTCTCTCTCTCTCTCTCTCTCTCTCTCTCTCTGTCATCACGTTTCACTGGGGTCATCTTTGTGACCATGGGTTTGGAACTATTTACTATAGCCTGGTGGGCTCCTTGATGAGTATAGAACATAAGGCAATGACTGCCCCTCCCCCAGCATCTTAGCTCCTTGGTTTTCATTTTTTATATTTACTAAGCTATCTAAATTATATACATAAACATAAAATTAGTTACATGTCTTATGCACAGATAAAGCCAAAACAAGTTCACAGATTTGCCAGAGATCTAGATAATAGTGAAGTTTTAAATAATGTTAGGAAATACGGTAGGTAAGTTGTTATGTCACTGGTCATGTGACTGTGAACTAAACACAGCAAGTCACCCTGCATGTGCTGCCATAGGCTGCATGCAATTTTGTCTCCATCTCCAGATGCATCCTTCCCTTTTATATCAACCTGCTTTATATAATTGAACACAGAATGATAAAATTTTTTATCTTAAATTTTTTTCTCACACATTTATTATAAAATTAGTGATGGGCTGGAGAGACAACTCAGCAGTTAAGACCGCTGACTGCTCTTCCAGAGGTCCTGAGTTCAATTCTCAGCAACCACATGGTGGCTCACAACCATCTGTAACAGGGAGCCAATGCCCTTTTCTGGTATGTCTGAAGACAGCATACTCACAGACATGAAATAAATAAAATCATAAAAAATATTAATGATGGTTTTATAGACAAATGAGTGAAGGATTGTGCAATGTATTGATATTTAGACAAAAAAAAAGTTTATTTAAAGGTAGTCATGCCTGGCCATGGCACACTAAGGGAATTTTACGAGCAGATCATTCATTCTGTACATTATTGCTCTGTTACACAGTTAGCAGCTGTCTGATTCTTCTCCTGTCTCTGATAAATGCTCTGACAAAAGCAACTTAAAGGAGAAAGGGCTTTTGTAACTCACAGTTCAGGCTGCAAACTGTCACAGCAAGGAAGCAGAGCAGCAGAGCTTGAAGCACTGGGTTGCATCTCCATCTTCAGGAAACAAAGATGAATACATGCATGCTGGTGTTAAGCTGGCTTTCTAATGTTTTTATAGATAAGGCTTTTATTGAGATTATTATATTTAATATGCAAGGTTTTGTAAAATGGTCTTTAATCCTTTTTTACAGTCCAGTCATTATCCCTCTTCTAGTCCGCCCTCCAACAGTTCCTCATCCCATTCCTTCTCCCCCATCTCCAAGATGATATCCCTCCCCACTCCCTGGGGCCTCAAAAGGGTTAGGTGCATCTACTTTCACTGAGGCCAGACCAGGCAGTCCTCTGCTGTATATATCAGGGACCTTAGACCAGCTAGTGTATACTACCTGGTTGCTGGCTCAGTGTCTGAGAGAGCTCAGGGGTCCAGGTTAGTTGAGACTACTGGTCTTCAAACGGGGTTGCCTTCCTCCACATCTTCTAGCCTTTCCCTGATTCAACCACAGAGGTTCCATTGGTTGGGTGTAAGTATCTGCGTCTGTCTCAGTTGTTTGTTGGGCCTCTCAAAGGGCATGCTAGCAGCCATGGTAGGCTCCTGTCTGTAAGCAAATCATAGCATCAGTAATAGTGTCAGGCCTTGGGGCCTTCCCTTGAGCTAGATCCCAATTTGGGCCTGTCACTGGACCTCCTTTCCCTCAGTCTCTTCTCCATTTTTGTCCCTGCAGTTCTTTGAGACAGGAACAATTCTGAGTTAGAATTTTTGACTGTGGGATGGCAACCCTATTTTTCTACTTAAAGCCCTGTCTTTCTACTAGAGGTGGACTCTACAAGTTCCCTCTCCTCACTGTTGGGCATTTCATGTAAGGTCTCTCCCTTTGAGTCCTGAGAGTCTCTCATCCCCAGGTCTCTGGTACATTCTAGAGGGTCTCCCCACCTACTACCTCTCGAGGTTGCCTGTTTTCATTCTTTTCACTAGCCATTAGGGCTTCACTCCTGTTCCCAACCCCAATACCTGATCATGTTTCCCTTTCCCTTCCCCCACCCAGTTTTCTCCCTCCCTGTGCCTCCCATGATTGCTTTCTTCTCCCTCCCAAGTGGGTCTGAAGCATCCTCACTTGGGCCTTTCAACTTATTAACTTCTTGAGTTCTATGGATTGTATCTTGGGCATTCTGTATTTTTTGGCAAATATCCACTTACTAGTAAGTACATACCATGTACGTCCTTTTGGATCTGAGTTACCTTACCTTATTAAGGATGATATTTTCTAGTTCCATCTACTTGCCTGCAAAACTCATGATGTCATTCTTAATAGCTGAATAAAATTTTATTGTGTAAATGAACCACATTTTCTGTATCCATTCTTCCATTGTGGAACATCTGGGTTGTTTCCAGCTTCTGGCTATCACAGATAAGGCCTATGAACATAGTGGAGCACATGCCCCTGTGGTATGGGCAGGTCATCTTTTGAATGTATGCCCCAGACTGGTATAGCTGGGTCTTCAGGTAGATCTATTTCCAATTTTCTGAGGAACCTCCAGACTGATTTCCAGAGTGGTTGTACCAGCTTGCAATCCCAACAGCAATGGGGCGGTGTTCCTCTTTCTCCACATCCTCACCAACAGGTGCTGTCACCTGAGGTTTGGATATTAGCTCTCTATCAGATATGGGATTAGTGAAGATCTTTCTCCCTATCCGTAGGCTGCCGATTTGTCCTGTTGACTCTGTCCTTTGCCTTACAGAAGCTTTTCAGTTTCATAAGATCCCAGTTATCAATTCTTGATCTTAGAGCATGAGCCATTGGAGTTCTGTTTAGGAAATCTGCTCCCCCCCCCCCCCCACCCCCATGCCAATGAGTTCAAGGTTCTTTCCTACTTTCTCTTCTATTAGATTCAGTGTATTTGGTTTTATGTTGGGGTCCTTGATCCACTTGGACTTGAGCTTTGTGCAAAATGACAAATATGGGTCTATTTTCATTTTTCTACATATCGACTGCCAGTTAGACCAACTCCATATATTGAAGGTGCTTTTTTTTTTCATTGTATTTTTATAGAAATTTTTATAAATAATTTTATAAAAATGTAAATTTTATAGAAATTTATAGCCCAGAATCCCCCACTGCCACCCCCAGGGATGGTCCTGCTCACACCTGAGATGGATCTTTTCACATCAATTCACATGTCACAGTCATGTTCAGAGGGGTCTACTGTCAAGTTGACAACCTGCACTATCACAGTACTAGTAGGAGAGTCTCCCCCAGACCATCCTACCTTCAGTAGAAGAACTCTCCTTCAGCATCCCTCTCCTCATACTCCATGCCATTCTGTGAACTAGAATGTGCATCTGTGCCAGGCCTAAAACGTTGATTTCTTTAACTCTCCTTTAGTTTCTTGTAATCTTTACTCTCTTGGTCTTCAAAAACAATCAGTAAGAATTTGGAGAAATGTCCACACTTTTGCTTTCTTCTGTAATTGGTTAATAGGAGAAAATACCTAGAAATCTTTGTTAGCAGAGATAGTATGTGTCAAATTCAGATTCTTTCCTCCTTGCTAAAGCATGTTTGCACAAATATTAAAGGAGTGGAGACACAGGAAATGGAAAGCAGCCACTCGATCTTCTAAAATTCAGGTTATTTTTTAAATTTCCATTTATGCTACCCTAGTAGTAGCAAGATAGTAATAATTTATGTTGTAGAAAGTATTTTATTCCTTTTCCAGTCCAGTCTCCTGACCCCCGCCCCCTGTCGTGCGGGTCTTCTAAGCTCAGTGGCTACATGCTGCTGACTGTCGGAGTTATCAAGGTAGAGTACATGTTTTCTGTGACACTTCATCACCACCTCATCCTCTATCATAGCACAGGGAAATTGGCTGTCGTCACATTTATAGATAAGGCCCCGTTCTTGACTCTACATTTTAGCAGTCTGTTGCTTGATTTGAGTTGTCAGAGCTACTTCAGCTGCGTCATATTTTTTCTCTACTGATTACAACTAAATTTATCCCGTGTGTGTGTGTGTGTGTGTGTGTGTGTGTGTGTGTGTGTGTGTGTGTCTGTGTGTATACATGCATACAGTCATGCATGTATCTGTGCTTGTATTCTGTGTATATAAATGTAAGGGTTTCTAACCTTTTGGTCCTTAACTATCCAGTCTTATTCTTTTCAATTATATCTTCTAATTTAGATGTATCTGAGTATGTACATTTTAAGATGCTTATTATAAATTATTGAGGGGTTTTTGAAGTCATTAGCAGAGAGGTTATCTCTAAATCTGATTTCTGTTGGTGAATAGGCATTAAGCCATACTGTTTAATAAAAGAGCCATTATTTTTCTCCTGAGAATCTCTGAACTACTATACTACAGATGAAGACATGGAATCCCAGGCAATTGGAACTAAAACCAGAACATACAGACTGTAAGAAGCTTCAGAGTGGCTGCCACCTATAGATTGGGCCTCTTAGTGGATAAAAAGGTTTACACAACTCTTTTAACTCTGGTGTTGCCTCTTAGATCACATAGTAAAGGCTTTTAAAATGTAGTCTTCATTTTTTTAGGTTGTACCTGCTTGGCCAGGTTCCCAGCAGGCCACAGAGATCAGGAACTAACAGCAAAGGTTAGTACTCTCAGGAACTTGGGGGCATAATTTTGAGGTGGGCATTCATGCTGATGTACATTTAAAATGACCTCTTAAGGCTTGAGGAATGCCTCGGTGCACACTAGCAACCAAATTAAACATAGATAATGGTGATTTGAATGGAATGGGTGTCCCCTAGAAGACTGATTTCTCTTATAAGAGTAAGGCTTGGGCTGCCAGATCAGTGCTGGCAGCGTGCCTAGAGAGGCTTGGTAAAAAAGTTACACAGGCTTTTGCTGGAGAGACTAAGTTATCATGAGCCCATGTTTAGCCCAGAACTTCTCAAATTGTTTCCAACAAAGCAAACAGTATATAGAGACCCTATTCAAATGGTCACTAGTGATGTCTACACTCGCAACATAACAGTGGCTGTTATGATAAACTGAAAATGGCTGAGGGCTAAACACCGTAGAAAAGTATCTCTCAGACAACTTGTAAAACATGTTCCTGATGGTCAGTCTTCTCCAAAACCTGGTCCATGGGCAAGCTCCTACAGCTCTGAGGATCCATCTTCCAGTGAGGCGTCTAAAGGATCCATGCCCCTCTGGCTGAAGCTGGCAGATGGGAAAGAGCTAGAAGACTTGTCCTATAAAGATTTTATGTGCCAGACCCAGAAATTACACATATTGCTTCCATTCATCCATATTTCATTGTGTGGAACTTGACAGCTTGGCTTCGCTGAACAGCAAGACTGG
This sequence comes from Rhabdomys pumilio, assembly GCA_030674055.1. Lineage (NCBI taxonomy): Eukaryota > Metazoa > Chordata > Mammalia > Rodentia > Muridae > Rhabdomys > Rhabdomys pumilio. Next base: position 54,362,017 of record JANHMN010000001.1, on the reverse strand, counting down.
GAGGCTGTGAAGAAGGAGAGTGTGGTGCCAGGCTTCCTGTAGCGATCCAGACAGTGCTAGAGACCAGAAACACAAAGGACACATTTCAGCCAAGTAGAAATAGAAAAACAATAAAGGAAAGATCCCATTAGAGAGGGTCCTTAGAGAAATGACAGGATCCCGGTGTAACCTAGAACAAGGTGCTGAGGTAGGCCTGTACCACTGAAGTTCCTAGAAGCCGCAGTCATTGTCACACAGTGTACATAAACTCCAAAACAAACAGAATGAAACCACCCAGAAGGCCTTCCCTGGATCTTGAGTTACAATACATTGACTTACTAGGAATTACTTACAGACTCTGGGACCCCACCCCAGAGCTAACAATTGCCTGTATTTTTCCAAGGCCCCCAGATGATTTGTGTTCTTACCAAAGCTTAAAGGTCATTGTCATCCTGGCTCTGGCACTTATTAGCTCTGTGATATGAGGTTGGTTTATATCTAATCACATGTCTGTACTTTCTCAGTAAGGTGGGAGTGGGGCAGCCCTGTTACAGGATGGAGAGGTGTCTCTAGAGACGATGCATCCAAATGATAGATCACCCCAACACGTACGCGTTGGTTTTTCCCACAGGCCAAGTACTTTGAAAAGTAACAGTCAAGAGAGGCAACCTTTTGAACTGTAGCGATTTGAGCTCATCCTCTTTCAACACACACACTAAGGTTTGTCACCTTAAGGAGTTTTGGCCTTGATTCCAACTTTGTTCTCTGCAGATGGATAAGCACAGGAACAATAAACTTCTCCAGTGTCAGCAAACACTATGTCCTAATAATCCCTGGTGAAGCAGCCCCTTAACATTAAAGATTATAGACTTGGAAGTATACACAGAAACAAGCTGAGTTGGTTAACTCTGAGGGCTGCCAACTACCTGAGGAGCTTCAGTCATACGCGCAATGACAGGTCAACAGAGGGTGAAGGAGCACTTCAGAGATGCACGTTAGTGCAACCAGACGGCAGCCTGTTTGCCACCCTGCTTTATTGTAACTGTCCTTGTTTGCTCTGATATGATCGTTTTAAGATAAATTTTGGTTCTGCTTGAGGCTTTAGATAGTTCATCCAGATCCTGGGGTTCTGAAACATACGCTTACCCTGTTTCTCTTCATCCTATGTGAGGAGTGTCCGGGTTATCAGAGGTGGGGCTGAATCCCCTGCCCGAAGCTTTGGTGATTCAGTAGAAGTTTCTAGTCTTGGATTAGTAGTCCTTTACCTCTTAAAATGACAGTTTAATTAAGTGTGATCACTGTTATGGGTAGTGTGTCCTTTAGAGTCATCAAATTTTTTTAAACTGTAAAAGAAATTCAAAGACCTCAATCGTTAGAGCCTTTACTGAAAGAGTCAACTCTGAGCCGTTCACACTTTATTTCAAATGGGAATAAGACGTTAGCTGGAATCATGGATTGGTGGAAAGTACAGATAACGAGGGAACTCTGACTTGTACTCATCCAAGACAAAATTGCATATTCACTGCACACACAGATCACATTTCTCAATCGTGGGGAAACTGAAGTGTGGAGCATAGGCGAGCTCCGTTGTGGCTTTCCTTGTATGACTCTGTGTGCAAGGTCAGGGGCTAAGTGTCAGTCTGTATACTGCAGGCTATCCCCAAAGACCTTTGGCCCACCTAGTGGGAGGGTTCAAGTGAAGGAGAAAGGGTATGAGCAGGGAGGGGGAAGTGCTCCTGCTACCTCTGTTGCTGCTGCTGCTCCAAAAGGCTGCACTGGCTGCACTGAGACAAGCTGACTGGCATGAGAAGGAAGTGCTGGAGAGCTGCTGGTGGTGAAAACTTCTGGAGAGAGTTCTTTTCCCAGGCAGCGTTACAGCTCCTGTGACAGAAGTTCTCAGACAACGGGGTAATTCTCACACACCTTTATTCCTTCTGGATAGGATCTTATATACAGTTGGGGTGGGTCGGGTCTGACAGCAGGTGCTTCCTATTGACTTGGCCTGAGATGCCTCATCTACATCAGCAGGGACTTGTAGGTGCTGCCGCTGCATGACTAGTGGCCACAATTGTCTCTGGGGGGATGTGGCTACATGACAGGGGCCTTGAGTCAGGAGCAGGTGAAGCTCCTATCGTCCCTTGTCCCTCATCCCTTCATGGTTCCTGGGGCTTCAAGCCTTAACTGGACCTTTCCAGGATTTTTTTTTTTTGTCAACCCATCCTACTGGTACAGAAGATAGCTTAGGAAACCAGTCTAAAGCTTCATGTTACCCCTAGGAGATTTCCACAGGAAGTCAAGGCATGGAATGGTACCACGTAGGACTGCTTTGTATCTGAGTTTTATTTAGTTGTTGTTTTTTTCTTACATTCACAATTAATTGTGCATCAAATTGTGATGTTGGTATACAAAGACTCCCATGATATATATCTACTTCCATTGTATATAGCATATACTTTTAAAAATATTTGCTTTTTTAGTAACTTTTTTGAGATGCATGTATAAAATTCATTCATTAAAAATGTACAAATCAGTTGTTTTCTGTGTTCTCAAAAGAGTTTTAAACCATTACCACGATCCACTTTTAAAGTATTTCAACATCCTAAGAAAACCGCTCATACTCACTGCCAGTCCTCCTCTTCCCAGTCTTCCCTGCTCAAAGGTCTGTTTGGATGCACCATATGCTCTCATAGAACGCTTCTCCATCCTCACTCCATGCGCGGCTCATTGGCAGACCTGTGGCGCGTCTGAGGAGATGAGGCCAGTACTGTGGCAGGAGAGTGGGTCAGAGAAGGACATTAAGAATGGCGGATGAAGGAGCTAATTGACCAAAAGACTAGAAATTCTTCTCCACCAGGGCTGCGTGTCAGGGACAGAGCATGTGCAAGAAAATCCTGGGCTCTATAAATACAAGAGAAGCCTGGTGCCGCATCATAAGTCCTGGCCCAGGGCTACTGAGCTACTAGGTTTTCTTCTTTTGTTACTACGAACACGTCACTTCAGATCTTTGCTTACGGACATGAGAACCTGAGAGTGCCCTCTAGATTCTGATCTACACCTATGACAGAACTGGAGGAGACAATAATTCTCTCTCAGCTCTGATGCCCGCTGGCAGTGTTGCTCCAGGCTGAGCAGGGGAGCCCTTCTGGCTGTTTTCCTATCTATAGACTACAGACGGCTACATCCACTTCACAGTGTGGTCGCATAGCACAGCGTTACCCTGGCTCAGTGTTTGGCACAGGTTAAGAGGAGAGCATGTATTCATCGTTGGAACAAGATGCTAGGTTGGGGATGGCAATTGCATGCTCTAAAAGTTCTCAAATCTGCAGCAGACACTTCCCTTTATCATCAGTGTGAGGTTCAAAGTAAAGTGCTTCTGTATGTTCACTTTCTCCAGTTCTATTAAAAGCAGAGTACCATTGACAGCCACATACAACCATTAGCCTGTCCTGATTCTGAACGAGGAGTTTTCTCGTCATATGCTCAGCCACTTTTACTGCAAGGCCCATGCTTTGTATATAGGCACCATTGTCCTGTCTGGAAGCAATGAACAACTGATCTTTCAGACTGGAGAGACGCTCAGTGATTAGGAGCACATGGTGCTCTTGCAGAGGACCCAAGTTTGGCTCCGAACATACAACCACCTGTAAGTAAAGCTCGAGAGAGATCCGACGCCCAACCTCAGCCGGAACCTGCCCTCAAGTGTGCATACCTACACATAGACCCACAGCTAAGAATAAAAATCTTTTTTAAAAAATTAAATTAAAAATAAACCTGACCTTTGGAGTTGGATGGCTAAAACTCTATCCAAACATCAAAAACAGTCTGCCCTTTTCTCTGACTGCAGGGCAGTCATGTTCAATGGGAACGTAATCTGCCCACTTTTAGCAACTGATTGCCTAGAGTTGATAGCCAAGTCTTTAGGGGAGTGTAGGGACCATTGTTTAACTACCTTCAGAAATCTTTTTTTATTTAATTTTTAAAAATTATTCACTTTATATCCCACTCACTGCCCCCCTCCTGGTCACCCCTCCCCACAATCCTTCCCTGTATCCTCCCTCCTTTTTGCCTCTGACCAGGTGGAGGGTCCCCTGTGTATCTCCCCACCCTGCATATCAAGTCTCTGTGGGATTAGGTGCATCTTCTCCCACTGAGGCCAGACAAAGCAGCCCAGATAGAAGAACATATCCCACAGATAGGCAACAGCTTTTGGGGTAACTGGTTGTTTGGGGCCCACATGAAGACAAAGCTGCCTGTCTGCTACATATTTGTGGGGAGACCAGGGTCCAGCCCATGTATGCTCTTTTGGTTGGTGGTTTAGACTGAGAGCCCCAAGGGTTCAGGTTAGTTGACTCTGTTGGTCTGCCTGTGGAGTTCTTATCCCTTTCAGGGCCCGCAATCCTTTCCTCAACTCTTCAATAAGAGTCTTCAAGCTCCATCCACTGTTTCAATGTGGGTGTCTGCATATGTCTAAGTTAACTGCTGAGTGGAGCCTCTCAGAGGGCAATATGCAAGCATAACAGAATATCATTAATAGTGTCAGGGATTGATGCTTGCTCATGGGTGAGTCTCAAATTGGGCTGATTATTGTTGGCCATTCCCTCAGTCTCTGCTCAATACCCTGTGCCTGCATTTCTTGTATACAGGAGAAATTTGGGGTCAAAAGTTTTGTGGGTAGGTTGATTACCTCCGGAATTCTTAAAGCCCCGACTTTCTTCTCTCTGAAGGTTGACTTTGAACACGTGCTATGTGGTTACTTTAGAAAAATGTCTTCTGTAGAGCAGTACTGAATAATGGTATCCATCTTCTACAGAATGCTAGCCTTTGTAAATATAATATATCACAGAAGAAAATGTTAAAATATTAGAGAAATAATTAAAAAAAAAAAACTATCCAGGCAGTGAGATGGTTCAGTGGTAAAGACGCATGCTACCTGACTACCTTAGCTCAATCCCCTGGACCCACATGGTACAGATGAGAACTTACCTTCACAAGTTGTCCTCCGACCTCCGTATATGAGCCATGGCTCCGATATACTGATAACTCCCCCATCCAACCACTTGAACACATCCACACATCCACCCCTACTCCCCCAACACACACACTGTAAAAAATTAAAAACTAAGAAACTAACCATAGTTACTGTGTAATAGAATAAGCCTAACTATATCCAAACCTTACTTAAACTATTGGGTTCTTCTGTTCTCTGCCCATTACATTGTCCTGGTCTATGGTCAATAGAAGCAGATTGTTGTTCAGTCTGCTTTTAGTGTTTTGGCCTCAAACAAGTTTCCCAGCTTCTGAGTTCCAATCTTCTCATGTAAAAGGCATGTAGAATTCTCATGAGAATGAAAGGAGAGATACTTCAAGTATCCTGTGTGCTCGAACGTAGATCTGATTGCCGAGATTAATTTGCCTCTCATATCTACCACATAATTAAATTGAGCCTTTTCATTTTTAAAGTTCATTACATTAGCAATTCAGAAAGTGGTGTACTGGTGTATCTTCAAGAAAAAAATTACATTTTGAATCAGCAACTAGAAAATTTGATAACAGGCCAGAAAGTAAATACTTTAGTGTTGTAAGCTAAATGGTTTCCTCACGGTGACTCAAAACCCAGCTCTACCACTCCTGTGTATATACCCAAAAGATGCTCCCCCATCCTGCAAGACACTTGCTCAATTATGTTCATAGCAGCTTTATTCATGATAGCTAGGAACTGGAAACAACCCAGATGTCCCTCAACCAAAGAATGGATAAAGAAAATGTGGTCCATTTACTACTAGTCAGTTATTAAAAACAAAGACATCATGAATTTTGCAGGCAAATTGGTAGAACTAGAAAAGATCATGCTGAGTGATGTTATGTAACCCATAACAAGAAAGACAAACATGGTATGTGCTCACATATAGGTGGACATTAGCCATAAAGTACAGGATAACCATGCTACAATCCACAGACCCAAAGAAGCTCAGTAACAAAGAAGACCAAGGGAGGATGCTTGAATCTTACTCAGGAAGAGAGAGAAGTAAAATAGACATCGAAAGTGGATGGAGAGAAGAATCTAGATGGGAGAGGGGATGGGAAGGGACATGGATTTGGGGGTGAGAGGACTGAGAGAAAAATTGTTGGGGAAGCATCTCTGGGACAAACTAGACACCTGGGATGGGGAGGCTCCCAGTCCAATGGTTGGTTTCGAGCCCCTCTGCCTCTGTATTTGTCAGGCACTGGCAGAGGCCAGAATCTTGCAGGCCTGCAATTGGAGAAAAGCCCTCTGAAGGGAGGAAACCAAGAGCTGGCCAACCTATCAACCAGCTTGATCAGGGAGAGGTGCCATGCAGCCCTGGGAGCTTATAAAGTGGGGTGGGGATGTACCTCTCATATCTCTTTTTGGTGAAAGAAGCTCAGTAAGAGTCACTCCCTTGAGAGTCTTCCAGAAAGATATCAGTAATCAAAGAATTGCTTCCCTACCCTGTGATAGATATTTGACTCATTTTAGTCCTGAATCGCTTGTTAGTTAGGAAACAGAGGCTTAAAAAGACAAACTCAGGGGCTGGGGGAGTGGGTGTAGGGCGTACTTAAGCTTGGAATACCAATATAAAAACCCAGGGATAGCTGACTCTGATAGCCTGAGGGATGCTCTAGCAGGTAAGAACATGTGTTGTGCTTATAGAAGTCCCATGTTTAATTTCCACCACCCATAGCTGTCTATAACTCCAGTTTCATGGGTACCTGATACCCTTTTCTGCCTACCATGTTCACCCAGCTGAGACATGCATGTGATGTACAGGCATATGTGCAGCAAGACACCCATACACATAAAAACTAGGTAAAATGTTTTCAATGTCCAACTCAGCTCTTTCGTGCACTACTGCCTTTCCAATGACCATCCTTGAGTCATGATGACCGTCACTGAGTCCTCCTTACCCAGAATTTGCCATGCTATCCTCAGCAATCTCAACACTGCCCTTTGTCCTTTTGAACTTATTACAAGCCCACCAGGTCATCCTCAGAAGGGGAGCCACCAATACCCACTCATGTTTGTGGTTTTCCAGTCCCTGCCCAGCCAGCCCTTTTCCAGCAGAATGAACACATCAGGAGGCTAATCCACAGCTTCTGTGCGTCTGGGTTTTATTTAGAGCCTTTTTCTTTCATCATACTCATCTGTAGAAGCCTTCTACTTGTATTATCCTGATGAGTGTGGGTCTCCTCTTTTCTACTGGAGAATGGTTACCTCATAGCACACCACCTAATGTGTCAATAGGAGACATTGCTCTCAGCTCAGCCTTCAAAATACAGACTCTTTAATAACACTTTTTTTTTTTTTATATTGCTACCACCATTTTCCACCAGTTTTCTTCTTGGGCAGTTCTTATATTTACCACTGTTTTCTGAATCTGCAAATAAGCCTCTGGGTTAAGTCATGAAGTATTGTATTTGCTTTGCTGCAGTATTGAGAGTAGTTTTAATATCTTTCCATGTGGAGGCCAACCTCTGATCTAGACTGGACACTCTAAGAAGCTAAAGTCTGGGACATCTCTTTGAACATCATTGTAACTCAGTGCTGACCACAGCACTGGCACATGGTATGTATTTTAGTGCTGAATGAGTTAAAGTAAATGTAATGAGTGAACAAATTTTCACTAAAGTGCATTATTTAATGAGAGCACGCCTGACTCAGCCTATAAAAAAGACTAAACGGTAAGGCAGCATCTTCAACTAGTAAAACATTTTCATATCCTTTATAAATCTACACAAGCTCCTTAGTCTTGGATATTTTAAGGATTTACCAGAATTATATCATTTCAGAACAGCCTCTGTCAGCCCAAATCTAATATAACACAAGGATGTTGCCAAGGCAAATTCCTAAGAAGAACACAGTGCTACAGAAGCGGTTCACAGAGTCCTGAGAGTCTTGGTCGGTGCTCACATCCTGTTACAGTGTTAACAAGGATTGGCAGCCAGCCGTGGTGGTGGGAGATGGAGAAGAGCGGCCATGGTGAAGTCAAGATTCCTCAAGCAGATATGTTATGGGATGAGTCTTAGTCTAGGACATCGTGTTCAGTGATGAAAGCCAGAAGCATCTCTCCTTTCTCTTTAATGAATCTCATTTTACTTCGAAGTGGTGAAACAAACACATTCCAGCCAAGAATTGTTAGCCCTGACCTTTGTTCGGTGTGTAATATTCTGGATGTGATCTGGACCGAGGCGTTATACTTTGCAGCTAAATTCTTACATATGTGGTGTGATAGTACGCAGTTAACATTTGAGAAGAAGAGAACTTCATTTGAAACTGAGACAGTTCCAGGGAGATTATATGGTAATCACTCTTCACAGGATGACCTTGTTTAGCCATGGGTTTGGTCAGGTGTGACTTAGCAAAGTTTTTACACAACAAATCAGATTTAGACCCTGAGTGGTGTCAGATGCTTGTAATCCCAGAACTTGGGAGGCAGAGGCAGAAGAATGACATCAAGGGAAAGACCAGCCTGGTCTATGGAGTGAGTTCTTTTATACCCCAAGGTACAGAGGAAAACTCTGTCTTTACCTCCACATACCCCTAAGAAAATCAGATTTGAGAATGAGCAGAACTTGAGTTTTCAGCATGGCTAAAAGCTATCCTGTGCCCACTCCTGAGTTCAGTCTTTAACTCCCTTAGCTTTGGCTGTGTGGAAGGTACACAAGAATTAGTAATGAATTTTCTCTGCCTTTTCCATGGGAAATGTTGACAAAAATATGAGACCAGCTACCTACATTGTTCCTCAACACTTTCTCCTGAGTAAACCAAAGGGCTCTGCACATCCTATCTCAATGTCTTATAATACAAACTGATGTTCTGATCAAGTCCTGGGACATGTTCCTTGACACATTTGTCCTGTTTCATGTGTGCATGTTTATATAACTACATATTTACACATATGTGTTTGTTTGAAAAATGAAGTACAAAGGAAAGAAAAGAAAAACAGATACTGATGGACCAGTGAACCAAGGAAGGAGAAGAGGCCTAGGGAAATGGCTCAGAGCTGATGGACCAATGAACCAAGGAAGGAGAGGGGGCCTAGGGAAATGGCTAGAGATGGGAGCGCTGGCTGCTCTTCCACAGGCTCAATCTCCAGCACTCACATGATGGCCACAATCATCTGTCACTCAGAGAAGCTGGTGGGACCCTGGCAAGATACTAGGCACACATGTGGTACACATCCATACATGGAAGTAAAACACCAAACACAAAATAAAGTTTTACAAAAAGGAAGGGGGAAGAGAGAGAGAGAGAGAGAGAGAGAGAGAGAGAGAGAGAGAGGAAGAAGAAGAAGAAGAAGAAGAAGAAGAAGAAGAAGAAGAAGAAGAAGAAGAAGAAGAAGAGAAGAAGAAGAAGGAGGAGGAGGAGGAGGAGGAAGAGGAGGAGGAGGAAGGAAGGAAGGAAGAAGAAGAAGAAGAAGAAGAAGAAGAAGAAGAAGAAGA
>JANHMN010000001.1:54278823-54352479 GCA_030674055.1 Rhabdomys pumilio | reverse complement strand
GAGGAGGAGGAAGAGGAGGAGGAGGAGGAAGAGGAGGAGGAGGAGGAGAAAGGAAGGAAGGAAGAAGAAGAAGAAGAAAAACAACAAGAAGAAGAAGACAGAAAGAAAAGAAGTACACATCAGGCAAGTGGAAGAGATCTCCTACATGATGTGCTCTTGCTAGCAGATGACACTTGGAAGATGAGATTCCAACAGAGCTCTGTTCTAGGGATGATGTGATAAGCAATGTACACCCGTGAATCTGGGAGATTTGATGGTGGAAGGTCACATTTCTGGTCATCCCAAACTACGATGGATTTTCCTTTGTATTTCTGAAACCATGTTCCTGCCTTTTTGCTTGTCACATTATTAATAAGCATGAATAAAAAGAATGAAGTGAGGTAGATACTAATATTGTATTTATAATCTGCTACTGTGTGCTGCAAGCCATTTTGAATATATAAATAGCTGAGTCTCAACAATCCTGTAAGGTTGGAACGTACTTTGTTTGTTTGTTTGAAACAGGATTTCTCCTTGTAACCCTGGTTGTCCTGGAACTCGTTTTGTAGACCAAGCTGGTCTCAAACTCACAGAGTCCCACCTGTCTCTGCCTCCTGAATATTGGGACTGCCCAGTGAGATTAGAATTTTTGATCTTGTATGTAAGTGAGAACACAGGAGAACAGAGAGAAAGACCAGTGTTAGCTAAGTCTCAATCTAGACTTAAACCTGGTATCGAAATAGCCAAGCCTCTAGTTTACCAATTCAAGGTGTATCACGAGGACAGTGTCACCCATTGATTTCCCTAGGGACTTCCTGAGAATTAGTGATGAGGTTGATCGAAAGTCAGGCTTTCTGACTCCCAGTCAGCTTTTAGACCTCCCAACTGACACCAAGCTAAAAATACCCATTGGTTGGGTAAGCCTTGTAGAGGTCAGCTTACACGAAGCACACAGGAATGTGCACGCAATTATATGGGAATGTATTCTGAATCATATAACTGAGTATTTTGTTCTATCATGTAGTTTCCCTGCCCCCATGATGAAACTTGTGGCTGTCATCCAAGTAACTACATGGCCCAGGATGAAACAAAAAAAGTCATTCTCCTGTGCTAGCTTAGAAAAGAAAAGAATGTTCTTGATAAGAAGAGGAGTCAGAGCTTAGTATGTGCTGATTTTAAATAAATAAATTAATATATAGTATTTATATTAAATATATACATACATACAAATTAAAAATAATTCAGTGTATAATTATAGTGGGGGGAAACAGTGTTTTATATAATAATCCTCTGGGTTTACTACTTATTCTCTTGATTTCCAGACGTGTTTTGACCAAATAAATATTAAAAAATGACTTGACTCCAGCCCCTTCCTCCACAAGAGACAAGAAACCCTTTGCTATGAAATTTTTGTTGAAAGTAAGACTAGGACCCAGGCTCTCTAGTAAACATACTTGTCTCTGTCAGCCATAGTTTCCCTACTGCTACTTTTCATATTCCAGGTAGAAAAGTCATTCAGACCTGCAAGTTTGCAGTCCTGTGGCTCCAGCTGCCTCTGCAGCCTTGTCCCCTCCGTACCTTCTTTTTTCTTTACCTCCAAACAATTCAGAACAGACATCACCAAGGGCCTCTCTGTCCTTCTATGTTCTTTATGTATTACCCACCATAAATATGTTTCCAGCTGAATCTAATCTCAACTTTAGGCCTTTACCCCTAACCTTCATTGTCTTCCTCCCTTAGAACCCCTGGTGTTTTTACATCCCTTTGTTCAAGGATACACTTCCAGTACCATGGCTTTGTGACATGATAGCTCACACTTACCAAGGGCTTCAGATATCAAACTGAGGTGGAAAGAACCTAGCCAACAATGGCTAAAAGCCAGGTCACGTGACTCCCTACAAATCATCACACTCTAAAACATAGGTGGAAATGTGAAATTGCTAGAGAGAAGTTGTAGACTAGAAAATCACATGGGGTGCATAGATCCTCATTGGGGTAATAGGCCAGAGGTGGGGCAGGGTGGGGCAGGAATTGATAATGACAGGAAGTAAGCTACTGAGTAGAATGCAGACACAGGCAGACTTGGAAAAAGTCTGAGCAGTTCACTTTCGGGACAGTAATGGATTCTGAGAACATGGATACAGACAAAGGTACATTGGCAGATGTCAAGCGTGCAGGACTTTGGTAAAGATCTTTTTCCAATCTGTTGGTTGCCATTTTGTCCTATTGACGGTATCCTTTGCCTTATAGAAACTTTCCAATTTTATGAGGTTCCATTTGTCTTTTGTTGATCTTAGAGCATAAGCCATTGGTGTTCTGTTCAGGAAAATTTCCCCTGTACCCATGTATTACAGGTTCTCCCCACTTTCTCTTCTATTAGTTTCAGTGTATCTGGTTTCATGTGGGGGTCCTTGATTCACTTGGACTTGAGATTTGTATAGGAGGTAAGAATGGATCGATTTGCATTCTTATACATGCTGACCACCAACTGAACCAGCACCATTTGTTGAAAATGCTGTTCTTTTCCCCACTGGATGGTTTTAGCTCCTTTGTCAAAGATCAAGTGACCATAGGTGTGTAGGTTCATTTCTGGGTCTTCAATTCTATTCCATTGATCTACCTGCCTGTCTCTGTACCAATACCATGCAGTTTTGGGGTTTTTTTTTGTTTTTTTTTGTTTTGTTTTGTTTTCTTTTTTATCACTATTGCTCTATAATACAGCTTGAGGTCAGGGATGGTGATTCCTCCAGAAGTTCTTTTATTGTTGAGAATACTTTTCACTATCCTGGGTTTTTTGTTATTCCAAATGAATTTGCAAATTGCTCTTTTGAACTCTATAAAGAATTGAGTTGGGATTTTGATGGGCGTTGTATTGAATCTGTAGATTGCTTTCAGCAAGATGGCCATTTTTACTATATTAATCCTGCCAATCCATGAGCATGGAAGATCTTTCCATCTTCTGAGATCTTCTTCAATTTCTTCAGAAATTTGAAGTTCTTGTCATACAGATCTTTCACTTGCTTGGTCAGATGCACACCAAGGTATTTATATTATTTGTGACTATTGTGAAGGGTGTCATTTCCCTAATTTCTTTCTCAGCCTGTTTATCCTTTGAGTAGAGGAAGCCTACTGATTTGTTTGAGTTGATTTTATATCCAGCCACTTTGCTGAAGTTGTATAACAAGTTTAGGAGTTGTCTGGTGGAATTTTGGGGGTCACTTAAGTATACTATCATATCATCTGCAGATAATGATATTTTAGCTACTTCCTTTCCAATTTGTATCCCTTTGACTTCCTTTTGTTGTCTAATTGCTCTGGTTAGGACTTCCAGTACTATATTGAATAGGCAAGGGGAGACTGGACAGCCTTGTCTAGTCCCTGGTTTTAGTGGGATTGCTTCAAGTTTCTCTCCATTTAGTTTGATGTTGGCTACTGGCTTGCTGTATATTGCTTTAACTATGTTTATATATGGGCCTTGAATTCCTGATCTTTCCAAGACCTTTATCATAAAAGGATGTTAAATTTTGTCAAATGCTTTCTCAGCATCTAATGAAATGATTGATCATTAGATGTTTTTTTTTTTCCTTTCAGTTTGTTTATTTAGTGGATTACGTTGATGGATTTTCATGTATTGAGCCATCCCTGCATCCCTGGAATGAAGCTACTTGATCATGATGGATGATCATTTTGATGTGTTCTTGAATTTAGTTGGCAAGAATTTTACTGAGTAATTTTGCATCAATGTAAGTGAAATCGGTCTGATGTTCTCTTTCTTTGTTGGGTCTTTGTGAGGTTTAGGTATAAGCATAATTGTGGCTTCATAAAACAAATTGGGTAGTGTTCCTTCTGTTTCTATTCTGTGGAATAGTTTGAAGAGAACTGGTATTAGGTTGTCTTTGAAGGTCTGATAGAATTGCACTAAAACCATCTTGTCCTGGGCTTTTTTTGGTTGGTAGACTTTTAATGACTGCTTCTATTTCTTTAGGAGTTATGGGACTGTTTAGGTGGTTTGTCTGATCCAAATTTAACTTTGGTACCTGATATCTGTCTAGAAAATTGTCCATTGTAGGTAAAAATAGCTGGGAAATCACTGAGGGTTCCTCTAGGTTGGAAGTTAGACCAGGCTGCTCACTAAAGGCCTCTAGATGGCTCCTCACAGCATGGCCCCAAACACAGAAAAAGTCCTTGGGTTTCCAAAACGGGTTTACTGGCATGATTGTATGGTGGATGGATCTGGATGCATCACCCCCAAAAGCCCAGGGCAGACCTGAGTTAAATAGGGAGGGAAAGAGGGGGGAGGGGCTGAGGAGGAATGCTTAATTGACTCCACCCTCTGGCCTTCAGGTAACTCATTAGTATGTAAATCTCTTTAGGGCCTGAGGCCTGTTTATCACACTCTCCACCTGTGTCCTATGACACAGGTGCAGGTTGAATGGAGATTAGACCTTCTTGGGGTGTGGCCAAACCCACAACCCAAGAACCAGGATACCCTTCCAGGATACCATAGTCCATCTCATTCAGATTTTCCAGTTTTGTTGAATATAGGCTTTTATAGTAGGATCTGATAATTTTTTTTAATTTCCTCAGTTCCTGTTATTATGTTTCCCTTTTCAGTTCTAATTTTGTTGATTTGAATACTGTCTCTTTGCCCTCTGGTTAGTCTGGCTAAGGGTTTATCTATCTTGTTGATTTTCTCACAGAACCAGCTCCTGGTTTTGTTGATTCTTTGTATAGTTCTTTTTCTTTCTACTTGGTTGATTTCAGCCCTGAGTTTGACTATTTTCTGCGGTCTACTCCTTTTGGGTGTATTTGCTTCTTTTTATTCTAGAACTTTCAGATGTGCTGTCAAGCTGCTGGTGTATGCTCTCTCCAGTTTCTTTTTGTAGGCACTCAAAGCTATGAGGTTTCCTCTTAGCACTGCTTTCATTGTGTCCCACAAGTTTGGGTATGTTGTGCCTTCATTTTCATTAAATTCTAAAAAGCCTTTAATTTCTTCCTTGACCAAGTTATTATTGAGTAGAGCATTGTTCAGCTTCCATGTGTATGTGGGCTCTTTGTTGTTTTTATTGTTATTGAAGACCGCCTTAGTTCATGGTGATCTGATAGGATGCATGGGATTATTTCAATCTTCTTGTATCTGTTTGAGGCCTGTTTTGTGACAAATTATGTGGTCGGTTTTGGAGAAGGTGCCATGTGGTGCTGAGAAGAAGGTATATTCTTTTGTTTTAGGATGAAATGTTCTACAGATATCTGTTAAATACATTTGGTCATAACTTAGTTTCACTGTGTCTCTGTTTAGTTTCTGTTTCCATAATCTGTCCATTGCTTAAAGTTGGATGTTGAAGTCTCCCACTATTAATGTGTGCTTTGAGCTTTAGTAACATTTCTTTTAGGAATGTGGGTGCCCTTGAATTTGGAGCATAGATGCTCAGAATTGAGGATTCATCTTGGTAGATTTTTTTCCTTTGATGAGTAGGAAGTGTCTGTCCTTATCTTTTTTGATAACTTTTGGTTGATCCGATAATACAATGGCTACTCCAGCTTGTTTCTTGAGACTATTTGCTTGGAAGACTGTTTTCCAGACTTTTACTCTGAGGTAATGTTTGTCTTTGTCACTGAGGTGCATTTCCTGTATGCAGCAAAATGCTGTGTCCTTTACATATCCAGTCCGTTAGTCTGTATCTTTTTAGTGGGGAACTGAATCTATTGATGTTAAGAGATATTAAAGAAAAGTGATTGCTGCCTCCTGTTATTTTTGTTGTTAGAGGTGGAATTATGTGTGGCTATCTTCTTTTGAGTTTGTAGATAGAGGATTACTTTCTTTATTTTTTTAGGGTATAATTTCCCTCCTTGTGTTGGAGTTTTTCTTGTATTATCCTTTGTAGGGCTGGATTTGTGAAAAGATATTGTGTACATTTGGTTTTGTCATGGAATATCTTGGTTTCTCCATCTATGGTAATGGAGAGTCTTGTTGAGTATAGCCTGGGCTGGCATTTGTGTTCTCTTAGGATCTGTATGACATCTGCCCAGAATCTCCCAGCTTTAATAGTCTCTGGTGAGAAGTCTGGTGTAATTCTGATAGGTCTGCCTTTATATGTTACTTGATCTTTTTCCTTACTGCTTCCAATATTCTTTCTTTGTTTTGTGCATTTGGTGTTTTGATTATTATGTGACAGGAGAAATTTCTTTTCTGGTCTAGTCTATTTGGAGTTCTGTAGGCTTCTTGTATCTTCATGGGCATCTCTTTCTTTAGATTAGGAAAGTTTTCTTCTGTAATTTTTTGAAGATGTTTACTGGCTCTTTAAGTTGGGAATCTTTGCTCTCTTATATACCTATTATCCTTAGGTTTGGTCTTATTGTGTCCTGGATTTCCTGGATGCTTTGGGTTAGGGGCTTTTTGCATTTTGCATTTTCTTTAACTGTTGTGTCAATCTTTTCTATGATATCTTCTGCCCCTGATATTCTTTCTTCTATCTCTCATATTCTGTTGGTGATGCTTGCATCTATGACGCCTGATCTCTTTCCTGGGTTTTCTATCTCCAGGGTTGTCTCTCTTTGTGATTTCTTTATTGTTTCTACTTCCATTTTTAGATCCTGGATGGTTTTGTTCAATTCCTTCACCTGTTTAGTTGTGTTTTCCTGTAATTCTTTAAGGGATTTTTGTGTTTCCTCTTTAAGGGATTCTACTTGTTTACCTGTGTTCTCCTGTATTTTTTTAAGGGAGTTATTTATTTCCTTCTTAATGTCCTCAATCATTATCATGAAATGTGATTTTAAATTGAATCTTGCTCTTCTGCTGTGCTGGGGTATCCGGGACTTGCAGTAGTGGGAGAACTGGGTTCTGATGATGACAAGTAGCCTTGGTTTCTGTTGCTTAGGATTTTGTGCTTGCCTTTCACCAGTTGATTATCTCTTGTATTAGTTGGTCTTTCTGTCTCTGACTGGAGCTTGTCCCTCCTGTGGGCCTGTGAGCCTGTGATCCTAGGGATGTCAGCACTCTTGGGGAGACAAGCTCTCTCCTGGGCAGGATTTGGGTATGGAGGGTTGTGGGCTAGCTTTAGCTTTGGGGTACAGCTGGAGACTGGAAGAATTCTGTCCCCAGCTGCCCCACTGTTCCTGTGTCCTCTGCACTCCTGGAGGGTCCCTCTTTGGACAGTTAACCTCTGGGCTTAGAAATGAGAGAAGTCCTGGGAGACCAGCTCTCTCCTGGCTGGATTTGTGTGTAGAGGGCTGTGGGACAACCTTAGCTCCAGGGCACAGATGGACACCACCAAATCTTTTCTTACAACTTTTCTATAGTTGTCTCTTGCCCTATTTATTTACAGGTTTTATGCCAAGGTTGTGTTACTCACTTAAAATAAGACTAGAAAAAAATAAAATAAGACTAAAAGGTCTCTTTTCTAAGTTCTGACATATGTATGCATACCACTCAGAAGTTATATGCTTTTCAGTTTGAAATAGTCCATAAAACTAACTTTATTTGTTTCAAACCAAGAAAACAAACTTTTATGTATTTTTAAAGAGAACTGGAGCATGGATTAATTACTCAGGTATTGGAAGGAACATAAAATCTAACCAAATGAAATTAGCAGTATCACAACATATCCCACTCCCCCTAACCTGGAGAGGATGAGGGAGGAAGAGGTGCTATTGGAGATCAAAAGTTGATGGGTAAGGTGCTGGCTGTGTAAGCATGAGGACCTGCATTCAGATCCCAGCAGCTACATAAAGAAAGGGTGTGGCAACAAATTGTGGGGATCCTAATGCAAAGGAAAACCTTGAAAATGGCAGAGGAGGACACATGATATTGATCTCTGGCTTTCATACACATGGGCACACATACACACAGGAGATACACACTCCCAACACACACACACACACACACACACACACACACACACACACACACAGGTGGGGGGAGGGGACAGAGACAGAGACAGAGAGACAGAAACAGAGAGAGACAGAGAGACAGAAACAAAGACGGAGAAGCAACTACAAAGCTATAAAGTCATGGGGTAGAAGTTGGAGCCACAGTCATGTGACTAGAAGAAACTGTCACTACAGAACACAGATGAGTGATGTTAGGAATTCCAATCACAGAACAGAACAGGACAAAGCCCTGTGTTTTCTCTCCTCTCTCACCTCTAGTTTCCTACCAGTTCTTCTCACTCCTGAAATCTGCCAGAAACGAGCTGATGCAGGGACCTAGGCAGGCATCCTGTTAGAGCCAGCCTCTCTAGTGTAAGAAGCCAGGTTGCAAAGGGGAAGATGGCTCTGATCTGGCATTTATCCAGTCCAGAACCATTTTCTAGAACCAGTATTTCTTTCAATTTCTTGGTTACTTTTGAACACATTGCCTAATTTTACAGAGGTTTTAAATTACTGGCATAAGATTGTGTGCTATATTTTACCATCTAAATTTAATCATAATCCATCCCACTTATTTTTTTTGTATTCTTAATCTTAAATATTTGTCTCTGTTTAACAATTGCCTAAACACAGGCTAGGTTGTTGTTATAGTCACTTTTCCTGTCACCATGATCAAACCTCTGACAAAAGCAACTTAAGAGAGAGAGGATTCAGTGCACCTTGTTACAGAAGTCACAGTCAGGATGCAGAGAGTGATGGAGGCTGGAGCTCAGCACTGTCCTCTTCATGCACTCCAGGAGTGAGGTCCAGGAAGCAGCACCACCCTACTTCAGTTAACCTAATCACCTCCATCCATTACAGGTGTGCCCAGAGGTTAATGAAGGGCTCAGTGTAATATTACACTCTCCATTTTGCTTTCAGACTTTATATTATGATTAACTTGCTCTCTAAATGAACTCAGACACTGGGAAAACCCCAACTTTTTCCAGGAGCCATGTTACACTGGCAACAACTGCAATTCCCCTAAACAAACAGCCACTCTACCCCTAACAACAGCGAATCAGTTCTTCATGGGAAAGTACTCACTGTCATTAAGTAGACTGACTAAACTAGCAATCATTGTTTATAGCAAGCTGAAATCATTACTAGCCAATGGCAGTGTGCCAAGAAAATGTCAACTAATTATATAACGGCCAAGTTGGAAAGTCCTTCACTCTGCTATAGCAACCAAGATAAATAGGCAAGGCTTGTACCAGCTCAGGACCTTCCACAGCTTCCACTGTGCTGGAGAGGTTGGAGGGTCTGAGCTTGAGCTTGAATAGAGACTCTTTGCTTTTGCATATGAGTTGGACTCTTGCTGGTCTCTGGCAGTCTGTGAGGACTTTGAGATTTGGGCATGACACCTAACTTAATCTAACAAACCCCTCACAGGTATGCATGGTTCCCACCCTGTCAAGTTGACAAATGATAGTGGCCTTCAGTCATTTAACCTGTTCCTCTGACTCCTCTGTATTCTTTAGTTAATGACTTAATTCTCTCCTTTACCTCTTCAGATAACTGACTTCCTTAACTGGAATGGTGATCTTTTCTTTAAAGATACAGACCACAGACTTTTGTCAAAGGTGTTCATATACTTATTAATTTTTAAAAATGACATAAAGTTCAAATGTTTTGATAAAGTATAGAATAAAAAGTCTTACTCTCCTGTCTCCACTCAGTGTCCTTTTTAGAGGCAGCTATTCCTATGATATCCTTTAGACAAGTATTTTACTTTGTAGTCTAGGCTGGTCTCCAATTTGAGATTCTCTTGTTTCAGCCTCCTGAGTGCTGGGATCTCCTTGCTCAGCTCCTGATGCATGTTGCTTATGGCTTCCTCAGATATTGAAACTGTATATAGCTGAATGACAAACCAAATGAGATAAATTCTTTAAAAGTAACTTTTATTCTTCTGATGTAATTGTCATCTCGGAGGCTTACTGCTGAGTAAGCTCATCCTTTCTAGTTCTTTCTAAACTCTGGCTGGCTGATTCAACTTAGCTGTTCTGGCTCTCATCCTCTCCAAGCTGACCTATTCAATCTGGCTTCTCTCAGCTTCTCATTGAATTGCTCTACTTGGCAATTTGTTCTAATCTTCTGGCTCATTCTTCTTCTCTGGATTCAACTGCCTCTGCGACCTGAATGGAACTGAATGAACTCACAAATGAATTCAACTCCACTGCACTGTACTCACTGGATGACTCCCACCTGACTGACTCCTTCTGTCTCCCTTCTGCTCTTAAGTAGCCTCCATTTCCCGTACTGTTCTCTTGAGAGTTGGGTATATCTTATCTCTGACTCATTCTGTCAAATCTTTCTCTGATTTGTCACTTTGTCCACCCTTCAATTAGATGTCACTTTCAAACATGGCTACTTCCTTCTACAAGCTAATTTAACCTTTAATGTTAGGAATTAAAGGAATGTACTAAGGGTACGATTGCATTCCAGAGGAATCATACAGACCTAGGTCTTTGGATGTGATCCCTTGCCAGAATAATAACATTTTAATGTTGCAAGATTAAAATTCCTCTACAGTGTTCATTATAGAAGAAAGGGAAATATAGATGTTCCTTAACTATTTTCAATTTTGAAGCTATAATTAATTTCTAAGTAAAAAGTCATTATGCACATTAAGTAGCACATATGTACTTTTTATTTGGTAACCCAAACACTAACTTTAGGTACTATCTTGCCCTTGATTTTTTTCATTGAATGTTTCATTTGAAACATCTCTTTTATTTGAAATATTAGGACACAGAGAGACGACTTCCTTTCCAAAGACTGCTGTCATTGCATTGCATGGAAATATGATATATTGCAGTTGATCTAAATAGCAATTAATCAGGGGATATTTAGATTGTTTAAATGTTGATAGAGCAAACAGGTGTGGTGAATTTCCTTTTATACAGGTTACTTTCTCATGTGTGTGAGCTGAGATCAGTTACAGGATAATAATCTAGGTGTGGGCACCTGCTTCAAAGGGTCTATCAGAATGTAATATTTTGATAATTATTTTATTTTTATTTATGCATGTTTGCATGTGTGTGTAGGTACTGTGCCTCGAAGGCCAGAAGAGAATGCTGGATCCCTTAGAGAGGGAGTTACTATGGGACGCTGTGAGCTCTGAGTGCTGGAAACCAAATTCTAGTCCTCTGCAAGAGCATTAAGTGTTCTTAACTGCTGAATCATCTCTTCAGCCTTGACATTTGACTTTTAAATAATAATCACTTAGTTGTTCTCCTTAGAAGATATTTCATTATACATTTCCACTCTCTTCTGAGTGTCTTAGCTTCTATAGACTCTCAGCTCCAAGTTGGATTGTAGAAAATGTTGCCATTTCTAGTTTGATGGTTGGAAACAGCAACTTTATAGTTTTAATGTGCATTGCTCTTTTTGTTAAAGAAAATGATGATTTATATTCCTATGAACTGTCCGCTCATATTTCTCACACTTTCTGTTTTGTTCATAGCTATTTTTAGTTGATCTGTAGGAGGTCTTTATCTGTTAAGAAGGTTGGCCTTTGGTCTGTGGTATCACAACATTTTTGAGCTAGAATAATGAATGACCTTCCAATAATCTAGTTAAGTACTGTAACATTCCACATTTAAGAACCAACTCAAGAGTGTTTAATGACTTGCAAATGTTGTAGCCTAAGATTTTTTGACTCTTCTTTACCAAATTTTTATGCTGCATAACACGGAATCAACCCATCTCTGTCTCTCCAAAGATGTAAGAACTGGATGCCAGGACTTTGCCCCTCTTGACATCTCTGATTCTTGCCACCCAGGGATAGATCTCCTCAACTGACACTGTACAATCTGGATTCATCACATTTGTCTTCATCAGCTCTTATACACAGTGAGCAAACTGACTTCTTGAAATTTCCTATAACTTCTAATTCTTTTTTGTTTGTTTGTTTGGTGTTTGTTTGTTTGTTTGTTTGTTTGTTTTTTTGAGACAGGGTTTCTCTGGTTAGTCCTGGTTGTCCTGGAACTCACTCTGTAGACCAGGCTGGCCTCAAACTCAGAAATCTGCCTGCCTCTGCCTCCCAAGTGCTGGGATTAAAGGCGTGCGCCACCACCGCCCGGCAACTTCTAATTCGTGTGCCAGTCTTTCAGAGTAGATTTACTGAGATCTTCAACAGGGGATGGGGTGGGGGTTGGGAGATGTATCAAGCATATAAGAGGATATAAGGAAATAAGAACTTCAGTTCCTGCCTTGCTCAACAATCCATTTAAGAGGACAAAAAAAATTACTTAATTTATTTAAAAAAATTGTAAATAACTATTTGTCAAAACTCGTCAAAACTCTAGGCAAACAAACCCAGTGATTAAGTAGGCATATATCAATCATACAGGGGTCCTTTAAGGCTTTCAGTTCTGACTTTAAAATCATACCTATGGACCATAATATTGTGGGCTAAAACCACACAGTCTGGTTCTTAGGAGGTTTCACAGACTTCATGTCTTTCACTCTTTAAAGATGCTACACTTTGCTTTTTCTTCATCTTATTATAAGTAAGCTGAACAATAATAGATGAAATGACTTGTTTAGACAGCCCAGATGGATCTTGAGCATCTCACTCCAGGACCAGGGGTCTACCCTGCTACACATAATGCTTCAGTTTGTCAGAGAACTGGAGAGAAGAGACAAGGGTCAGCTGGAATGGATAAACAAGTTTGTCATGGACTTGACTTCTAGTAAGAGACTGGAGTACAAAGAGAAGACTACAACTTTGGACTCAGTCTTGACTCACTATTCTAAAATGAGGAGCATGAAAAACTTCCCTCTGGACCTCCATTTTCTCAACTACAAAATGGTATTATCTGCTGCTTAGAGAGACCTGAAAGACAGTAGATGTTTGATAAATAGTAGCTGTTTAAGCAAACAGTAGGCCACAGTGAGGCCGTGACTCTCTCTGTCTCTCTCTAATCTCTCTCTGTCTCTCTCTTTCTCTCTCTCTCTCTCTCTCTCTCTCTCTCTCTCTCTCTCTCTCTCTGTGTGTGTGTGTGTGTGTGTGTGTGTGTGTATGTGTGTTTGCATGCACACGTCCTGTTGTTGTTGATTTAGTTGATAGAGGCAAACAGTTTGAGACAAACTTAGAACACTGAGCAGACAAGATCCCTCAGGGGATAAATATTCTTCTTAAAATTATGTGCAATTATGTGTGCCTGTATGTGGGTCTATGCATGTCAGTACAGGTGTCCATGGAGGCCAGAGACATCAGATGCCCTGAAGCTAGAATTTAGGTGCTTGTGAGCCACCTGTCATGGGTGCTGATAACCAACTTGAGTCCTCTGAAAGAGCAGTACGTGCTCTGAACCGCTAAGCTACTTTACCAGCCCCAAGACCAATATTTTTAAAGGGAGAGTATTGGACAATAACTAGGTAAGTAGGGTTATAGCAAGGAAAGTAAACTGGAGCGCTGATAATGACTGGATGGCACCTCTTTCGACTGGGTTGATCTGAGTGAGGGTCACTGTAGATGTGAAAATGAAAGTTCTTAGATATAAGCTCAGAGTGAGTTTGAGTGATGTCACACCATGCAACAAACACCAAGAAAATTATCTGAAGCACTTCTGTTCATATTTGGGACTATTGTACATCAGAAAGTTTCCTTTGATTATAGAGACATGATTGTTTAAAAAAAAAGGCTTGTAATCTTTGATTACTGTCATTGATCATCAGGTAGCACTTTAAAAAGTATTGCGATTTGTAATCTGTTACAATGACTAGATTTAAATACTATTTGAGTTGCCTACTTGATTCTTATAAAAATCATTAAACACATTTTGGGTTGAGATTAAGTTAGGTTTTCCAACACTTTCTGAAATGATCCTAAACGTATTTATGCTCTGAACATGTTTGTTTGTGAAAAGTGGCCTTCTCAGCAGTGGCAAGTTTAAGATCAGAATATCAGTCCCCTCTGAAAAACATTAACAATTCTCTGCATAAATATTCAGCCAGGATTTAATTGTTTATGATCATCTCATTAGTATGAGAAATTGTTCTTGTCTTTAATAAAATAACAAATGTACAGCAAATATTTGTCAAATTCTTTTCTTTATGATTTGTTACCAGTAAATGTTTGGTTGGTAATCTGGTTTATATACCTATATAACAAAGACCACATAAAAATTTAGGCTTAATATGGCCAAAAGCAAGAAGATTTAGAAGCTTTGATATAATGTATTAGGTACATTTCTCATTGCATGACAAGATGTAATGTAAGAGAGAAAGGTGTATTTTGGCTTATGGCTTGAGAATATAGCTCATCATGGTGGTAGAAACATCTGGAAGCTGTGCAGGCAGAAATGTTAGGCTGCTTGTCCATATCCCTGTAGACCATGAAGCAGAGATAACACAGACTCTGAGATAAGACCCTCAAGTCTACCCCCAAAGATCCACTTCCTCCATCTAGGCTCCAGATCCAAAAGGCTCCATAACCTCCCAAAACAATGTCACCAAGTGGAGACCAAGTGATCTAACATGAGTGCCTGTAAGGAACATTTTATATCCAAATAATAACAAGTAGGCCTAATATTCTCATGGTGAAGGATTCAGGTTTTAGTGTAAGAGCAATGGGAAACTAATGAGGACATTAAGTCCAGAAAGGAAGAAAAAGAGGAAGGGAGGAAGGGAGGGAGAGAAGGAGTTTTAAATTGAGGCAAAATTCACTTAACACAGACTAACCATTTAAAATGAACAGTGGCATCACTGTGCTTAGAGTATTGTGAAACCATCACCAATGTATGTTTTCAAACGATCACTGTACTTGCCATGTAGAAAGTGAATGGAGCATGCTGTGATCTGGATGTTTGTATGCCCTAGTCATGTGTTAAAATCCTCCCCACCCCACCCCCACACACACATTTTAAGGGTATTACAAGGTGGGTCTTTATGAGGTAATTAGGTCAAGAGCTCTCTTGAGTGAGGTCAGTGGCCTTATGAAGGGCTTCAGAGAACTGTCATGACCTACCAAGTGAAGATACAAAAATCTCCAGATGTGCACCAGTAAACAAACCACCTTCTGCTGGTACCGTGATCGTGAAACTTCCCCAATCCCCAGTCTCACCTCACCCTGCCCCAGCCTCCAAGATGACAAAAAACAAATTGTCATCCTTTGGGACAACTCTGGGGTAGAAGTGAACCTCCATAGGCCAGGCTCCTGAGAAAGCATCAACACGGCTGAGTAAAAGATTCAGTGCAGTGTGTGAAACATGCCTTGTCAACTTCATAAACTCTAAGATGTTAAGACAAGCCTCATGAAGAAGACTTTATGGTTATTAAGGAGCAAACGCTCTTCTGGAAGTCCTTTCAGGGCTTCTCTAAGTCCTGAGAGCCCCTGACACTTTCAGGAGGGGTAAACCACCTTTGAAACAGTGAGGAAGGTTCCTTGACGATCTTCTTGATCTCATGTAATGCCCAAGGGCTTCCAGAGAACAGTCCAGGACATTATCTGACCCAAGGTTCAGTGAGAACCAGCAAAGCCTGTTTTCCACCAGGACTGTGTCACAGCCTGGAGGCGAACATGGGAATTGGCAGCTTTGATTCGGCATCCCAGACACTACATGCTTAGAAATTAAGTGCCCTGACGCCCGGGCTCTCAGACCTCAGTGGTGTCCAGTAAAAACACACTGGGTGGTGAGGCACTAGGCCAGAGAAGGGAGAATGCTTCCAACACAGCAACAGAGAGGACTGGCTGTCACCAAAAGCCTCAGAAGACTGGAGTGCTCTCCCCACTATCCCTAGGGGGTTGGTGTCTGAGCTCTTGTGCACAATGGAGCTCAACTTCAAAACCTGTCAGGGGATGCTTCAGTGATAAGAGCCTTCAAGAAAGACCCTCTCCAAAAGACAGATTGTCTTCTCTCTCTCTCTCCTTCTCTTGCCTTGAGGATCTTGCCATGAATCAAAATTTATTTGGTTTATAATTTTTGCTGACTCCTCTGGAGAAAGTGACGCCCTTTTCACAGATGTCTTAGCCTGGAACATAAAGGCCTTAATGGTCTGAGAACCCCTTTTCTTACTGGATATTTTCTCACCAAGCAGATAAAGAAGCTGAATGAACCCCTAAAGTCAGTCAAGTAATATCGTTAGTGCTATTATAACCTATAAAATGGCCCTTCTTTCATAACCCCTCACCCTTACACAGTTAGAACTGTAAACTCCATGCCAACAATATTACCATCCGAATCATCTGGTACTTGTCAGAGAGACGCAAATTCTAAAACTCTCTGGCTGACTGAGTGAGAAAGATGCACATTCAAGGGTGGTACCTGTTGAAAAAAATGGAAGTCTGTAGAGAGTCATAGAATGTCTTTGTAGAATGATTGATGGCCATCTGTGCTGGCTGGTCTTATGTCAACTTGACATACAAACTAGAGTTATTTGAATGGAAATATTATTTTAATATTTAATATTTAATAAATAACACAAATAAAGTTATTTGAATGAGAAAATGCCTCCATAACATCAGGCTGTAGGCAAATCTGTATGGCATTTTCTTAGTTATTGTTAGGGGAAGGCCCAGTGCACTGTGGATGGTACCATCTCTGAGCTCTATAAAAAAGCAGACAGAAAGCCATGGGAAGAGCACCAGGACGCAGGATCCCTCCATGGCTTCTACATCAGTTCCTGCTTCTATGTTTCTGCCCTGTTTGAATTCCTGGCCTGATTTCTTTCAATGATGGACAGGAATATGGAAGTGTAAACCAGATAAATCCCATCTTCCCAGACTTGCTGTTTGGTCACGGCATTTTGTCATAGCAATAGAATTCATGACTAAGACATCATCTGATTATTTAACAGATAGAAAAAAAGAAAGCCCAGCAAGAGTAGGTGATCTGTCCTGGAAGACACCACTCACACAGCTTTCTGTTCCCTCTGGGTTCTCCCTTCCCCCATAGAGAAGCTCTGCATTCTTCTGAACTTATAGCCTTCCCCAGTTGTAGCTGCTCTCTGGCTTGTTAATGTTCAACCATCTACTCTATGGGGTTATATAAACCTGGTCATTTTACACAGGAAGAAACATAAAATGCTAAGAGCTCTCAGAGGACACAGTTGCTGTTAGGGGATCGCATGTAGCTTTGCGTTTTGTGGTCTCGGAGATACTGCCATAAGGACTGGTGGGAAGAAGAAACTGCTCACTGACATAGTTCTGACTGATGTCATCTCCAGTTCTATAGAAAGTTCTGGAGAGGAGATGAGACTTCAGAATTAACTCAGCTAAAGCCGAGTGGCCAAATCCCTGTGTCTAGCATTGGCTCACCACTGGCTGTTAGCCAATCCTTAGAGGAGCCTTAATCTGAAGCCTGGTAATTTTCTACCAAACATATCACCTAGGAAGGGACATCAGGGAGCAATTGGCAGCTAGGAGCTGGGTAAATCACCCCTGATATATGGCTATGGGCAGAATGTGAAAACAGTCTCTAAAAAAAGTTATTCAAGACATGGGGGCAGGGTCTATAAAAAAAATCTGCTAAAAGTAAAGTCACAAAACAGCAAGACACAAACATCAAAAGCATCAGATTTTAAGAGCTGTGTGTTTCTGGTGAGACTAGAATATTTAACACTTCTGCTAAATCAGCAGCTCACAACCTGTGGGTCATGACTGCTTTGGGAGCTCTAAGGACCCTTTCACAGTGGTCTCTCAAGATCATCAGAAAATGCAGATATCTCCATTATAATTCACAAGTGACAAAATTACAGTTATGGAACTGCATTGAAATAGTTTTATAGTTGAGGTCATCATAACATGAGGAGATATATTGCAGCATTAGAAACATTGAGAACCACTGTACTAAATACTTCTAAGTCTCGGAAGAATGTTCCAGACTTTCCAGCAAATGTGCTAAGGCCTGCTGATGGTTATCAGGTCTCAAATGTGTGACCTTTTTTATTTCCTTCAAACCTTGGACAGAGTGGCAAAACTGGAAGTGGGTGGCCCAGCTCCCTCTATCATGGTTGGTTGGATGTGATGTCCAAAGCTGTTCAGAAGGAGAGTTTCCATCCAATAACTGTACCTGTTACAGAAGACACAATGATGGCACCACAAAGGGACATGGCCCATGTAAACTCATACACACACACACACGCGCGCACACACACACACACACACACACACACACACACACACACACTGGGCTGGGCTGGAATCATTCTGCTCCTGAAAATCAATAGTTTTCATCCAGAGTCAAGAAGGACAGCTCATCTATGTACTCTGAAATGATCAAACAGTTTTCAAGACAAGAATGTTCTCAAGGTTACTCTCTTTTTATCAACATTGAAAATAATCATTTTGTCTCTATGATCAAAATACATTGTTTAAAAAAAATAAATAATTAAAAGAGAAAATACTTTTTTCTGTTTGAGCATCCCCAGTGAGGTTGTCCTGAGGAGTGCCCTGAAAGGTTGGTCATCTGTGAGCCTATCTGAGATTCCCTCATTCATAAGCCTGAGTCTTTTTGGTTAACAAAGTTATTATCCAGAGAATCGGCTCCAAATAGCCCCAGTGAGACAGCTTGATACCCCTCATTAATAAGTATGTATACTATTCAATAAAGCTATTATTTCTAGAAGCAGCTCCACATAATACTCTTGTCTTTGAGAGATTGATGGAATTAGTTCCCAATCCGATAAAACTGAGGGCCGATCCTTGAATTCTGGCAAGCTAAAATGGAGGTTCTGGAGAACAGCATTTAGTGAGTATAAAAACATCTCACAGCAAAGGGATAAGCCATTTATGGAGCCCACATAAGGATTATAGCCAGACCTAGGCAGGATGTGAATGAGTTTGCTGGCAAGTATCTGGTCAGTACACCTTGGACTGGTTCTCTAGAAGAGCAATTGAGTCCCTATGGCATAAGTACTCGGGTGACAAATACTAAAATGTCTGTCCTGGAGACGAAGAGACGGAGATACTGACCAGTCTCAGCAGGCCAGCTGGGAGGGAAGAGCTGTCCTAATCTACAGTTCTCTGAACTGTGCCCCTCAGAAAGGGCTAGACGTCAGGAAACAGCCAGTGCCACAACCTATCAAAGCACTTCAAGACCGCCCAGGAGAAAGCTAGAGTTGTGAACCATTTCCTGATTTCCTCTCTCCTCTTTTTTTAAGGAGGAAGTACTTTTCCTAATGTGACTATGAGATTTTGGCTAAACCAGTTGGCCTACATAGCCCCAGAGCCATCCAAAATTAGACTTCAGAAGAGTTTCAGGATTGTTTTGCCTTCCCGGTGGGAAACATGGTTGTCTTTATTCCTTTCTGAGGAAAAAAGGAATTTCTAATAGTGGCCCCTAAATCTCTTCCAAAAGATTCCCTGCTAACCAGAAGCAGGCAGCCCATGAGACCCAACACATACCCAACAGGTTTACACACCAGCACTGGAGATATGTACATCACCTCTCAGTGGCACCAGGAATGTTTCTCAGAGCAGGTCTAGACAGGTCTGATCAAAGTTTTACCTGAATTTTTGGATCAAGATCACTGAGCTGAGTGTAAAAGAAGCAGAAAGGGGAGAGAGCCAGATGTGACCACAGCAGTGCAGTTAGTTTTCAGAAAAAATCATTGTTGTTCTCTGAAGTAGTTCTGGCCAACTTCGGGGAAAGAGGTGTTGTCTCTGTTTGGAGTCATCCAGAGCCCAGTCCCTGGAGTTTTGGAGCTTCAGGCTGACCTCTGGCATCCTCTCCCCATCATATTTTAACACTGCCAATCATCTCCACCCTAGCCCTTGAAGACAGCATTCGTCGACTGCCAAAGGCTTCATCTTCCACAGTCCCCAAAGCAGCCAACAGCCTTCAGCTCCCAGGTCCCAACAGATCCCCAGGCTCCGTGGCACACTGTCAGAGGTTGCTGGCACTGACTTCATTCTAAGCTGCTGTTCTCATCTCTCTGCTGTGTGTTCTGTTCTTTGAGGACACAGATCATGACCTCATCGCTTCTTCGTGTAGAATGGCAACCAGTGCAGCACTGGCTATGCAAGACCTCAGAAAACTGCTGATGGGTGAGAAATCACATGTACAGATATATAAATGTGCTTATAAATGTGAGGGGGTGGATATGTTGAGTCAGTTTGCTAGGCCAGAGATCTAAATCTAGAAGTTGGAAGCTACGGAATTAGCACCTCAACTGGCAAATCCTCTGCCCGTTCACCCACCACGGTCCTTTCTACCACGGAACAGTAAATGGAATCAGAACACAGGGGCAGGAAGGGAAGCCTCAGAAGAGAAGAGGTCATCAAAGGGCCCCTTACTGCAGGAGGTTGTATACAGGGGAGATGAGGCTATACCGTCTCCCGACTCTGTTTCTATGTCTATTAGGAATGTGGACTTGTGCACAGCTTTTGTAGGTTGGCTTGACACTCTGTATTCCCAAGTTTCACCTGGAAAGGTCTGATTTCTCCTTACCAGCCCCCTTCTTTCTGAAGCACATTCCAAGTAGCCATCTGAGCTTCACTGTGAGGCTTCCCGAGGAGACGATAAACATGAGTTCACAGGCCACCATCCCTGCAACCATGCTCACTCCTGACTCTGCCTTCAGGTAGCTCACCGCTCCTGTTGACCTCCAAACAAGGTTCTGTGTCTTCCCTTGAAAGCCACCATGCCAGCTAGCCAGCCCCTGCTGACTTCCAGATTTATGGTCCACCTGATGAACAGCTCTTACCAACTGCCTTAGATGCATTCTTCCAGTTTGAGAAATAGCTCAATAGCTGTCTTCGTCAACCAAGACCCCCCTCAATAGCATCCCTCCAAGTTTTATACATACATGGAATGGGTGTGTATAATAACATCAATAAAAATATCTACCAAAGGATAATTACTTACACCCATTCTCATCCTGGGGGGTTTCTGATGATAGAGAAGGAGAGCGAGTAAGGGGACATCCAGCTGCTCTCAGAAGCAAATCTTACTCTCAGCAGCATGGACAGAATAGTTTTATTTCTTGTTCATGTCAACTCCAATCAGGCACTTAGCAGATAGCATCCCGTGTAGTGGTACATAGGCTGTGGGTTCAAAGTCCAGCTGCTATAGGACTTACCTATTTCTTTGAATCTTGGTGTCTTTTACTTTTAGCTGACAGAAAAGGGACAGGAATGTAGAGGAGATATACCCATTTCTTTTTTTGTAAAAGATTATTATTTACTTTTGCACAACCATATATACATGTGGATGTCCCTAGAAGTCAGAAGACTGTGTCAGATTCTTTGTAACTGAAGATTCGTGTAGTTGTGAGCCATCTGATGTGGGTGATGGGAACCCAACTCTGGTCCCGTGCTCTTAACTACTGACCCATCTCACCA
The DNA here is from genome assembly GCA_030674055.1 of Rhabdomys pumilio. NCBI lineage: Eukaryota > Metazoa > Chordata > Mammalia > Rodentia > Muridae > Rhabdomys > Rhabdomys pumilio. The sequence continues at coordinate 54,331,301 of JANHMN010000001.1, read as the reverse complement.
GCCCCTATATTTACTTCCTAATCACTTTGGCCTGAAGGAGACACATTGTCACTTCTACGAACTTCCCAGTGATGGGGATACACCTGTCTAGCCCATGTGGCCATGATGCACAAATGCCAGGTGTTTGAGAGATGTTCTGTAAAACTGTCTGATAAAATGCTGGATCACAGATCTCCAGAAAACTAGCTCACTCTGGCATAATGAAGTGACAGGCTGCAGTGCTAAAGCTATGCTCAGGGAATGAGCTGTAACCCTTGGTGGCAGAAAGGACATGGATGTAAAGTGACATTTATATTACAAATCTGAGAAGTGCAGAGAGTGAGGAGAACCATGTGCACTGTCATTCTTGAGAAGAGGGAATCGACTGAGCTGCTGCTGAAAGCAACCAGCAAGAGATATTACGAAATGCTATATGAGGTGTGATTGTTCCCTGGTCAAGCATCAGGAAAGATTCCTGGGTATAGGAGAAGAGACAGTTAATAAATTAAATGGTTAACAAAACTTGACATGGCTGAGTGTGGCTGCACATGCTTTTGTTCCCAGCACCAAGAAGGCAGATGGTTTTCTACTGTTCAAGGCTAACCTGGCCAATATGTGGAGTTCCAGGAAGCCAAGGCTACATAGTGGTACCTTGTCTCATGCCTCTACCCTCCCCCCCAACACACACACATGATACTATGCTGTTCTGAAATTAAGTAGTGGTTGGAGGTAAATATCTAAACCCACTGAAGTTGTCATTTTTAAAAGATAAATTTCACATATGAATTATATGCCAACTAGACAGTGTAAGAAGAGAGCAATCATTACCACTCTTGGGCATTTCTGAGAAAGGTGCTTGACATAATTCAGTCATTTCTGACCTTTACCTTGGCCTGAAAGGCAGCCAACAATGTCATTTGAAGGGATGAAGAAATTGAGATTCACCTAAGGTCTAATGCCCCAGTGTCACAAGAGTGCCACAATTCACATTTGTCTGCCTGATAATGAGGATAGTTGGCATTCTCTCCCCTGGTCCTTGCTGCTCCTTAATAACACTCACCATCATTGGTTGATCATTGTCTTTGCATGCATGCTAGAACTCCCTCGATAACTCTGAGGCAATGGCAACGCTTGAACTTCAAGCCTGGGCTCAGAGAGGCTCCAAATAGCTCACTAGTGTCTCAACTCAGCAGCTAGAAGGTGGGCTAAGTTCCAAAGCCCCTCTGTGTCCTTTCTCCAGTGCTGTCCCACCCAGAGGGCAAAACACTGCCCTGTCCTCTTGACAAATAAAGCTTGCTTTTCTCAGCCGATTCAAATCTAGATAATTTTGTCATCATTTTTAAGGTCACAGAGAGCATGCTGAGATCATTTGCCACTCTTTTTTTTCACTAATCAAAGTCCATTGTTTGTTTTTTCAAAGTTGGAGTCAAAAGTGTTTTCTCTGTGAACTCTATACTAACCAGCCACACCACCTGATGCTGCCCACTGGCATCCTTTACACGAAAATCCATTGGTTTAATTATAACAGTGCTTCTTGGTGTACTCCTTGCAGGGGTCTAGTCTCAGATTTATTTATCTAGGTCAGTTTATATAAGAGAAGTAAAAACAGTTGAGTGTAGTTAGAAACTACCATAGCAACTTGATACAACTGTGATATGCAGTTATGCAACCAGTGGGTTCATAGTCTTTCCTTTTTTATTTCATTTTTAGTAATTAATTTTTATTGTTGCTTATGAAAGAATCAGCCTGCAAAAGACTGGAGATATATATGTGCATATATATACATATATATGTATATATATGCATGTATATATATGCATGCAGCACAGATAGTTTGAGGAACAGTGATCTGGACCAGAAGTCAACTTATTATTGTTTGTGGCCAAGTCCATCCTATAGCCTAAGTCTGAAATTCTACTTTTATCAGAACAGACACATTCATTCATTTATATGTTGTTGATGGTCAAATTCATGCTACAACAGCTGCCACAAATAATTGTGACAGGGACCATATGGCCCATAAAGTCTAAAATATTTACTATGCTGACCTTAATTTTTTCTTTTGCTTTTTGCTGATTCCGGAACAAGACCACGGATTCTCAAGAAACAAGAATCACATATTAGGTACATCTGGGGGATAATTTTTAAATACGAATGCCAACTTTGGTTCCCAGAGCCTTTTGATTTCAATGGCTTGGACTGTAGTCTGTGCCAGTAATTTTAATGTGCAATGAAGTTTTAGAATTGGTGATCAGATCAACAATTTGATCAGTACCACTACTGTGGGTTCCAGGGCTTGACCTTACTGAGTCCAAGTTCTGGGCAATGAGACTTAGGCATGATTGAGTAATTTTGTCAAGTTAACTGCCCACAGGGAATCAAGATGCTTATCCAGGACTGAGAACCACTGGTCTAGATTCAGAAGCAATGTTTTCCAAACCTATATAATATATCAAAATTGCATGAAGATGCTAAGAATATAGATTCCCAGGTTTCAACTTGAGTGAGTCTAATTCAATAGGTCTCCAATGGATATGACCAAAGAATGTGTGTATATGTTTTCAGAGACCCCAAATACATCTGTTGAAGGAACAGCCTTAGCCCATGCTGAGAAACACAGCCTTCAATGTGACAAGTTCTTGGTCTTCATCTAGGTGTCTACAGAATGACTCAGACTCTGTGTTAATTTCTGCCCCCCCCCGAAAGATAAGAGATCCACCCCTCCCAAGCTTTATTTTCTAAGGGCTGCCAAAATCTGAATATATTTTTGTATATGAATATGTATATTAAAGAATAATGCATATATTGGTGTTTATTTACTCTCACGGAGAAAGTTGCCATGAGATGTACTTTGTTCTATCTCAGGCAAATGTGCATACATCCCAAAGGAATCTTCAGTGGCCAATTTCATGCAACCAGAACAGGCTCCAAGGAGAAGAACCACTTTTATTTTTCTTTTGTTTGTTTGGGGTCTTTGCTTGGGTTTGTGTTTTTAGAGTTGTTCGTGTCCACATAATAAAAAAGGAATAGAAAAGGAAACATTTTCACTATTAGCCTAAGAATTCCAGAGGTTTCAAGGAAACCTCACATCAGTCTTCTTTGTTAAATATTACTAATGGGATGAGTTTAAAGGTAATAGAGCCACAGGTGATGTTGGTTAATGTCCCCAAAGTCACTGAGAACTAGCACATGTCAGAGCTGTAATTTTGGATCTGAGTTATCAAGGACCAACTTCTTAAGCAATCTGCCATTCTTCACTGTGTCTGCTGAATTAAATAACTATCATGACCAATGTCATGATCATCTGTCTGCACTGCTATAACCAAATACCTGAGTCTAAGTAACTATCAGAAATGAGTTTCTCATAGCTAAGGAGATTGGAAACTCTAAAATCAAGGTTCCTATGAATTCGGTGTCTAAGGAAACCTCATTTAATGGTTCATAGGCAGTACTCTCCCACTGTCCCTCAGTAGGGAGGTTCACTGAGGCCTTTTCTATAAGGACACTAATCTCTTAATAATCCAAAAGTCCTACTACCTTTAATACTACCACATGGAAGGGTACAATTTCAACAAATAAATCTTAGGGAAACAACAAACATTTAGACCATAGCAATTGGGAAAGGAAAGAGAGGATTCCAAAAGGGTGTTTTAGCTACTTAGGTGATTCATTCTTGTGCAATTTGCCTCAAATTCTTGACTGAGGAGGTGCAGCTCTCAGAATCCTCTCATCCCAAGTCCTCATGCAGGTGTAGTGCATGCTGATGTGATTTGATAGACATAGCTGTAGAAGGCCTTTGTCCTAACCTTACATCTTCCCAGTCCTTTCCTCTGGCCCATTCTCTCATTTCAAGGGACTTGCAGTCCTTTTCTCACCCAGTATCCTAATATTTCTTCTTGCCACACCCTCTGTTACTCCACCAGCCCCTACTTCCTTTGCTCACTTTGAAGAGTGCTGGAGTGTTGAGCTACTATTGACCTGCTGCCATGCTGGCCAATCTCCCTCAACCACGCTCCCTAGAGAAGACCAAGATGTTGTGATAGCCACTCTTTTCAGCAAATACACACATGTGCTAATCTAACTCAGCAAACTATGGCCTAATAAAGTTTTATTGAGGCACATCTGTGCCCTCTCATTTTCATAATGTATAGGACTTCTGAGTAGATTGCTACAACAAAGACCTGAAGCCTGTAGAAAGCTTAAAATACCCTCTCTCCAAATATTTCCAGGGTTAGAGCAGGGATCCTGTCTATGACCTAGAATATCCCCTGATTTGGCCCCATGATCTCCTCTGTGGACATCGGTATTTTCTTCATAAGTTTCCCCAGTCTTTGAATGACATTCATGGACACCATGCAACGAAAGTGTGCACAAGGAGAGGAGAAGCATCCACATCTTACCCTCACCCACAAAGAAGCACCCAAAGTGACAGGGACATCCCTGCTCTAGGCAGGAGCTAGAGGACAGGGAGCAAAGGTGGGTTCTTTTCACCTTATTTTATTTTATTTTATTTTATTTTATTTTATTTTATTTTTTTACATTAAACCCCACTTACTGTACCCCTCCCACAATCCTTCCCCCCCCCTCCTCCTTTTCTCCGCTGAGCAGGTTGGGAGGCCCTAGGTATACTCCCAACCCTGGCACTTCAAGTCTCTGTGAGACGAGGTGCTTCCTCTCCCACTGAGGCCAGACAAGGCAGCCCAGCTAGTATAATATATCCACATACAGGCTACAGCTTTTGGGATAAACCCCACTCCAGTTGTTTAGGACCCACATGAAGGTCAAGCTGCACATCTGCTACATAGCAACAGGAGGCCTAGGTCCCACCCATGTATGTTCTTTGGTTGGTGGTTCAGACTCTGAGAGCCCCAAGGGTCCACATTAGTTGACTCTGTTGGTCTTCCTGTGGAGTTCCAATCCCCTTTGGGACCCACAGTCCTTCCTCCTATTCTTTCATATGAATCTCCAAGCTCCAGCCACTGTTTGGCTGTGGGTGACTGTATCTGTATAAATCAGCTGCTGAGTGAAGTCTCTCAGAGGATAATATGCTCCTGTCTGCAAACACAACAGAGTAGCATTAGTAGTATTAGGGACTGATGCTTACCCATAGGATGGGTCTCAAGTTGGGCTGGTTACTGGTTGGCTATCCCCTTAGTCTCTGCTCCAACCCCTGCACCTACGTTACTTGTAGACAGAATAAATTTGGGGTTGAAAGCTTGGTGGGTGAGTTGGTGTGTCTGTTGCTCCACTGGGGTTCCTGTTTGGATATAGGCAGGAGCCTTTTCGGATTCCACACTCCCAATGTAGAAAGTCACAGCTAAGGTCACCCCCATTGATTCTTGGGCACCTCCCATCTCCAGGATGAGACAAAGGTGGGCTCTTGCCTGCTGGTTAGAGCATGTCCTCATGATAGGCCTTTCCATTTTTCTTATGAGTCCCCTTAGCTATAGCTGCTTGATAACCCAGGGAGAGGAGGAGAAAAGCAACAGATGTGGGTCAGAAATCCCTTTATACAAATCTCTGTAATGTTCATGTAAAGTGGGACACACTCACTGCTAAAATGCAAGATTCCTACAAACCTCTATGATCAGGAACCACAGGGAGTTCATGTTTCCATTAGCTCCCCCTCCTTTTTATTGCACAAGAAAACCCATGGCCCATGTTGCTGTCTCATGAACAATTAACCCTTTCACCCACACATACGTGAGCATGCAATGTTAGGAACTTAATAATTCATTTTATTTGGAACTTAATAATTACATTAATAATGGCATACTATATTTACTATCATTCTCTTATATATTCAAGCATACTGTGTTCGCTACCACATGGGAGGTGGTGTACTTGGCATCCTATATGGAAATTTGATCATAAAAGAATACAAATGCCACCCATTGCTTCTGCATTAAGTGGTCTCACTGCAGTGATTATCTCCATGGCTGCTTGGCTGAGGCCCTGTATCTAGAAACAGAAAACAGAGAAAGTAGGGCTTTCTCTCTCCATAATCTGTGGAGATGACATCAGTAAATGGATCTTTCTTGATGCTCAGAAAGTTACTTAGGAGTTACTCCACTTTTCATATTCAGTCTTAACATGGCGGTGGGTCTGGGAGCCAGCCTGGAATGCACAGTCTTTCTCAACATTGACCTTAATGGGAGCCAATGATCTTAAGGACCTTGAGAACACATTAGCGGCACTTTGGGGCCTTTGGATAGATAATACAGGGTTCTGACTTCATAGGAACCTACAGACTAAGTGGCAGGGAGACAGAAACACACAGCACAGGCACTCAGCAGAGCTCTTTGAACAAGAAGGTTCCCCAGAGGGGCAATATCAAGATGAATCTTAGATCATGGGTAAGAGTCAGACAAAGGGAATCTTAGGAATGGGTCAGCATGTACATTAACCTAGAGCAGTGGTTCTCATCCTGTGGGTTACAATTCCTTTGGGGATCACATGCCAGACATCCTGTATATCAGTTATTTACCTTCCAATTCATAACAGTGGAAAACTACAGTTATGAAATAGCAATAAAGACAATGTTATGGTTGGGGGTCTCTACCTGAGAAAATGTATTAAAAGGTCACAGTGTTAGGAAGGTTGAGAACCACTGCCCTAGAGGCTTAAGAGGTTGTGGAGTTAAAGAATACTGTGCTATTGTGTTCCTTGACATGAATATGCAAGTGTGTCTAGAACTCCAGGTGGCTAGCATCACAGGTACTATCCAAGCTCGGGTTGGCCTTCTTGTTACTTCAGATATGTCTGCCTGTACCATACCAGCCAGTCCTGTTTTCTCAAGGTAAAGAAATGAATCTCAAAATCCTTTTCTTTGATTTTTCTGGGTTCTCTGTGTCCTCTGTGTCACCACCTCAGGTGCTGAGCTCCTATGAGCCAGTTCCCAGCATCATGCCTGGACTGTGGTAGCATTCACTGTTCTCTGTTGGGCTTGATGCTGTTCCCATGGAGTCATGGTTAGCAGCTGGTTGAAGATTCTGCCTTTTACGTTTCCCTACATAGCTTTAATAGAGAGAGGCATGAAGAAGACTGAGACCCCTGTCTTACTTCTCAGAACAAGAAAACATTGGAAACAACTAATCTGGGATTTGTGCTTGGCCTTATGACTTTCGTGAGATTTGCTCAACTGATGCCAGCAACATCTGGATCAGGGAGCACATCTGGTCCTACTGTAATAAAAGAAGGGCTGCTTGGCTGAGTTTCCCTAAGAAAGAGGTCCAGGATACAGAGCATTGGGGAGGGTGAACAAGCCCCAGCAGCAGCTCTCAGGAATGGGCATTGGGCAAGTGGCATTGCCCAAGGAGGGTGTAGTCTTTCCCCCAGACTAAGCTGAGCCAGCTTTTCCCTGCTCTCCACTTTGACTCAGCTGGTTCTTTCTCTCCTGCACCCCTCCCAGCCTCTCACTGTCAAGGCCTTTTTAGGCTTCTTTTGCCACCACTGTCACTTGGCAAATATCTGCCCATACCATGAGCAAGCCTGTGACAGGTCCTGAGCCTGTCCCACAAGCTTTGTCCAGACTATTATTTTTACCAGCACTATAATAAAAAGAAAAGACCCAGCATCCAGAGAGTCAAATGCACATATAAGTGATGGCAAAGTTTAAGACAATAGGGGAAGGCTGACTTTTTGTTGCCATAAAAATTCCTTTGCAGACATTATGACAATAATTTGTTAATAAAAAATAATATTGTTTTTATTTCCTTTTCTTTCTTTCCAGATTTTTTTAGTCCACTCTCTTGCTAACCCCCAATAAATTACAAGCTAAGCATTTAAAGCTCACTGCTTCCAGAAGCAACTGTGCTTCGAAGATAGATTCTAGAAGCCAACTGGTACACAAATAAAAGGTTTCCAGCATCTTCTTAGCGTGGCTGAGCATTTTTTGAAAGGGGTAGGTGTAATGTCCTGAACCTTCACAGCTGGTAACAATCATGGTGGTCATTTGGTATATGTTTCCACCCAATAGAGGAATTCTGTCTGCAGCACCCAGAACGCCTCAATCACTTCCAGTTATGGGAACTCACTTCTCCACAAGGCAGATACTCCCCCAATGGATGGGTTCAATTACTGTAAGATTTTTTTTTTTAAATCTCATTGACAGATCTTCCTTTCCAAAGATGTTTTTTAGGTGTCCAGCATCTTGTTCTTACAATGATGCTAACAGAAATTCTTTTCTCTTGCCTAGAACACAAAACAAGGGTGTTCCTACCTAGAAGCAGAATGAATTGCTAGAACCACAGGGTAAATAAACGTCCAGACTAAAAGAAAAGTCAGATTGTTTCTCAGTGTACATCTGTTATTCCTCGTTCCCATGGTGTATAGTTTGTGATTTTCCTTTCTTTTAAATTAACTAAAATTCTCTCTCTCTCTCTCTCTCTCTCTCTCTCTCTCTCTCTCTCTCTGTGTGTGTGTGTGTGTGTATTAGATCTTACCATGAAACACATGCAGAAGTTGTAGGCAGAGTCTCTGTTGTTTCTGCTGCTCAGCTAGCTGGCCTGTGAGCTCTGAACAACTCTCTTATTTTCCCCTCCTATCTCCTGGTAGGAACATGGTTGGTTGGTTGGTTGGTTGGTTGGTTGGTTGGTTGGTTGGTTGGTTGGTTGGTAGAGTAGGTGTTTGTTTGGTAACTCATTGTTGTTATCATATAATAATTATATATAATTAGTGTTGCTCAGGGGATTACTGGCTGATTTTGTTGGTTTGATCTTGTGTAGGTCTTGAACAGGTAATCACAACTTCCATGAGTTCATGAGTACAGCAGCCAATGTCATGTTCAGATGACAGAATTTCACAGAACTTCCTCTGGCTCTTGCAGTCTTCCTTTCCCATCCTCCACAACACCCTGGACCTTGCAGGGTTGGTATAGATGTTACCAGTTAAGTACTCACTAGTCACTTGTTCTCAGCCCTTTGGCCAGCTACTGGTTTCTGCACTGCTGCTCATTGCTCAGAGAAGTTTCTCTAGCTGAAAGTGGCACTAGCTTATGAGTACAAATATAAATACATGGAGTTTTCAGTCATGGGACAATGTTCCCCTTCCCAAGGCTCAGAGATAATCAAGAAAGATGAGGCAGAAAAATTCTTTTTTTGTTGTTGACTTCACTTAAAACTTCTAAGCATGTTTTATTAAACAAAGACTGTAAACAAATTATATCTGTTATACATAACAAATGGGAACAGCTTTTAACAGAAATTCAAAACCTCAAACATCTTTTGATTATAAATACAGGTATCAAAACAATCCTATACCTATTTTGCATACTAATAGTAGTCAGTACCCACACCGCTTCAAGAATGAACACAGCTGGTGACTAGTCATTCTATCTGCTACTTTAAACAACTCCAACTGCAGCTCTACACATGATGGATAAAGCATGCCATTTCTGTTCGTCCTTCTTGAGACTTTACTTCTCAGAAAAACAAAGGTGTCCATGGCCATTTGACACCTTTTAAAACATGCCTCTGTCTTGAAAACCTGAATTCCACTTTGAGTACTTCAGGTTCATGTTTAAACGCCAGTGCTTTAAGAAGACCAAAAAAAAAAAAAAAAAAAAAATGTACTGCACTTCTCTTGTTACCTGAAAACATATATTAAATCTATTCTTACAACTGTCCAGGTCATGTTTACCAGCTGCAATCCTTTTGCTTAATGTGTGGGTATTTTGCATGGTGATATTTAATCAAGACAAGAACATGAGTAGAAGGTTGTTGATTTGATTTAAGACAAGTTTGAGATCCACTAAAATTAGTTATTGTATGTCTGTCCTTCTGGTGGCTGTGGAAGCTTCATATTTTCTTTGGACATTATAAGACATCTTAGCTCTTGAAGTACAACTTTAATGCTAAAGGAATTTTGCCATTTTGCTAATACTGGTATGCTCCGTGCATCCACCATTCCACTGGAATTATTGATTCCATTCATATTAATTTTTGTGACAAATCTAGCTGATGGAGGAGCTTCTGGGTATTTAGATCCACATTCTACTTTCAGGCTATATATTCTGTTTTCATAGTTTGTCCTTGGTGACCCAATAATCATGCCTGTCCACCTTGTAAGTGTCATGTCTTCATCGTCTTCAAGGCCCCAGCTAACCGTACCATCACCTACTCCTTTTTGTCCTTCTTCAAGCTCTTCCAACAAGCGAAAATTATGAGGAACTTTAACTCCTGTGGAGACCGCCATCTTCTCCTGCTCCCAGAAAAATTCTAAGAGCAAATAATATACTAATCTTCTGATAAGACTTACACATTTCTTTTTAAATTTTTAAATATAATTTTGAATTGATTTTTTTGAGAATTTCATACTTGCATAATAATTTTGGAAGATCAAAGAGGACCAGAGCAAAACAGTGTCTTCTGAACAAGACTACTACACTCACAGCCTCGCAGCAGCTGTGGCTGCCTGCACAAGACCTGTACAAGATCAAGTCGGTCAATACTCCAGTGTGCAGGGGAGTTCATGAGCCCTTCCCTGCTAACTGAGGAGCTACTGACTGACTATTGGTGGCTTTTAGGAGAGAATCAGTTTTCCTTATGGTATGACCCTGATATGTCTATCACATTCTAGTGGCTGGCCCACACCCGCTGTATATAAACAGAAAAAAAATGTACTGGGTGGGTTACTCAGAAGCACCCACCATGTACACACACATGCATGCACACACACCCGAGGCCTGAAACTAAGAGAAGTGTGGAGTGAATATGATCAAAACACATTGTATGCAAGTATGAAATTCTCAAAAACTCAATTTAAAATTATATTTAAAAAGAAATGCTACTTATCTGAAGATTAGTATATTATGTATATTTTATTGTGCTTCAAAGCATGCATCGTTCACGTTTCATCTTATAACACATCTAGAATTGACTCTATGTGTAGAGTGGGATATGTACTTATTAACGATTTTTTTGTGTGTGTGTGTGAATAATGGTCTCAGCATTATTTGTTAAGAAGTTATCTCCTTACTTTTAATTGATATAACCATATCATGAACCAAAGTTCAAAGTAGGTAAAGACTCACTGATAAGTTCAGTATTTTTTATCTAGTAATCTATTTTTATAGATTTACAAGTATCATACTTTGAAGACAAAAGCCCAGATACTCTTTGCTATCCATTTGATCTTACATGAATAAAATATTGCAATGCACCTGATAGATTCCAAATCTGATCCAAATCTGTTCAAAGGGTGGAATCAATCAAATCAATCAGTCGGTCAATTTGAAGATGTTTGACTTGTATGATGCTGAATCTTTCTATCCTTAAACTAAAGGTTTTTCTTTCTTCCAACATAATTACTAAAATTTCTAAATATGAATCTTACACATTTTAAACATTTATTCTTAAGCATCTTATTTTTATTGCTATTACAAATTATTCCTTTAAAAATACTTTATATATACATATGTACACATGTATATACTCATACATACAATCTTTGTTTTTTAAGACAGGGTCTCATTATGTAGCTCTGACAGGTCTGGAACAATTATATAAAACAGGCTGGCCTTGAACTCACAGAGATCTGCCTGCTTCTCTCCGCCTCCGCCTCCGCCTCCGCCTCCGCCTCCGCCTCCGCCTCCGCCTCCGCCTCCGCCTCCGCCTCCGCCTCCGCCTCCGCCTCCGCCTCCGCCTCCGCCTCCGCCTCCGCCTCTGCCTCCGCCTCCGCATACCAAATCTATCTTTTATCTTACTTTCTAACAGGGAGTTTTACTAACCTCTATCTGTTTCTAATTTCCTTGTCTCAATTTTGTTTTTTCTTATGCTCCTAGTTGTTTTTGCTGTCTTGTGTGGTCAGATCCTTCACAGTAGTGCTGAAGAGACATCCTTAATGTGGGCATCTTTGTCTGCTTTCTAATCCTAAGGGCATTGCTTCTAACGTCCTTCACTGGGAATGATACCTAATATAAATTTTACAGAGTCTTCATTGGGAAAAGACTATTTTCTTTTATTTACAGTATTAATAATCTTTATTATAAACTGAGTGAGAAATTCCATAAAGCTTTTTTTTTTAAAAAAAAAATCAATATATTTAACATAATTTACATGCAATACAGTTTACATTTTAGAGTGTATAGTTCTAAATGATGATGAATTATTACAAATGGTGCTGTGCTAACATCATCATCATGTGTAAATAATTTCTATTCCCCTAACACCTCTTTTGTGCCTATTATTATTACTATTATTATTATTATTACTATTATTATTACTATTATTACTATTATTATTATTATTACTATTATTGTTATCTTTAATTTTTTTACAGTCCAGTCATTATCCCCCTCCTGGTCTACACTCCAACAGTTCCTCATCCCATTCCTCCTCTCCTCCCTCCCCACCCTGCCATACCTCCCCATTCCCTGAGACCTCAAATCTCTCCAGGATTAGGTGCTTCTTCTCTTACTGAGGCCAGACCAGGCAGTCCTCTGCTGTATATGTCAGGGCCCTCAGACCAGCTTGTGTATGCTGCCTGGTGGTCAGTGTCTGAGAAATCTTGGGGATTCAGGTTTATTGAGATTGTTGTCTTCTTATGGGATCTCCCTCCTCCTCAACTTCTTCCAGTCTTTCCCTAATTCAACCACAAGGGTTCAGTCCATTGATTGGGTTTAAGTATCTACTTCTGTCTCAGTCAACTGCTTGTTGGGCCTCTCATAGGGCAGCCATGGTAGGCTCCTGTCTGTAAGTACATCATAACATCATTAGTAGTGTCAGGCCTTGGAGCCTCCCATTGAGCTGGATCCCAATTTGGATCAGTCACTGGATCTCCTTTCCCTCAGTCTCTTCTCCATTTTTGTCCCTTCCGTTTAGGAACAATTCTGGGTCAGAGTTTTGACTATGGGATGGCAACCCCATCCCTCCACTTTCTTTCTTTCCTGTCTTTCTACTGGAGGTGGACTCTACAAGTTCCCTCTCCTCACTGTTGGGCATTTCATCTAAGGTTTCTCCCTCTGAGTCCTGAGATTCTTTCACCTCCCAGATCTCTGGTACATTCTGGAAGGTCACCTCACCTTCCATCTCCCAAGGTTGTATATTTCCATTTATTCTGCTGTCCCTTGGGTTTTCACTCTTGCCCCTCCCCCATTACTGATCATGTTCCCCTTCTCCCATGCTCTGGCTCCTCCTCTTCCCTCTCCCCCTCCCACCTAATTCCCTCCCTCTCTCTGCCCTCAATCTCTAGTACTTTTTGTCCAAATTAAAAGATTTATTTTACTAGTACCTTGTCTAGAATTTTGTATATGCACCTGAAATGGTTTTATGTATAATTATATTTGTTATACTTTGTTTCACTTTGACTCCCTTTGAATGAATTCTCTTGATATGGTCCTTATTTCTTAAATGTATTTCAGTTCAGACTCTTCTTTCACAAAATAAACACTTAAGATGACAAATTACCTTTCAAACACTTCTTATGTCCACCCCACATATTTTGATATGTATTATAGTCATTAGTATCTAGATCTCAGTACTTAACTATCCGGTGTGATTTATAGCTTGAAAGGGGTTTTAACGTTCTAAGTGGGTGAGGATTTTTCATCTTTTTATTAGTTACTTTCATTTAATTGCATTCTTGTCAGAAAATGTGACTTCAGGCAGTACATTTTAAATTTGTTATAGCTTGATTTATAAGCTTATGATCAGTTTTTGTGAATGTTGAAAAAAGGTGATACATATAGATTTATACATGCAATCTACGTATTAGGTCAAATTTATTATTTGTATTTCAATAATCTATATTCCTTTCACATGTGAGACATAATATTTCAAAGAGTTTTATTAAAATTTACTTTGGTAAGAAATTTGATCTAAAGTCACAAACATACACACACACATAAAATACACTATATAACTTTTTGTTAATAATTTAATATTGATACAACCACTGTCATTTGTCACCAGGGCAACACCACCCCATCTTAGAAGATCTCTCTTCTCTCCTAGAGATCATCAGTATCTCTAAGGATGCCTTCTACCCATGATCTAGTTGTTCTGAGGAAACAGAATCTTGGAATTCTAGTAGTCATAACTCCAGAAATAATAGTGACTCTCATAAAATCTTAACAATTTCTACCCAGTTATTTGGAATATTTTCCTAAGGAGAGAATGAGATCAAAAGGAGAGTTTTTGTGCTGTGGTTTTTTTTTTTTTCCCACAAGAATGTTGACTCAGAATGTGGCAACCTTAGGTTGCATAGGCATTTGTGTGACCCTGGGTACCACATGCTAATTACTTTTCTAGTGAAATTCCTCTCAAGTTACCAAGCAGTTGTGTAGTCTCCTCTCTGTCCTCTAGATCACTTGAGACTCCCTCTCCTCTGGGCAGTCTCACCATTGCTTACTCTATCAATCAAGTATCCCTTCAGTTCCTCTCCTGAAGTTGCACAGGGAACTTTAAAGCTCCACAGGGCCATTCCTCGGGGAGGCAAGGTCATTCTCTTTGCTATGCTGATGCCTTCCTCCATTGATGTTCTCACCATTCCTATTTTCTCCAGCGTGTCTTCTTGGTTGTCTCTTCCTTACACTCTATTTTCTAATCATTTTCCCCCTATGTTCACAGATATTTTTATGTGAGCTCTCTTTATTTCGTGGCATATTAAAACAGTAATGACTTCTTGTGTGTGTTAGACTCTAGATGGCTTGGCATTTTTTTCTTGTCTCCCTTAACTTTACCAACACTGATGGGAGTGAGTGTCCTGTTCCTTAAACTCTGTTTCATTTAAATGTCTGAGTGAAATTTTCTGCCTTCTTTTAAGACCCTGTCTCACACAACAACATGGAACATTAGAAGGGTCTCTCAGCAACTTTGACCATTTTGACTGTTAATGTATAAAATATTTTTTTTTACAGGATTCTCATGGGAATCAAGTGAAAAGAGACAAAACACTAGCTCGATAAATTCTAGAAATGTCTTGTACCTTAAGGTGATATTCTACATTCTTTACTGAAAGGGTTCTTTCAAATTCTCATATATGTACTTAAGGAAGTAACTAGGAGAAAACAAGTGCTTGAACTCAGGAAGCCAGAGTTATGAGCATTCAAAATGTCAGTGTTAGCCCCAGATAGTTGGGGGCTATCATGGGACCCTCTTTAGCTGGCTCCTTGGGAAAAGGTGCTCAACCATACAGAGCCCCTTTGGGACATCTGGAATTGCTTTTTGATGTGTTTTTTTTTTTTAAAGACAGTTTTGCTGAGAAACAACTGACATCTAGTAAAATACACACACACATGCACAGTGAACAGCTTTTTAAGTTCTTTCATTTTTTTCAAATGTGATAAAATATGGGTAACATGAAATTCATCCTTTTAACACTATTTAAGCATATGGTTCAATGCTGAGAATAATATTTTCACATTGCTGTGGAGCCAATCTCCAGAACTCATCCTACAGATTAAAACTCTATATCCTCCAAATACTTTCCCATTTCTTCTTCCTGGCAACCACCATTCTACTCTCTTTTTTTTTTATGAAATTGACTACTCTAGACATATCATGTACCTAAAATAATGTATTTGACTTCCACTTGCAAAGAAACCTTAAGGTCCCCTCATATTGTAGTGTGTATGAGAATTTTCTTGCATTTCATTTTTGGCTACATATCATTACGTTGTGTGCATACATATCAATTTTCTCATGCAGCCATTTGCTGATGGACACTTGGCTTAGTTCTACCTGCTTAGGAAGGGTTGGTTAGAACATACTGGCCCTACTCCAGCCTGACCTTGTTCAAAAGACAACGTGTATCATCCAAGAGACCTTCATAAGGATTGACCAAAATATTGTCCTGTCTAACCACTGAGTCATTGTAAAGTCTTCTGGGTACGGTGAGCCTCGGGGATCTTGATGAGTTCTTTAGTTGTCTTTAGTAGATATGTTGACTTTGGGTAGCCTGAGATTTCTCTCCTCTCAACTCTTGTGTATCTACACTGACATATCTGAAGTTTGGCAACAGACTAATACAAATAGACACCTCCCTGACTATGCTGTTCTGGGTTAATTAATCCACCTTTCCACTGAGAGTTGGGCAGATTCTGTGATATACTAAAAACAGACATATAATTTCCTTCTAACCAAAATGGTGTTATGTCTTCGTACATTTTCTTTTCATCAGTAGTGACAGAGTATTTCTATGGACTGACAGTTCTCATCTAGAGTCACTATTACTCCCCTCTGAATGCTCACTGAAGTTTTATGTTCTTCATAAATGTTTGAAAAGAAGCTACTCCATAGTCTAAGATAGGAAATCACAGGCTTGCTTACAGGGAAGGTTCATCTGAGGGTTGCTGGATTAAGAAGAAATAAAAATCCACTTCAGCCTCAATTTGAGCACTGCTTGCCACTAGGGGATACCATGAGCTTATGCCTCAGAATCCTGTTGGCCACTCCTGCTAGACTGGTTGGCCTATGTGTGTCACATGGTCACCTCAAAAAAACTTAAGCTGGTTTTGATTTTTAAATTCCCTTGCTTCTTTGTGGCTTATGCCATTCTTCAAGAATCTGATTTCTGTGATAATAGAAGCTTATTTAATTCCAAGCACAAGATCACATTTTGTATTTCATTGGCTTTAGTCAGAGTACCCAGTAATTTTGAGTTACATAACTGAGAATCTAGTTGGCCTGCTGTGAACCTATCCCTTGTAGTCTTGAGTGAGGGATGAGGGCAAGGGTTTTCCTCTTTGGGTAGATACAGGACACAGATGGCCTGGAGGAAAAAGGACTTTTTGTGACTACAGGGAAGAAAAGGCGGAACTGTACTCATCCCTCTAGAGACTGAGCTAAACAGGAAGAGATGACCCAGGAGAGGTGAGAGAAAGAACAAACTCTCGCTGCATGATTCTCAATGACTTGATTTAGAAACCTCTGAAAAGCTCAGACTGGATTTAATTGAGGCCAAGACCCTTAATGCAAGAGAGCTCCAACATACAAAGAATGTAGTGAGGTTGGTTTGCCCACTGCTGCAGCTGCCTTAGATTCCTCGGGCAAATCAGTTCCAAAGGATGTCCAAGCTCCCTGCCACACGCCATCCTCACATCACTTTCAGTATTTGCAGACCACCATCATCTTCCCCTCAAATTAATCATTTACCCCGTCTCCTCAGAAGAGAGTCCTTCTCTCCTTCCTCTTACAAAGCGTCCACTGATAAACACAGAACAGCCCTGTCGAGTCGATTCTTGGACAAATGTGTCTTAATCTTTCTGTTCCTGACTTGGCAAGATCAAGAGTAAACCTGAGGAAAAGCAAAACAAGTAATTTTGCCCAGATGAGCAGAATGGTAAAGAAAGAAAACTGCCAAGTGTCCCCTCAGTGACCTAAGAATTGCTCAGATGTTAATCATGTCATAAACTTCTCAGTGCCTCAAAATCATCTAAGTTTAATAAATAATTAATGATGATTCAGCCTGATTTTACAAATGGCAGTTAGACATGTAGTCACAACCCAAGGCCTTGTCTTGGCTGAGAGAGGCTGTGGGCTGATACATATTTGTCTTCACCCAAAAAGCCTAAAGATCCAGTGCGATGGTTCTCAGCCTTCCTAATGCTGCAACCTTTTAATACAGTTTCTCATGTTGTAGTGATCTTCAGCCATAAAGTTGCTACTTCATAATTATAATTTTGCTACTGTTATGAATTGTAATGTAAATATCCGATATGCAGAATATCTGATATATGACCTCTGTGGGGGGTCATGACCCACAGGTTGAGAACAACTGATGTGGGCTGTTGTCTTAACTCACTGGCATTCTACCTCAGTAAAATATTATATAAGGGATGTGTACATAGCTGAGTGGTAGACTACTCATCTCGTATATACAAAGCTGGTTTCTATCAAAAACACCATGCAAATATATTCACACACACACATACACACACACACACACACACACACACACACACACACACACACACACACGTGGATTATACAGATAGTAAACCATTAAATGATAAGGTTAGAACATATTCTGACACCGATGTTCCTTCAAGATTTAATTAACCCATGGGCTTTCACTGTTGTTATTTAGTTTAATCCCACCAGTTTTAATCTGACTCTGGAATAAAGTCATAGTCTTACATATTTAAAAAGTTGACAGTCTTCTATCTCAAATAATTAGCCAACAGCCCAACTAAGCTACATGAACGTTGACTCTAGCTAACTTTATGTCTTAGTTTGCCAATCTGGTATTTCATAAATGGCGTTTGTTAACAAAATCAAAGACCTTTTCCAGGTCACCATGAGCTGTTGCCTTGAACACTAGAACTACGATCACTATGGTCAGTTTCCCTAAAACTCAAGTCTGCTTATGCTGGCCCTTTTCTTAAAACCATCCCATTTCCCAACACCACAGAAGTCCGAACTCCTTACTGCAAGGGAGCAGAAGAGCATTTGGACCACTTTGGCTGCACATCTCCGGAATAGCACAGCAGTTTTACACCCTTGGTTCCACACACTATAGAGAAGAAGGAATGGAGCTGTTGAGAAGGACATGGTATGTTCCTGTTACTCTTGATTCCTATCCCACATGGCTAGGGAGGGCATCTTTTCCTTCCAGGTAAATTTGACTGATGACTCCTCCTAGGAAAGAGAATGGCAACTGAGTCTCCAAACCTCCACTGTTGGGGATGAAAGGAGGGGACTTGACTTAGGGCATGACCCAGATATGGTAAACATTATACTAGCCAGAAAGAGCCTAGTCTGGCCACGTCTCAGATCTCTGTCACGATCCCCCTCCTGATCCTAGTTCCCCCCTCAGGACTAGCCTCTCTTGGCTCATTTCTACTTCCTCATAAATGATATACCTTTTATTAGCTAATTCCTTCCTAAGATGCAGCCAAGTCAGTGAGAACTCCATCGATATTTATTCCACTATTAGAAAGTCAATAATTTCAAACATTCCTTTGATTATATCATATCAACACATATAAACAGTCCTCCACACACTAAAATGCATTCGCCTCCATGGATCTAACTGTTCAGAATAACTTTTTCTTATTGTGGTAAAGCTAGTTTAGGTTCAATGTCTGTCAATTACAGGATTACTTTCCAGGATTCTGTTTATACTTATAGTTTATACTTAAAGTTTATTCTTACTTAAACCAGCCTTCAGAAGCCCCAACCTGCAGGTTGCCTCTGATAGGGTCTGTGAGTACATGTCCTTTGTTCTACTGGCCTCTGCAGAAACTGGAACTTTTACAAAAGTATTGTCAGACAATAACAACTATTTAAAATTAAGATCATTATTTTGAGCAATCAGTCTCCAAATACTAATTGGTTCATTGTGTAGGAAGCATGCCATTTATATGGCACCAATTAAAAGTGTAATTAGTTAATTACCTAAGCATGAAATTACTATTTTATTCTGATGGCTTCACTACAAAGCCATGTTGTCCCCAACTAGTGCTCCCACTAGGGTGTTGCACAGATAATTCTCGAGTTTTTCTCTTGAGCAACTTTGTAGACAATATCGCTGTCTTTCTCCATCCAATTCAGCTTGAATTACAAAAAAAAAAAAAAAAAACCATGACCATCTAAGAAAGTGATTGCAAAATGTTGCCTATATTGATGATGTAGTAAGCCTCAGGGTTCTGCCTTCAGCAAGTCTAGGCTAAGCATCCCACAGTTTGCATTTCTGAAAAGTTCTAGTTAATTGGGTGTGGCTAGTCTAGAGTTCACACTGACTTCCTAGTGTGAATAGTCAGAATCACCTGCCTTTCACAGATTACTCAAGCTATCACAGACATCCCCAAACACAATTTCTCATTTCCTTAGCTATTTTCAAAAGCCTTGTTGGGAGAATTGATTTTTAAATAGCACAACCAACCCATTCTTTAGCATATTTATCTTGCTGAATTGATGGGGTCCAAACTCTAGTGTATCAAAGATCAGGGAAATAACTCAAAGGAGTTCAGGCGCATGCTGGGGTGATAGCAGAAGGGAATGTGATCGTCCACATGCACACACTGGGTATATGGTATGTACTGAGAGGATCTGGAGAGTATGTGTCCCATCTGAAAGTTTCTATTCTGTAGCCTGGTGGCTAAGAATCATAGACCTTATATCAGGCTCCATCACTTATGAGCTATGTGCAAGTGTCCAATTTCTTTGTGCTTTGTTTCTCCCACCCATTCAGTATGGATGGCAGAATCCATCTTAGAGGGTTGGTGTGAGGATTAACATCAGGATAGGCACTAGAAGATAAGATGGTACCCACTTTACTACAGTAACAACAAAGACTCAGATAATTATGACTGTTTCTAGTTACTCCTGAATATTAAGCCAACATTAGTAAAAAAAAAAAAAAAATACAAGGTGCTTGATAATTTGTTTATCTGTAACATAATCTATGAAACAAGTACAATTACTAACCACATTTTACTTGTCAAACTGAGACATTAAAGAACCACATAAAAGGTCCAACTTCACAGAGCTAACAAGAGGTAGAATTTGGTAATAAACCTATCTCAACTGATTCCAGGTCCCTAATTTTGCCACCATACACTGTGTTAGAAGTTAAGCAAGGCAAGCGCCTTTCAGAGAAAACTCATGTATGACGCACTTGCCAAGTTATTCTTTGTTTGATTCGACTAAGATGCTAGAGAAATTTGAGGAGAATCTGCTATTATTCATTCCTTCAGCCACTCAGCATAAACTTGGCTTTTATTATTACTATTATTATGATTACTGTTACTACTATTATTTTAGAGAAAGAAGGCTTCACTTTGGCTCACAATTACAAGGACTATAATTTGTCTTTGTGAGTGAGCTTCTGGCAGCCATTTCTCACACCTTGACAGATCAGAAAGCATAGAATGGATGCCACCCTCAAAGTGATTCGTTCTAACTAGACCACAATCCTGAAGATCTCACAGCTTCTGAAAACAGGGCTATCTGTTAAGGACCAAGCATTCAAACACATGAACCCATAACAGGAAGAAAGCATGGTCTCCATTCAATAATCAATGCAAATGTCAAAGGACAGTCCTTCTGTGCCACCTCCCAGAAATGTCATTTTTTCTCCCCTCTTGCAGGTTACTGTGCGATGTAGGGCATGAGTCAAACAGTTGCCATTGGAAACATCAAGATTGTGGACAAAAATCCTTCACTGCTGGCAAACCCATCAAGTTGATGGGGAAGGCCAACAATAAATGAAAACCACCTTTGGAAGTTCTCTTTGCTTCCCAAATAACAGGACAGTCAATGTGTTGACCAGATAACATTAGTTAAGCCCGTGCTGCTTCCTTCCAAGAAGGAAAGCATGAGACTGCCCAGAAAACTCTGGCAACATTTAAAGCCCATATACATTCCTGTGTTGTAAAGGTCCTCCTCTCTGTCCAGTCTGTCTTCTTTGTAGGGTAGTTGTATTGTTGTGAGATGTAGGAAGCAGGTTCCCAACGGCATAGAGCAAGGGTTGAAATAGTGCCAGTCAGATCAGTGCTGTACCATACACTAGAAGCCTGTAAATCAGTCAGTATTAAAAATTGCTTATCTAATTAATAGAGTGGGGTAGAAGATCCTAAATTCTTTTTTGGAAGTGTGGGCTCAATGTTATGTCTGTGTCCAATCTATTAAGTCTGTTAGGTTTAATATGCAGGGAATGATAGGTAAATGGGAAACATCTATGGCCTTAACTCTCCAGTTGTGCTTTCTTTCTATTCTTTCTACCTGTACCAATACAAGTCCTCCTGGAACCCAAGAAGCTTATTCTAGAGAGTCTGAAAGTCAGGAGCCCAGTGTTTGCCTGTACCCTGCTCTCCATCTCATCTTCACACCTGTCAGATAGAGGCATTTGCCAGGTGACAGATGCTGTTCTCACCCCACACACCTGTTTCATGAGTAGAGACAGAGAAATATCTCAGGTGGCAGTGTATGAGAAAGCAACACAGGGGAGTCACTACTAATGTCAGTGTTGAACTCAGCATGTGCCAAGGTAATTATCTACCAATTTAATCTTTTAATGACCTTGTTGAACATGCACTCAAATGTCCATTTTAACCTAAACATGCTCAGGAACATGTCAGCACGCAAAGTGTTTTCTCTGTGAGTGTACACAGGCTTGCAGAATGAAATATCCTCACTGCCTTTGTTTGAAGCAAACATTGCTCTGGAAACAACTCCACTGCCCTCTTACTGGCTGCAAGTAATGCATCTTTTTCCATGTCAATCTACTAATGTGCATTTTGGTTTCTCACCAAAGTGAAAAGACACTGTGTTTGGTCACAACTGAAGCACACTGGCTTTGCTCCATAAGGAACAGTGATGCAGAAGTCTCACCACTTGGTGCCATATAGAACACAAGGTGAGTTTTACCTGATCACTTAGATGGATTTAAACACTTAAAAAATGAATAAATCAAATAAAATCGTTTTTCAACCAAAAGTAATCAAAAAAGATAAAGAAGGACACTTCATATTCATTAAAGGAAATATGTACACAGAGGAACTTGCAATTCTGAACATCTATGACCCAAATGCAAGGACACCCACATACATAAAAGAAACTTTACTAAAACTTAAAGCATACATTGCACCTCACACAATAGTGAGAGATTTCAACACCCCACTCTCAGCTATGGACAGATCATGGAAACAGAAACTAAACTGGGACACAATGAAACTAACAGAAGTTATGAACCAATTGAACTTAACTGACATCTATAGAACATTTCATCCTAAAACAAAAGAATATACCTTTTTCTTAGCACATCATGGTACCTTCTCCAAAATAGACCATATAATTGGTCACAAAAACAGGCCTCAACAGATAGAAAAAGATTGAAATAATACCTTGTACCCTATCAGATCACCATGGACTAAGACTCATCTTTGATATAGACAAAAACAACGGAAAGCCCACATACACGTGGAAACTGAACAATGCTCTACTCAGTGATAACTTGGTCAAGGAATAAATAAAGAAAGAAATTAAAGACTTTTTAGAATTTAATGAAAATGAGGACGCATCTTATCAAAACTTGTGGGACTCCATGAAAGCAGTACTAAGAGGAAAACTCATAGCTCTAAGTGTCCACAAAAAGAAACTGGAAAGAGCATACACTAACAACTTGACAGCACACCTGAAAGCTTTAGAACAAAAAGAAACTAATATACCCAAGAGGAGTAGACGGCAGGAAATATTCAAACTCAGAGCTGAAATCAACCAAGTTGAAACAGAAAGAACTATACAAAATATCAACAAAACCAGGAGCTGGTTCTTTGAGAAAATCAACAAGATAGACAAACCCTTAGCCAGACTAACCAAAGGGTGCAGAGATGGTACTCAAGTTAATAAAATCAGAATTGAAAAGGGAGACATAACAACAGAAACAGGAAATTAAAGAAATCACATCAGATCCTACTACAAAGGCCTATACTCAACAAAATTGGAAAATCTGGATGAAATGGACAATTTTCTAGATAGATACCAAGTATCAAAGTTAAATGAGGAGAAGATAAACCATCTAAACAGTCTCATAATCCCTAAAGAAATGAAAGCAGTCATTAAAAGTCTCCACACCAAAGAAAGTTCGGGACCAGATGGTTTTAGTGCAGAATTCTATCAGACCTTCCAGGAAGACCTAATACCAATTCTCTTCAAACTATTCCACAGACTAGAAACAGAAGGAACAATACCCAATTCGTTCTATGAAGCTACAATCACGCTCATACATAAACCTTACAAAGATCTAACAAAGAAAGAGAACTACAGACCAATCTCTCCTGTGAATATTGATGCAAAAATACTCAATAAAATTCTCGCAAACCGAATCCAAGAATATATCAAAACAATCATCCATTATAATCAAGTAGGCTTTATCCCAGGAATGCAGGGATGGTTCAATATTCAGAAATCCATCAATGTAATCAACTACATAAATAAGCTCAAAGAAAAAACCACATGATCATCTCACTAGATGCTGAGAAAGCATTTGATAAAATTCAACATCCCTTCATGTTAAAAGTCTTGGAAAGATCAGGAATTCAAGGCACATACCTAAACATAGTAAAAGCAGTATACAGCAAACCAGTAGCCAACATCAAACTAAATGGAGAGAAACTTGAAGCAATCCCACTAAGATCAGGGACTAGACAAGACTGCCCACTCTCACCCTACCTATTCAATATAGTACTTGAGGTCTTAGGCAGAGCAATTAGACAACAAAAGGAAGTCAAAGGGATACAAATAGGAAAGAAAGAAGTCAAAATTTCACTATTTGCAGATGATATGATAGTATATTTAAGTGACCCTAAAATTTCCACCAGAGAACTCCTAAATCTGATAAACAACTTCAGCAAAGTGGCAGGATATAAAATCAACTCAAACAAATGAGTAGCCTTCCTCTATTCAAAGGATAAACAGGCTGAGAAAGAAATTAGGGAAATGACATCCTTCACAATAGTTACAAACAATATAAAATACCTTGGAGTGAATCTAACCAAGCAAGTAAAAGATCTGTATGACAAGAACTTCAAGTCTCTGAGGAAAGAAATAGAAGAAGATCTCAGAAGATGGAAAGATCTCCCATGCTTCTGGATTGGCAGAATTAACTGAGGAAAAATAGCCATCTTGGCAAAAGCAATCTATAGATTCAATGCAATCCCCATCAAAATTCCAAATCAATTCTTCATAGAGATAGAAAGAGCAATTTGCAAATTTATTTGGAATAACAAAAAACCCAGGATATCGAGAACTATTCTCAACAATAAAAGAACTTCTCGGGGAATCACAGTCCCTTACCTCAAACTGTACTACAGGGCAATAGTGATAAAAACTGCATAGTATTGGTACAGAGAGAGGCAGGAAGATCAATGGAATAGAATTGAAGCTCTAGAAATGAATCCACACACCTATGGTCACTTGATCTTTGACAAAGGATCTTTGACAAAGGATCTAAAACCATCCAGTGGGAGAAGGACAGCATTTTCAGCAAATGGTGCTGGTTCAACTGGAGGTCAGCATGTAGAAGGATGCAAATCAATCCATTCTTATCTCCTTGTACAAAGCTCAAGTCCAAGTAGATAAAGAACCTTCACATAAAATCAGATACACTGTAACTAATAGAAGAGAAGGTGGGGAAGACCCTCGAATACTTAGGCACAGGGGAAAAGTTCCTGAACAGAACACCAATGGCTTATGCTCTAAGATCAAGAATTGACAAATGGGACCTCATAAAATTGCAAAGCTTCTGTAAGGCAAAGGACAATGTCAATAAGACAAAATGGCAACCAACAGGTTGGGAAAAGATCTTTACCAATTCTACATCCGATAGAGGG
Source organism: Rhabdomys pumilio (assembly GCA_030674055.1). Lineage (NCBI taxonomy): Eukaryota > Metazoa > Chordata > Mammalia > Rodentia > Muridae > Rhabdomys > Rhabdomys pumilio. Next base: position 54,306,049 of record JANHMN010000001.1, on the reverse strand, counting down.
CTAATATCCAAGATATACAAAGAACTCAAGAAATTAGACTCCAGACAACCAAATAACCCTATTGAAAAATGGGGTACAGAGCTAAACAAAGAATTCTCAACTGAGGAAATTCAAATGGCAGAGAAGCACCTTAAGAAATGCTCAACATCCTTAATCATCAGGGAAATGCAAATCAAAACAACCCTGAGATACCACCTCACACCAGTCAGAATGGCTAAGATCAAAAACTCAGGTGATAGTAGATGCTGGCGAGGATGCGGAGAAAGAGGAACACTTCTCCATTGTTGGTGGGATTGCAAGCTGGTACAACCACTCTGGAAATAAGTCTGGCAGTTCCTCAGAAAAGTGTACACAGCATTACCTGAGGATCCAGCTATACCACTCCTGGGCATATACCCAGAAGATGCTCCAACATATAACAAGGACATATGCTCCACTATGTTCATAGCAGCCTTATTTATAATAGCCAGAAGCTGGAAAGAACCCAGATGTCCTTCAACAGAAGAATGGATTAAAAAAATGTGGTACATTTACACAATGGAATACTACTCAGCTATCAAAAATAATGAATTCGAGAAATTCTTAGGTAAATGGATGGAACTAGAAAATATCATCCTGAGTGAGGTAACCCAATCACAAAACACACGTGGTATTTACTCACTGATAAGCAGATGTTAGCCCAAAAGCATGAAATAGCCAAGATTCAACTAACTGACCACATGAAGCTCATGAAGAAGGAAGACCAAGTGTGGATGCCTCTGTCCTACTTAAAAGGAGTAACAAAAATACTCAAGGGAGCAAATATGGAAACAAAATGTGGGATAGAAACTGAAGGAGGAGCCATCTGGAGACCATTCCACCTGGTATCCATCCCATGTACAGTCACCTAAGCTAGACACTGATGTGGATGGCTGGAAGGGCATGCTGTCAAGAACATGATATAGCTGTCTCCTTAGAGGTCTGCCAGAGACTGACACATTCAGACGACGAGGCTCACAGCTAACCACTGATCTGATCAAGGGTTTCCCAATGGAGAAGTTAGAGAGAAGACTGAAGGAGCAGAAAGGGTTTGTGACCCCATGAGGAGAGCAACAATACCAACCAACCAGAGCTCCCCAGGGTCTAATCCACCAGCCTGGGAGCACATAGGGAGGGACCCATGATTCCAGCTCTATATGTAGGGGAGGATGGTCTTGTCGGGCACAGGTGGGAGAGAAGATTCTTGGTCACATGAAGGACAAACACCAAGTGAGGGGGGAATGTGAGGGTGGGGAGGTGGGAGTGGGGGAGTAGGTGGGGGAACATCCTCATATAAGCATGAGAAGGGGGGATGGGATAGGAGGTTCCTGGGTGTTGGGGGGAAGTGGGGTAAGGGGATAAAATCTGAAATGTAAATATAATACCCAATAAAAATAAATTAAAAAAAAAAGAAACCTGTAATTTTGTTGTGGTACCTGTGCCTGATCTAGTCCTCAGCTTTACAAGATTCAGAGCTAAAGCATAGCCATCCCTTAGGTGAACGGGTTTGGGGAAGACTGATTATATCAAACAGCTCACCATGATTAGATGTCAATATTGTGTCCTGTGCTCAGCACCATCTGTCCTTTCCTGGAACATTGACAATGACAGCTATGTTCTTGCCAGAGACTATTCAATGATCACAAAGTCTAAGCCTGGGATTGAACTGACAATCTTCATATATGCACTATTCATTACCCCCAGGAGATGGAAGGCTGGAGCATGATGCAGACTCAGGTGCTAAAGTGTGATGCAGACTAAGCTCTGTCTCCTCTTTCTGCAAATTCCTCCTCACCCTAGCTTGATAAATACCACTAAGAGACTACCAGTCTTGTGCAGTTTTGGTCTCCATTAGACATTTCAGCCCTATTTTGCCTGTTTCTATTGAGAGATCATTAGTCCCTAAAGGACCTTTGATGTTAACGTTCATTGAAATAATTTATTTTACCAACTTACCCATGTTAGAGATATTGTCTATGGGGAAGCAGATGAAGTCCTGAGTGAATGTATCTAATCAGTAAGAGCAGAAGCTGTGTCAAAACCCCCAGTGCCTCAGAACTGGCATGGGAATGGCATAGCATGGAAATGGCAGTCTTCCCCTGGCTCAAGTGTACTTGTTAACACCGTATGCAGAGTCTACCAACCACAGCTTCCTCTACCCAGTTATTGCAACCTGACTGTGTTTTGCCACAGAGTCCTCCGGCCCAGGTCAGCTAACTAGCTCCTGCTTTGTGCTGATGGTGGCTGTGTCTCCACCAGAGTGCACGGGTCACTCTATTCCTGTTGTCTCCCAGTTTTTCACTCCTTGTTACTCAGTCAGGACAATCTACAAGCTGTGCAGATCCTGGCAATGGTGTCTCCATATCATCTTCATTAGGGTAATACTTCTAATCTCCTCTCAAATGAGGAAAACTGCCGTAGCTTAAAGAGAAACTGAGAAATGGTCCTAATTAAGAGGTAGTTGGTTTCATCCAGGATCCTTCTCCATATCTGTAGGCTGAAAACCAAGATCGCATTCTCATGTGCTCCCTAACTGGGAAGTCCACATGTCGGTGGCTGAATGTGCAAATCTGTCCAACCCTAAGTTGGAGGTGTGGTTACTAGGCCAATATATACTGGCCACAAGAATGTGTCCCCAAGCACACAGTGCCGAATGACAGACTTTTGAGAGCGTGATCCTCGATTCCTAAAGCATTTGCTCCATTCATTAGCATGAAAACAGCGTAAGTCTATTGTTTTTATTATTTAGTTTTCATTGAGCAATGACAGACCACCATGACTTGAGTGGCGATCATTTTTTTGGATAAATAATTATTTTACTATTTAACATATCCAGCTACCTTCATGACACCATGATATAAAAGCCACTAAACTTAAAGGACTATATGCTAACTCAACGCTTTGGGACCTTTTTCTGTTGTTTGCTTCCTTACTGTAGTTGTTGTTCATTGGCACCATGATCACTGGTCCTCTATTCTCATTCAACTGAACTCTCCTCACCCCATCCTCCTGAGCTTCCTGTCTCTAGATACTTTTACTCCAACCCTTTTGATTCCACTATTTCTTTAACACACTTTAATTTTATAGGTATGAGTGTTGGCATGCATATATGTTTATGCACTACACATGAGCCTGGTGCTCTCGGGCAGAAAAGAGCACTGGATCTCCCTAAACCTAGAGTGGCAGACAGTTGTGCGCTACCATGTGCATGCTGAGAAACAAACCCAGGATCTCGGAAAGAGCCACTAAGTGTTCTTAACTGCTGAATTGTCTCTCCAGCCTCTCTATTACACTCTCTTCCCTGTAACATTTTCTTCCATTAAACTTCTTTATGTCTTCTAAATGTCTCTGCTCTAATTTCCCGAATGTCTTATCCACCTTCAAGGAGAGGTATGCTGTCCTGTTCAGGGGTTTCCAGAAGTAGAGCTTAGAATCACAACCTCCTATATCCTAACTGCCCCTTCCAAATCAGTCAACTCTAGATCCGCCTACTGCTCGTTACATTCTGTCTTTCTGTCCAGAAAACTGCACCTCCAGCTGTGTTGTCCCTTCTAGATTTTTCTTCTAACACTTTTGCCCTCACTCTATTTTAAATTGGTTTCTTTTCTTTTTGAGACAGGGCCTCAATGTATCCCAGACTGACTTCAAACTTCCTAAGTATACAAAGATTCCCTTAAACTTTTGAATCTTCTGGCTTTACCTGGGATTATAGCCATGGGCCACCATGCCTGGATTTATGTGGTGTTGAGATCAAACCCAGGGAATCACATACTCAAAGCAACTCTACCAACTGAGCTATTGTGATGGTTAGTTTTAATTATCACCTTGACTCATTCCAGAATCACCTGGACTTGTCTAGGCCGGTTTGTTTGGTAGGCATGTCTGAGGGGCACTTTCTTGAGGTGGGAAGTCTCACCCATTGTGGCTAGCACCATTTCATAGGCAAGAGATCCTGGACTTTATAAGCCTGGGGAATGCAAAATGAGCACACATGGGCACGCATTAATTTGTTCCTCTCTGCTCTTGATTGTGGAAGTGATGTGACTATATCCTTTGAGCTCCGGCCACCTTGACTCCCCTGTGCTGATGGGTTGTGAAGTGGGGCTGTGGAACAGCAGAAGATGTTCTCCCCTTTCGCACTGAACTGTGGAACAGCAGAAGATGTGCTTCCCTTTGCATTGCTACAGCAGCTGTATTCACAGTTCTGTTTTACACCGTTTTTATCTTGTCTTATTACATGAAGCAAATTTCATTAAAAAAGACAACATTTACTGTTTTTAGAACTTATCAAGTCTTAGATCTGAGAGATTGGACAGATTTATCTGCAAACGACACAGATTGGGATATAAACACACATTCTTAATGGTGAATTTTGTGCTACTAATGAGGCATGAAATGCATTCTAAAAATGTAATGGCCCAACAAATGGTGAAGAGAAAACTGGGTATCTACATACACATAGATGACACTGGTGCGTAGTGAAGCCATGTATAAAAATTAAATTCACTTGCATCAAAGAAATAAATATAAGAGCTAAAACTAGAAAACCTTTAGAAAAAAAAAAACAGGATAAAAGTCTCATTGACATTGAATTTGACAATAGTCTTATAGAAATTATGTCAAAGCCACAAACAACAAAAGAAAAACCAATAAATTGGACTTTATCAATATTAAGACCTAGGAAAATGTTAAGTTCTAGTTAACTGTTACCTGTCTAGCCTGCTATTACTAATTTTTGTGCTGTTATTAATGGTATAAGGAAACTTTCTCACATGCTGTTACTGCTGTTACTAAAATGTTCTGTGCTTTAATGTTCTTAAAAGCCAGTCATAATAGAAGTCAATTAGAACTGCTTTGTATAGTTAACAACAATAAGCTTGGACCCAAACCAACCACCAGGCAGCACTTCCTGCACTTGTACATGAACTTTTATGAATTTTGCTTTTATAAGCTGCCCCTGGGACGAACCCCCAACCTAAGAGAGACACCTGCACCAATATAAGAGGCTATTTGGAATAAGGCTTTCATTTTGAGTAGGGGTCAAATAAAGTTTAAATTCCCAAGACCTCCATGGGAATTGATGTTCTGATTGGCAGAAAGAGACATATACATGGGTAATTGACATCTAGTTGGCAAGTTAAGACATGAATACTAGGCAAGGCAAGTCCCCTGCCACAGCTGAATACCCCAACCAATGGAAACAGGATAAGTGTACAACAAAGATATGTTCTAAGGAAGTCTCCTCTCCCTAAATCCTGATTGGCGGAATAACTTGGCACAGATGTTTGTGGATTTCAGGCTTAAAAGCTCTGTAGGATCTTGACTCAAGGTGGTAGCCATCTCTCGACTCTGTCCTCTGATCCTGATGGCAGTCCTGGAGCAAATGCTCTATAAATTATCCCTATGTGACTGAGATTGGTGTTAGTGTAGTTTGTGAGGTGACTCCTGGACTGGACAATCAAAATTTTAAGACTCTAAACATTTAAAGGACATTTATTTCAATATAGTGAAATGGCAGCCTACAGAATGGGAGTCACACTTTCAAGTAATGTATCTGATTTTAAAAAGTGTCTAAAACGTGAAGTTTTTCATATCTAGAAAACTCTCTAAGTACATACTGAGGTGGTTATGTGATGTCTGTTCCAATGAAGCTTACTTTATTCCAGTAGTAGTGAATACGTAACAAAAGTGATAAGTAACACAAAAGAGCATTCAAAACAACTAAAAATAACTGTACTTCAATAAGTTTGAAAAATCTAGATTCTAGAAGAAAGGGATAAGTTTCTGCACACATGCATTACTAGTATTGAATTGTAAACTGCTAAATAGTGGACAATAAAATCTGGTCAGAATTGAAAGATGAAAAGACTTCCATCAAAGGAAAGTCCAAGAGCTAATAAATGTGTTAAGGTATCCTATCAAAAATGAAACAAAATTAATAAAATTAAAGAAAATGTTATCTTTCTGTGATGGATATTCTAGGTTGGTAACTTGAGTACATCTGTATGAACTAAAACCCAAGTAGCTGGACACACCTGTGAGTGGTTTTTCTTGATTGAATTACTTGAAGTGGGATGACTTGCCCTAAATCTAGTTCTTTTGAAGTGTGAAGATCAACCTTAAATCTTGGCCACTCCTTTTGTTAGCAGCCTATATAAAGAGTGTGGAAAAAGAAAGTTCTTGTTCTTTCTTTGCCTACTTGCGCTCACTCTTTGGAAAGTTTGTTCCTTCACTGCTACTTTGGAATTCTGGTATATACTGAAGACTAGATCAGACATCAAGCCTTGTGGACTAAACAACTACTGGATTTTTAAACTTTGCATCAAAGGAGAGTCATTCTTGAAATAGTCAGACCATAACCTATAAGCCACACTAAAACAAAAAAAAAAAAATCCTATATACATACACCAGAACCCTGAGGAAACAGGCTCTAATCCCAATGAGAATGAACTTGTCGGTGAACGTGAAGATAAGCAGACCAAGAGCAAGAGCTTTCTTCTTCCCTGTCAGATAGGTAGATAGATATATGATAGATAGATAGATAGATAGATAGATAGATAGATAGATAGATAGATGATAGATTATAGATTCTATCAGTTTTGTTTCTTTAGAGAACATAGACTGATACAGATTTCTTTCATAAGGCCAGCATTATACAGCCTTTTGGCCAGCATTTCCCAACACTAAAATTATATAAAAACACAATGGCAAAAGAAACTAGATATGATGGTTCATCTCAACTGTAAGGGGATTTAGAATCACCATGGAAACAAACCTCTTGGTATGTCTGCAAAAAGTTTCCAGATTAGGTTAGTAGAAATAAGAAGACTGACCCTCGATGTGGGCTGTGCCATTTGACCTGCAAGGATACTGTGGAACCACCAGCATTATTTTCTTTCTGTCCCCTGACTGGCAATGCAATATGAGCATCTGCCTCAGGCTCCTGCTGCTGTGACTTTCTGCTATGATGGACAGAACCCTGGAACTGTGAGTCCAGATAAATCCTCCTTCCTTTAAGTTGTTTCTGTCAGGGCATTTGTCACAGCACTTAGACAAATAACCACTATTTGTAATGAACACTGGTGTAAAACTCCTCAGCAAAATATCAGCACATTTGATTCTTCACCAAGATCAAATGAGAGTCCCCCACTCTAGAATGCAAGAAAGATTCAACATATGCAAATTGATAAAGTTGCCATTCTCCATTAGCATAATAAAGTGCAAAAAACCACATCACCACTTCAATATAGCAAAAATATTTGATAAAATGCAATATCCTCTAAGCTTTGCTTCCAGTAAATTTGGGCAGAATGAAGATATTTTGGCCCAATAAAGGATATACATGACAACCTGTAACTAATATTGTACTGAATGGGTACAGTTTTAAAATTCTTTCTCTGAGAGTTGGAACAAGACAAGGATGCCTGCTTTCATCACTTTCACACAACACAGCACTGAACGTCCCAACCAGAACAATTAGGCAAGATAAAGAAAGAACATCCAAATTGGAAGGGGAAAAGTCAACTTTCTTTGTTATCAGATGCTGTGATTGTGTCTACAGAAATCCTTGGAGACCTACCAAAAGAAAAAGAAAACTGTTGGAACTAATGAACAAATTCAATAAGTTTTCAGGACACAGAATCAATAAGCAAAAATTAGTAGTACTTTTATATGCTAACAATGCATTATCTAAAAAAGAAATCAATAGAAAATATTATCAATAGTAGCTATAAAAATAAAATAAAACACCGGAAAGTAAGTTAACAAAAAAGACAATGAAAAATAAATAAATAAATAATAAAGTGGATTAGTGACGCATGCATGTAATCCCTGAACTTTCAAAACTGAGGTAGGAGAATTGCCATGAGTTCAAGGCCATCCTGAGCTAAATGTGAAAGGACAAATCCCAGCTAGAGACTACTAGGGAGGTGTCTGTATTAAGGGTCTAAATCCAAAAATAACTGATAAAGAAATTAAAGAAGTTACAAATAAGCCCATGTTCATCAATTAAAAGAACTTCAGGATGCCCATACTACTCAAAGTGAGCCACAGATTCAGTGAAGTCCTCATCTAAATACCAATGGCATTCTTCACCAAAATAGGAAGTAAAAAAAAACCTGAAATTCGTCTGGAACACAATTGACACATGGCAATTAGCATCCAGAAGAAAGATCATAGATCCAATATCTTGCCACCCTCCAAAATCATCTCAAATTGATTGAATATTAAATATCAGATTTAAAATATAAAAATGTAGGGGAGACATGTCAAGTGCCTGCAGCCTTTTCTTGGTGAGTACCTTATGTTTCTGACATGTCTAATACCCTGGGTTTTCTGCTGAATCTTCAGCTTCATCTATATAGCCTACTCAGCAGGTCCATTCAGGAAATCTAACATTGCTACATGATGCCCGGCCTTTCTGGTTTTCTGTAATCTTGGTGCAAGCTTCCATGATCTCATTACTATTTCATCCTAAATCACATCTACAAAATCAGGAATCCACGGATAGTACCAAGTTCTGTGCAGCTCAAGACACAGCTCAGATCTCTCGGGCATCTGTGTGTGTTCCAAGCTGAGCCTAGAAGAGCGCTTTGCTGGGCAGCTGCTGTTTACCAGGGAACCCTGGAGGCGTTGCCTTTTAGCCGTTATTCTGGTTTTAAGTTTTACCACCTTGGGTTTCTGATGGATGGGGTCTTGCACACAAGACACAATCTTTCTTATTTTTCTGGTATGAAGTTTATGTTTTTTTACATGGTATTAATCTCCATAACAATTACAGATACTTAGTATCCACTCAATCCCAACCTTTCATCTAATCCCTGCTCCCTTCCTCACCAAACCGCCCATTTTTCATATCTTCCGGCTCTCCTCCCTCTCCTTCTCTCTCCCTCCCTCCCTCCCTTCCCCCTTCTCTCTGTCTGCATCTTTGTAATTCTGAATAAATGTATTTACCACTACCTATGCCATAGCCTAAAGTCTCTGCAATTAGGTATTTTTCCCTCTCTGTTAAATATTTAATCCATTGCTCATTTGTTTGGTTGGGTTTTGATACTCCAGCATTCTAACTGTAATATTTTCCCTGAAAAATCAATTCCCAAAGCACATGGCCAGGTTGCCACCAGGGTGAGATTTACTCTGTTGCCCATGTGAATGAGGTACAAAGTTCCTTTTCCTGAGTGCTGCAGCTGATGAGGGACAGGGACAGCTCTCCCATTCTCAGGACCTGGGGTTGGGGAAAGGGCAGCTCTCCTACCAGCTGCAGGCAGCAAGGGACAATGGGCGTCTTTCCCTCTTCCACATCACCTAGAGGCAGGCCTACTCTCCCACGCTCATTCCTTCCCTCAGGGCTGGTTTACCTGCACCACACCAACAGGGTCAGTTCTACTGAGTTTGCTGGCTGATGAGTTTACTGGGTGTGGGCAGCTCAGCACAGTGACTCAGGTAGCAGTACAGACCAAGGATATGTACATGGCTTTTGGTGGTAGTGTGGGCCTGGGACATCAACACAGACCCCAGTTGCCATAGGATCACAGACCCAGACATGGCCCCCAGCCGCAGCTTGGGCCCAGATGTACCCATCAACTCAGGTGGCAGTGCAGGCCACTCAGAACAGCATGTCCTCCTCAGCAACACAGCCCTCAGACATCCACATGGTCTCTTGTGGTAACTCAGACACCAACATCCAGTTGGGCTTCGGTGGTAACTCAGGCAACAGATATCAACATAGACTCCAGCTGCAGCAAGACCCCAGATGCTGATATGGCCCTTGGTGAAAGCCCCAAACAGGACTTCATCATGGCCTCCTAATATCTGCCTGACCCTCTTTCCCAGGGAGTCTCCAAGTTCCACATTTCTCCACAGTGTTCGATCCTTGTGGCTTTGCTTCCTCTTCCATCTCTCTACCATCTTTCCCATGTCCCCATCATACATCTGTGTATCATCCATCAAAGTAACACCTATGGCAGGCACTTGAGTGTCATTCTTCAGGGATTGGAGCTGGCACTCGAGTGTTTTTCTTGGGGCTTCCCAGATGTGTGGGTAGGGGACTATTTATTTAGATGTCTTTCTTTACATTCTTTAGTTCTTGCTTTTCTCACCTATTTCCCACAATTAATTTAGTTGCTCTAGCTAAAAGTAACTTTCTTAAGCATTACATCATCTCCATTTAGCTGCTGCTCAGTTATTTTCACTGATATTATTCATTCATTGTTTCCGTTCTCAGTCTTTTTTTCATGGTTGTCTTTCAACAGGAAATTGGCAAGAAACTCAATAGAGCATATACTCTAATGCCCTGTTAATCCCATACTGTGGTCAATATCTTTAAAACATTCCTCTTTTTCCCAGAGGCCATTCAACCTTTACTCAGTACTGACATACAACGGTAAGGAAGGAGAGGAGCAACACTAAATTCTCACTCACTTGGCACACGAGTATATCAGCTCATCTTCATTTTCAACTTAGAAATACACTTCTAAACATGTCTACAAATGTGTTTGCAGAAGTGACCTGGTCATTCTTCAGTGACATGTTCCTGAGAGGGAGAACCAGGGGGTCAGAAATAATAAAGACAGCAAAATTGGTATCAGGAGGACTTACACAAGCTATGTCTTATGGAAAGACATTTATTAAGACGTACAGGATCAGATCCCCCTATTTTCAGGAGGAAATGATACAGAGTAAGCAGAAAGCTATCGTGCACTGTGACAAAGTCAGCAGGAAGCTAATCAAGCAATGTGGCACAACAGGAACACGGGATATCTAAAGTGGACCGCAGACTGAGCACACAGTGGGTTTCGGGTCTGATAGCCATCATTCTTTATATACTGCGTTCCCAGTATATAAAGTTACAGATTCCCCAGTGTTCTTAACTGCTAAGCTGTCCCTCCAGCCCTGATCTTTGTTTTATAATGAGACAGGGTATTGCTATGTTGCTGAGGATGGTCCTAATCTCCTGAGCTCAAGTGGCCCGCCCTCCTCAGAGTCCTAAGGGGCTAGGACAAGTTGCTCCATTTGGCCTTGACCCCAGGCCATTACTGGTCCTGCCAAGCATATTCCCAGTCTTAGACAAGGAGCTCTGTTCCTTCTCTATACATCAGGGCCTCAGAGAAAACCTTGACTCAGTCTGACTCCCAACACAGGAGGGTTTAACCAAAGAATCAAGACTCACTTTAAATGTATGGCATTATTCTGTAGGTGTTGGTCCCAGATTCAGTAAGTGAGTAAAATCATTGGACTGAATAAAAGAGAGGTGAGGATCCAGCATTCATTCATCTGCTTCCTGACTACAGTAGCAGTGTGGCCAGCCATCTCATGTTTCTACCATGCTGCCCCTCTCATCATGGACTATAAACTGAGCTGTAAGCCATCCCTTCCTTGAGTTCCTTTTGTCAGATAGTTTCTCACAGCAGCACACAACTAATTCATAGGAGTAGTACTGAAAGGAGGACTGGTGCTGCAGCTGCTTGACCGTGTAGTTCCCAGGCTTTGGGCCTGGTTTCCTGGATGAACATGCTGTAACTGGAGCTTAATGGGGCATTCTGGTGGGAACTTGATGACTAGACTACCAAGAAAGATATAGGAAGTGGAGGCCTGGATCATGCGGTTTGGAATAGAAGGATTGTTGGCAACTAGGCCAGTAGCCCTATGTGCTAAATTCTGGAAAAGAATTTAGCTTTATTCTGCCCATGTCCTGAGAACTTGAGTATGCCCAAATGCAAAACTATTGATTTAATTTCCTAGGTAGAGAAATTTCTCAAGGGGGATGAAGAGATGGCTCCGCAGTTAAGAGCACTGACTGCTCTTCTAGAGGTCCTGAGTTCAATTCCCAGCAACTACATGGTGGCTCACAACCATCTGTAATGGGATTGAATACCCTCTTCTCATGTATCTGAAGACAGCTACAGTGCATTTATATGCATAAAATAAATAAATCTTTTTAAAAATGAAAGAAAGAAAATCCAGTATTTAAGAGAGACAGGGAGAGGGAGAGAGAGAGAGAGAACAAAGTGAGGTATACAGATGTGACAGTTGTGTCATCAGCAGAGAAAGGAGTGAGTTTCAAATTTATAAAGAGGCTACTGAGAAAACAGCTTGTTAAAGAGATTAACATTGTTAAAGAAAAACCTTGTTTTCTTCACTGTGGCATAGGACAGGTCCCTTGAGGGCAAGTGACAACCCATAAATGGTTCAATCATGAGAAAATGCAAATTCATTTGAGAGGAAAGAGCCCAAAGTGAAAACGGCACTTTGGGCCTCCCTGCTTGTTAAAACCTCAGAGAGGCATTATCCTCCAAGGCCAGGAAATGGAGACTAGTGCAGGTGTGGTCCAAGGGGCCAGGCTACATATGCAGCTAGCAACAGAACTTGGCATCACCATCCATATGGTACTGGTTTCACAGGCAAGAGATGCATAAGAGTGGTGAAGTCATGGAGGCTGTGTCAATGTTTAAGAAGGCCACTGAGGCCAGGAACTGGGCCGGAGTCTTCTAAGATGCCTTTTTGTCCAACTGTGAAACTCAACCCTAAATTGCACTGGAGATGCCATATTGTGAGAAGTCTGCCCAGTAAAGTTGCACAGATTGGAGCTGGTCTCACAGCGACACTACATATTCTGTAGGCAGCAAAGCTGGAAAGATAGGATTTGATGTTTGTTCCTCTTAGTTTCTGCCATGCTCGAATCCAGTCTTTTCTTGCTATGCCTACTCCTTCCTTTTGGAATTAGAATATTGTGCCATTGTCTATTGAAAGTATATGTCTGGTCTTATTTTATGTTTTAATTTGTATATATCTAATATATGTGTGTTGGATTATATTCTTTTTAACATATTTGGCCATATTTATCCTTATTCTCTCCTTTCCTAATGATTCCCTTCCACTTCCCAACTAGCCCCACTTTTCTTCTACTTTCACATGGTGTGTGTGTGTGTGTGTGTGTGTGTGTGTGTGTGTGTCTATGTAAGTGAGTTTCGTCAGGGTTGCTTACAGGAGCCTGATTAACAGGATTAACAGGTTATTTACAGGAACACAGACCCATTACCAGTGACTATAATAATAAAGAAAATGTTTCTTGCTTCCACAGCAATCACTAATTGGATGTGGATTCCCTAGAGAAGAGTGAAGCCTATGAGCCACTCTCTCACAAGCTTCTATTAACTGCCTCTGTATCTTCAGGAAGATGTGGAGCCTGTGAGCATTCCACAACACTCCATTTCCTCCAGCTCTTACATCCTTCCTGACCCATCTTCCACAATGCTCCCAGGGCCTTCGAGGGGGTCATGGAGGTTTCGTGTTTATGAGCATAAATCCCTTGTGTTCATCACCTATTCTTATCATGCAGATCACTTATGAACCTGTATAGTTATTACTTCTCACTGTGAAAAGAAAGCTTCTCTGATGAGTACTGTCAGGAGCATTCATTTACAGGCATAAACATAATTGTATAAAAGGCGATCCAATGGTAATATCAATTGTCTATTTATCAAAACCCATAATATAGGTTCCCCAGTTGTGCCAATGACTTCCCCAGCCATGGGCTTTTGACAAGGTCTACAGTGCCAGGTATGAATTTCCTTTTTGGAAGCAGGACTCAAGTCCGACCAGAAAGTGGTTATTTTACCAGTAAGTACTAAAAAAGTACTTGAGCAGGTATAGTAGCTGCTGTTAGGGGTCGAGGAGAAGGGGTATCTCTCTCCCTGGATATAGACAGACCAAGTTCTGCAGTACCATGGCTGGAGGGCCTGACTGAGCCCAGGGTAAATTAGCTGATCTTTTGTCTGTAGGCACGGAGTAGCATGGAGAAGTGGAGTTCAGGGGAACACCAAGTAAAGCACCATGCTGTTACTCACAGATTTTTCTTCACCAGGCTTCCTTTGCAGTGAGCAGAGATGAAGCTATGCTACAGAAAAAAAAAAATTTAAAAAGGAGGAATTTCACAATTTCATGATTCTTAGGCCTTAAAAGCCAGACATGTATTTATTTATTTATTTATTTATTTATTTATTTATTTATTTATTATTTGTAATCATTCTCCTCCTCTCCCTTCTCCTTCTCCTCTTTCTCCCCTTCCTTCTTGAGGCCAGGGGTCATGAGCCCAGGCTGGCCTTCAAATCATCATGTAGGGTAGACTGACCTTGAACTGATTTTCTTGTTCTCTCTTCCTCTTAAATCCTAAGATCACAAGTGTGCACCGCCACACAAAGGCTCAAAGCCCTGATGTTTAAAATAAGAGAAACTGAAATGAACCAAAGTGATAATATAATCCCAACCCAGCTTAGTTCCTGATTAGATAGAATTGAAGATTCTATCTAACAAAAGTCCTGTATAGTAACTTTCTCAACTTGGGAAAAGGCAAGCGTTTTCTGTAGATAGCAGTTACCTATTTTGGCTTTTCTCTTCTCTCATATATGAAGCTTCTAGCATGTAACAAAAAGTTACCAGGCATGCAAAGAAGCAGCAAGATTCAATATAAATCAAAAGAACACAATCAAATAAAATAAACTCACAAATGAGCTAGATCCTGCCATTATCAAACATGGATATTGCACTAACCTAATAATGTCTAGAATGCAAATGAGTAGATATTCAAGTCAAATGAACAATGGTGGATTAAATCAAGTAAGTAAGATCTCAAATAATAAACAAATAAAATTGTTTACTTAAAAACATATTACCAAAATGGTACATTTGCTTAATTTAGTAGTAGATTAGGAAAAACAGAAAAGGAATTTAGTAAGATCAAAGATAAGTTAATATTATAATCAGAGTGAAGAAAGATAAAGAACAGAGCCTACAAATACCACAACTTCACATACTAGTGAGATTAAAACCAATGCTTGAAAAATGCAGTTGCAGGCACAGAAAGAGACAGAGGAGAAATAATGATTGAGATTCAGAGAAAGAAGTAAGGAGATACAAGAAAATAACTGAAAAAGTGAAGATTTCCTAAAATTCATGATCCTCATCAACACTCGGATATTTAAAAGATAATTAAGACTTCTGATTGTGGAAATGTAAAAAGCTGATTAACACTTCTAATAGTATAAATGTAAATAATACTGTATTAGGCCAATCAGCAAATCAAAACTGAAAAAGAAACTATTAAGACAGATACCCTACCTGTGCTCTCTAACCCAGTACCTCTCAACTACAGTCATCCCAAGACTGCTTACCAGGGATCATGACTTTTCTTGAGCCCCTTAAGACTCCCCAGACCTTAGAACCCTCACTCTCAGGATCTCTCTCTCTCTCTCTCTCTCTCTCTCTCTCTCTCTCTCTCTCTCTCCCTCTCTCTCCAGGCCAACATGGCATGCAAACACAGGTAACCTATCTGCACTCTGTATCATGAACACTCCCAATTCAAGTCACCCTATAGCTGTGTGTGTGCCAGATCCATTCTCTAATCCCAACCAGTCTCAAACATCCTCTAGTCTGGCCCAGTCTGCCAAGGTTGCCTAACATTACTCAATCTGTATTCTCCCCAGTCACTAGATATACCTTTGGTCTTCAAACCAGGATACCAGCAAAGCCTAGTAAGCCCTACTGTTGCCTTTTCAAACCTTCAGAATTGGGCTAAGTGGCACATCCAGATCATCCTGCTATGTTCACATCAAGTACACAACAAGCACAATAAGTCTACATTCCTGATCTCATTTAAAAAAACAGTATGAAAGATCAAGATTATATATCCCTTCCTGAAACTCACCATTCCTATAGAAATGTTCTTCTATGAGAAATATTTAGATGAATCCCAGGTCACAGAACTTAAATTAACAACATAAGCTTCATCAAAGAATTCAAAGATTAAAGAAGATATAAATAGCTCAACAAACTTAAAAAGAATTAACTCAAAGAGAATAAATGCCTGAATGATAGCCAAGAAGGTACAAACATAAAACTGAATGAAATAACAAAAACAACACATGATTTGAGAACCAAATTTAATGAAGAGATATAACTATTAAAGAAAACTCAAGCTGAAATAAAGGTGGATTTGAAAAAGTCAACAGAAAAATTAGAAAACTCAGGGGGAAACCTTACAATTAGAATGAATCAAGTAGAAGAGAGAATGTCAGGGCCTGAAGACAAACTAGAGGAATTAGATCACACAAATAAAGAATATGAAATAAAAAATAAAATCACAGCAAAGAAACAGTCAAAAAATGTGGGCTACAGTGAAAAGACCAAATCTTCTAATTACTGATGTAGATGAAGGAAAAGAATCCCAGGTTAATGGCATAGACCAGATCTTCAAAAGATCATGGAAGACAACTTTCTCAAACTAAGAAAAGACCCAGTAACAAGAAGCACAGAACACCAAATAGGGAGATCAGAAAAAAGAAATTCTCTTCAGCATATCATAATACACTAAATACACAGAACGAAGAGTATTGAAAGGTTGCAAGAAAAAAAACACAAATTATCTACAAAGAAAAGAAAAACATCATAAGAACTGCTAAATTCTCAATGAAAACTTTGAAAGTCAAGAAAGCCTGGAACAATGTACTCCAAGTTCTAAAAGAACATGAGTTCCAAATAGAGTATTATACCCAGCAGAACTATCATCCATAACTGAAGAAAAAGAAAAGACTTTTCATGATACAAACAGGCTAAAGAATTAATGTCCATCAAACTGATTCAAAGGAGAATACTGGAAGTAACACTTCAAACTAGAAAGACTTCCTTCAATGCTGGACTATGATGCAGAAGTATAAGCCAAATAAACAGCAAATTCTCCAATTTATTTTTTGGCATGGTGTTCCATTGTAGTAACAGTAACCCTAATGAGGATAGATGTTGGTACCAATATAATGGAGCATACTGCTGTGATAGACCTGACCATGTTGTTTTGGAGAGGACTTTGGAACTTTAGGCTAGAAAAGTCACTGAGTGTTGAGAATGCAGTGAGCTGTTCTGTAGGAGCTGGGAGATAAGAATGTTGAAAACAGTATAGACAATGTAGGCCTGGCTTCTGAAGTTTCAAAAAGAAGCAAAGACTCTCCCAGCCTATTTGTATTGTTTGGCCACCTGGAGCTGAAGAAATAGCTGTGATTAACAAGAGACTAGAATACATGATGATCTCACCCCAACTTGAACTCTCTCACTGATTACTTGATAACAGTAAAAGATCTGACATTCTGCGTTTAACTATTATCATTTAAGTTAAAATTGTGGAAATGTGCCTAACAGCTACCTCTGTGGCAGATGCCTAGATGGAGGCTTGAATAGAAGATGTGTCAGATTATACATTGTGCTGTCAAGAATTTTACCAGTAAAGTGCATTATATAACAAAACAAAACAAGAGACCAGAGCCATTAAGGTAGAACCTCCACTTTGCTGGGACAATGGATGATGGTCAAGTGGGGCTGAAGAATTAGCTATGAATAAGAAGTGAGCAGCATCACTGACGTGAGGTCTTCAAAGAAGTGTTTGCTGAAAGGTATCACACAGAAGCTGTGTTCTAGAGGTAGCCTAGGTTGTACCTTGCTTTGGAAGCCAAACTTGGTCATGTGTAAGAATCTCCCATGTGGTACTAGTTTTGAAGGCATGACAGGTCAAGGTGCAGCCCAGTTGCAACAAGAAAAGGCCCAGCAGTTTTGGAGAGGCCAGTACCATGGGAAGGCAGGTTAAGCAGTGGAGGGAGCCGACTGGATCTAGAAGACAAGCTGTGTGTGCTGTAGAGGGCAGAGCTGGATAAGTGACCCAAATCCTTTGGAGGAGTTCAGATCACAAGTGGATTGCAGACATTGAATATTGAGTTATTTATACAGTTGAAGTTGGTTCTGCTTTGAATTGATTGTAACTATGTCCTGGCTATTCCCTTGTGAAGTAAGAAAATACTTAATTTAATTATTTTTATTTTACAGAGTCCACAATTGAGAGACTTTAAATTTTTAAATGGGAAATTTTGGAGTATTACAGAGACGTTGTGTTTTAAAATAGACTGGATAGTTTTAAAGAGAAAAGACTGTAGGGATTTTTAAGTTGGTAAAATGTTTTATGTTGTGATGTCTCCATTAATGTGTGATATTAGTAATGAACAAGAAAGGAAGGGTAGCTTAACAGTGACGTGTTTGTATGTCAAGTTGACAAAGGGTCAATTGTGCTGGCTAGTTTTATGTCAACCTGACACAAGTTAAAATCATTTGAGAGGGGTAACCTTGATTTTACAAAGTCTTCATAAGATTGTAGACAAGCCCAAAGAGCATTTTCTTAATTAGTGTTTGATAAGAAAGGGCCCAACTCATTGTAGATGGGCTGATGGTCCTGATTCCTATAAGAAAGCAGGCTGATGGCGATATGGGGAACAAGCTAGCAAGCAGCACTCCTCCATGGCTTTTGCATCAGCTCCTGCCTCCAGGTTCCTGCCTTGCTTGAGTTCCTGTCCTGACTTCCTTCAATTATGGACTACAATGTGGAAGTCTAAGCCAAATAAATTCTTTTTCCTTAACTTGTTTTTGATCATGGTTTTTCATCATAGCAATAGTAATACTTTTTATTTGATTGTTTGTTTTAATGTGTGTGTGTATGTGAAAAAGAGAGAGACTGAGAGAGAGAAACAGACAGACAGACAGACAGACAGATACAGACAGACTGACAGACAGACAGACAATGAAATCGAGTGAGTAGGGAAATGGAAAGGACTTGGGGGGACTTGCAATAGGGAAAAGATCATGATCAAAATATACTGTATAAACTTTTTTTAAAAAAAAGAATAAAAGGCCGCGAATTTGAAAAGGCATGGGAGAGGGACATGGCCAGTGGGGAGTGGGAGTGTTATAGGGAGGAGAGGGGAGGGGGAATGATGCAGTAGTATTTTAACTAAATTAAAATTTTTAAGTTAAAAAATTATTAAGAGTATCCAGAAAACACAAGAGCACATATATTATAGGCACAAGTGGCTTTAACAGTGACTTCTACCAAACATTAAGAAAGAAGTGTGCAATCTTTTCCAGAAAATGGATAAGGAACAAATGTTTTCTTTTCTTTCTTTTATTTTTTAAAGCTGTAAGAAGGTCAATTTCTCTTTTTTCACATTAATTAGTTTATTTATTTGCTTTGCATCCCAACCAAAGCTTCCTCTCCTTCCTCTTTTCTCTCCTTCTCCTCCCAGTCCCTCCCACCTACCTCATGTCCTCCCATCCCCACCTCCCTTTATCCTCAGAGAGGGAGAGGCCTCCCATGGAAATCAACATTCCTTGGCCTATCAAGTCGCAATAGTACTAAGGAAATCTTCTCCTATTGAGGCTAGACAAGGCAGCACACTTAAGGGGAAAGGATCCAAAGGCAGACAATAGAGTCAGAGACACCCTTTGCTCCTACTGTTGGGGGTACCACATGTAGACAAAGTTACACATCTGTTACAAATGGATAGAGGGCCTAGGTCCATCCCATGCATGCTCTCTGGTTGGTTGTTTAGTCTCTGTTGGCCCCTATGGTTAGTTGATTCTGTAGGTTTTCTTGTGGTGTCCTTAACATCTCTGGCTCCTTCAATCCTTCCTCTCCATTTTCCACAAGAATCTTCAAGCTTTACCTATTGTTTTGCTGTGGGTCTCTGTATTTTTTTTCCATCAGATGCCAGGCAGTCCCTCAGATAACAGTTATGCTAGGTTTCTGTCTGCAAGTATAACTGATCAATAGTGCCCGGGGTTCGTTTTCTCTCTCATGGCATGAGTCTCACGTTGAACCAGTCATTGGTTGGCCACTCCATCAATTTATACACCAACTTTATCCCTGCATGTCTTGTAGGCAGGACAAATTGTGGATCGAAGGTTTTATGGCTGAGTTGGTATACTTATGCCTCCATTGGAAGTCTTCTCTGGTTACAGAAGGTAGCCATTTTAGGTTCCATATCTCTATTGCTAGGAGTCTTCACTAGGGTCACCCTCATAGAATCCTGGGAGTTTCCTTTGTCCTAGGTTTCTAGCTCATCTGAGAAATGTCCCCATTCTCCACCTATTCCAGTCCTCTTGTCAAGATTTTTCTCTCTCCCTCTGTCTTTCCCCACACTTGATCCCTCCTGTTCTCCTCCCCACACCCTCCCCCACAGTTCCTTCCCTCTATCCACCATCAATGTCTATTTTATTTCCCCTTCTCAGTGAGATTCAAGCATTATCCCTCCGGTCCCCCTTGTTACTTAGTTTCTTTTAGTCTGTGGATTTTAACATGGTTATCCTGTATTTTATGGCTAATAGTCACATATAAATGAATACATAACATGTTTGTCTTACTAGGTCTGAGTTACCTCACTCAGGATGATCTTTTCTAGTTCCACCCAGTTCTTGGCAAATTTCATGATGTCATTGTTTTTAATAGCTGAGTAATATTTCATTGTATAAATATACCACATTTTCTTTGTCCATTTTTCAGTTGTGGGACATCTAGGTTGTTTCCAGTTTCTAGCTATTACAAATAAAGCTTCTACAAACATAAAACAAGTGTCCTTGTGGTATGGTGGAGAATATTTTGAGTATGTGCCTAGGAGTGGTATAGCTGGGTTTTGAGATAGAACTATTCTCAATTTTCTGAAAAAGTGCCAAACTGGTTTCCAAAGTGGTTGTACAAGTTTGCACTCTGACTAGCAATGGAGGAGTACTCCTCTTGTTCCACATCCTTGTTAGCATCTGATGTCATTGGAGTTTTTTTAGCTTAGCCATTCTGAAAGGCATAAAATTGACTCGCAGAGCCATTTTATTTACATTTCCCTGATGACAAGGATATTGAACATTTCTTTAAGTGATTCTCAGCCATTAGAAATTGCTCTGTCTCAGCTAGGGTCACCCTATGGACTCCCTGGAGTCTCCCTCATCCCAGGTCTCCAGATAGGCCCAGAGCTGTTGCCCACCAATATCCATTCTTACTCCCAGCACTCTCCTGATCTCCTTCTCCCCACATCTGATTCCCATTCCCCTCATCACCCCCCTCCCACCCAGTCTCCACTCTCCATCCATTTCCAATGACTATTTTGTTTCCCCTTTTGAGTGAGATTCATGAATCCTCCCTTGAGCCCTCCTTACTACTTAGTTTCTTTGGGTCTGTAGATTCTAGCACGTTTATCTTGTACTTTATGACTAATTTCCATTTGTAAGTGAGTACACATCATGCTTGTCTTTATGTGTCTGAATATCAAAGTCTTTTGAAGTGGAAACTTAAGGGCTCTTTGGAAAGTCAGTTGTGTTAGATGGTGTTTTGTTGGGGCCAACACATGAAGGAATGTTTTTCTGAAGTGGACACAGGTGAAAGGCTAAAGGCAGACTCATGAAGGATTGTTTCACTGAGGCAGACACAGGAAAAAGGATGTTCTACTTGCTGACTTGACCCAAGGCCTGGCTGTTTCTCCAAGATAGTGCCACCGAGGGTTTGTGCTTGCTGTCCTGACTCTACCGAACCTGACTGCTGGTGCCCATGAAGTGTTTGTGAGTGGACTGAGCTACTGAGCTACTGCTGCTGACCTGTAAACTGAACTGCGGATTTTCAGACAACATAGATGGGAGTTGCTCCAAAGAACCATTTCTAAACAGGTCCATTTCCCCCATATCTTTTCTTTTCCACTCTCTCTGGTGGGAGGTGGACTAAAAGGGTGGTTAAAGCAGTTAAGAACCATCATTAAAAATAGGTTTTGAAAGAAAATTAAAGTTGCAGTCTTTTTTTTATTTGCATTTCCATGAGGATTAAGTTTGTTGAACATTTTTAAAGTGCATCTTGGCCATTAGAGATTCCTCTATTGAGAATTCTCAGTTTAGCTCTGTACTATATTTTTTAATTGGGTTATTTGGTTTGTTGGTGTCTAATTTCTTGAATTCTTATATATTTTGGATATTAGTACTCTGTTGAATGTAGAGTTGGTAAAGATTTTTTCCCATTTATGTTGCTGTTTTGTCCTACTGATGGTGTCTTTTAGCCTCGCAAAATCTTTTCAGTTTAATGAGGTCCCATTTATTAATTGTTGATCTTAGTGCCTGAGCTATGGGTGTTCCTCTGTTCAGGAAAATGTCTCTTGTGCCCATGTGTTCAAGACAATTCACCACTTTCTCTTGTATTATATTTAATATGTCTGGTTTATGTTGAGGTCTTAGATCCACTTATACTTGAGTTTTGTGCAGAATGATAGCTATGGGTCTATTTGCCTTCTTCTACATACAGAGATCCAGTTAGACCAGCATCATTTGTTGAAAATGCTTTCATTTTTCCATTGTATGGTTTTGGATTCTTTGTCAAATATCAAGTGTCCATAAGTATGTGGGTTTATTTCTGGGTTGTTGGTTCTATTCCATTGATCAACCTTGTTGAGACCCGTACTCTTCCTGGCTTGGGGGCCAAAATGTCCCAGCTTGCGATGCTGCTCAGGTCCATGGGTCAGGGTTTAGCAAGAGAGAGAGAGTAGGGGGAAGATGCAAAGAATAGAGAAAAGCCAGAGGTTCTGTAGTCAAGTCTGGTTACTCCTTTATTCCCCTCTTTTACTCCTCTTGACTCCTATTGACTCTTATTGACTCATATAGACCCCTATTAACTCATATATATTTCCTCTTACAAGGAAATCCTGGGTATTTATAAGCACACGCAGAACACAGGTGAAAACATTTTACCACGTGCACCATGCAGCTGGGGGCACTAAACAGTAAAACAAGCTATGTGGGATAAACAAGATATTTGTCAGAGTGTGCTCAGCTGTTGTAGACTGCTGAAAAACAAGTCTCTATCAGGGTATATGGCTCCAGATGTCTGCAAAGATGATAGCTGCTTTCTAGCTGCTTTCTGCTTAAAGTCAGCTCCCAACACAACCTGTCTGTTTTTATGCTACTAGCAAGGGATTTAAAGACTGAAGTGGCCACCTCCTGTAACCAGGCAGAAGTTGCAGTGGAGGGAGAGAAACATCAATTCATTCACAAAACCTTCAACCCAAAATTTGTCCTGCCTACAAGATGTGTAGGGATAAAGATGCAGCAGAGACTGAGGGAACAGTCAACCAATGACTTCCCCAATTTGAGATCCATCTAATGTGAAAGAGACAACTTCTGACACTATTAATAATATTCCACTATGCTTGCCACTGGGAACCTAGCATAACTGTCTTTTATATTTAGCAGTGGATAGAAACAGATGCAGAGACCCACAGCCAAACACCAAGCAGAGCTCAGGGAGTCTTGTGGAAGAATCTGGGATAGAATTGAGCAAGCCAGAGGATCAAGGACACCACAAGAAGATCTACAGAGTCAACTAACCTGGGCTCATTGCGGGGGCTCACAGAGACTGAATCACTAACGAAAGAGCATGTGGAGTCTATACCAAGGCCTCCTTCACATTTGGAACAGATTTGTAGTTTTGTCTTCATGTGGCTTCCCTGACAATTAGAGCAAGGGAGGAGGTTGTCTCTGACTGCTACCTACCATTGGATCCCCTTCCCCAAACTGAACTGCCTGGTTGGGCCTCCATGAGAAAGGATGTGCTTAGTCCTGCTGGGACTGGATATCTCAGAGTGGGGTAGTACCCATGGTGGGTTGTGTATTTTTTTTCAATATCTATAAATAATTGCTTTGGATTTTTATGGAAGTTGTGTTAATTCTGTAGATTGCTTTTGGTAAGATGGCCATTTTCACTATGATCCATGAACATGAGCGATATTTTTATCTTCTCATATCATCTTCAACTTCTTTCTTCAAAGACTTGACATTCTCGTCATACAGGTCTTTCAATTGTTGATTAGAATTACACCAAGATATTTTAAATATTTGTGGCTATTGTGAAGGGTGTTGTTTCTCTAATTTCTATCTCAGCCCATTTATCATTTGTATATAGGAGGACTATTGATATTTTCTAAGTTAATTTTGTATCCTGCCACTATGCTGAGGTGTTTATCAGTTGTGAGACTCCTTTTGTAGAATTTTGTGGTCATTTATGTATACTATCATATCATCTGTGAATAGCAATACTTTGACTTCTTCTTTTCCAATTTGTATCCCTTTGATCTCCTTTAGTTGTCTTATTTCTACGACTAAAACTTCAAGTACTTTATAGAATAGATAGGAAGGAAGCAGACAGCCTTGTCTTATCCCTGTTTTTTTGGAATTGCTTTAAGTTTCTCTCCATTAAATTTGATGTTCTTTATAGACTTGCTGTATATTGCCTTTATTGTGTTTAGGTATGAACCTTGTATCCCTGATCTCTCTAAGACATTTAACATGAAGGAGTGTTGGATTTTGTCAAAGACTTTCAGCATCTAATAAAATGATCATGTGGGTTTTTTCTTTTGGTTTGTTTATATAGTGGATTGCATTGATGGATGTATTTTTGAACCATCTCTGCATCCCTGGGATGAAGCCTACTTGATGATAGGGAATGATAATTTTTGTGTGTTCATGTATGTGGTTTGTATTTTATTGAATATTTTTGCATTAATGTTCATAAGGGAAATTGGTTTGAAATTCCTTGTTTGTTGAGTCTTTATGTGGTTTATGGATCATGGTGACTGTGGCCTCATAGAATGAGTTTGGTAATATCCCTTCTGTTTCTATTTTGTGGAATAGTTTGAGGAGTATTGGTATTAGCTCTTTTTTTAAAAGTCTGGTAGAATTCTGAGCTAAAACCTTCTGTCTCCAAGTTTTTACAATTTAAATTACCCGATCTTGATTTAACTTTGGTAAGAGGTATCTATCAAGAAAATCATTCATTTCATTCAGATTGTCCAATTTTGTGGTGTATGGTGTTTTTTTTTTTTTAAGTAAGAGCTAAAGATTCTTTGAATTCCCTTGGTGTCTGTTGTTATGACCCCTTTTCATTTCTGATTTTGTTCATTTGAATACTGTTTCTCTGCCTTTTAGTTGGGTTGGTTAGGGGTTCACCTATCTTGTTGATTTTCTCAAAGAACCAACTCTTGGGTTTGTTGATTCTTATTAGTGTTTTCTTTGTTTCTAATTTATTGATTTCAGCCTTGAGTTTGAGTATTTCCTGCCTACTCAAACTCTACTCCTCTTGGGTGTATTTGCTTTTTGTTGTTCTAGATCTTACAGGTGTGCTGTTAATTTGCTAGTATGAGATCTCTCTGATTCTTCTTGAAGACACTTAATGCTATGAACTTTACTCTTAGCACTGCTTTCATTGTGTCCCATAAGTTTGCATATGTTGTACATTCATTTTTGTTGAATTCTAGGAAGTCTTTGGTTTCTTTCTTTCTTCTTTTATCCAGTAGTCTTTGAGTAGAGAGTTGTTCAGTTTTCCATGAGTTTTTAGGCTTTCTGTTGTTTCTCCTGTTGTTGAAGTCCAGCTTTAATCTATGGTGGTCTGAAAAAATACAGGGTGTTATTTCAATATCCTTGTATCTGTAGAAACTTCCTTTGTGACCGAATATATGGTCAGTTTTGGAGGAAGTCCCATGAGGTGCTGAGAAGAAGGTATATTCTTTTGAGTTTGGGTGAAATGTTATGTAGATACCTGTTAAGTTCAATTGATTCATAACATCTATTAATTTCATTATTTCTCTGTTTAGTTTTTGTCTGAGTAACCTGTCCATTGATGAAAGTGGCATGTTGAAGTCTGCCACTAGGAATAGTGGAATTCAAAGTGTGATTTAAGTATTTATAATCTTTCTTTTATGAATGTGGTTGCCTGTAGCAAGATGGTTTCCTGCTGCTGCTACATTGTTTGCAATGGAGCGATTGGGGAGGAGCTAATATGGGAGGAGCGAAGAGGAAGAAGGGAAGGAAGAGGAGGAACAAGGAGACGGAGGGGAGGCAGGAGAGAAGATGGCTGGAGACATCCAAGTGTGCTTAGCAGTCTCAGGTAGTTATTCATATCTATGTTAGTTAATTGTGTTAACAATTCTAATTGTGTGGGCATCTTGTTAATTGAGCATTACCAAATATATGTACCAACTGAATAGCCATTAGGTATTAAGAGTCTTCATTCTACTGGGTACCACGGGATGGCGGGTATTACTGGGCTCAGCCAAGCATTGTGGACAGCATGGTGGATTGGCTGATCTAGCCACCATGATGGCATCTCGTGGGTGCCAGGGATGGTGCTTCTGGCCAGCCTGAGCAGTAGTCTGAGCTGAGCAGCAGCAGAAGCACAATGCCACTCTTGGCCTCAGGCCTTGTCTAGTCAGGAACATGGCAGCTGCTTAAGAACAAGCAAGGTTGGGTGCTGCCATTTTGAGGCATAGATGTTCAGAATTGAAATGTCATCTGTTCTTGACCTGGAGATTGGATGTGATAGGACCTTGCCTGGATGTCCCTGGTGCCAACAGGCCTCTGGAAATACAGGCAGAGTCTGGTTATCCCTGGTGCTAACAGGCCTCAAGACTAGTTATAGTTTCACAATTAAACTTAAGTTGTTTAACATTAAAGAAGACATTTCAGATTTTAAAAGATGGTTTTCAGATGGTAATATAAGTTAAAATCAAACATTTTTAAGGTACAGAATTATAAACTCCTTACGTTAGGATAGATGATAAAATATTTTATCTAAATTGTCAAATATAATGAACTAGATGTTACAAATGTATATCATATCTTATAATTTATAGTTGTTATAATTGTGTTCAATTTACATCTGAGAGAAAAGAGCCTTTTTAATTGGACAAAGAGGGGAGATATAGCTGCTAATTTGGGTCTTTCAAAACTGTTTGTACAAGAAGGTGTGCATGTAGTTTCTGGGAACCTGCCTCCACTTAATCCTGATTGGTAAATAAAGATACCAGCAGCCAATAACTGGGGGGGGGGAGGAGAGACATAGGCAGGGTTTAGACTTTCTGAACTTGGGAACACAAGGAAGAAAAAGGGAGAGATCTACCATGCCTTAGGAGAGTGTGGAGGAGAAGAGAGAAGAGAACAGCCATGGAAGGAAGAGGAAGAGGAGGAAGAGGAAGAGGAGGAGAAGGAGGAGAAGGAGGATAAGGAGGAAAAGGATAAGGAGGAAGAGGATGAGCAGGAAGAGGAGGAGGAGGAAGAAGAGGAGGAGGAGGAGGAGGAAGAGGAAGAAGAGGAGGAGAAGGAGGAAAAGGATAAGGATGAGGAGGAAGAGGAGGAAGAGGAGGAGGAGGAAGAAGAGGAGGAGGAGGAAGAGGAGGAAGAGGAGGAGGAAGAAGAGGAGGAGGAGGAAGAAGAAGAGGAGGAGGAGGAGGAAGAGGAAGAAGAGGAGGAGGGGGAGGAAGAGGAGGAGGAGGAAGAGGAAGAAGAGGAGGAGGGAGGAAGAAGAGGAGGGGGAGGAAGAGGAGGA
>JANHMN010000001.1:54262208-54277208 GCA_030674055.1 Rhabdomys pumilio | reverse complement strand
TTCCCCCCCCCCAGAAACCCCCTGTCCCATCCCCCTGCCTCCTGCTTATGAGGGTGTGTACCCACCCAAGAATCCACCCCTGACTACCCGTTCTCACATTCCCTCACACTGAGGCATCCAGCCTTCATGGGACCAAGGGCCTCCTCTCCCACCAATGCCCAACAAGGCCATCTGCTACTACATATACAGCTGGAGCCATGGGTCTCTTCATGTTTGTTCACAGACTGGTTTTTAGACCCTGGCAGCTCTGGTTCTTGGGATTTTTGCTCTCCCCATGGGGCCTCAAACCCCTTCAGCTCTATCAGTCCTCTCTCTAATTCTTCCATTGGGAACCTAGTGATCAGTTCAATGATTGCCTGTGAGCATCTGCCTCTGTATATGTCAGGCTCTGGCTGAGCCTCTCAGGAGACAGCTATATCAGGCTCCTGTCAGCATGTACTTCCTGGCATCCTCAACAGTGTCTGCATTTGGTGACTGCACATGGGGTGGATCCCCAGGCAGTCTCCAGACAGTCTCTTCTTCAGTCTTTGTTCCACACTTTGTCTCCATATTTCCTCCTGTGAGTATTTTGTTACTCCTTCTAAGAAGGACTAAAGCACGCCCACTTTGATCTTTCTTCTTCATGAGCATCAAGTGGTTTGAGAGTTGGGTACTGCAAGCTTTTGAACTAATATCCACTTATCAGTGAGTGCATCCCATGTGTGTTCTTTTGTGTTTGGGTTGCCTCATTCAGGATAATAATTTCTAGTTCCATCCATTTACCTAAGAATTTCATGAATTCATTGTTTTTAATGGCTGAATAGTACTCCATTTTGTAAATGTACAACATTTTCTGTATTCATTCCTTCGTTGAAGGACATCTGGGTTCTTTCCAGCTTCTGGCTATTATAAATAAGGCTGCTATGAACATAGTGGAGCATGTGTCCTTGTTATAAGTAGGAGCATTGCCCCTTCCACCCCTCACCCGGATCATGGTGGCCAGAGCAGACACCCAGCTGGTGTGCTCCCCTGTGGAAAACATGTCTGGAGACATCCTAGACAGGCCACAGCCTTCAGAACTGCAGACACCCAGCTGATCTGCTTCCCTGTGGAGAACACATCCAGAGACATCCTAGATAGGCCACTGCCCTCATAGTTGCAGCCTAGAGGAGCCACTGAACTGACAGCAGCAGGCATCATATCCTGAGACATCCTAAAGGAACAACTATTCTCAGAGCAACAAACACCTAGCTGGCCTACTACCATGGAAACACCATATCCTGAGATATCCTAGAGGAGCCACTGTACCCAGAACAGCTAGAGCTCAGGATCACAGAGACATCCACACCCCGAGGAGTTCTGATACAACGAAGATAACTAGAAAGGCAGACTCCAGTCAGAACCAATGAGTGCAGGTAGCACTAGAGCTTACCAAATGGCGAAAGGCAAGTGTAAGAATGTAAACAACAGAAACCAAACTTACTTGGCATTACCAGAACCCAGTTCTCCCACCATAGCAAGTCCTGAACACCACATCACACCAGAAAAGCAGGAGTCAGAATTAAAATCGCTTCTCATGATGAAGATAGAGGACTTTAAACAGGACATAAACAACACTCTCAAAGAATTTGAAGAGAACACATGTAAACAGGTAGAAGCCCTTAATGAAATGAAAGAAAACACAACCAAACAGGTGAAGGAATTACACAAAACTGTCCAGGATCTAAGAATAGAAGTAGAAACAATAAGGAAATCTCAAAAAGAGACTACCCTGGAGGTAGAAAACCTAAGAAAAAGATCAAGAGTCATAGTCGCAAGCATCACCAACAGGATACAAGAGATAGAAGAGGGAATCTCATGCTCAGAAGATACCATGGAAAATATTGACACAACTGTCAAAGAAAATGCAAAATGCAAAAAGCTCCCAACACAAAACATCCAGGAAATCCAGGACACAATGAGAAGACCAAACTTAAGGATAATAGGTATAGATGAGGGTGAAGACTCCCAACTTAAAGGGCCGGTAAATATCTTCAACAAAATTATAGAGGAAAACTTTCCTAACCTAAAGAAAGAGATGTCCTTAAATATAGAAGAAGCCTACAGAACCCCAAATAGACTAGACCAAAAAGAGAAATACTTCCTGTCACATAATAATCAAAACATCAAATATACAAAACAAAGAAAAGATATTAAAAGCAGTAAGGGAAAAAGGCAAAGTAACATATAAAGGCAGACCTATAAGAATTACACCAGACTTCTCACCAGAGACTATAAAAGGCAGAAGATCTTGGACTGATATTATACAGACCCTAAGAGATCACAAATGCCAGCCCACACTACTATACCCAGCAAAACTCTCAATCATTATTGATGGAGAAACCAAGATATTCCATGATAAAACCAAATTTACACAATATCTTCTCACAAATCCAGCACTTCAAAGGAGAATGGACAGGAAACTCCAACACAAGGAGGGAAACTACAACCAAGAAAAAGCAAGAAAGTAATCTTCCAACAACCCCAAAAGAAGAGAGTTACACAAACATAATTTCATCTCTAATAACAAAAATAACAGGAAGCAACAATCATTTTTCCTTAATATCTCTTAATATCAATGGACTCAATTCTTCAATAAGAAGACGTAGTCTATCAGACTGGATACATAAACAGGACCCAGAATTTTGCTGCATACAGGAAACGCACCTCTGTGACAAAGACAGACACTACCTCAGAGTAAAAGGATGGAAAACAATCTTCCAAGCAAATGGTCCCAAGAAACAAGCAGGAGTAGCAATCCTAATATCAAATAAAATTGATTTTCAACCAGAAGTAATCAAAAAAGATAAGGAAGAACACTTCATACTCATCAAAGGAAAAATGTAGCAAGAAGAACTCTCAATTCTGAACATCTATGCCCCAAATGCAAGGGCACCCACATACATAAAAGAAACTTTACTAAAGCTCAAAGCATACATTGCAACTCACAAAATAATAGTGGGGGATTTTAACATCCCACTCTCAGCAATGGACGTATCATGGAAACAAAAACTAAACCAAGACACAATGAAACTAACAGAAGTTATGAACCAGTTGGACTTAACTGATATCTATAGAACATTTCATCCTAAAACAAAAGAATATACCTTTTTCTTAGCACATCATGGTACCTTCTCCAAAATAGACCATATAATTGGTCACAAAACAGGCCTCAACAGATACAAAAAGATTGAAATAATCCCTTGTACCATATCAGAACACCATGGACTAAGGCTGGTCTTTAATAATGACAAAAACAATGGAAAGCCCACATACATGTGGAAACTGGACAATGCTCTACTCAATGATGACTTGGTCAAGGAAGAAGTAAAGAAAGAAATTAAAGACTTTTTAGAACATAATAAAAAGGAGGCCACATCATACCAAAACTTGTGGGACTCAATGAAAGCAGTACTAAGAGGAAAACTCATAGCTCTAAGTGCTTACAAAAAAAGCTGGAGAGAGCATACACTAGCAACTTGACAGCACACCTGAACGCGTTAGAACAAAAAGAAGCAAATATACCCAAGAGGGGTAAACAGCAGGAAATAATCAAACTCAGAGCTGAAATCAACCAAGTAGAAACAGAAAGAACTATACAAAATATCAACAAAACCAGGAGCTGGTTCTTTGAGAAAATCAACAAGATAGATAAACTCTTAGTGAGACTAATCAAAGGGCACAGAGACCGTATCCAAATTAATAAAATCAGAACTGAAAAGGAAAACATAACAACAGAACTGAAGAAATTAAAAAATCATCAGATCCTACTACAAAGGCCTATACTCAACAAAATTGGATAATCTGGATGAAATGGACAATTTTCTAGACAGATACTAGGTACCAAAGTTAAACGAGGAGCAGATAAACCATCTAAACAGTCCAATAACCCCTAAAGAAATAAAAGCAGTCATTAAAAGTCTCCCCACCAAAAAAAGTCCGGGACCAGAAGGTTTTAGTGCAGAATTCTATTAGACCTTCAAAGAAGACCTAATACCAATTCTCTTCAAACTATTACACAGACTAAAAACAGAAGGAACACTACCCAATTCGTTCTATGAAGCTACAATTACGCTCATAC
This sequence comes from Rhabdomys pumilio, assembly GCA_030674055.1. Lineage (NCBI taxonomy): Eukaryota > Metazoa > Chordata > Mammalia > Rodentia > Muridae > Rhabdomys > Rhabdomys pumilio. The sequence goes on along the minus strand of JANHMN010000001.1, from coordinate 54,273,109 downwards.
CTAAGCCTCACAAAGACCCAACAAAGAAAGAGAACTACAGACCAATCTCTCTTATGAATACTGATGCAAAAATACTCAATAAAATTCTTCCAAACCTAATCCAAGAACACATAAAAACAATCATCCATCATGATCAAGTAGGCTTTATCCCAGAAATGCAGGGATGGTTCAATATTCAGAAATCCATCAATGTAATCTACTACATAAATAAACTCAAAGAAAAAAAACCCCACATGGTCATCTCACTAGATGCTGAGAAAGCATTTGACAAAATTCAACATCTCTTCATGTGAAAAGTCTTGGAAAGATCAGGAATTCAAGGCACATACCTAAACATAGTAAAAGCAATATACAGCAAGCCAGTAGCCAACATCAAACTAAATGGAGAGAAACTGGAAGCAATCCCACTAAGATCAGGGACTAGACAAGACTGCCCACTCTCACCCTACCTATTCAATATAGTACTGGATGTCCTAACCAGAGCAATTAGACAACAAAAGGAAGTCAAAGGGATACAAATAGGAAAGGAAGAAGTCAAAATTTCACTATTTGCAGATGATATGATAGTATATTTAAGTGACCCTAAAACTTCCACCAGAAAACTCTTAAATACGATAAACAACTTGAACAAAGTGGCTGGATATAAAATCAACTCAAACAAATGAGTAGCCTTCCTCTATTCAAAGGATAAACAGGCTGAGAAAGAAATTAGGGAAATGACATCCTTCACAATAGCCACAAATAATATAAAATATCTTGGAGTGAATCTAACCAAGCAAGTGAAATATCTGTATGACAAGAACTTCAAGTCTCTGAAGAAAGAAATCGAAGAAGATCTCAGAAAATGGAAACATCTTCCATGCTCCTGGATCAGCAGGATTAACTTAGTAAAAATGACCAAATTGCCAAAAGCAATCTACAGGTTCAATGTAATCCCCATCAAAATTCCAAATCAATTCTTCATAGGGATAGAAAGAGCAATTTGCAAATTCATTTGGAATAACAAAAAACCCAGGATATCGAAAACTATTCTCAACAACAAAAGAACTTCTGGGGAATCACCATCCCTTACCTCAAACTGTACTACCGGGCAGTAGTGATTAAAAACTGCATGGTATTGGTACAGAGACAGGCAGGAAGATCAATGGAATAGAATTGAAGACACAGAAATGAACCTACACACCCATGATCACTTGATCTTTGACAAAGGAGCTAAAATCATCCAGTAGAAAAAAGACAGCATTTTCAACAAATGGTTCAGGTTAAACTGGAGGTCAGCATGTAGAAGAATGCAAATCGGTCTATTCTTACCTCCTTGTACAAAGCTCAAGTCCAAGTGTATCAAGGACCTCCACATAAATCCAGATACACTGAAACTAATAGATAAGAAGGTAGGCAAGAGCCTGGAACAGGGGGAAAGTTTTTAAATAGAACCTCATAAAATTGCAAACTTCTGTAAGACAAAGGACACTGTCAATAGGACAAAACAGCAACCAATAGATTGGGAAAAGATCTTTACTAATCCTACATCTGATAGAGGGCTAATATCCAAAATATACAAAGAACTCAAGAAATTAGACTCCAGACAATTTGACAACTAACCCTATTAAAAATAGAGTACAGAGCTAAATAAAGAATTCTCCACTGAGGAAACTTGAATGACTGAGAAGCACCTAAATATCAAAAACTCAGGTGATAGTAGATGCTGGCATGGATGTGGAGAGAGGAAATTCCTTCATTGTTGGTGGGATTGTAAGCTGGTACAACCACTCTGGAAATCAGTCTGGTGGTTCCTCAGAAAATTGGACATAGTATTTCCTGAGGACCCAGCTATACCACTCCTGGGCATATACCCAGAAGATGCTCCTACATATTTTTTCTCATATTTTTATTGGATATTATGTTTACATTTCAGATTTTATCCCCTCACCCCATTCCCCTATCCCATGCCCCCTCCTGCCTCCACAAGGGTGTGCCATCACCTACCCCCCTCCCCCCTCCCCTTCCCACCCTCGAATTCCTCCCCGCTCTGTGTTCAGCCTTCATGGGACCAAGGATCTCCTCTCCCACCCATGCCTGACAAGGTCATCCTCCCCTAAGTATACAGCTGAAGACATGGGTGCCTCCCTTTGTGCTCCCAGGCTGGTGGTTTAGACCCTGGGGAGTTCTGGTTGGTTGGCACTGTTGCTCTCCTCTTGGGGCCATCAACCCTTTCATCTCCTTCAGTCCTCTAACTTCTTTATGGGGAAGCTTTGATCAGATCAATGGGTAGCTGTGAGCATCCGCCTCTGCATATATCAGGCTCTGGCAGACCTCCGAGGAGACAGCTACATCAGGCTCCTGTCCACATGTACTTCCTGACATCTATATCGGCATTTATCTTTGGTGACTGCACATGGGATGGATACCAAGGTAGAGTGGTCTCCAGACGGCTCCTCCTTGACCTTCTGTCCCACACTTTGTCTGTCGCCATATTTGCTCCTTTGAGCATTCTGTCACTCCTTCCAAGTAGGATCGAGGCATCCACACTTGGTCTCCCTTCTTTATGAGCTTCATGTGGTTTGTTAGTTAAATCTTGGCTATTTCAAGCTTTTGGGCTAATATCTGCATATCAGTGAGTAAGTATCATGTGAGTTCTTTTGTGATTGGGTTATCTTATTTTCTAGTTCCATCCACTTACCTAAGAATTTCTCGAATTCATTATTTTTAATAGCTGAGTAGTACTCCATTGTGTAAATGTACCACATTTTATGTATCCATTCCTCTGTTGAAGGACATCTGGGTTCTTTCCAGCTTTTGGCTATTATAAATAAGGCTGCTATGAACATAGTGGAGCATATGTCCTTGTTATATGTTGGAGCATCTTCTGGGTACATGCCCAGGAGTGGTATAGCTGGGTCCTCAGGTAGTGCTATGTCTAATTTTCTGAGGAACCGCCAGACTCATTTCCAGAGTGGTTGTACCAGCTTGCAGCCCCACCAACAATGGAGGAGTGTTCCTCTTTCTCCACATCCTTGCCAGCATCTACCATCACTTCAATTTTTTATCTTAGCCATTCTCACTGGTGTGAGGTGGTATCTCAGGGTTGTTTTGATTTGCATTTCCCTGATGACTAAGGATGTTGAGCATTTCTTATGGGGCTTCTCAGCCATTTGAATTTCCTCAGTTGAGAATTCTTCGATTAGCTCTGTACCCCATTTTTAACAGGGTTAATTGGTTGGCTGGAGTTTAATTTCTTGAGTTCTTTGTGTATATTGGATATTAGCCCTCTATCAGATCTAGGATTGGAAAAGATCTTTTCCCAATCTGTTGGTTGCTGTTTTGTCTTATTGACAGTGTCTTTTGCCTTACAGAAGCTTTGCAATTTTATGAGGTCCCATTTGTCAATTCTTGATCTTAGAGCATAAACCATTGGTGTTCTGTTCAGGAACTTTTCCCCTGTGCCTAAGTATTCGAGAGTCTTCCCCACCTTCTCTTCTATTAGTTTCAGTGTATCTGGTTTTATTTGAAGGTCCTTTATCCACTTGGATTTGAGCTTTGTATAAGGAGATAAGAATGGATTGATTTGCATTCTTCTACATGCTGACCTCCAGTTGATCCAGCACCAGGGTCTTCAATTCTATTCCATTGATCTTCCTGTCTGTCTCTGTAGCAATACCATGCAGTTTTTGTTTTTGTTTTTTTAATCATTATTGTTCTGCAATACATCTTGAGGTCAGGGATAATGATTTCCCCAGAAGATTTTTTATTGTTGAGAATAATTTTCACTATCTTGGTTTTTTTGTTATTCCAAATGAATTTGCAAATTGTTCTTTCTAACTCTATGAATAAGTGAGTTGGAATTTTGATGAGAATTGAATTGAATCTATAAATTGCTTTCAGCAAGATGGCCATTTTTACTGTACTAATCCTGCCAATCCTTAAGCATGGGAAATCTTTCTATCTTCTGAGATCTGTGATTTCTTTCTTCAGAGACTTAAAATTCTTGTCATACAGATCTTTCTCTTGCTTGGTTAGATTCACACCAAGTTATTTTATGTTATTTGTGGCTATTGTGAAAGGTGTCATTTCCCTAAATTTTTTTCCAGCCTGTTTATCTTTTGAGTAGATGAAGGCTACTGATTTGTTTGAGTTGATTTTATATCCAGCCACTTTGCTCAAGTTGTTTATCATATTTAAGAGTTCTATGGTGGAAGCTTTAGGGTCACTTAAATATACTATCATATCATCTGCAAATAGTGAAATTTTGACTTCTTTCTTTCCTATTTGTATCCCTTTGACTTCCTTTTGTTGTCTAATTGCTCTGCCTAGGACTTCCAGTACTATATTGAATAGGTAGGGTGAGAGTGGGCAGCCTTGTCTAGTCCCTGATCTTAGTAGGATTGCTTCAAGTTTCTCTCCATTTAGTTTGATGTTGGCTACTGGTTTGCTGTATACTGCTTTTACTATGTTTAGGTATGTGCCTTGAATTCCTGATCTTTCCAAGACTTTTCACATGAAGAGATGTTGAATTTTGTCAAATGCTTTCTCAGCATCTAGTGAGATGATCATGTGGGTTTTTTTTTTCTTTGAGTTTGTTTGTATAGTGTATTACATTGATAGATTTGAGTGTATTGAACCATCCCTGCATTCCTGTGATAAAGTCTTCTTGATCATGATGGATGACTGTTTTTATGTCTTCTTGGATTCAGTTTGGAAGAATTTTATTGAGTATTTTTGCATAGATATTCATAAGGGAAATTGATCTGAAGTTCTCTTTCTTTGTTGGGCCTTTCTGTGGTTTAGGCATAAGCATAATTGTGGCATCACAGAATGAATTGGGTATTGTTCCTTCTGTTTCTATTTTGTGGAATAGTTTGAAGAGAATTAGCATTAGGTCTTCTTTGAAGGTCTGATAGAATTCTGCACTAAAACCTTCTGATCCTGGGCATTTTTTTTTTTTTTTGGTGGGGAGACTTTTAATGTCTCCTGCTATTTCTTTTGGAATTATGGGACTGTTTAGATGGTTTATCTGATCCTGATTTAACTTTGGTACCTGATATCTGTCTAGAAAATTGTCCATTTCATCCAGATTTTTAAGTTTTGTTGAATATAGACTTTTGTAATAGGATCTGATAATTTTTTTAATTTCCTCAGTTTCTGTTGTTATGTTTCCCTTATCAGTTCTGATTTTATTAATTTGTATACTGTCTCTGTGCCCTCTGTTTAGTCTGGTTAAGAGTTTATCTATCTTGTTGATTTTCTCAAAGAACAAGCTCCTGGTTTTGTTGATATTTTGTATAGTTTTTTTTGTTTCTACTTGGTTGATTTCAGCCCTGAGTTTGATTATTTCCTGCTTCTACTCCTCTTGGGTATATTTGCTTCTTTTTTGTTCTAGAGCTTTTTCAGTGTGCTGTCAAGTTGCTAGTGTCTGCTCTCTTCAGTTTCTTTTTGTAAGTGCTTAGAGCTATGAGTTTTCCTCTTAGCACTGCTTTCATTGTGTCCCACAAGTTTTGGTACAATGTACCTTCATTTTCATTAAATTCTAAAAAGTCTTTAATTTGTTTCTCCGTTTCTTCCTTGATAAAGTTTATCATTGAGTAGAGTATTGTTCAGTTTCCACTTGTGTATGGGCTTTCCATTGTTTTTGTTGTTATTGAAGACCAGCCTTAGTTTGTGGTGATCTGAGAGTATGCATGAGATTATTTCAATCTTCTTGCATCTGTTGAGGCCTGTTTTGTGACAAATGATATGGTCAGTTTTGGAGAAGGTACCATGAGGTGCTGAGAAGAAAGTTATATTCTTTTGTTTTAGGATGGAATGTTCTATATATATCTGTCTAATCCATTTGGTTCATAACTTCTCTTAGTTTCCCTTTGTCTCTGTTTAGTTTCTGTTCCCATGATCTGTCCACTGCTGAGAGTAGGGTTTTGAAATCCCTCACTATTATTGTGTGAGGTGCAACATGTGCTTTGAGCTTTAGTAACATTTCTTTTATGAATGTGGGTGCCCTTGCATTTGGAGCATAGATGTTCAGAATTGAGAGTTCATCTTGGTAGATTTTTCCTTTGACGAGTATGAAGTGTCCTTCCTTATCTTTTGGATAACTTTTGTTTGAAGGTCTATTTTATCTGATATTAGAATGGATATTCCAGCTTGTTTCTTGGGACCATTTGCTAAGAAAATTGTTTTCCAGACTTTTACTCTGAGGTAGTGTCTAGCTTTGTCACTGAGGTGTGTTTCTTGTATGCAGCAAATGCTGGGTGTTTTACATATCCAGTCTGTTAGTCTATGTCATTTTATTGGGGAATTGAGTTCATTGATGTTGAGTTATTAATGAGAAGTGATTTTTGCTTCCTGTTATTTTTTTTTTATTAGAGGTGGAATTATGTTTCTGTGGTCATCTTCTTTTGTGTTTGTTGGGAGAAGATTACTTTTTTGCTTTTTCTTGGGTGTAGTTTCCCTCCTTGTTTTGCAGTTTTTCCTGTATTATCCTTTGTAGGGCTAGATTTGTGAAAAGATATTGTGTAGATTTGGTTTTGTCATGGAATATCTTTGTTTCTGCATATACGGTAATTGAGAGTTTTGCTGGGTATATTAGTCTGGTTGGCATTTGTGTTCTCTTGGGGTCTGTATGACATCTCCAGGATCTTCTGGCTTTTATAGTCTCTGTTGAGAAGTCTGGTGTACTTCTATAGGTCTGCCTTTATAAGTTACTTGACCTTTTTCCCTTACTGCTTTTAGAATTCTTTCTTTGTCTTGTGCATTTGATGTTTTGATTATTATGTGACAAGAGGAATTTCTTTTCTAGTCCAGTCTATTTGGAGTTCTGGAGGTTTCTTTTATGTTTTGGGGCATCTCTTTCTTTAGGTTAGGGAAGTTTTCTTTTATAATGTTGTTGAAGTATTTACTGGCCCTTTAAGTTGGGAATCTTTACTCTCATCTATACCTATTATCCTTAGGTTTGGTCTTTTCATTGTGTCCTGGATTTCCTGGATGTTTTGGGTTAGGAGCTTTTTGCATTTTGCATTTTCTTTGACAGTTGTGTCAATGTTTTCTATGATATCTTCTGCCCCTGAGATTCTCTCTTCTATCTCTTGTATTCTGTTGGTGATGCTTGCATCTATGACTCCTGATCTTTTTCCTAGGTTTTCTATCTCCAGGGTAGTCTCCCTTTGTGATTTCTGTATTGTTTCTCTCTCCATTTTTAGATCCTGAATGGTTTTGTTCAATTCTTTCACCTGTTTGGTTGTGTTCTCTTGTAATTCTTTAAGGGATTTTTGTGTTTCCTCTTAAGGGCTTCTACCTGTTCTCCTGTATTTCTTTAAGGGAATTATTTATGTCCTTTTGAAAGTCCTCTATCATCATCTTGAGAAGTGATTTTAAATCTGAATCTTGCTTTTCTGGTGTAATGGGGTATTCAGAACTTGCTGAGTTGGGAGAACTGGGTTCTGATGATGACAAGAAACCTTGGTTTTTGTTGCTTATGTTCTTGAGCTTGCCTTTCAACATCTGGTTATCTCTAGTGCTACTTGCACTCACTGTCTCTTACTGGAACCTGTATCTCCTGTTATCTTGGTTGTACCAGAACTTCTCAGAGTCCAGCTGTCTCTGTGATCCTGTAATCCTGAGATCCTGAGTGTAAGAGCTCCTGGTAGTCAGGTTGCCTCTGAGATCCTGAAATCCTGGTGTGACCAAGCTTTTGAGATCCTAAGATCCTATGATCCGATGTTCCTGGAAGTGTTAGAGCTCCTGAGAGTCCAGCCTCTTCTGGGTATTGTGAGATTTGGTGCAGAGCTGGCACACAAGATTTGCTCAGGGCACTCGTTCAGACTGGAAGGAACCCATGCTCCTGACTGGAAGGGGCTTACTGTGTCCCTGGGTCCCCAGGGGTCCCAGTTACTCTCTGTTTGGGGTGGGTGTTATGGCCTCCTCTCCTATCATCCTGGGCATGTTAGAGCTCCTGGGAGTCCAGCTTCATCTGGGTGTTGTGGAATTGGGTGCAGAGCTAGCACCCAAGGTCTGCTCAGGACCCCAACTCAGAACAGAAGGAACCTAGCTGTACTGTTTTAGTCTCCTGTACAAAGTAGATCCTAACCATCCCCCTGGAACCATAACAATTAACATATGGAAACATATTAATAAGTTATTAGAAATGAAAACAACATTAATTTATCAGTTTCCTATAAAGAAGAATATACACAAATATAGAATGGACTGTCCAGGGAAAATTCAAGAATTCAAGAAAGACCAGGCAATTGCCATTCAACACTTATTCACAGAACATCTGCCATGAGGCAGCCAGCTGCTGGCAATGCAATGGTGAGTTAGGCATGGCCTCTGTCCTCCTAAGTCCTTAACTAGTATAGTAAGTTTAGAATATGGGCAGTGCTTCTGAGCAGAGAACTAGGAACCCTAGAGCTCAATTCTAAAAGTCTACAAATCTTTGAATTCCAAGAAGCAAAAAACATTCTCCCTTGTCTTCTAATGTGCCTTATGTGCCCAGCTTGTGGCTTGGCAATGTTTGACTGAGGGCAACAGAAAAAAGAATCCCTAAAGCAATAAAAGCATCCTCCAGAAAAAAAGAAAAAAGAAAAAGAAAAAGAAAAAATTTGCATGTCGTCTTTGTTAATTAAATCCATCTTGTACACGAGAGCTCCTTGTATCTCTGCCAGAGGGAAATACCAAACACATGGTCTCAGGCCACTTTATCCCTAGGAAAGCTTGGAAGGGAGTCTGCCAAAAAAGCAAATCTGTTTCCAAGAAAGTTACCCTATGGGCATTACCCTCATCCCCCCGGCTCTGGATAAAGCTTCTGTAACTTTCTGCTAGAAACTGAGGCATCTATGGAACAACCCAAACCAGAGTGAGAAGATGGTTTGGTATGAGAGTGATCTAGACTCATTCCTCTCAGGACTACCACAGAAATAGGGGAAATTCTAGGAAAACAAGATGTTCTTAGACACATGGGTTTTAGGCACACCAGGCCAACAGGGAGGCATCAGTCCAAAGGAACAGACTTGCTAGACTCAGTCAGGGTGGAAATAGTCAGAGGACAGAGTTGACTTTGGTTTTTTGCAGGTAGCATGACTCTACTCCTTCATTGACAGCATCTCCACTGTTTCTTTTCAAGGACACTCCTTGGGTCTGTGGGTAGATGTCTGGCTACAGCCCTAGACTCTGGGAGCAGACCTGGAATATTTTATACCGAGTAAATGGACAACAAACCATTGTTTGTTTCACCATTGACTGCTCTGCTGAGTGTCAGGGCTTGTTTGCAGCCCCCTCTTCTGCTCATGCTTTTCCTTCCTTGGGTCTTCCCTGCCTTCTCACCTGTGCAATTCCTACTTTTCTTTGCAGCATTATATCAAGTGCTTTTTCTTTCTTTGTAGTGTGTGTGTGTGTGTGTGTGTGTGTGTGTGTGTGTGTGTGTGTGTGCGTGTGTGTTTTGCATGTGTGCAGGTTTCTAAAGAGGCTAGAAGAGGAGGCTGAGTCCCCCAGAGCTAGACTTACAGAGCTCTGATTCTCTGCAAAAGCAATAAGTGCTCTTAACTTAGAGTCCTCTCTCCAGCCCCCAAGGGCTGCTTTACTCATGACACTTTTTCTGTATTCCAATCCATGCCTCTTTCTTAGCATTCTACATTCCCTCACAGCAGATATTTTTATCTTTTATTACATTGATGTGCCTACAATCTTTGAGATTTAAATTTTAAACTGTGTGTATACGAGGCAATATGCATGTGAGCGCAGGTGCCCAGAGCTGTCAGATTCCTCTGGAGCTGGAGTTGCAAGTGGATTTAAGTCCCTGATGTGGGTCCTGCACTCCAGCCCTCCACAAAAGCAGTGTGTGCTCTTAACTGTGGAGCCATCTCTCCAACCCTGAATACAGACATCACAAAATGAGATTATCAGCATAGATCTGTGAGCAGCGGTCAAGTCTTACTCTTCTCTGAATCATCGTATCCTCCAAGGAAGGTCTGTGCTTCCTCCCAGAACCCTGTCTGCCCAGCAATAGATTAAGAACAAGCAGGGGATGGAGTTCACTAAACAGACTGGTAAAATGCCAGGCTACCATTCAAAAGCTCTCCCACTCTAGGGAGAGATTGTATCACTCTCATATTCTCCCAGAGGTCACTAATGGCCTTTCTGTCCCAATAATCTAAGACAAAATTTAAGGAAACCAAACTCACATTGACTCTTAGTTCACTATAAATTGTTGGAGAATGGGCAATTCCATTTAAAGTGAATTTTCCAAATCACTGGCACTTAAATATAAATAAATAAATAAATAAATAAATAAATAAATAAATAAGTAACAAAACACTTTCCTAGAGGCATTTAAAATCCCTATGAAGAGGTCCAAAACCAGATTAGTTATAGAGATGAGGTCCTTGGGAGATTGTTGGGAGATAATAAAAACAAAAACAGAAACAGAAAGATAAGGAAACTAACTTCTTATTATGCACCCTACTGTGTTTGTGAACTTTGAATCACATAACTGTCTACGTACTGACCTAAAATTAATAACAGCCAGACATAGTTTCACATGCCCGTAATCATAGCATGTGGGAGGTAGAGTACAAATTCAGAGCTAGCCTGAACTACATAAAGAATCCAAAGCCAGCCCAGAGATGTAGCTCAGTGGATTAGCATGTGCTTAGGATATACAAGGCTCTGGGTTCAAATCCTAGTAGTGAACAATATAAATAATGGCTTACCTAGCATCCTTAAATAGAGTTGCTGAATCAAATGTTCTTTATCCCTCTGTACTAAGAGTTGCTGTCTTGCCCATAAATCGCAGTAGTACAGCAAAAGAAACTAAGTGTACAGCTCTTTTTCCCTTGATAAATGCTTCAAAATGGGCTAAGTCCACAGCTCCTCTCTCTCTCTCTCTCTCTCTCTCTCTCTCTCTCTCTCTCTCT
>JANHMN010000001.1:54241999-54252205 GCA_030674055.1 Rhabdomys pumilio | reverse complement strand
CCTCCCCCTTCCTCTTCCTCTTCCATGGAGAGAACCCCATCTGCTAGAATAGTATCACACATAGTGGCCAGGTCTTCCCACCTCAATCAGCATTATCTAGCTATTCTACCACACATACTCAGGATCTTGTCTCCTATGTGATTCTGGGTCATTTGCATCAGCAAGATTAATCATCCCAGTTTGTATCTTTCCAAATGTATGTTCACTTCATTTAATTTGTATTTCTCATTGGATAGCTGATCAAAAAATATCTTTATTGCATTTTAAAATATTGAGGAATCTTGTGATATACTCATTCTCATTCCTGATATTAGTAATTGTGTGTTCTCAGTTTCCTGATTGTCTGGTTAGAGTTTGATCATTTTTTTAAAAAAGTTCTTTCCTTTCTTAAACTTGAACACCATCAACATTTCCACTAGATAAACAAAAATTTTTGATTGGTTGGCGCTTCCGCCAGACTAAACACTCTGATTTTTCATGCTTATGCTTTCCTATCCTTTCCTTGAAAGACTTTGGCAAAGGTAGGTACAATTATAAATAATAAATCCTTATAAATGAATTATAAGGATTTTTGTTTTGTTTTGTTTTGTTATTTTTATTAGTCATTCCATTGGTTTACATCTCATATGATATCACACTTCCCAGTTACCCCTCCACAACCCCCCCATCCCATATCAACCTTCTCTCCCTCTCTTTTGCCTCCATGAGGGTGCTCTTTCACCCACCTACCCTCTTCTGCCCCACCACTCCAGCATCTCCCTATGCTGAGGCATCAAACCTTCATAAGACCAAGGGCCTCCCCTCCCATTGCTGTCAGGAAAGGCCATCCACTGCTACATATGTATCTGGAGTCATGAATCCCTCCCTGTACACTCCTTGGCTGGTGGTCTAGTCTCATGGACCACTAGGTGGTCTGGTCAGCCAATGTTGTTCTTCCTATGGGGTTGCAATCCCCCTCCGCTCCTCCAGTCCTTCTGTCAGTTCCCCTACCAGGTTCCCTGGGTCTGATGGTTGGCTCCAAGCATCCACATCTGCATTGGTCAGTTGCTGGCCAGACCTCTCAAAGAGCAGCCACACCAGGTTTCTGTCAGAAAGAGCCTTTTGACCACAGCAAGAGTGTAGGGTTTGGTGTCTGCAGACAGGATGGATCCCCAGGTAGGGTGGTCCCCGGATGGCTCTTCCTTCGGTTTCTGCTCCATTTTTTGTTCCCTTTCTTTCTTTGGACAGGAACATTTCTGGGTTAAAAACTTGGAGATGGGAGGGTAGCCCTCATCCCTCAACCAGGGGCCATGCCTATCTGCTGTAGGTGGTCTCTACAGGTTCTATCTCCCCCTTTTCTACACACATTTAGACTAAAGTCATCCCCATTGGGTCCTGCATGCCTCTGTTTTCCCTGGTGTCTGGGACCCTCCTGTGGCTATCACCAGTTTCTCATCCCCCTGCCCCCTGCTACATATTTTTATTCGATCCCCTGACCCTCTGTACCTCACTTCCATCCCCTCCAGTACCTGATACTGCCCCCTTGTTTCCTCCCCCTCCTCTCTCCCTCCCAGGTTCCCCTCTCACTTCATCTCACACATGATCCTGTTCCCCACTCAAGGTGAGACTGAAGCATCCACATACTGATCTTCTTTCCTCCTAAGCTCCATATGGTCTGTGGGTGAATCATGGGCATTGTGAATTTGGGGGCTGATATCCATTTATCAGTGAGTACATACCATGTGTTCTTTTGTATCTGGGTTACCTCACTCGGGATGATATTTTCTGGTCCCATCCATTTGCCTAAGAATGTCATGAATTCATTGTTTTTAATTAGCTGACTAGTACTCCATTGTGTAAATTTTCCACACTTTCTGTATCCATTCTTCTGTTGAGGGACATCTGGGTTGTTCTAGCTTCTGGCTAGTATAAATAAGGCTACTATGAACATAGTGGAGCATGTGTCCTTGAAAAGGGTTGAAGTATCTTTTGAGTATATGCCTAGAATGGTATAGCTGGGTGCTCCGGTAGAACTATTTCCAATTTTCTCAGGAACCACCAGATTGATTTCCAAAGTGTTTTTTCCAGCTTGCCATTCCCCCAGCAATGAAGGAGTGTTTCTCTTTCTCCACATCTTCACCAACATCTGCTGTCACCTTTTTTATTTTAGCCATTCTGATTGGTGTGAGGTGGAATCTCAGGGTTGTTTTGATTTGTATTTCCCTGATGACTAAGGATGTTGAACATTTCTTTAAGTGCTTTTCAGCCACTTGAGAATTCTCAGTTGAGAATTCTCTGTTTAGCTCTGTACTCTACTTTTTAATAAAGTTATTTGGTTCTCTGGAGTCTAACTTCTTGAGTTCTTTGTATATACTGGATATTAGCCCTCTATCAGATGGTAAAGATCTTTTCCCAATCTGTTGGTTGCTGTTTTGTCCTATTGACAGTATCCATTGCCTTACAGAAAGTTTTCAATTTTATAAGGTTCTATTTGTCAAGTGTTGATCTTACAGCATAATCCATTGGTGTATATTTATTTATATGTATGGGTGCTCATATGCATATATGATATATGTATGTGTACCTTGTGTGTGTGTGGTGCTTTCAGAAGCCAAGAGGGTGTCAAACCCCCTGGAACTGAAGTTATAAGCAGGTGTGAGTCATTATGTGGGTGCGAGGAATCAAACCTAAGTCCTCTGCAAAAATAGCGAGTGCTGTTTACCACTGAGCCACCTCCCTAGTCACCAGACACTATTTCAAACCTACACTAGCAAACCCTTCATAAACTCCCTAATTAACGGTCTTTTATTACATAGCATTATTTTCCAGTATAGGGATGATCAAAAAAAAAAAAAAAAAGAAAAAAAAACCTGTTACTGTCAGCATCACCTTTCAGTCCTGCTTGACCAAGTCCACAGGAAGTGGTTGGTATATGAAAACACAAAACACTTCTCAGAGAAAAGCAGAAAAGACAGTTCCAGGAGAATAAAACTGAAGAAGAACCCATACTATCATTTGGTTACAATTTTGTGACCTGTTGTTGCATAGGACTGCAGCTTATTAAGGAAGAAATAGCAGGCATAAAATGGTTTTAAATCTTATTTTAATTTATGGGAATTATTGTTTTGCTTTCATCTATGTATGTACACCATGTACTTGCCTATTGGATCCCCTGGAATCAGGGTTATGGAAGGCTATGGGCCACCTGTGGAAACTGAACCCTGGTCCTCTGCAGCAGTCACCGCTCTTAACCACTGAGTTACTTCTCAACCATAGTAGGAATTTCTTTTTTAAAAAAACTTGTTAATTTGTTCACTTTACATTCCAATATCAGCTCCCCCTATCTTCCCAGCATCCCCTCACTCAGAACTTCCCCCCATTCCTTTCTCTTCTCCTTTGAGAAGAGAAACACTCCCAGGTATTACCCTCAGCACTGGTGACCAAGAAAAGATGGGAAAGAATTAAAAGTAGGTTATAAAAGCTGACATTTGTTGTGTAGACAAGAAAGGTCATCACAAAGCTTTTTAATCGGAAGTTGTGAATATCAATTGTATTTTTTTTCTAAAGGTCCTCTCTGGAGTAAGATGGAAGATGGGCTTGGATAGGCTATCCTGAGAGGACTATGTGGGAAGATATTGCGACGACTCAGATTTGGACCACAGAGGCTGCCATGCTATGTGAATAGCATAAAATAAAGGAAAGAAAAAGACTTAGAGGCTCTGTCACTGTTTTTTGTTGCTGGCAGAATTTCACAGGGCTGCATAAACATATCCAATCAAACCTATATCAAATACATCCCTCTAATTAAATTTCTACTTACTGGTCCCCCAAACCTTAATAGCCATATCAATGCCATCAGTCATGAGGGTGAGTGGAAGGGAGGATACATTAAAGTGAGCACATACTGCAGTTTTATCTTACTCATAAATTCTGCACAATCATTTCAGCATGAGAACGTATTGCTGGGTTTCTTCCCAGGCCAATCAACACAAAGAATTTATACTACAGAAAGGCTCTGAAAATAAGAGTCAGAAGAATCATGGGAAATCCATCTGAGTAGAGCCCTACAATAGCTTTCTAACCATCCTCCCCACATCCTCTCTTTTCCCACCACCCTCTGTCCATTTTCTATGGGCATCCAAAAGATAAGGCAAGTGAGTAGTATGGTGGCAGAACAAAAAAACCAATCTATCTTTATCTCCCTGCACAGAGGCAAATATTTGGCAATCATCCAATGTCAAGCATGCATCTGGAGGAGATTAGGAATCTGGCTAGGATATTATAAAATGCCAAGATCAAGAAGAGAAATTTTGAGAAGGCAAGGTCACACATGAGTGACAGGCCCAACAAGCATCATCACACTATAGACTGAAGCAGCCTCTGTGTGCTTCACTCTGTGAACTGTGGACTGAACTCCGACTCCATTTTCCACAGCCCTGTATCCAAGGGTCTTACATATCCACCTCTGTACCCTAGTATAGACCTTTCCGTTTCAGATCCAACTGCACTCATGGAAGCATTCCCATCAGTTGCTTTTGCCACTCTCCACCATGATTCAAGGTTGTCTTGCCCATCAGAAACCTGCCTAGAGACTTTCTTGATTAGACCCCTATGAATCTAGTGCCATGCTCATGGGCACCTCCTATGACAGACCTGACATAGACCCAAATGTACTTCCTGATACAGTCCTTTACCCAATCCTGTTCCACTGCAGTTTGGAGGCAGCCTAGGCCACCAAAAGACCACCCCCATATATCCATCAGGGACATACTCAGGAACTGACAGGATCCATGCCTCACTGTGCCACTATAGTAGGCTTTCCCTCCATGGATATGGCATTGACCTGGTGATAATCATGAGACTTGTTGTCCTGTTTGACTATGATTCAGAAGGTAGCACCATTAATCCAGAGACTAAAAAGGGGTTGGGGAGAAGGGGGTGGTTACCTACAAAAATGAGACTAAACAACAACAAAAAAACTAACAAAAACTAATCTGTAAATATGGAAGAAGCAAGTAATCCTTCAAATTCAAACACAACAACACAAAGTTACACAAGTTGTGAAAAACCAGGTAGGCATTATCCAAGTAAAGAACGTTGATAATGCTTAGGAAAACAAACAAACAAACAAAAAACAAAACAAAAAGACCTCAAGGAAATGGAAATCTAGAAACTACTTGACAAAAGAACTCAAAATAATTGCCTTATTCACAGCATCTCAATGAACCACAGGAGATCAGAAACAGATAATAAAACAAAATGGGGGAAAGAACAAGTGAGTAAAAGCTTACCAAAGAAAATAATAAATCAAAAAAGGGCGAAAGAAATCCTGAAGCCTAAAAATACCCTGACTGACAGAGGTCCTCAACAGCAGACTGTCAGACAGAAGGACAAATCAACCACTCAAGGGTGAATCATTTGAGATTTCCAACTAGTTGGATGAAAAGAATAAGCCTATATGAGGTCTATGACACTATCAGGTGAACCATTGTATACACTGGACAAGTTCTAGGAGTGTAGAATGGCCCAGTGCCAGAAAGTGTCATTACTGACTGAAATTACCATGTATAAGGAGGGTGATTAAGACCCAGATCTGTGATACCAAGGGAATTAAATAGGCTCATTACCAAAATATCATCTCTGAGACATATAATCAGATTGTCAAAAGCCAAGGCAATAGAGAACTTTGAGAACAATAAGAAAAAAAATTACTCACTAGGAAGTAACTCTTCGTAAAACTATCAGCAGATTTCCCAGGTCAGGATAGAATGGGACAACATAGTCAAAGAAGCAATCCCTACCAATTATGGAGTCTAGAAGCAGGAGAAAGACTTTCCCAGATACTGGTTTACATAGGGTTTTAGGGAGTACCTCATGGGTTTATGTTGAAAGTTAATCTCCATTTTAAACTATTAAGAGTGTAAAAACAGCTGGATGATATGTTAATTCCGGCACTTGGGATGCAGAGGCAGGGAGATCTCTCTGAGTTCAAGGCCAGCCTTGTCTACAGAATGAGTTTCAGTACAGCCAGATAGATAGATAGATAGATAGATAGATAGATAGATAGATAGATAGATAGATAGATACCCTGTCTCAAAGAAAAGAAAGAGAGAAAAAAAGAAAGGAAGGAATGAAGGAAGGAAGAAAAAAAGAAAGAAAACAAAAGGGAAGAAAGAGGAGAAAGAAAAAAGGAATGAAGGAAGGAAGGAAGGAAGGAAGGAAGGAAGGAAGGAAGGAAAGAAAGAAAGGACAAAAGGAAGAAAGGAAGAAAGGAAGAGAAAAAGAAAGAAAGTAACTATTGTATTACAAAGAGTGCTTGGAGATTCAGGAAAAATTATCATGGAGAAGTCTCAATGACTGAGTATCTGTGACTATGTAAACAGATCTGCGAAGACACATAGACACGTGTGTGTTGCTTGCCCCTTGTTATGTGATACCTTGCATCACTTTGAGACTCTAGTTAAGAAGCCTGTTATCAGATGGTGCTCTGTAGTGTTGGGATAGAGCTGTGAGCCAAAACAAACGATTTTCTTTATAACACACTTGGTTTGTGATACCATCTAATTGGCAACAACAAAACCAAAGTCCTACACTGGTACAGAAATGAAAACATTGCTAACAACGAGCATCTGAGATGTGAGAGTTTTTGTGTCCTGGGAGCTGAGTTATGAGCAGATGGGTCTGGAGGAGGCTGGAGAATGCCTACAGTGCTGCAGGTGAGTGTTCTTGACGATTCTGACGGCTCAAATACTGGGGAACTAGGCTGAGAACTAAATGAGGATGATACTGGACACTGACTAAAGGCTCTTGGTTCATCATGTGAAGAATGTGGCTGAACTGCATCCATGTCTAAGACTTTATCAAAAGCTCAAGTTATGGATGATGGTATCTGCTGTTGGAGATTTACAAACAATGCATTCGGACTGAAACATGGTGTTACTGCTACTTTTAATAATATTTACAATGAGACTCGTGGGCAAAAGGAAGCAAAGAGGGTAACTTGGCCAGGGAAGGAGGAAGACAAAGCCTGTAAAGGTAAGGCCAGGAAGTAAGGGCAGATTAATAGAAGTGTTTGCCAACCATCTGAGCAGTAAGTAAAAGGCTTCAGCAGTGTCTCAGAAACCTCTCAGTGAGTCCCAGGAATCACAGGTGCACAACACTTCCAGGGTAGAAGTTTTGCAGCAGAGGGCCCCAGGCACACTCTGCATACTTGCTGGCCAGAAATACCACACTCTTCATGTCCCTTTGTTCAACTGCTGAAGCTTTCCGACTGGTAAAGCCGTAGACAGTTAGAGCTCCAGCAGAAATCCCCCCAGTGGACCGAAGTCTAAAGAAGCTATGATTTGCAGTAAGGACCTCAGAAATGGACTTAGAAATCATGCAACACTTATCATGGAAAGAGACAGACAACAGACAAAAACTGCCAGTCAGCAAATTCAGAGGCGCTCTTACAAGATATGTGTAGAAGATGCCGGCCTTGGAAGTGTACGAGTTCTTTTGAGTTTTTGTCGTCATTTGAGCTGGTCAGTCCTTTATACTGGCTTATTTCTCCCTTCTGGATGGAAATGTGTACTCTGTGCCAACTCCACCATCTAGATTGAAAGTGCATTGTTTTGATGTACACTTGCAATTGCAGGCGGTTTGTCTTAAATCTCATAAACCTTGGGAGTTTGGAATTTTGAATTGCTAGTAGGATGAACAAGAAAGCTGGGGGTGTTGGAGAGAGAATAATTACGTGTTCCCATGTGATATGGACATAAACAACAGAGGTCCTGGGCAGAATGCCCAGTTTGAGCTATGCTTGAGCATGCCCCCACCAAGGGCTCATGTGTTGAAATGTAATATCTACTAAGAGATATTATGGGGATAGAAACTTCATCTCTCAATATTTGAGCCTTTGGGGAATGTGGACTGTATGAAGTCCACACTTATCAGCATGGCATCCTCAAGAGCATACACTGTTGCCTTTTTAAGAAGGAAAGAAAGAGAAAAGGACAAACTATCATGAAACACTACAGAACTCTGTGAGTTTCCCTTTTCCTCAGGCTCTTCAGCCAATGGCCCACAGGGTGGAGAGAGCAGAAGAGGGCAAGCAGGATCTAGATGGCCATGAGCATGACTGAAAGGACCACCAGGAGTCTGCTTCAGAGAGACAGCTCATTTTATTGTTCTGCGGGTAGGGTATATAAGGGCTCGTAGGGTTCTGGGTGGAAAGGAATGATTGGTCATAACACAGTACCCAATGATCATATGGGCAGAGGAAGAGCAAAACTTTTATGCTGGATTATGCAGTGCTTGCAGGAAGCTCTGCACAGGGTTATCCTCCAAGAAAGGGCAGGCATCTATACTCAGAGACACTCTCCAAACAAAGTCAGGCAGACAAAAGGAAGCCTTGCTGAAAAATGGAGTCCTCCATTTTTCTCCAGGCTCCTAGAGCTGTCTGGACATGATGGACTGTGACCTTAATAGCAAGGTTCTCCAACAGCCAGTCATCACTATCAGCCCTTGGATCAGAACCATGAGCTCAAATAGTTTGTAATAGTAACAGATCAAATACACTAGACAAATAAAAGCTGAGAATGAAAGTGTTCATAGAAATTACACTTGTTTTATAATAAAAACATCTTTCCCATCTCTCTGCCTCATCTTGAGACAGGATTTCATGGATTCCAGGCCAGCCTCCTCCCACATAATATGTAACCTCAGACTTCTGCTCTTCTGCCTCCCAAGTTCTGGAATTACAGGCATGCACTTCCATGCCTGTTTTATGTGATGTTAGGGATTGAACTCAGGGAATCATGCAATTGAAACTGGCAGTCAACCAACCTGCAGACTCAGCAGCTACCTATAAAACGTTCTACAGAGAAGTCTAGAAATAACTGTAAAAAGTCACTAATCGGACCAGATGCAGAGACCCACAGCAAAGCATTAGGTGAGTCTCGGGGAACCCTGAGGAATAGGAGCAGAATTGTAGGAGTCAGAGGAGTTAAAGATAAAAACAATCCACAAAATCAACTAAGGAGACTTCATAGACACTTGCAGAGACTGAAGACAGTACCGGTCTGAGTTAGGTTCTCTCTCTATATATATGCATTGTGATTGCATAGCTCGGTGTTCATGTGAAACTCCTAACAGGAAATGGAGGCATCTCCGACTCTTTTGTCTGCTCTTGGGACCCTTTTCTTCCTACTGGGTTGCCTCATCCAGCCTTGATATAGAGGTATGTGTCTAATCTTACAGTAACTTGTTGTGCCAAGTTAGGTTTATATCCCTGGGAGATCTGCTTTTCTCTGAAGGGAAATAGAAGAATGAATCTAGGGAAAAGATGAGAGGATGGCAGAAGAGAGGCTTGGAGGAGTGGAAGGAGGGTGAAATTTTTTAAAAGTCACTAATCAACATGAAATTGTATGATTTTCTGGTAAGGGTAAGTATATAACCAAATTCAGAATGTTCAAATACTAGCAGGATAATTCATAATCATAATTAACCTTAGTACAAAAGTTAAAGGAAAAACATTAAAATTAATTGTATCTGTAGTTATTTGTTAATGGGTACCCTAATACAGAAAGATGTACATTATAACATTAATAATATAAAGTTGAGGTAGTTAAAAATATTATTTTGTGTATCATTGAAATTAAGTTGCTGTCAATTTAAGTAAGCAGCTTTAGATATCTGGTCTAAGCCGCACATACTCTCTCTCTCTCTCTCTCTCTCTCTCTCTCTCTCTCTCTCTCTCTCTCACACACACACACACACACACACACACACACACACACACACACACAGAATAGTCTATAGCAGATACACAAAATAGCAATAAAAGGGACTGGATGGAGAGCACAGGCAACTCAATCCTCAAATACAGTTTCCAAGGAAGTCAGCAGTGGAGAAAGAAGAGACAAAACAGCTATAAAACAATCAGAAAATAACTAACAAAATAGCAATACAAGTCCGTACCAGAAAATAATCACTTTTTTAAAAAAAAATCAAGGAGTTGGAGAGATGGGTCGGTGGTTAACAACACTCTCTGATCTTCCAGAAGACAGGAGGTCAGTCCTCAGTGTTCAGTAGGATAGCTCACAACCACGTGTAACTCCACCTCCAGGGATCCAATGCCCTCTGCTGGCCTCCACAGGTACACACACAAATAGTGATGAAATAAGTCTTTCTAAAAGACGTGTGTGTGTGTGTGTGTGTGTGTGTGTGTGTGTGTGTGTGTGTGTG
>JANHMN010000001.1:54230922-54241989 GCA_030674055.1 Rhabdomys pumilio | reverse complement strand
TGTGTGTGTGTGTGTGTGTGTGTGTGTGTGTGTGTGTGTGTGTGTGTATATATATATATATGCCAAGAAAGGACCCTTCCCTCACCATGGTGTAGTTAAACTCTGAGCACACAAGACAGAGAAAAAATGTTGAAATCTTGGCATAAAGGCAAAGACAGGAAAATAACAACTGATTTTCAGCATAAACTTTAAAATTCAGGGGAGTATGGAATAATTTATTTCATGCTTTAAAATATGGTAATCACCACCCCAGATTACTGTCTTCAGGAAAGCTATCCTTCATATTTGAAGGAGAAAGAAAAACTTGGCATGATAAATACAAACCAAACGAATACATACCCATTAAGCCAGTATTATGGAAGATACTTGGGAATCCTACGTTATGAAAAGAGATAAACATACCTTGGAT
This sequence comes from Rhabdomys pumilio, assembly GCA_030674055.1. Taxonomy (NCBI): domain Eukaryota; kingdom Metazoa; phylum Chordata; class Mammalia; order Rodentia; family Muridae; genus Rhabdomys; species Rhabdomys pumilio. Next base: position 54,241,580 of record JANHMN010000001.1, on the reverse strand, counting down.
GTCACAGGTAAAAACAAACCATTCTAGGACAATAGTTGGCAATGGGGATTAGAAATGAATGTACCAACAATTGCAAAACAGAAAAGTAATAGGAAATAATACAAAACTTTAAATAATACTTCTGAATATTAATAGCCTCAATTCTCTAGCCAGAAGATGTAGACTAGCACATTAGTGTAAGAATCAGGACACATATGTTTGCTGCTCACAGAAAACACACTTCACTGGTAAAGAGAAGTCCAGCCATAAGTGTAAGGATGTAAAAGGACATTCTAAGCTGTGATGGATCCTGATTGTCAATTTGGTGGAGGTTTAGAAAAGCGAGCAAGAGCAGGAATACTAATATCTGACAAAATAGATGTTGAACCAAAATTACTCAGAAATAGAGAAGACACTCCATGTAGATAAAGCAAGCAGTCAATGAGCATATATAATATGTAATAGAACATATTACAATTCTAAATAATGCATGCAGCCTGGACTCTAGCACCCCATTTCATAAAACAAACACAACCAGGTATAAAGGCATAGACTGACCTAAGTAATAGTATGAGATTTCAGTACTCTGCTCTCACCAAAACAGTTGGTCGTTCAGACACACACACACACAAAAACTAAATCAAGAAGTGTAAGATTAAATAGCTTTATACATCTGTGTGTGTGGTGACTAATAATCCCAGTACTTGAGGGTGGGGGTTAGAGGCGTTGGGATCAGGAGTTCAAGGCTATCCTCAGCTACACTTTGGGTTCAAAGCAAGCCTGGGTTACAGGAACTCGGTATCTCAAATATAAATAAATCTCAGAGATCAAATGGACTTAACCAACATCTATGGAATTCCAGTCACTGCAGAATGCACATTCTTGGCAATCAATAGAACTTTTATAGCACAAGCTCTTGGAAAAGAAAGAATAAGACAAACCCAAAATAGGAGATAGAAAAATAAAATAAAGTCAGGACAAAAACTAAGGAAATGACAAAAGAGCAATATGATGAATTGCTGAAGGAACAATTTGATTCTTTGAATAAACAAGATTAACAAGCCCTGGGGCAAGCTAGTTTAAAAAAATGACCTAAATTAATAAAATTAAAGAAAAAAAGACATTATCACAAGTACCAATGAAAAGTGGGGGACCATTTAAAGCATATTTTTAAAACCTGTATTTCAATAAATTGTAAAACCTAGAAACCTTACCTATTGCGCTGGCTAGTTTAATGTCATCTTGACACAGGACACAGCTTAGAACCATTGGAGCAATGGGAATCTCAATTGAAAAATGCCTCCATAAAATGGGGTTGTAGGCAAGCCTATAGAGCATTTTCTTAATTATTGATTGATAGGAGAGCCTAGCTCATTGTGCGTGGTGCTATCCATGGACTGGCAGTTCTGGGTTCTACAAGAAAACAGGCTGAGCAAACCATGAGAATAAGCCAATATGTAACATCCCTCCATGGCCTCTGCATCAGCTCAAACAGGTTCCTGCCCTGTTTGAGTTCCTGTCCTGACTTCCTTCAGTGACGGACTATAATGTGGAAGTGTAAGCAAAGTAAACCCCATCACTGATGAATGGAAGAAAAAAACTGTGTCATATATGTCTGTGTGTGTGTGTGTGTGTGCGTGCGTGCGCGCACACCTACACATAATGGAGTTTTGTCTCACCACAAAGAAAGATGAAATATAGCATTTGATGAGTGTAATTTGTGATCACATTAAGTGAAATAGGCTAGATTCAAAATAACAAATGTTGCATGCATTCCTCTCATTTTTAGATCCTAGATATGGAATTAAATATTATATGTATTGTATATGTATGCAATATATTACATAGATGGGTGAATATTATATATACATATAAATATATGAATGACATGAAATTGCTCATAAATAACCAAGAACTGACTAGCCGGGTTGCTTGGAATTAAAAAGAAGAAAGGAGACCAGCAAGGTAGAGGGTGGAAAAAAGAAATGAGTGTGATTGAAGTATATGACTGAGTTTATGAAATTAACTTTCTGTTGTTGTTTGTTTTTATTAATAATTTTATTCATTTACAGTTCAAATGATATCCCCCTTCATAGTTACCCATCCACCAGTCCCCCATCCCTTCTCCCCATTCCCCCTTTGCCTCTATCAGGGTGCTCCACCCACTCCTGACTCACCCCTCTAGCATTCCCCTACACTGGGGCATCAAACCTCCCTTCCCTCCCACTGATGTCAGATAAGACTATCCTCTGCTACGTATATATCTGAAGTCCTGGCTCCCTCCATGAAATTATCTTTATGAAACCTAGTACTATGTACAATAAATATACAGCATCAAAAATAAATAGAAACATAATGGTTCAATTATAGAAAACAAAGACTTAGGATTTTTCCTACTGTCATTCCTCAGCGTACAAGGATAAAATTAGTGTGTCTTTGTAGTTTCTCATGTTAGAAGGTTAATTTTTTAAATTGCTGTTTGAGCTATTGGATTTTTGGCTTAGAATTAGCATCAAATTTCCAACAATTTCTGAATTGCCTTTAAGCATACTCATGCCACTTTGCATTATAAATTTATGTGAAGTGGTGTTCTCAGCATATTACAAAATCAAAATACCAATCACTATAAAAAATGTTGACAATTTCATATGTCCTCCAGTATCAAATTCTCAGCCAAGATTTAATCCTTCCCATAAAAATAAACAATCTCATCAATCTCATTAATATACAAATTTGTTTTTATCTTTAATAAATACTAAAATTTATGTATACCAAAATTGTTTTAAAACAAATTTCTCTATGGTATTTTATCATATTTGATGTATCCACCTATTGGATATATTTTTATATCTTGGGTTGTATAATTATCTTAGACAATTGGTAACATATAGCAAGTTCCTACTTCTAAAAACACCACACACTTTGGTTTTAGGACACAGAGAAATCAAGCAAGAAGTGAACTGAAAGCTTTCTCCCCTCTGGCTAGCATCCATAGTTCTGGACTATGCTGTCTAGGCTGTTGTGGGAAAGGCTATCAATAGGCTCACCCGACTATGGACTCAGGCCATACCAGTCTGTCAAGAAATATGTGACCACTAGAGTAACACTGGCAGGACTGTTGTGGGTGCAACCAACTATTTTTCTGGTTGGAGCTGAGACTTACTCCATAGGAGAAACTTGCACTGTAAACTTGCTCAAAGGACTGGGGAGCTTACAGGCTCTAGTGGGAAATATACTACAGTTGTTTTTGTTAAGTAGACATGATATCAAAGAGCCTTCTAAATAACATATGTATATGCCCATAGAAATGCATTGCTGTCAGCCTTGGTCAGATTTATTATGCAGTGGGCAGCAGTTAATACAGAGACTCACAGCTAGTCAAAATTCTAAAAATTCTAAACAAGTGTCTATCAACTGCTTAGCTGTCTATTAACTAATTTAAATGAGATCTCTATCTCAACCCCCAACTCCCAAGGCCCAGGGAACATTAAGGAAGAAATGGCAGAAATAAGATTCAAAAGACAGGGAGAAGTTTTATGAAATGCTGCCTACCGCATATCACATGGCTGCTGTAATCATGGATGCACAGCAGCCATGCTTACTTGTACAAGACCTGAACCACATTGGCCCTTTGTCATTCTAAGGACAAGGGAAGGCTCTTTATGAGCTCTACCGCTACTTGAGAAATTATTGGCAGTTAATGTGTGGCCAGAGGAAGAGAATTCATCTTCCTTACTGGTGTAGCAGCTAAGTTGCCTCAACTCCAGTAAACAATCCCTCATCCATGCTCATACAGGGAGCCCTAATTAAGGACTAGATGGAAGTGAGAGACTCAGCACAGCAGGGGCAAGACAGAGCAATAGAGAGGTGAGCTATAATATAATATATTTAGAATATATTATATACGTGGGAGACTAAAAACCATGTACATGGACAAAATTGACAAAAATAGTTTTAAATTTTAAAGTAAAATAGTATCTTGGACAAAATAGGTCTTTGAGTGGAACAACTTAAGAAGCCTCACTCTAAGAACAATTATTTTAGATTTAAGGACACGAGGCCTTACAGTTAAACACATGAAGAGGCTGAAAATGACTCTGCAGAGGATAGAACAGCAGTGTAAAGATGTGAATGCACACGTAGGTTGGACAATACAGGAATATAAAGGGGAATTATTCGATTGACTTACACAGTGGGAAACTGGGTAGTTAGCAATGGCTATCTGCATGCTGCTATATCAGAGAACTCAGCGCTGAGAGTCTCTTTCCTTGTCAAGAAACTGGAAGCTTCAGCACAGAGGGAACCAATGAAGCCTCCCCATGCAAAGCTGAGTGTTCCCCACAGTCACAGTGTGAGCCTGCTTTGAAAGATGGAATAAGCTGGAGTCTAATGGGCCTGGATCATGGCAGCAGCAATAGACATTTGTTTAGAAAGAAGTGACCATGCACACACTGCCTGGCGTTCTCCCACTTTTATTCCATGTGGCTTCTGGTCTATTGGTTGGTTTGGCCCACATTCAAGGCATATCCTAAGCCTCAGTTGGTCTCTTTCATGTCAATCCTTTCTAGTAATATCTTCAAAGATATGTGTTTTACCAATCCACTAGGAATATATGGATCCAGAAAGTTGACAGGACTATGTGTACATCACACAAAATAGATTGAAGTAAAATAAAATGTAGCATGGGACAAAGAAGATGATTATCAAGTGAAAGGGGGCACTTTATCAAGAGACAGTAACAGTATATGAACCTGAATATATGAAACAGGTATGAAATGGCCCAAGGGAACAACAGACATAGCAATGCAAGGACGGTGGGGGTTTCAATACTCCACATGCAACGGTGCTTAGAACATCCAGACAAGGGGAATGAGCAGGCTTGAGCAACTCTGTGGCCTAAGCTGATCTGAGTGACAAGCACAGTCATCCAACAGCCACAGAGGGCACATTATTTTCAAGAACTCACAAAACATCTCCCAGAATAGACTTTGTTATCTATAAAACAAATTCATGAATTAAAGAGAGTTGGAACTATATTGATTATGTTTCCTCTCCGCAATAATATGGAACTAGGAAGTAAAAGCAGTGGTAAAATTGGAAAACTCACAGATGTGAGGAAATCAAAAACTACACTTGATTTTAAAGTACATAGCAAAATATTTTTAAACTGTGGTACTGGCTACTTCCATTAAAGTATACACAAAGACTTTGGAACAGAAAAGAAAGCCCAGATATAAATTCACAATTTTGTTAACAGCTGATCTCTGGCAAGGATGCCAACCAACAAAGAGCATGCAATGAAGGAAAAACAGTCTCTCCAATAAATGGTGTTGAGGAAAATGGATATTCTCATCAGAAGACAAATTGCACCCTTATTTCACATCATATATTAGAATCAACTAAAAACAGATTAAAGACCTACAAGTGAATCTTACACTACGAGAAGAAAAGTTTCCCAATATTGGTTTAGGCAATAATTTTTATATGAGTCCCAAAGCACAAGCAGAAATAGACAAGCAGGATTGTATCAACCCAAAAACCTCGAAAAGCAAAGGAAATAACAAGATAAATACACAATCTTGCCAGCCGGTGGTGGGCATGCCTTTAATCCCAGTACTTGGGAGGCAGAGGCAGGCGGATTTCTGAGTTCAAGGCCAGCCTGGTCTACAGAGTGAGTTCCAGGACAGCCAGGGTTACACAGAGAAACCCTGTCTTGAAAAACAAAACAAAAAACAAACAAACACACACACACACACACACACACACACACACACACACACACACAATCTTGGGGATGGAGGAAAATATTTCTGAACCATATATATGACATAGGATTAGTGCCCATACTTCATGGGTAACACAAACAACTAACAAAACAAATAACTACTATAAAATGGCACACATTATATTATTATTATTATTATTATTATTATTATTATTATTATTATTGTTATACTATAACAATGAACATGCAAACATCTAAGTGGATACAAGACTGTGTTTGGCACCGTTAGTCACCAGACAATTGCAAACTATACCACAGAGACATGTCACACTGGCGAAGATGACTGTTATTAGAAAGATAACATCCTGGTATAAGGGGAAAGGGAAAGCCTTGTATATATTGTGCTTAGTACAGCTGCTATGAGAGCTTCAAAAATTTTAAATCTAGCTATCTAATTTGTGGGTATATATTCAGAGGCAAGAGATCAGCATTCCTAGAGGACATCTCCACACTCATGTTCATTGCAACATTATTTAGACTAGTCAAGATATGGTAACAACCTATGCCATGTGTTATTCAGATTAGTCACAATATGGAATCAACTTATGCTGTGTGTTTATTGGTAGGTAACACCACCCACTCAGGAGCATAGAGAAGAGTGGTGCTTAAGATGTTATTGAAAAAGCATAGGCTTTTTTATGTAAGATGTGCAAGTTCTGGTAGCTATGGTTAACAGTATAGTGCTGTATGTAAGTCTGCTGTGATATAGATATGTGGCATAGAGTGACATAGGTCAGACCAGTCCCAAACTTTTAATCTTCTAGCCTCAGCCTCTGGAATACTAGGATTTGGGGTGTGTATTTTCATTCCTGGCTTACTTCTCGATTTTCCAGAGTTGTTTTGAAGACAGAATGGGGTTGTTTAAGAGGAAGCACTGCATAACATAAAAATTTAGACAGTTGTTACTGATATGTTTCTTTCTCCTCTCTGAGCCTGAAAACTCCCATAAGCCACAACCCAGAGGTTTTTATATACACATTCACCTTGTTTTCATAGCACCCTTTTTATAAGTCTAGACAGGTTCCTTGTCTCTGGCCAAGAACTAGGTGAGACTCGATTTGCTTAGCACAGACCCTGGCACACAGTAGGTAACACAACAAATATTTTCTACTGAATGGACCTGAGGGCTACAGATGAGGAAGATGATGTCTGATCAGCAGAATGAATAAGACAGACATTTCTTTCTCAAATAAGTTTTAATCTTTCTTGCTTTCATTTTCTGTTGTTCTGATAAGATATACTGACAAAAGCAACAAGCAAGAAAGGTTTTATTTTAGCTCATGATTCCAGGTGACTGTCCATCATGCTGGACAAGTCAAGACATCAGGAGCTTGAAGTAGCCATTACTTCAAAACCCAGAAGAAAGGATCACTGAGTGCATGCATGCTGGTGTTCATCTGGCATTCTCTACTTTACAGTCTAGGATTCGCTGCCTAAGGAATTGTGCCACCCACAGTGAGCAGGTCTTTTCACCTCAGTTAATTAAAACAAGATAGTCAAGACATGTCCAGAGGTTCATTTCCCAGTGATTCTAACTTCTGTTAATTTGACAGTTAACTCAAACTATTACAGATAGATGTTATTAGCACCCTTCATCCTTCTACTAACACATTTAAAAACACAGTAACAACAACAGCAATGATACTTAACTTTTTGTTGTGTCAAAATGCCAGGGAAAAGTCAATTTGTAACAAGGAAATGTTTTTGGCACATAGCTTCAGCCTATGGTTGTCTGAATCAGTTGCTTTTGCATCTGTGTGGAGGCAGCACGTCGTGACAGAAGCTCTTGATGGCAAGGCATGTTTGCCTTATGGTGGACAAGGGATGGGTATGGGGGAGGAAGGAAAAGAGGGAGAGCAAATAGCATGCTGGGATCTCAACTTACCCTTTAAGGGTATGTCCCCAGTGACCCAGCTTTTTCCTCATCTAAGTTCCTGCCACCTTCCCATGGCTCTAAGCCTTCAACATATGAATTTGAGGAAACATTTAAGAAACAATGACAAGACATAAATTGTTCTGCAACTCTCAGTGAATGAGTCAGGACTTTTTTCTCTGAAAATTTCTTTCCTGGAAGTGGCCAGGGAAGTTGAAGTTGACGTTCTTTTTGTCTTTCAAGTCACCAATTCATGCTACAGCATAATTAAGCTTGGTGACTTCTTGGTTCTTTGCAGGACCACTGAATGGGCTGTGCCCCAGGTTGGACTATACAGGTAGCCATTATTCCCAGAAATGAGGAAAAATGGGAGCTAGACAAAGGATTAAACATTCTGAGTCTTGCTGCTTGGCCTCTGGATTTGGAGTGAGGTAGGGTGGAGAGAGAGAGCCACTCCCCACTTTGCTGAACCCAGATGGTGGGTCCGTGAGAAACACTTAATTGACCACAGAGAGGACATATAACTTTGGCAGAAGATGCAAGCTAATCAGAAGCAGCCCCCAACCTCCTCCCTTCTCCCTGCTGTAAATTCAGCTTGATGGGTACAAGAAGAAATTCTAGCACTCCCCGGGCTCCTAGAATCACCAGCCATGATGCCAGCCTCAATTACAGGATGTTCAGAAGCAACTCAGAATTTTTCATTTGGGAGATAAGAAGTTCCAGCCTAGCATGGCCAGGCCCCTCCAGCCAGAAACCATTCTTCCTTTGTGTCAACAGCCTTCATGCAGGGGATGTCAAAAAAAGAAAGAAAGAAAGAAAGAAAGAAAGAAAGAAAGAAAGAAAGAAAGAAAGAAGGGAGGAAGGTGGGCAGACGGTTCAGTTGGTTACAAGCTTGCCCTGTAAGCATGAGGACCTGAGTTCAGATTCCCAGAACCCACATAAAAAGCCAGGAGTGATGACACACATTGGTAACCCTGGCACTGAGGAAATGGAGACAGGCAGATCCTAGAGATGCCTTATTCAGCCAGCCTGCCAATTAATGTACTTCCGGTTCAGTAAAGGTCCTGTCTTGGTAAATAAGGAGATAAGGGGGACAGCTATAAAGACCTTGATTTCTGGCCTCCACATACATATGCATATGCATACACACACACACACACACACACACACACACACACACACACACACATACACTGCATAAAAAAAAAAAAACAAGAGTGGCTAGAAACAACCCAGCCTCGGAGATATAAACAAATTAAAGTACCATTGAAATAATTTAGGTCTCATCATTCTATGGTGCATCACTGTCATATAATACATATGTGACCTCAGGAAAACCAAATACTATGAGTTTGCCTCCCTGACAGAGTGCTACACATGAGTGTATGAAATGTCTGGAGTTCCCACAAGGATGGATAAATGGTGGTCCTTCCTCTCCCAAGCTGATGGGACCACTAAGACCAAACAAATATAAGAATGTGTGTTCAGTCCTTCTCTCTGTCAAGCTGTTGTCCCATGGAGAGGTCTTCCCTGAGCTTGTTCACTCCTTGGCTACCGACTGCTCTGGGCTGTGTCAATTCTACTAGTCTTGCTAGCCCTATGTTATTTTACTGTATAGTCCTTAAGATCCATTCTCCACTAACTGCTGGCATAACCCAATAGCTTGAATTTGTCATTAATGCATCTGCAAAACATATAACAGAAAGACAACATGACCACTCATAACTTGGTGACGCATGAAGATTAGCCAGGACAGTTGCTAGCAAGGACATTGAAGCCATGGTAGTTTTTGTAACACCAGGTGGGCTTCTGAAACACTTGATATGTAAACTTTCAGCTTTAACAGAGAAGTATATTTGAATACACTGTCCTATGAGATTCAACAGCTGACAGGTGTTTTTAGAACCCACTGTCCTTGAGACTCAATAATGATTTTACTCTTCTAACAGCTATAGGTAGAAAGGAATGGATTTAGGGGCCTCTTCCACCCACCTCTCATAATATTCTGGCTTCCCAATACAAAAAGCAAACAATTTAAGTCCGTTCTGTTAGCATTTCTTATCCATGTTTACTCATTAATGAGACAGGAGTTTGAAGGCTGGACCAGTAAAAATGGGGTGAGAAAAAATACCCCATTTTTCTCTCTTTGGCTAAGCCACTAACTTCCATGTTTCTTTCATATTAAAGTGTCCTCACATCTCACAAGTGGGACATGAAATTTCTCAGCATTCTCCAGAGGCAGTCACTCAGGTGAGACTTACTGGACCTTCTGTGACAACAGTGAGAACTTGGCTGTGGTGGGAACTGCATCAGAGTCAGTCTGATGCTGGAGTCCAAGGAGTGAGGTTCTATCGGGTCCAAGCTTCACATGCTGTGAGCTATGGGAGGCTTCCCTGTCACTATCAGGTGTCCACTACTTCCTTAACTGGAACAACCAGGGGAAAGAGAGGAGCCTGGTCACTCTGAAAAAAAAAATGTGAGAAATGGACACAGCCACTAGGTGTCAGCATACAGAAACACAGCAGGCTCTTAAAAAAAAAATGCAAAGGAATCACAAGTTTTTTGGCTTCAGGTATGGTCAGGTTCCGCCCTAGAAGAAAGTTGCCAGTTTCCCTGGTCCCCACACAGTCCCTGAACATCAGTGTTTGACAGTCCTTTGAAGCGCTACACCAAAAGGTCCCTTGGGACGCTTTCCCTGATGACACCCTCTCCCACAGTTCTCAGACAAGTTTGGTCAGTTGTCACTTTCCTGTTCTCCCCATCCAAATCTTGATCATGACAATTAAAACTCCCAGAGAATGGGCACTCCCTCTTGCTCTCCCTGTAAGGTCCTTGAAAACATAGACAAGCTTCCTTTGCCTCCGTTTTCTGATTTTCAACACAGGACTGAACTATGCTTGCTACTCTGTGCTTTGGTGGATGTCATGGGTGTATTTGATTCAAGGAAAGTTACCCTTTCTTCGAGCTGTGTGTCTGTGTGTGTGTGTGTGTGTGTGTGTGTGTGTGTGTGTGTGTGTGTGT
>JANHMN010000001.1:54219757-54230912 GCA_030674055.1 Rhabdomys pumilio | reverse complement strand
GTGTGTGTGTGTGTGTGTGTGTGTGTGTGTGTGTGTGTGTGTGTGTGCATGTCTATGTGTGTGTGTGTGTGTGTGTGTGCATGCAGATGCCAAAAATCAATGTGAAGTGTCTTCCTTTATCACAATTCATTTTACTTTTTGAGATATGGTCTCTCAGTGAAGCTGGGGTTGACCATTTGGGCTAGAGTGGCTGTCAATGAATTCTCAAGATTTAACATACATACACACACACACACACACACACACACACACACACACACACACACACGGTTAAAGACTGCGTTTACATGGGTTCTGGGATCTGAACTCAGGTCCTACACTTTACCTACTGAACCATCTTCCTATTTTTACCATTTTTTTGGTTGGTTGGTTGGTTGGTTGGTTGGTTGGTTGGTTGGTTAGTTAGTTGGTTGGTGGTTGGTTTGGTTTGGTTTATTTGTTTGTAACTCAATGTCAAGAGTTATCCCTCCCCTCTCTTTTTTTACTTTGATCAGCAAGCATTGCTCTGATGGAGTTTTAAGCCCCATAAATATGTAAATCAAATGAAAGCAGAGGTACTTAAGCTAAGTGAATGAAGGTGCTTAAAATGGGGAGGGGGTGTCTCTAAACAGTTTTCAAAAACAGTAGCTTGGTTACTATGTCAGTTCATCTTTTTATCCCTGAACACCTGTGAAAGACTGCGTTTCTAGGGATATGAGTGGTGCACCCATCATCGGACAAGGCTGGGCTCAGTAGGCACCCTGGAGAAATTTGACACCTTTGGATGAAACTGGATTAAAATAATAGACATTGAAAATAAATAGCATTTTAGAAATTGATAAGAAGTAGCCTTTCTGGGTTTTTCACCAGAGAGACCCTGGAAGAGCAAGTGGCTGGCCTGAGAATTGTCTCTATCCTGAGGGACGCCAGAGTTAAGTCAACGTGGTCTCTGGGTAGGAGGGAGATGATGATGACCAAGTGATCAAGACTTCAGAACTGGATGAATCAGTGCATGAAATAGTTCTAGTCTGTCTGGATCCCCACTCCACCCCCTTAACATACAGCAATGCATGGCCTGAAAGAGCAGTAAGCCATGGCCACATTGAAGAATCCCTGAAATGCCACTGTGTTCAGTGAGACTAACAGAAGGAGGATGCCTTCCTCCAGCACAGTGGTTCTCAACCTGTGAACTGTGACCCTTTCATAGGGGTCACCTAAGACCACTGTAGATCACAGATATTTACATCATGATTCATAACAGTAGCAAAATTACAGCTATGAAGTAGAGACAAAAATAATTATCTGGTTGGGAGTCACTACACATGAGGAACTGTATTAAAGGGTCACAGCATTTAGGAAGGTTGAGAGCCAATGTTAGCACCTCTGATAGCTCGCTCACACAGCTCCCTGGCATCTAGCCTCTGTCTTTCCCTCACTATAAACAGATGCTCAGGTGTCTCAATGTCCTTAAAAACTTTCCCACTCAACACAGATCCTCCTTAAATCCCCACCCTCCTTCACAGTCAAGCCCCTCCACCCCCAGAAAGCCATCTATGTCTTGCCCCCACGTCCTTCTCTGTAATGTGGCTCCGGACTCAAATGGTCCTTCATCTGTGCTCCTGACTGGATCAAATAGACTCTCACAGCCTCACAGACACTGTCAGCTTCTTGCTTGAAACTCTTTGTCTTGATTTTTCATGACAACCTCACTGGGGAGATTGACTCTTCCTTCTTCAGCTGGTTCTCCTTGGCTCCTTTTTTGGTTGGCTCTTGTGGAAGGCCTCCATCTCTTCATTCCTCCTCATCTGCTGCCCCTGAATCATCTACTCTTCTGTCCGGTCCTAACCTTCATGTTCTCATTAACAGCCCTGGGTCCTTCCATTTGTCTTCTGTATCCAACCCTTAGCAAAACCATATTCAACTGAACCCCTCAAAGGACCCAAGTCCACTCCTGTCCTCCCACCACGCTCTGGATTGTCTCTCATCCTTTTATATCTCTGTCACACGTTACTACTGTGAGCTTTTGATCCAAATGCTAAAGGTTCATCGTGCATGGTGCCACAGATCTGGAATATAAGCTATGCCATTTCATGCCTCCAATTTGAAATCTTCTGTGCTATCTGCTGCCTAAGAGTACATCCAAGTATGTACAAAGGTTATGTACAAAGGTTCATACTCAAGGCTCTCCTTCAACAGGGCCCAGCATTGCCTGGCCTTCATTCTGTTTCTCTAGCACATTATTCCTGCATTCCTTAATCCAAAGTCAGTTTTAGGAAAAGTTTTACATTAAGAGCTGGGAATGTGGCTCTATCAGTGTTATGCTAACAAGCCACACAAGGTCTCCATACACATAAGCACATATGCCCATACCTGTAATCACATGCACCTACACACACATAAACATGCACACAGTATGTATTCGAGTGTACACACACACACACACACACACACACACACATACACACATCATTTTAAGGTTCTACTATAATCGCTCTCATACATTCTCTTTCTCCTGAACGCAGCCTCCTTTTTTTAACCTGATAACTCTACGCATGTTTCTAAACTAAGTTCTTTCCACCAGGGAGCTTTTTCTGACCCTTTCTGATCTGGCCAAGTGTCTCTCACAAGTTTTAAGTAACCACCTGTGCATGCTCACACCTTGGCAGTAATGTAGCTGTGTTAAAACTGCATACTTAGCCGGGCGGTGGTGGCACACGCCTTTAATCCCAGCACTTGGGAGGCAGAGACAGGCAGATTTCTGAGTTCGAGGCCAGCCTGGTCTACAGAGTGAGTTCCAAGACAGCCGGGACTACACAGAGAAACCCTGTCTCAAAAACAAACAAACAAACAAACAAACAAACAAAAAACTGCATACTTACTGATCACCCTCATACACTAAATTTTGTGGCTTTAGGAAAGGGGTCTTTAAAATGGTTTTCCTTGCTGCATGGATCATAGAGCTCAGAATGGGTGAGTGTTTAAGAATGCTGTAGAGAGCCCACACCTCCAGCAGCACTGCTATGGTTTCCTGCTGAATTAGCACAGAGCTGTGTGGGATTTTGTCTTTGAAAACCACTGCTCTCTGGAGTACTACGTGATACTCCCAGCATAGCTGTCTCTTGTGTCTGTAACTTGGGAAATAACACAGCCACTGTCTCCCAAAATGTTTCCCCTTTGGGTACCACCAATGCATTCTTTGATGTTGAAAGTGAAGGCCAGGGCTTTGCTAACACTTGAATACAATTCCAGTGAAAGAGGCCAGCCCCTATCTTTTCAGCAGAAAGGAAGGCTCAGCAAGCTACTTGACATCCCCCGCCCCGAGTCACGTCCAGTGTCTCAGCTTCAGACCTACCCTTTATATCTAACTAAGAAAATATTTTTGTCCATTTTCTAGTCTGGGACTAAAATGTATATCTGGAACATCTTCCTCTTTTCTCCATCCGGGATCATAAGATACTGCTCTGCCCCTATGTAAATCACCTTTAAATGCCCTGCTGTTTTCCAAAGCAGCTCCCCGGGAGGTGATGCTCTGACATCTGCATAGCTCTGCTCCCCTTTCTCTAATTTTTCTACATGAGGGAGAGGTTTGGTGGCTAACAGAGAAACTCTGGAGGTCAACTTCCTCGTTTGACTAGTGAGAAACATATGGGCTAAAATAACTTATCTAATGTGACTGATATTAGCAACATTTACTGTGTGCTTACTGTATGCACTTTCTATGCGTTACTATAGCTAATCTTTGCAATAGCCCTATGGAGGTGCATTAATCTTTCACCCCAAATTCAGTGGGTTCAAAGTGATGTTCTGTGCTTAATGTTTTGAAATATTCATGATGGGATAAACTCAGGTGTTCAAAGTCACACATCTACTGAGAGCAAACAAGGATTCCAACTGTAGGACTTGACTCCAGACCTGTATGATGTCAGGGCTGTGTGATGTCAGAGCTGTATGATATCAAGGCTATGTGACATCAGGGCTGTGTGATATCAAGGCTATGTGACGTCAGGGCTGTGTAACATCAGGACTGTATGATGTAATCACTAAGTCCTGCTACTCTTTAAGCCTTCTTACCTTTCAACTGACTAAAGATATATTTTGGGTTTATTTCTGATAGCTTGAGATGGTTATGTGCTTAGCCATTTATTTAAAAATACATTGTGCAAGTGAAAGCCCATTTTAAACTTTAAGGGTGTGTATGTAATTCAACTGTGAATACGGGTTTCCACGTACTGATGTTCTTAGAACAAGACTCACCTGGGTTGAAAAGTGAGCAGTCCAGAAGATGGCAAACACCATTTGGAATCAAGTGGAAAATTCCCCCATGGCTGCGGAGTTCAGTTAAAAAGGCCGATTAAGGAAAGGGGGAAAGTAAACTCTGTTTGCTTAAACCAAACAGTTGCCATTTGTGAACAGAAGCCAAACACCTGTTGCTTGGGAAAGGAAAATTTCAAACCTGGCATTGTAGGGTTATTACTGATAAGGACTGGCCAGGAAGAACTTCCAAAGTTGGCATTTGGGGCCCAAAGTTTATCTTTGTCTTTGTTTACTGTCTTTATCTATACATGTGCCTTAGTGGAGCACATAGCTTGTGACTCCAGCACAGGGCTCATTCGCTTCTTCATTGCTGGACGGCACACTGACTCACGACTGGCTTTTTAAAACAGTGAGCGGGACAGAAGAGCTCATCTGGTTCACCCATTCCTGTGATCTGGCCTAGGGGTCTTCCTCTATTTGTGGTACAAAGAGGTTATTTAGCAAACAGAGTTTTAAATCTGCTTTTTTAAAGGGCCACAGTGACTGTACCCTCATGATAACTAGGTAGGATTATGGGCATGTGGCTTCCTGCCTGGAAACCCATTCTCATCTGTGATGGCTCTCTTACCCATATATGTACCCCATCCCCTGGATCTCTCCCAATTCTAGATTGTGGTTCATTGAATCACCAGGCAGAGTTAATAGTCTGTACTTTTTAACAAATTTTCTAGATAAGGTGATCAGCTGTCCTTGAGTGCTTAGGAATGAGAGTTTAAGTCTGAGACATTCGTAGCCAAACATTTAAGAAGCTTTGGGCAAACGGAGATGAGCTGGTCAGCCTGTTCCTGGACTGAGTAACCCCGGGGATTGGCAGACTAACCCACAGGCCAAGCCAGTTTACTGCCTGGTTTTGCAAGTAAAGTATTACTGGAACCTGTTGGTTGCCTTACACTTAGGCTGTGGCTCCTTCTGTGCTACAGTAGCAGAGTCAAACAGTTCAACAGACACATGACTCAAGAGACCTGTAACGGAGATTGCTTTGTTCTTTACTGAGAACATTAGTAACTCCAAATAAAATCTCACAATCCATTCCCTCTAGCACGAGCCACTGCCATCTGCTCTAAATTCACCTTTTCTCTCTCCTCACTCAGAGTTCAAGGTACACTTGGCTTTTGATAGCTCCAAAGAAATGCCAGGAACATTTTCTTTCATTTACTTCTGTTTTTCTTACGCTGCTTCCTCTGCTCACAATGGCTCCTCTCCACTCTGCTTGTCTTCCTTTCCTTGGCCCAACGGAACACAATGCAGGAAGGCCCCTCTCCAGGAAGTCTTTCCTGGCTCTATCCCCACTCTGCACCCAGTTTGAATGCCAGTGGAGCCTCCAGGTCAAATCCCCCATCACTGACCTGGCCACACTCTGTGCTAGAATGGCTCATTTGCTGGTGAGTTGTTCCCACCAGGCACTGTGATCTGTGAGATCACTGGAGCATATTACATCTATACTCCCATCCTCTGTGACTGCCAGCATGGAGGAAAGCCAGGAAGTAGTTGCTGTTATGAATATGTAAAGCAAGGGTGAGAAGGGTCCGTTCATTTTAACTAGAAGCTTTAGCTTGAGATTCCTATCTAAGACTCATATCCCCTTGCTTCTGGAAGCAGTCCCAGTTTGGGTATACTGGGAAGCTGGGAAGCTACTCTTAGCCTAGTCAGCCCTGGCCAGGGGTGAGGGAAGACATGGGTAGTGTTCTATTTCCTCCAATGTGGAAGAAAGCGCATGGTGCATACTGAGTGGGAAACATGGCTTTCTTGAGCATATTTTTCTGTGTCACAGTAAGAGTTGTGGAAAAGAAAAATCTAGAAGCTGTGGGGTGGGGGTGGGGGGTTCTTCTTCTGAAAATAATTTTTGCTTTCTTAGAAAACTCAAAGGAAACTATGGGAACCCCCTCTTCAGTCCTGCACTTCACCCCATCTGCCCTCCTCCATCACTGCTTCTATCCAAACATACCAGATGTGATTTAATACTCGGAGGAAACCCAGTTACGAGCTTTTATGGATTTAACTAATATGCTGGCTGTAGCTCAGCAATGGCATCTGAAGTGTACTTGAAGCCAAACTCAGGCTCCAAATTTTTGGTTTTGTTTTTAAGAGAATTTGGTGGGGAGGCAGGAAGTTCTGTTCATTTTAAACTTCTAGAAGTTTTATCTCTTATAATAAATGATTCCACCTTAGAACCAGTAATCTTAGCTGGCCACGGTGGCACACATCTGCCATCTCAGCACTTGGGAGACGAAATGAAAAGAATTGTGGGTTTTAGGCAGCTTGAGCCACATTTCGAGCTCTAGAAAAGCCCAGACTGCACAGTGAGAGCCTGAACCATGGAGGAAAAGGAGGAGTGGGGGAGAAGGGAAGAGGAGATGGGAGTTGGGGCAGAGAAAGAAGAAGAAGACGACTAACTGCAATTCAGTTAATAGAGCTGGACCTCTAATCCCTTGATGAGCCATGGGTGGGCGCTAGGAAGGCTACTGTTAAGATCCCCCGAGTCAGTACTTGCTCTGAAACAGGAGTTAAAGGTACTCGCCACACAGGTACACCTGGTGGCACTCAAAAGCAAGACTCCCACACCAGGTAGCTTTGCAGCTTGACCTCACTTGTCTGTGAGGTGGTGTGACAACAGTTGGCAAGCAGCTAATATCCAGGCTACTGCCTGCCCTCTGAGACCTTTTGTTCCAATAGCATCAGTAGTTAAATCCACCCCCTCCTCTCCATATGGCACAGAACAGGTGAATGGAAAACCTTGTCTGGACAGATAAAGGTGTTCAGTTTTGGCATGAAACCTCCCAGGTGTCAGATTCAGGATTAGTTTTGTTATCATCTCAAGATTTTGATCTTTCTATAGAGTGGGCACATGCAGTACTTTGCAGTCCAGAAGGTCAAAGATTAAACCTACCCACATATGGAAATGCTTTTGAAGCTCTTGGTACATAGTAGATGCCTTAAGACAGTCCTTGGATAGATAACAGAGGCGGGGGCCAGGTGGGGGTGAAAAGCTCTGTCCTACTCTAGAGGGCACTGGTTTGCCCAAAGGTCAAAATGCTAGGCTCAGCTTCACACCACCTTCCTCTAACAGACTGCCCCAAACTCGAGAGTAAATTCAGTGGCTAGTGACTCTCCTGGTCCTGTTGGAAGATAGGAAGTAGGCGGTCTCCGAGGGCCAGAAGATATCTCCAGATGTAGGCCAGCTGAGGAGTTGCCCTTGAAGTTCCTCTTCAGCTGGAGGTTCTCTCCCAAACTGTAAACTCACGTAGGGTCCCATTTACCCTCCCCCACCCCGCTTCTGATACACCCTGTTCTCTAAGACGTCTTCAACCAGATCTCCAGCTATGTCTACTAAACTAGACATAGACAGACCTACCGACTAGAAAGTACTGCTGGGTGTGCCACAAGAGCCCAAATTCACGTCCAAAACCTCTCTCATGTCCTTCCAAATTCTACACAGGCTCCTTCTCACATGTTCTCAGTGCAAGTCGATGATACCACCCCCACCCTCTGGATGAAGCCAGAAAATCTGGAGTCATTCTAGACTGTTCCCTTCCTTCCCTACTTCCTATCTAGTTAACCATAAAGTTGTTTATTTTTTTAACCTGGCAAGTATTTGAGTGCTTGGTATAAGAAAAACAGTACACTGTGTACTGGGTAAAAAGGAGTGAGCAGAACAAACATGGCCGAAGTCATAACAAAGAGACTGACATGTCTAGAGAGCTCCTGAGCTCCTGGTGTACGTGAAGAGGTCAAATGCTGGGTAATAGTTAGAAACCCTTGATTGTAAACATCCAGAACTGAATCTGAACAAGCCAAAGCAACAGTGAAATCACTGAGCCGATTCCAGATCGGCTCGTGGAAACAAGGAGGGGCTGCGGGGCTGGCCTTTGAGAAGCCCAAAGGGCGCGGTACATCAGTTGACTTCCTCCTTGCTCTTTCTCATCACATCGCTGATCTGATAAAATATCTGGCGAAAGCAGCTAAGGGGAGAAGGGGTTTGTTTCAGTTCATAGTTCCACAGTTTGCGGAAACAGCCCACTGTGTTCAGGAAGTCATGGGGGCAGAACTTACGATGGTTGGTCACGTGGTTCACAGTTAGGAAACAGTGAGGGGTAGATGCCATGCTCAGCTCACTTTCTCCTTTAGTTCAGTTAAGGACCTCGGCCTCGTAGGTAATTCCTCACAGGCATGTCCACTAGATAATGCCACAGGCTGCCTGATCTAGATAATACCAATGTAGGACCCTATCTGCCTTTGTCCCTCATCTCTGTGGCTTGGCTCATTTCATTTCTACCAATAAGATTTTTCTACATTTCAGAGACTTAATTCACAACCCAGACTCATTCTGCTCCAAGGACAAGAGGGTCTTCATCGTTTCCTGACAGGAAAATCTAGGGAGAAGATTTAGATTAATAGAGAAGAAAGGTGGTTTGAAGCTGACCTAGCCTGGGTTGATGTATAACCCTGAAGCCAGTGAAAGTCAGTACCTACCCCTGCAGCCAATGAGAGCACTGCCTAACTCAGCCTCCATGAGGGCACTGCCTACCCCTGCACCCAGTGAGGATACTGCCTACCCCTGTACCCAGTGAGGATACTGCCTACCCCTGCACCTAGTGAGGATACTGCCTACTCCTGCACCCAGTGAGGATACTGCCTATCCCTGTACCCAGTGAGGATACTGCCTACCCCTGCAGCCAGCGAGGATACTGCCTAGCCCTGCAGCCAGTGAGGACTCTGCCTACTCCTGCACCCAGTGAGGATACTGCCTACCCCTGCAGCCAGTGAGGGTACTTTCTCACCCACATTCCTTATCTTTGTTTCTGACTTTCACATATATATTACTGGCTTTCCTTCCCAGATCCTAGATTGATTTTCTTACTTCATTCATCTGCTTATTTGTATCCTAACTGAGCAGTTTTGTAAGTGACCATCTTAATTCATCATCCAGGATTTTACCTGAGGTCTCTAGAGGCACAAAACCAATAGAATGGTTATACCTGATATGGGGCATATATGAGATCGCCTTACATGATACAGTCCAGGTAGTCCAACAACAGCTGAGAACCCAAGAGCCACTCAGTCTGTGAGGCCAGATATCCACAGCCCCAGTGTGGCACTGAAGATCTTAATTCTTGGAGAGCCATTGTTCTTCAGTCCACATTGAAAGGCTGAAGAGGTAGGAGTCCAATGACAGTGGCAGTAGTTGGTAGTCAGGGCTCTCTGGAGGACCAGAACTGATAGGATGAAGATAGACAGACAGATAGATAGATAGATAGATAGATAGATAGATAGATAGATAGATAGAGATATAGATATGAACATAGATGCAGATATGAAGATAGATATGAATATGGATATAGACATAGACATAAACTAGATGTAGACGTAGACGTAGACATAGACATAGATGAAATTGATTAGAGTGGCTTACAGGCTGATGTCCAGCCAGCCTAACAATGACTGTCTACCAACCGAAAGACTAAGAGTTCAATAGTTGTTCAATCCATAAGGCTGGGTGTCTCAGCTGGTCTTCAGTATATAATGGAATTCCCAAGAACTAGGTTCTGATACCAGGGAAGGAATGTCTCAGCAACAGATGAATGAACTTGCCAGCAAGGGTGAGGACAAGCAGGCAAGAAGCAAAAGCTTCCTTCTTTCACAGCCTTACTCAGAGCTGCCATGAGAAAGGGTGGCTCAGGATTAGGGTGGGTCTTACCACCTCCAATCTCCTATTAAGAAAACCTTGCAGGCGTGCCCAACTGCTCAAATCTAAGTTTTCTCCAAATGCAGTCACACTGACCACCAAGATTAGCCATCATATGGACAAAGTGTTTTCCATGCAAGTCTAACAACATGAGTTCAATCCCCAGGCCCCACAGCAGAAGGACTCTTGGAAGCTGCTCGTGCCCACACAAGCATGGCCACATTTACATACAAATGTCATACATACAATGAAAAGGAATGTACATCCGTAAAGAACATTAGAGAAATGTGAGAATAGAAATTAAAAATTAAAAATGATTTCTATAACCAACAAAAATAAGACGAAGTCAAATACTACTAGAAGTTTAGTAAAAAGAAATAAAGGAAAATATACAAGAATCAAAGAAAGTTAGTTCATGCATAAAAATGTGTAGAAACAGAATTGGTTAAATGTAAGGAGGGGATCCAATTAAAGCAGGCCATGTTTTTTAAACTGTAGGATTAAGTGCCACTACAAATGTAGTGAAGGGGAAATAAAAAGGACGCCTGTCACCCCAAGAGAGAGAGAGAGAGAGAAGGAGAGAGAGAGAGAGAGAGAGAGAGAGAGAGAGAGAGAGAGAGAGGGAAAGAGAGAGAAAGAGAGAGAAAGAGAGAGAGGAAGCATTGGAGTGGCTGCTCTCCGGGTTTTCAGACATTACAAACCGTCAGGCAGACATGGCGGCCAGGGTACAGCTCAGACTGCATGTTCTTGTCTTACAGTGTGCACTGGTGTTGAGCCACTCTGAACAAGTGTCAAGGGACTGCCAGAACTGTCTTCACCTTGGGAGCTTTCTTGCTTTGCATAGCAGAGGCCTCATCTGTAGTCTGGAAAGGGTCCCCCACCATCATATTTATTTATTTATGTATGTATTTACTTACATACTTTACATCCCCTCCCTCCTCTCCTTCCAGTCCTTCCCTTTCCCCTCCCTTCCTCCCATTCTTCCCTCCCTTTCTCCTCAGAGAAGGGGAGGCCTCCCTAACCACCGAGTGTGGGGCTACCTCTCTCTGCACTCATCTCTGCCCAAGCCGAGCCTCATGCTCACAGCTCTGTTTGACTTACGCTCTCCATGACTGCTACACATACATCTCACAGAGAGAGAGAGAGAGAGAGAGAGAGAGAGAGAGAGAGAGAGAGAGA
>JANHMN010000001.1:54204532-54219747 GCA_030674055.1 Rhabdomys pumilio | reverse complement strand
AGAGAGAGAGAGAGAGAGAGAGAGAGAGAGAGAGAGAGAGAGAGAGAGAGATCTATCTGTCCATCTATCTCACTCAGGGCTGTGGTAGGTTGACTTCTGGCTTGCGATTGATTGTTCACTGGTCTCAGGCCTCCAAAGTAGATCAGTTTTAAACAATTGATTCCCTCTTAGATGGCATCTGGCCACAGCCCTCTAAGCCAAGGGTGATGACAAAATAGAATTATTCTTCTGTGCTGATTCATTCCACAGGAAGAGTCACTGTCTCACCAAAACCCACAGCTGGAGTTGAGACTTACAGAACAATGGGCTTGTCCTGTGGGTAGGACTGCCGGTCTCTTCACCAAGGCTCCACCTGGCTTATCTTTTGGGTGAGGCTCTGCTCCCCTCTGCCTGCAGGGTAATCACACAGTTGGGGCTAGGCTTGGCATGGTTTGCTTCTTTCTGCTGTGTTGTCTTTTCTGTTTACCCATGCTTATCAGCGGCTCTGCCACCCCTTTGGGAATTTTGGGTGCTCTTCCTGACTCTTTTTGGAGGAGTGTTTACTCTTTCTTTCCCTGACTCATCCTCACCGCATCACATGGAAACAGCTTTCAATACAAAATCTTACCCAGAATTTCTCTCTAGAGATTTTGCGATATAAATTTTGTTTTTGTGTACTATGTAATGTTCTGATTACATAATATATAGTGTGTTGGTTAATTTTGGTTATCGACTGCATTGAATGACACTTAGAAAATTGGTAAAGCTTATATGTGGATGTATTTGTTTGGAAGCATAGCATGCAGGTTGACATGTTGCGTTGATAAGACACACTCTGAATTTGAATGGCACCATCCAGTAGACTGGGGGCCTGAACAGAACAAAACAGCCAGAAGAAAGCACCTGGTATAAAAGACCCGAGCTGTCCCACCTTAGGGGCCAAACTGTAAAAGACAACTCTGGCCCATGTTTGGGGGCCAAACTATAGCGGCCCGCTATGTTCCTCAAGTCAGGGTCTAGCAAGAGAGAGAGTGGGGGGAAGAAGGGGAAGAGACACGAAGAATAGAGACAAGCCAGAGGATCTGTAGTAAAGTCTTCTTTACTGTCTCCACTATACACACACTACTACACCTACTACTACTGCTACACCACACACACACACACACACACACACACACACACACACCTACTACTACTACACACCCCTACTACAAGGAAATTCTGGGTATTTATAGGCTTTTGCCACGTGCCTTGTAGGCGCGTGGATACCACGTGCTCCTTGCAGCTGGGAGCACTAAACAGCAAAACAAGCTATGTGGGATATTAGAGTGTGCTTCAGCTGTTGTAGGCTGTTGAAAACCAAGTCTTGTGTCAAGGTATATTGCTCAAGATGGCTGCAAAGCTGATAGCTGCTTTCTAGCCGCTTTCTGCTTAAAGTCGGCTCCCAACAACCTGGGTCCTTCTTCTTCGAGTACAGTTGCTGCTGCCACCTCAGTTGCCCATAGACACTATATTCTTTTACTTTGGTAGGGGGAGGGGGAGAGGAAGAGAGAGAGGAAGGGAGGGGGAGGGAGGGAGAGAGAGAGAGAGGCTGAGCCTAGAATGGGCTTTTGAACCCTCAAAATTTAATCCCAGTGATTCATCTACAACAACACCTACTACAGCAAGGCCACACACTTCCAGATCTTTCCCAAACATCTTCTATCTGATGACTAAGCATTCAAATATATGGGCCTGTAGGGCCATTTTCATTCAAACCACCGCATCTAGCATTTTGTGGGCATCATGTGCCTTCCCCTTCCCCCAAGAGAGAATGTTAATGGACCCAATCTTATGAGAGTCTTGGGCAGGTATTCACAGCTGCTGTGTTTTCCAGATGGCAATGGTCACATCATGCTTAGATGGCAGAGTTCCATAACAAGAGGAACACGTCCAACCCCTGCAAAGATGTATGTAATGTTACTGCACATGGAAAGGAAGTTAGGATGAAGCTGGCAGAGTGTCATATGCCTGTAATTCCATCACTCAGGAGGCCGAGGCAGGAGGGTCATGAATTTGAGGCTATCTCAGACTACATAAAAAGTTAGAAGCCAGCCTTAGCTATATATTGAGATCCTATATCAAAAAGAATTTAAAAACATAAAATTCATGTGCCCTCTAATTCCAGCCCCCCCCCAAAAAGAAAGTGCTGAATTAGAATTCAAGTTCTAACTATTAATCCCAAATTTCAGAAGTGACTCCTGTTTTATAAGATGCTGAAGAGGAGCCCAAGTGAACAGCCATAATAGGTTTGTTTTCTTTGCATAATAATGTTTTGTTGTTGTTGTTTTAAGTTTAAATCAAATATGGCTAAATAGTAAGGAAAAACTTAAAATTGAAAAAGACTTCTTAATTCTATTGACACTTTGTAAGAATAACCATTTTTAACTCTTTTTAATTTTTTTTAAGAAACATTTTAACCTATTCTTCTGAATAATCTACTTCTATCAGTATTTCTTAGCTTACCTATTCAGAACATCCAAGGATGGCTCGGTGGTTCAGCAGTTACCAGCTCTTATTGTTGCTCTCTTGCAGAGGACCTGAGCTCAATTCCCAGCATGCATGTCTGCACCTCATAGAATAATAACCATTGGCTCCTTTCTTTCCTTGGTGAGATATAAGGCTCCCATCCTATCTTTGTTTACACACACCCTCTCTTAAAGCAAAGCTAGCATCTCAAGCTCTTCAATTAAATTCCCTAAAGAAGCAGCCATAATTGTATTCTCACTGTGTTCAGTACAGCCACTAGTTTTCAGTTATCCACTGCTGTGGGATGGACTGCATATCACTCCAAAATGCATATGTGGAAGTCCAAACACTCAATGTAACTAAATTTGGACTACAAGGCCTTTAAAAAGATAATTATTGTAGAGATGGGACAGAATCTAATCTTATGGGAGGAGGGAGAGACACCAGAGATCAAAGATATGACTATTCAAACGAAAGGCTATGTGAGAACATCGTCATTTTATAATGGAAGAGGAAGACCTAAGCAAACCAATCCTGTGAACATCTTCATCACACTTCTAGCCTCCAGAGCTGTGAGACATTATGACTGTTTGTTTTTTAAGCGACCCTGCTTGGGGTGACTTGTTAAAAGGAATATGCTCAACTTTCTCTCTTTTTTAATTTATTCATTTTACATCCCAATTGCTGCCCCACTTCCGGTTCCTCCCTCACACAGCTCATCACGCCCCCCATTTCCCTCCCCCTCTCCTCTAAGAAGGTAGGGCCAGCCTCCCCTGGGTATCCCCTCACCCTGGTACATCAAGTCTCTGGAGGGTTCAGTGCATCCTCTCCCACTGAGGCCAGGCAAGGCAGCCCAATGTGAGGAGCCGACAGAAGGCGTCTATTATCCGTGCAGCCATCTTGAGCCATATACCCTGACAAGAGACTTAATTACAATAGCCTACAACAGCTGAGCACACTCTGATAACATCTTGCTTTAGATATCCAGGATCTTCCCTTGGGTGTGTGAGACTTAAAGGTGAGATTTAGAGCTGACACTTAAGGTCGTGACTTAGAGATCAGATTTAGAGATAAGACCCAAGGGCATGACTTAAGGGCGTGACTTAGAAGTGAGACATATAAAAGGCGAGAGGCAAACAGAAGAGTTCAGTACAACTTGAAGTTAGTTATTAGGCACTTGGAAGATCATTAGACATTAGGCACTTAGCACTTGGAAGAAGTAACTTGGAACTTGGAGGCATTAGGGACTAGGAACTAGGGACTAGGAACTCAAGACTTGGTACTTGGACTAGGAAGAGAGACTGAAGAATAAATGGGATTGAATCACACTCTGTCTGGTCTCCATTCCTCAAATCCGTTCTCACTCTCTCTCTTGCTGAACCCCGACCCTCAGACAGGAGCAGCCTGGGGCAGTGCAGGCTCTAACAGTTTAGCCCCCAAGGCTTTTGGCACTGTGGGTTTCAATACTAACAGAGTGGTCCATAACACTTTGCCCCCAAGTGTAGGGCAGAGTGGTCCACGGCAGCCCAGCTAGAAGAACATATCCCACATACAAGTTTTAGGAACAGCCTGTCTTTAATGATAAAGAATATTATTTTGAATTATAATTTTCCCCATAATTTCTTTTGTGTCCTTCAACTGTCTCTGATTTATTTGATGTTGACCTTTTGAGCTGATTATAAATATTATAGAATAATTATGAAAAAAATTTAGAATGTCTTAATTTTTTTTTCCAGCTTTTTCTCCCCTAAAACTTATTTTCAACTTGGTTCTGCTCTTATCTCTCTTTGGTATTTAGAGAGCTTTCTGACATATCTAGAGACCCTTAGTTCTACATGGGATAATTACTGTTAAAATTTTTTGGATTTTATTCCAGTTCTTTATAGTTTTATATGTGTAAAAATTACATAGAATTCTGGGATAAAATATGTGGGTCTTCAGATATGCAGAGAGAGAAAGACAGAGAGACAGAGAGACAGACACAGAGAGACAGAGAGGGACAGAGAGAGAGACAGAGGATGGGAGAGAGAGACTGAGCCAAGAATGGGCTTTTGAAGCCTCCAAGCCCATTCCCAGTGACTCACCTACAACAACACTTACTGCAGCAGGGCCTCACCTCCACATCTTTTCCAGTCTTCCATAGGATGACTAAGCAGTCAAATATTTGAGCCTGTGGGGACCATTCTCATTCAAAGGAAGATCCTGTTTTTCTCTTTGACTTCATATCTAAAAAATATATTGACAAAACTGATTGCATCAAACCTGTTCACCTAAAAATGAGTGATAAAATCAGGGAAAAACAGTAGCACAACATCCATTTTAAAATCCAGGAAAATTCACAAAAGCATAAGCAAATAAAAGTCAATGCTACAGAAAGTCCCTTATGATGGTTCAACTTAAATGTTTTTCAATTTTCTGACTATGGAAACGTGATTCTCATTCCATAGAAAAAAAGTACTTTAAATTTTTATCTTTTATGAGATTTCAATGTGTGTTTTTGTTTTAGTGAGACAACATGTCTCTATGCAGCCTAGGTTAGTTTTGAACTCAAGATCCTCCAGCCTCAGTCTCCTAAGTACTATGATTACAGGTGTGTCTACCATGGCCAGCTTTGGACTAGCAGTGTGCATGACAACATGCCTTGGTGATGCTGGGAGCTGCAGATCCCAATCAGTCAGTTATACAATAACTGAGAGGAACAATGAAATTCTTCAGCCTACTGTGTGCCTAAGCTATGATATCATGGATGTTTATATCTTTCTTTCCTAGCATTAGACACATTTTCAAATTTTGATCTTTTCAACTTATGATGAAGGTTTACCAAGATCTAACCCTTCATAACAAAGAAGCAACTGGATACCAAAAGGGTAGTCTATCATGGTTAGGTGGGTGGGGCTTATTCTATAAATGCAAAGTAAGACTAACATTCAAAACCAATCAAGGTAACTACCATGCAATATAAACTCAAAAAAAAAAATCACAAAATCATCCAAAAGGCATAGAAAAAATTAGACAAAGGAAAATACCTACTTAGGGTACAAATTTTCAGCAGTCTAGATGTCTAAGTGACTTTAACTTGGTAAAAAGAACCAGTGAGCAGAAATGTACTTAGCAATTAACTTTGAAAAACTAAATATTTCCCTTAAGACCAAAAAAGATGAAGATGTTCAGTCTTACCTCTAATCAGCATGTCCTAGCCAGCAATAAGGCAAAAAAAAAAAAAAAAAAAAGAAAGAAAAATGCATGTAAATTGAAGATATGAACTAGGTTTATGTTAAAATTATCTTTGTTGAAATCATATACTTTGGAAACCTTGAGGAATCTACAAAAAAATCTTACTGAAAATAATTAATCGGCTTAGCAAAGCTCAAAGCAAAAAGTTAATGTATAAAACATTATACATTAAATATTATATATTATATATATAACAGACCATTGAAGATGGAAATTAAAAGTGGTTTACAATAAAAATATGAAATACTTTTGGACACATGAAACAATATACAGGCAAGATGAAAGACCCATACTGTGAAACCTTCACTATGTTGATAAGAGAATATGCAGACAGCCTAAAAATACAAGCAAGCATCACTTCATTCTGGCTTGTTGATTTAACTCTTATTTCTAAGATCTTTCTCCCTCTAGACACTGAGTTTTAACATCTTAACTTTTTTGTTGTTCCTAAAACCTTTTAAAAAGTCCTTTCCCTCACCATCACACTGACATGAGTGTCTTTCTGGTCTCTACAATCTGCTGAGTTCTGAAGAAGCATCAAGTTCTGGGGACTCCTTGGAGCCAGTATCTGCGGTTCTTCATCCTGAGAAAAACTATTCTTGCTTACAAATGTCTGCTACTGAGATGCTCCAAGAAGAGACTGCCTCTCCTCACTCTTCCTCTGTGGACCTACCTCTTCAAGACAGCCCTGACTCTTCTATCAATCCCGAACTAAAGCCGTCTAGTCCTGAGGCTGACAAGGGCCCTGAGAAGAAGGAAGAGAACAAGGTCCTCCCAAGGAAGCAGAAGATGCAGACTGTGTTCTCTCAGACCCAGTTATGTGCACTCAAGGACAGGTTTCAGAGGCAGAGATACCTCAGCCTCCAGCAGATGCAAGAACTCTCTGCCATTCTGAACCTTAGCTATAAGCAGGTTAAGACCTGGTTCCAAAACCAAAGGATGAAGTGCAAGTGGTGGCAGAATAACCAATGGCTGAAGACTAGCTACCATCTGACTCAGAAGGGCTCAGCACCAGTGGAGTATTCCAGCATGCACTGCAGTTATTCCCAGGGCTCTCTGGTGAACGCATCTAGAAGCCTTCCAATGTGGGGCAGGCAGACTTGGACCAACCCAACTTGGAGCAGCCAAGCCTGGACCACTCAGTCTTGGTGTACTCAAGCCTGGAGCAGCCGGACTTGGAATGCTGCTCCTCTCCATAACTTTGGGGAGGACTCTCTGCAGCCTTGTGTGCAGTTGCAGCAAAACTCCGCCAGTGATTTGGAAGCAAATTTGGAAGCTGCTAGGGAAAGTCAAGCACATTTTAGCATCTCACAAGTCTTGGAATTATTCCTGAACTACTCTGAAAATCCACCAGGAGAAATATGAGGCTTACACAACAACTGGGCTTAAAATCAGGGCAGGGCCAGGTTTCTTCCTTCTTCCAAAGATTCTCATATTTTTTTAAATTATTATTTGTTATTTGTTTTTTGGGGGTTTTGTTTTGTTTTTTGTTGTTGTTATTGTTGTTGTTTATCAAGACTGGGTTTCTCTGTAGCTCTGGCTGTCCTGGAACTATCTCCATAGACCAGGCCAGCCTCAAACTCAGAGATCTGCCTACCTTTTCCTCTTGAGTGACAGGATTAAAGATTTTCCAGATATTTTTATATTGTATTTTTTTAATTATTATTTTTTTGTTGTTTTGTTTTTTGTTTTTGTTGTTTGTTTTTTAAATCAAGACAGGTTTTCTCTGTAGCGCTGGTTGTCCTGGAACCAATATTTCTGTAGACCAGGTCGGCCTTGAACTCAGAGATCTGCCTACTTTTGCCTCCTGAATGCTGGGACTAAAGGTGGTATACCACCACCACCTGGCATATTGTTTTTATTCTTATTCTTTTGGTGCCAGAGAGCAAACCTAGGATTTTGAACTGGGCACCAACTCAAGCACTGAGCTCTATTTACAACTGGGTGTTGGTGTATTTGTCTTAGTTCTGAACTTGTCTTTTGTAGTGTTAACTATGGGCTTTGGAGACAGTGAACTATACCCTCTTCTCGCCCATGTACTCATCCACCCTTACCCACACCAACCCACGCTAGTCTTTTTTTTTTTTAGAAGCTTGGATCTTGGTGTGCATGTACACTGTGTGTCGTTTTGAGGGGTGAGGTTTAAAAGTATATACAAAATACAAAGATTCATTCAGATATGGTGGCTACTCTCAAGGATGAGACAGAAGGATCATCAGTTTGAGGGTAGCTCAGATATACAATAAGTTCAAGACCAACCTGTACTATGCTTAAATAGTAAGTAAGAAAGCATCTCAACAAAATAAAAGTGAAGGTGCTTGGATTTCCTCCATATCTGGAGTTCCATCAAGAGAAAGTTCTATGTTAATATCTGCAGAAAGATGGGTTTTTTTTTTTTTTTTTTTTGGTTTTTTTTGGTTTGTTTGGTTCGGTTTGGTTTGGTTTGGTTTGGTTTGGTTTGGTTTGGTTTGGTTTGGTTTGGTTTGGTTTTTTGAGACAGGATTTTTCTGTGTAGCCCTGGCTGTCCTGGAACTCACTCTGTAGACCAGGCTGGCCTTGAACTCAGAAATCTGCCTGCTTCTGCCTCCCAAATGCTGGGATTAAAGGCATGCACCATCACTGCCTGGCAGAAAGATGTTTATATTTGACTATACCATAATAAACCAGTGTAGGCTGGACTAGTTTAAATAAAATGAAACACTAATTTTTTTTTGAGAAAAGCAAGCAAGCAGACAAACAAACGAAAAACTGAATACACACAAATCTATTGGGCTGAAAGATCTAATATATGCATCCCGTTTCATTGTGCTTCACCTTATTAATTTTAACATAAGTTGGGTTCTTTTTTTCAAATCAAAGCTTTATAGTAAGCCTGTATTTATTCACATCGTTTTCCAATAGCACCATTCACTTTGTGTCATGATTTAGTAGTTCTCACAAAATTAGAAAGTTTTTACTATTATTCCGTCGTGGCTTACTGTGATCAGTGTCCTTCGGTACACACTGTGATTGCTGGGGGCACACAAATTATATTCACACAAGATGGTGTGCTTTACCTCTTAGTGTGTCTCTTTTCTCGCTGCTCCACTGACAAATTCCCACCCATTCCAGTTCTCTCTCTCTCTCTCTCTCTCTCTCTCTCTCTCTCTCTCTCCTCTTGTCTTTCTCTCTGTGTCTCCCTCCCCTTCAGCTTTCTTATTCCTTGAGACACAATAAGATTTAAGTTGGTTCAGATGATAACTCCACAGTGGCCTTCAAGTATCCACATGAAAGGAAGACTCTCTTTAAAAATCACAGCTAACAAATTATTAAACTCAGTGAAGAATGTGTTTCAAGAGCTGAGATGGGACTTTTGTGCCACTTGGCCAACTTATAGATAGAAAAGAAAAGTTAGTGAAGGAAATGGAGAGTGTTATTCTGGTTGGCTTTATCAAGTTGACATAAACCTAGACATATTTGGGGAAAAGGAGATCTAAACTGAGAAAACGTCTCTGTCCAGTTGCCTATAGACAGGTCTATACTATGTTTTCTTGATTGATGAAGACCCAGCTCACTGTAGGTGGTGCCATCCCTAAGAAAGTGGGCCTGGGTTGTATAAGAAAACAGGCTGGCAACTGTAATGTTGACTCCACAGTATGCACACACCTGTGCCACCCAGACATACATGCACTCACATACAAAAAATACAGAAAATCTAATAATCTAACAGACAACAGGATGCACGTTTTCAATATGACACATTTGTATTTGTGAAACTCAGGTTTTGCCTGCTTGCTTGCTTGCTTGCTTGCTTGCTCACTCACTTGTTTGCTTGCTTGCTTGCTTGCTTGCTTGCTCGCTCACTTGTTTGCTTGCTTGCTTGCTTGCTTTACAGAACGTTTAGAGGACTTCAGAAGGGGGAGTAGGAATGTACATCTATAACCTCAGGACTCAGAGCCTGGGGTCTAAGGCTTCCAAGTCCAAGGACAGCCTGTGCTAGATAGACAGTTGCTGGACAGCCTGGGCTACAGGGTGAGACTACTTCTCTTCTCTACCTGGAAACAACGAAACAAATGATCAAACCAATAAAAGAACAGAAAGAAAAGAGAACAGAAGAGGAGGAATGGGGAAGGATGGAGGTGGGGGACAGAAGAGGAAAGTGAGGGAGTAGAGACACAGAGAAAGATGGGATGCCAAGAGCTTTCCTCAAGCTCCATCCGGTCATCCTTCCTAAGGTAACCATGTTCTGATCATGTTTGGACTTCTGTGCATTTCTGTCTACTTCTACGTTTTTATTTCTATGTAGTAGAACGAGTGACCTAACCGGGCCTCGAGAATCTGATAACTATGTAGTAAACTTTCTACATAATTCTCTTCACCATCAACCCTAAAAAGAAGGAGAGAAAGCAGTCATGAGAAACAAGCCAGTAAACAGTACCCCTCCATGTCCTCTGCTTCAGTTTCTGCTTCCCGGTTCCCGCCTTGACTTCCTGCCCCGACTTTTCTTAGTGATAGAGTGGTAAGATGAAATCAATGTTTTCCTATCCATGTTGCTTTTGGCTGTGGTGTTTTTTATCAGATCCATGGAAAGCCCAAATAAGACAGGAGCTAACACACGAATGGTATGAAAGTGAAATGGCCTGTGGATGCTGTGGGGAATGCTTACTGGTCTATATCACACCAGCCACAGCATTCCCACA
This sequence comes from Rhabdomys pumilio, assembly GCA_030674055.1. Lineage (NCBI taxonomy): Eukaryota > Metazoa > Chordata > Mammalia > Rodentia > Muridae > Rhabdomys > Rhabdomys pumilio. The sequence goes on along the minus strand of JANHMN010000001.1, from coordinate 54,209,347 downwards.
ATCAAGGTCTTATCCAAAGCAAAGCTCTGGCCTTTAAGATTCCATAAAGACTGAGAGCACCAGGAGAGCTACAGAAGAAAAGACCAAAGACTAACTGGCAACCAGATTGGTTCCTGAGATTTCAAGAAAGATGTAGGGGTGCAAGTCAGAGCAGCAAATGTTACCATGGAAGCTGCTGCAAACTACAAAGGAGACTCTCAATGTAGACTAAAGATGAAAGGAGATGCCATACAGCCCCACACAAGCTCCAGGGCACAGGCTGACTCTCTTGCTAGGGGCTAACACAACTCATAACTTTAAGTTAAAGCCGTTATTCATGTACCATCCTGAAAATCCTAGGACATTCAGTAGTCGGTCTACATCTACTCTGACAATGCTCTCTCTGTGTGGCACAGTGAAGCTCAGATGATAGCATACCTGTTTACAGCATGCTTTACTATGCTAATCTACCATTGAGACCTACTTCTCAGAAAAAGATCTCCTTCAAAATATTACAGCATTGACAATGCCCCTGACCACCCAAGGGCTCTGATGACAATGTACAATGATATTAGTTGTTCTGATGCCTGTTAATGTGATATCCATTCAAATCAAGGACTAATGTTGATTTTGGCATTATTTAAGAAACATGCTGAAAGGTGATAGCTGTTATGGATGATGACTGATCTGGGCAAAGTAAACTGAAAGTCTCTGTATAGGAATCACCATTCGACAACAGTCATAATTATCATTAAAGAACTTTTCTGACTCGTGGAAAGAGGTCAAAATATCAGCCTTAGGAGGAGTTAACTGAGCTCTCATGGATATCTTCGAGGGGTTCAAAAGTACCATGGGAGAAGTAACTTCCGATATGATAGAAGGAGCAAGAGGTGGGTTCTAAATATAAAACTGAATTGCTGCAATTGCAAGAAGAAAACTATTAGACACAAAGTTGCCCCACCTGCATAAGCAGAGAGAGCAGTCTCTACAGTGGCTCTGTATGAGGAACAGGAGTCTTGGAGGTGGAAGAGGTACTGAGAAGGAGCTTGGGAAGCTTAGCCCATGGTCTCCTTGGTTACCAATCCCAAGAGACCTCAAGCAAATCCCTGTATTGCTTTTCAAGGCTTGTTAGTGTTGCTTTTGGAGATTTTGTAACACAATACTCAGCTTCCTCTAGGCTATGCATAACACTGTGATTCTCTTTCTGGAACACATCTGCAATGGTCTTCAGTTGTGGAGTTGGGTTATAGTTGCACTACAGAGGCTGTTCTCAACCATAGTATGCTTCAGTCCTGTGGAAGGTTTTATAATCCAACAAGAGCTGGACCCACTTTCCAGAGTATCTGGAATGTAGCTCAAAATATCAGTGCTTTTAGGAAATGTTCAGAGAACACTCATGCTCTTAGTTCAGAAACATCTTGAGAATCATTTGTAGTTGGTGTCTCCCAACTACAGCCCCTAATTCCACCTCTCCACCTACACACTTGACCCAACATAGAGGGTTTGCTCTGTCTCCTTCATCTAGTTAACAATTTAGCAGAGGGGACAATACTTTTTTTTAAATGTTTATAAGTGTTTGCTTGTATGCCTGCCTATGTATCTCATGTGTGCCTCATAATCGCCGAGGCCAGAAGGAGGCATTGAATCTCCTGGGACTGGTGTCACAGGCCATCATGAGCCACCATGTGGGTCCTACAAATGGAACCTGAGTCCTCTGAGAGAGAAGCCAGCACTGTTAACACTGAACCATCTCTCCAGCATACTCTGACCCTGCTGCCACCACCACCACCAAAAGAAAAAAAAATTGACATGGAATCTACTCCAGATGAGTATGCTACAAACACTGTTGAATCGACAATGGAAGATTTACATCGATGTAACAATTGCTTTCATTTTGGAAGAAGTTTTGCCGCAGGTAAACAATAGTACATGCCTGAGGGAAACCTTTCATTAAAGGCAAAACCAAGCAGTGACATACACTTGATTATAGTCTTCTTTTAGGAAATTCCCAAGACTAGAAAAAGAACTGATGATTTCCTAAAGGCATAGCTGATGGCAAGCTAGTTTTGAAGCAATAAAGCATTTTAATTAAGACATGTACATTGCTTCCAAACATAGTTTTAAATCATACTTTTAAAAGAGTGAACATCACTTCTGTGTGCACTGGAAAACAAGAACAATTGTGTGGCTCACTACACTGCCACATTTTCTTTACCTTTACTTGTCTGGAAACAGGTGGAGAATATGTCTCAGGTGTGCCTGCTATATTGATAAAATGTCCGTTTTCATAAACACCTACACATCTAAAAACAACCCCAGTCAAAATCCTGTCTTGTTTTTGTTAGAAATTAACAAGCATAAAGGTTATATAAAACGTAAAGGACTTAGGCTAACCAAAACAATTAGGAAATGATAGCACAAAACTGGAGGGCTCCTATTGCTCAAAGATGTATTATAAATGTATAATACATAAATACATAAAGATGCATGATAAATATAACTATTGTGTCTGTGTAGCACTGACACCAAGACATATAAACCAGTCAGTGGAACTAAATAGAGACACTAGAAAATCAGCCCCTAAACCGAGTCCTTCGTGCACAGCCAGGCTTCAGTATCTATAGGTTCACATCCAGGGACTTGGATAACTGACTTGAACATCCAAGGGGCTGGGTATTCATGAAAGGGCTGCATCTAATGCCCTGCAATTACCAAGAGACAACTTGAACATGTAGTTGGTTGACTTTCAATGAAAAACTTCAAAGGCAGTTTGCTGTAGAAAGGAATCTTCTCAGGCGGCACTTCTCGGTCCATCCACTCTGCACCAGAGCAACAATTTCAGTCTATGACCTCACACCCTCTTCAAAACTAACTCAAAAATGAGCCCTGGAAAGAAATGATCTGAAGCTTTGATAGAAAACTCAGAAGCAGCTAAGACAAAGCAAAAGACAAAATCTTTTCTTTCCAAGATCTTCAGCATTAAAAGGAACAAACTGTATAAACATTTAACACTGCAGATGAATGTTGAGTCTTCTGCCCAAATGAGGGCAGATGGAAAAGAACTAGATCTGTGGAAACAGGAATCAGATCAATGGTTGTTTAAATGTGGGAGGCTGGCAGCTGGGGAGGTGGTTATGTGGTTAATAGCATTAGATGCTCTTCCTGATGACCCAAATTTGATTTCCAGGACCCACATCATAAGGCTTGCAACTACAGATAACTCTAGCTCCAGGGGATCTGACACCCTCATCTGTCCTCTGCAGGTACACACAACACATACACACACACACACACACACACACACACACACACACACACACATGAAAATGATTATGCACACACACATGTAAATAAGTACATGCATCTTTAGAATATAAATTGAAATGTGAGAGGCTGGACAGGTGAGAGAGATGGATTAGACAGGGAAAAGTCAAGCGTTTGTGTGAGAAGAGTGGATATGCTCACTACCATGATTGTAGTAACAGTTTCATGAGCATGTGCTCATGCTAAACCTCACCAAACATTAACATTTATCACTTATTATATGTTAACAAGCCATTAAAAACATATGACATCACAATAATTTAAAACACAGGATATAAAGGAAGGACAGCAACCCTGACAGACTCACCCTCTGTTGATTCCAGCTGTCATTAGGTTGGCTCTTGTCAACCATAGGAATTCTTCTCTTTCGCCTTTGAATCTTTCTCCCCTAAAAGCAGCTGCTCCAGTGCCGGGCTGGGTATTCTACTTTGTGTTGATGTTTACAGCTAGGAAGTCTTACTGAAAGAGAGCAGGCCTAGAATATTTGTACAGATTTTTAAAGCAATCCAAGCCATCCAACGCTCATCTGAACCTCATTGACTATTCTAAGTAGTCCAGTAAAACAGTTTATTAAATATTTTAGTAAAGATAATTATAGTGAAAATGACTGACATATTACTATCAGGTAAGATGTATATGTAATGGAACTGGATCCTTAAATACAAAATTATATAAGGCATTAAAGCATCCCAACCTCCACTGCCCTCTCTATAAGCTGTAAACGCAGACTGTTCTCATTTGCAGATCTAAAAGCAGAGTTGTGTCATTTTACATGAACAACAAGAAAGAGATCAGGTTCCAAAGACGTGATGACTCAAACAGGCTTCAGTTGAAAGCTGGATGGGAAGGGGTGACGGTTGCTTAGTGTGAATACACTGAACATCCTCCAAGAGGCGGATGAGGAAGTCCAGACACTGTCCAGTGGGCAGATCATTCCTGGTACTGAAACAACAGTAACATGTTCCCATGTACTTCTCCAGGGGCAAGTGTTAAGTGTGGCCCAGGTGTCTTCAGGATGCTAACATCTTGTTTGGCATGTGAGAGCAAGCTGCAGGGCTCGTGTGCTGGTCTCTGCTCTTATTGGTCAGGAAGCTGAGGTGAGGAGGCAAGGAGCTACCATAGTGTGACCCAGGTCTACCTGACTCCAGCACACAGTTCTTGTTCCAGAAATACCAATGCAGCATCAGACTGGTTACAGCAGAGACCTTGAGATACAAGGATCCAGCACTCATGTTAGAGGGACCCTAGGGCCTGGGTCCACTGGATGCAAATGTGTGATACAAATATATGATAACTGTGAAGAAACTATGACCATGCCAGGCAGTGGTGGTGCATGCCTTTAATCCCAGCACACGGGAGGCAGAGGCAGGCGTATTTCTAAGTTCGAAGCCAGCCTGGTCTGCAGAATGAGTTCCAGGACAGCCAGGGATACACAGAGAAACCCTGTCTCGAAAAAAAAGAAAGGAAGAAAGAAAGAAAGAAAGAAAGAAAGAAAGAAAGAAAGAAAGAAAG
>JANHMN010000001.1:54172463-54204522 GCA_030674055.1 Rhabdomys pumilio | reverse complement strand
AAGAAAGAAAGAAAGAAAGAAAGAAAGAAAGAAAGAAAGAAAGAAAGAAGAAAAAGAAACTATGACCATGAACCCAGGAGTTGACTGGACCAATGGCTATATCTGGAGAAAGCTGGGAAAAGAACTGGAAGAAGCAGGGCAAGGCTGATTAAAGCAGCCCTCAAGACCCTCACTTGGCAGCTAGAGGAAGAAAGAGCCACAGAGATGAAAGGACTGTCCTTGTTGCGACCAGGTGGAGACTTGACTGCTTCATTTTCACCTGGCACATGATCTAAAATTCCATGTGGAATAAAACAAAGTGCAATGACTCTAAGAGGACCTTGTAGAGAGGCTTGTACTTTAAGATTGTGCCTGTTAGCTTTTGTCAACGTGATATAAGCTCAGATCATCTGGGAAGAGGGAGCCTCAGTTGAGAAAATGCCTCCATGAGCCTGAGCTATAGGCAATTCTGTGGGGATATTGTCTTGATAAATGACTGACATGGGACACTGAGCTCACTGTGGGCAGTGCCACCCTTGGGCAGGTGGTCCTGTGCTGTATTACAACTAAAGGCAACTGATGAACACTGTAATTCTGATAGTTGCCATTTTTTTTATATTGAGGGCATATTTCTATTGGTTCCTAGAGGGAAGGAATGGAGCGAAAGAGAAAAGGAGAGAAGGGGGAGGAAGGGAAGGAAAGGAGAGAGAGAAGGAGAGAGAGAACATATCAACTGCAGACATGTGACATTCTTGGCTTGGGGTGCCTTCTAGCACTTTAATGGGGGTAACACACCAATCTCACTGGGCTCATGGCACTGTCTAGCACAGAAGGAGTGGCAGTGATCACAGAAGCCAGGCAGAGCAGCAGCCTGAGACTTTCTTGAAGGACAGGGACAAGGACCATAGTCCTTAGCCTTTCGATGCATGGGTGACATCATATACCATGAATTTGAAAGAGAGTGGAGAGTGGGCCTGGTGTGCTCCTTTCAGCTTGTGTTTGGGCAGCCATGTTGTTGAGCATCTATGGATATGGCTTCTGATGTTACTAGGAGACACAATCTCACAGCAAACTCCCTAATCCTCTGGCTCTTACACTTTTTCCACCCCATCTTCTGCAATGCTCCCTGAGGCTGGGGTATAGGCTGGGGTATATTCTGTAGCTATAGCCATTGGGACTGGCCTCCACAGCTCTGCATTTGGATTGGCTGTGGTTTTCTGTAGTGGTCTCTGCTTTGAAATGAGTTGAAGACTATACTTTTTTTTTATTTCTTTAAAATACATTTCAGATTTTATCCCCTCACCCCATTCCCCCCACCACCCAGGAACCCCCTATCCCGTCCCCCCTCCTGCCTCCACAAAGGTATGCCCCCACCTACCCCCTGACTCCCCCCACCCCAACCTTGAATTCCTCCCCGCTCGGTGTTCAGCCTTCATGGGACCAGGGATCTCCTCTCCCACCCATGCCCAACAAAGCCATCCTTCCCTAAGTATACAGCTGAAGTCATGAGTGCCTCCCTTTGTGCTCCCAGGCTGGTGGTTTAGACCCTGGGGAGCTCTGGTTGGCTGGCACTGTTGCTCTCCTCTTGGGGCCCCCAACCCTTTCATCTCCTTCAGTCCTCTAACTTCTTCATTGGGAACCCTTGATCAGAACAATGGGTAGGTGCGAGCATCCGCCTCTGGATATGTCAGGCTCTGGCAGACCTTCGAGGAGACAGCTACATCAGGCTCCTGTCAACATGCACTTTCTGACATCCATATCAGCGTCTATCTTTGGTGACTGTACATGGGGTGGATATCAAGGTAGAGTGGTGTCCCGACGGCACCTCCTTAACTTTATGTCCCACACTTTGTCACCTTATTTGCTCCCTTGAGCATTCTGTCACTCCTTCCAAGGACAGAGGCATCCACACTTGGTCTTCCTTCTTCATGAGCTTCATGTGGTCTGTTAGTTGAATCTTGGCTATTTCAAGCTTTTGAGCTAACATCCGCTTATCAGTGAGTAAATACCATGTGTGTTCTTTTGTGATTGGGTTACCTCACTCAAGGTGATAGTTTCTAGTTCCATCCATTTACCTAAGAATTTCTCAAATTCATTATTTTTAATAGCTGAGTAGTACTCCATTGTGTAAATGTACCACATTTTTTGTATCCATTCCTCTGTTGACGGACATCTAGGTTCTTTCCAGCTTCAGGCTATTATAAATAAGACTGCTATGAACATAGTGGAGCATATGTCCTTGTTATATGTTGGAGCATCTACTGGGTATATGCCCAGGAGTGGTATAGCTGGGTCTTCAGGTAGTGCTATGTCTAATTTTCTGAGGAACCACCACACTGATTTCCAGAGTGGTTGTACCAGCTTGCAGCCCTACCAACAATGGAGGAGTGTTCCTCTTTATCCATATCCTCTCCAGCATCTACCTACCATCACTTGAAGTTTTTATCTTAGCCATTCTGACTGGTGTGAGGTGGTATCTCAGGGTTGTTTTGATTTGCATTTCCCTGATGACTAAGGATGTTGAGCATTTCTTAAGGTACTTCTCGGCCATTTAAATTTCCTCAGTTGAGTTTAGCTGTGTACCCCATTTTTATTAGGGGTATTTGGTTGTCTGGAGTCTAATTTCTTTAGTTCTTTGTATATATTGGATATTAGCCCTCTATCAAATCTAGGATTGGTAATGATCTTTTCTCAATCTGTTGGTTGCTGTTTTGTCTTATTGACAATGTCCTTTGCCTTACAGAAGCTGTGCAATTTTACGAGGTCCCATTTGTCAATTCTTGAACTTACAGCATAAGCCATTGGTGTTCTGTTCAGGACCTTTTCCCCTGTGCCTAAGTATCCGAGGGTCTTCCCCACCTTCTCTTCTATTAGTTTCAGTGTATCTGGTTTTATGTGAAGGTCCTTTATCCACTTGGACTTGAGCTTTGTACAAGAGGATAAGACTGGATTGATTTGCATTCTTCTACATGCTGACCTCCAGTTGATCCAGCACCATTTGTTGAAAATGCTGTCCTTTTCCCACTGGATGGTTTTAAATCCTTTGTCAAAGATCAAGTGACCATAGGTGTGGGGGTTCATTTCTGGAGCTTCAATTCTATTCCACTGATCTTCCTGCCTGTCTCTGTACTAATACCATGCACTTTTTATCACTACTGCTCTGTAGTACAATTTGAGGTAAGGGATAGTGATTCCCCCAGAAGTTCTTTTATTGTTGAGAATGGTTCTCGCTATCCTGGGTTTTTTATTATTCCAAATGAATTTGCAAATTGTTCTTTTGATCTCTATGAAGAATCGATTTGGAATTTTGATGAGGATTGCATTGAACCTGTAGATTGCTTTCGGCAGGATGGCCATTGTTACTAAATTAATCCTGCCAATCCAGGAGCATGGGAGATCCTTCCATCTTCTGAGATCTTCTTCGATTTCTTTCTTCAGAGACTAGAGGTTCTTGTCATACAGACCTTTCACTTGCTTGGTTAGATTCACTGCAAGATATTTTATATTATTTGTGACTATTGTAAAGGGTGTCATTTCCCTAATTTCTTTTTCAGCCTGTTTATCTTTTGAGTAGAGGAAGGCTACTGATTTGTTTGAGTTGATTTTATATCCAGCCACTTTGCTGAAGTTGTTTATCAGGTTTAGGAGTTCTCTGGTGGAAGTTTTAGGGTTACTTAAGTATACTATCATATCATCTGTAAATAGTGAAATTTTGACTTCTTCTTTTCCAATTTGTATCCCTTTGACTTCCTTTTGTTGTCTAATTGCTCTGGCTAGTACTTCCAGTACTATATTGAATAGGTAAGGTGAGAGTGGGCAGCCTTGTCTAGTCCCTTATCTTAGTAAGATTGCTTCCAGTTTCTCTCCATTTAGTTTGATGTTGGCTACTGGCTTGCTATATATTGCTTTAACTATGTTTAGGTATGTGTCTTGAATTCCTAATCTTTCCAAGACTTTTAACATGAAGGGATGTTGAATTTTATCAAATGCTTTCTCAGCATCTAGTGAGATGATAATGTGTTTTTTTTTCTTTGAGTTTATTTGTGTAGTGGATTACATTGATGGATTTTCAAATATTGAACCATTCTTGCATTCCTGGGATAAAGCCTACTTGATTATGATGGATGATTGTTTTGATGTGTTCTTGGATTCGGTTTGCAAGAATTTTATTGAGTATTTTTGCATCAATATTCATAAGTGAGATTGGTCTGTAGTTCTCTTTCTTTGTTGGGTCTTTGTGACATTTACGTATGAGCGTAATTGTAGCTTCATAGAACGAATTGGGTAGTGTTCCTTCTATTTCTATTCTGTGGAATAGTTTGAAGAGAATTGGTATCAGGTCTTCCTTGAAGGTCTGATAGAATTCTTCACTAAAACGGTCCGATCCCGGACTTTTTTTGGTGGAGAGACTTTTAATGACTTCTTCTATTTCTTTAGGAGTTATGGGACTGTTTAGATGGTTTATCTGCTCCTCGTTTAACTTTGGTACCTGGTATCTGTCTAGAAAATTGTCCATTTCATCCAGATTATCCAATTTTGTTGAGTATAGGCCTTTGTAGTAGGATCTGATGATTTTTTAAATTTCTTCACTTTTTGTTGTTATGTCTCCCTTTCCAGTTCTGATTTTATTAATTTGGATACTATCTCTGTGCCCTTTGATTAGTCTGGCTAAGGGTTTATCTATCTTGTTGATTTTCTCAAATAACTAGCTCTTGGTTTTGTTGATATTTTGTATAGTTCTTTCTGTTTCTACTTGGTTGATTTTAGCTCTGAGTTTGATTATTTCCTACCGTCTACTCGTCTTGGGAATATTAGCTTCTTTTTGTTCTAAAGCTTTCAGGTGTACTGTCAAGTTGTTAGTGTATGCTATCTTCAGTTTTGTTTTGTTTTGTTTTGTTTTGTTTTTGTAAGCACTTAGAGCTATGAGTTTTCCTCTTAGTACTGCTTTCATGGAGTCCCACAAGTTTTGGTATGATGTGTCCTCCTTTTTATTAAATTCTAAAAAGTCTTTAATTTCTTTCTTTACTACTTCCTTGACCAAGATATCATTGAGTAGAGCGTTGTTCAGTTTCCACGTGTATGTGGGCTTTCCATTGTTTTTGTTGTCATTAAAGACCAGCCTTAGTCCATGGTGTTCTGATAGGGTACACGGGATTATTTCAATCTTTTTGTATCTGTTGAGGCCTGTTTTGTGACCAATTATATGGTCTATTTTGGAGAGGGTACCATGAGGTGCTTGGAAAAAGGTATATTCTTTTGTTTTAGGATGAAATGTTCTATAGATATCAGTTAAATCCAACTGGTTCATAACTTCTGTTAGTTTTATTGTGTCTTGGTTTAGTTTTTGTTTCCATGATCTGTCCATTGCTGAGAGTGGGGTGTTGAAATCCCCCACTATTATTGTGTGAGATGCAATGTATGCTTTGAGTTTTAGTAAAGTTTCGTTTATATATGTGGGTGCCCTTGCATTTGGGGCATAGATGTTCAGAATTGAGAGTTCTTCTTGGTACATTTTTCCTTTGATGAGTATGTAGTGGCCTTCCTTATCTTTTTTGATTACTTCTGGTTGAAAATCAATTTTATTTGACATTAGAATGGCTACTCCAGCTTGTTTCTTGGGACCATTTTCTTGGAAGATTGTTTTCCATCCTTTTACTCTGAGGTAGTGTCTGTCTTTGTCACAGAGGTGCGTTTCCTCTATGCAGCAAAATTCTGGATCCTGTTTATGTATCCAGTCTGATAGTCTACATCTTCTTATTGGAGAATTGAGTCCATTGATATTAAGAGATATTAAGGAAAATGATTGCTGCTTCCTGTTATTTTTGTTATTAGAGATGAAATTATGTTTGTGTAACTATCTTCTTTTGGGGTTGTTGGAAGACTACTTTCTTGCTCTTTCTTGGTTGTAGTTTCCCTTCTTGTGTTGGAGTTTTCCATCCATTATTCTTTGAAGTACTGGATTTGTAGGAAGATATTGTGTAAATTTGGTTTTGTCATGGAATATTTTGGTTTTCCATCAATAGTGATTGAGAGTTTTGCTGGGTATAGTAGTCTGGGCTGGCATTTGTGATCTCTTAAGGTCTATATAATATCAGTCCAGGATCTTCTGGCTTTTATAGTCTCTGGTGAAAAGTCTGGTATAATTCTTATAGGTCTGCCTTTATATGTTACTTTGCCTTTTTTTTCTTACTGCTTTTAGCATCCTCTCTTTGTTTTGTATATATGATGTTTTGATTATTATGTAACGGGAGGTATTTCTTTTTTGGTTTAGTCTACTTGGGGTTCTGTAGGCTTCTTGTATATTTAAGGACATCTCTTTCTTTAGGTTAGGAAAGTTTTCTTCTATAATTTTGTTGAAGATATTTACTGACCCTTTAAGTTGGGAGTCTTCACCCTCATCTATACCTATTATCCTTAAGTTTGGTCTTCTCATTGTATACTAGATTTCCTGGATGTTTTGTTTTAGGAGCTTTTTGCATTTCATATTTTCTTTGACCATTGTGTCTATGTTTTCCATGGTATCTTCTGCGCATGAGATTCTCTCTTCTATCTCTTGTATTCTGTCGGTGATGCTTGCATCTGTGACTCCTGATCTTTTTCCTAGGTTTTCTATCTCCAGGGTAGTCTCCCTTTGAGATTTCTTTATTTTTTTCTACTTCCATTTTTAGATCCTGGACGGTTTTGTGTAATTTCTTCACCTGTTTGGTTGTGTTTTCTTACATTTCTTTAAGGGCTTCTACCTGTTTACCTTCGTTCTCCTCAAATTCCTTGAGAGTGTTGTTTATGTCCTTTTTAAAGTCCTCTATCATCATCATGAGAAGCGATTTTAATTCTGACTCCTGCTTTTCCTGTGTGATGTGGTGTTCAGGACTTGCTATGGTGGGACAACTGGGTTCTGGTGATGCCAAATAACTTTGGTTTCTGTTGTTTACATTTGTAAGCTTGCCTTTCACCACTTGGTTAGCTCTAGTGCTACCTGCACTCACTGGTTCTGACTGGAGCCTGCCTTTCCAGTTATCTTGGTTGTGTCAGAACTCCTCGGGTTCCAGATGTCTCTGTGATCCTGAGCTCCAGCTATTCTGGGTACAGTGGCTCCTCTAGGATATCTCAGGATATGGTGTCTCCACAGTAGTAGACCAGCTAGGTATTTGCTGCTCTGAGTGTAGTCGCTCCTCTAGGATGCATCAGGATATGGTGTCCCCTGCTCTGAGGGCCATGGCCTCTCTAGGATGCCTCCAGACACAGTTTCCACAGGGGAGCAGATCAGCTGGGTGTCTGCTCCAGCCCCCGAGATCCAGTCGAGGGGCCTGAAGACTATACTTAACAGTGGATATAAAGACAAATGTTTATAGATTATTGTTAGGGATAGTTTCGTTCTTTTAACTGCTTACTAGATTCTCATCTTGTGGGCATAAACAGTTTGCTATCTCCTGTTGTAATAAATATTACAAATCATAAACTTCGTATAGAAGTGAAAGAACTGAGGGGCACAGAATAGGCACCAAAATGGCTGCTGCCTTTTACACTCCCAGCCACAATCTTTAGTTTAAACTCGTTTTTAACTGTGTCACACACACACATACCATTGCTGTAGATTGTAATCTGCGCGATCTCCCCGCCAGCAGGAACTCACGCGAACACACAGGATTCTTCCGCGACACGTGTTTATTTCCCATGCATGAAGGAGAGAGAGACCGAGTTGAACCTGGCCCCGCCTTATATACCCCTTGGGGTGGACAATTCTGATTGGCTGCTTGCTCAATTCTCATGTTCCCCTGCCACTGCACATGCGCAGTCCAATGGCGGATATGACGCCCCGGGTTGGGCAGAAACTAGTCGGTCCTTTGCCACTGCACATGCGTGGTTTTGCAAGCGCTATGTTCCAATAGCGGATGCTGTCACAGGTTACGTGGCTTCCTACAGTAGATCTGTAGGTTTTCTTCCTTCTCTCTGTCCCTCTTTTCCTTCCTTTCATCCCATTCCCTTCAATCTTACTATTTGCTTTTTAAAAACCTTTCAGTGTACTTTTCTTTTCAGACCTTACTTTGCTCAGTTTTAAGTGGTGTTTCAAGGGCACCCCTTATAGAATACTTATAAAGAGTGAGCACAGGAACAGTTCCTGGGTCAGTGGAAACTAATAGTGTATTATATTATCAAATACTTCAGGAGTCATCCTTAAAGTGATAACAAAAGAGGTTGGCATCTATGTGTTTGTAACCATGAATCCTGCTACTGCATGATATCTTTAGCAGAGCAATTATATGATAGGACTGTTCTAGAATAGCGTATTCTTTTCAGTAGGTATATTGAATTATAAAGGCTTTTATGTGAGCAATCATGAAGTTCACAGGGAGATCATATAAAACGGGATGGTCAGCTTTGTTTGAAGCATGTGGTTTTGTGCAGAAGCATCACCTGAAGTTGCCTGTACCTGCTAAACTCTGGATACTTGGACTGCCTTCTGATGTCCTTCACCCACCACACTGCCTCCTCAGCCATGAATGAGCCCCAGAGACCAAGTGTAGGCAAAAGTAGGGAAAATCAGGAGGCTCAGAAAAATCCTGATGAGCTGTCAAAATTGGATTGGTGAAAGTTCTTTGATTTGATACAAAAGCAAACACAGTAAAGTGATTTGTGAGCAAGCCCAATTATCATCAGAGCAGAAAGCATGGCAGCATCCAGGCAGGCATGGTCCAAGAGAAGGAGTTCTACCTCTTGTTCTGAAGGCAAATAGGAAAAGACTATGGATTTTCTCAATGGCTCAATGCTTTAGTTTTTGCCCTGACCTCCCTGGGGATGGGCTGTGACGTGGAAGTGTGAGCCAAATGAACCTGTACCTCCTCCAGTTGCCTTTGGTCATGGTCTTTAGCCCATGAATACAAAGCAAATAAAGACACAGACCTATACATATGAACAATAGCCAGTCTTGTTGCGGCCCAAGCTGCCCCACGCTGGGCGCCAAAAATGTTTTGAGCCGCTCTACCCCATGTTTGGGGGCCAAGAATGTTGTGGACCACTCTGTCAGTGTTGGAACCCGCACTGCCAAAAGCCTTGGGGGCTAAGTTGTTAGAGCTCGTACTGCACCAAGCTGCTCCGGTCCACAGGTCGGGGTTCAACAAGAGAGAGGGTGAGGACGGATTTGAGGAATGGAGACCAGACAGAGTGTGATTCAATCCTGTTTATTCTTCAGTCTCTCTTCCTAGTCCAAGTCCCAAGTCTTGAGTTCCTAGTCCCTAGTGCCTCCAAGTTCCAAGTTACTTCTTCCAAGTTACCTGTCCTAAGTCTCAAGTGCCTACTAACTAATGCCTAGTATCTAATTTTCTGTTCTTCCTCCAAGTGCCAAGTGCCTAATGCCTAATAACTAACTCCAAGTTGTACTGAACTCTTCTGTCTGCCTCTCACCTTTTATATGTCTCACTTCTAAGCCACACCTCTAAGTCACGCCCTTAAGTCAAGCCCTTAGGTCTTATCTCTAAATCTGATCTCTAAGTCTCAGCTCTAAATCACACCTTTAAGTCTCACACACCCAAGGGAAGATCCTGGGTATCTAAAGCAAGATGTTATCAGAGTGTGCTCAGCTGTTGTAGGCTATTGTAATCAAGTCTCTGGTCAGGGTATATGGCTCAAGATGGCTGCAAGGATGATTGCTGCTTTCTGTTGGCTCCCCACACAGTCTCATCAGTGGCTTTTCTTGTCTTCATTAGCTGTCTACCCTTTCCTCAGTAAGAACAGAAAGATATTCTTTTTCCCTTTGAAAACATGGTCAATTTTCCCACATGTCAGTAGGCTTCTAGAAACACTCTGGCTCCAAGAGCAGAACCTACTTTTGAGTGTCCCCTGGATGTTTGTAGCCTCTTTACTTTTCTGAGCCTTAAGCTATCTCAGAGAACAGAATGTAGTTTTTAGTTCAAGATAAAAAAAAAAAAAAAAAAACCATCAAGGCCATGCCAAATAGCAAGTCCTTTCTTCCCAGTAGATCACAGTATACTTTATATTTCTGCTCCTTCTCTTCTCCTCCTCCTCTCTCTCTCTCTCCCTCTCTCCCTCTCTTGTTCCCTCCCTCTCTCCCTCTCCTCTTCCCTCCCTTCTTCCATCCTCCCTCCCACCCTCCTTACACTACCTTTGTTTAGCACCTTTTGGCCTTTGGCCTTTCATTCCAGGCTTGGCAAGAAAAGAGGGCACTCTTGAAAGACACTAGTAGGGATTTATTAAGCCTCTATGCCTTTATTTACAGAAGTCTGGACAGGAAGTACCTGGAAACTAGCAGCAGGAAGAACCAATACCATCCTCAGGTCCAAATCGATAAAATCGGGAAAAGATGTTGTCTGAGCTAATGAAAGTGGGTTCCATTGTAAAGGGGCTGCCTGGTAGAAGCTATGTTTATACAGAAACATGAAGTTGACAGCCCTTTTGCAAAATCAGGGGGAAATGGGGACATTAAATTCTCTGTCCTTTACTGTTCTCCTGATACAACTAGTACCTATGACTAACAGAGCCCAAAGGAAAGCCAAGGAATAAAGAAACCCAGAATTTTCAGGCCATTGAAATCAGCCTACCTGCTGGCAAATGAAAACAAACAAACAAAAGACAGAGCAGGAAAGTATGCAATAGGGCCAGGAAAGAAAATACAAGTCTCTAGATACTGGCCAGCAGCATTCTCTTTGTCCACTTATCCTCTTAGTGCCTTAGATAGCACAGCATGAACAGAGGCATTGTCTGCTCTGAGGAGGGGGAGGTAGATACACACTGTTGCTTAGGAGCCTAAGGTTGATCTCGCCACTGAGAGACCTGAAGCTACAAAGATCCCAAGATGCCTGGCCACAAGCTCCGTGCCTTCAGAAATGCCAGTGCCTGCAGCATGATTGCCTACAAAGGCTTTCATGGATCACTCTTTATAGGCACCTACCAGTCCACCCTGAACATACCAACTGCAGACTTATGACATATTTGGGTATTTGGGCTTGGGGTACCTTCTAGCACTTAAACAGGGATAACACACTAACCTCACAGGGTTCATGGTGCTGTCTAGCACAGAAGGAGTGGCAGTGACCACAGAAGCCAGGCAGAGCAGCAGCCTGAGACTTTCTTGAAGGACATGGACAAGGACCACAGTCCTTAACCTTCCAATACATGGGTGACGTCATATACCAACAGCATCAGGGCCTTTGGGAAAGTGTGATCTCCCTTAACACAAAAAGCACCAGAAAACTGACCATAAGAATTTAAGGTTTCTAATAGGTTGAAGATTTTTTATTTTAACTTTTTGTTAATTCTTTGTGAATTTCATTAACATCATACACCCCAATTCAACACATCTCCTTGTCTCTTCATATCTACCCTCTGCTCTTGAAACTTGCCCTCCAAAAGAAAATTTAAAAAATAAATAAATAAGAATTAAAACAAAACAAAATCTCATAATGGAAGCTGTGGTGTGTCACAGTGTGTCCCACAGTCTACCTTTTTGTCTGAAGATCTTCACTTCCAAATGTTTAAGTGAATCATTGGTCTGGCTTGAAACCTCTGGCTTATAATACACTATCAATACTGGATCCTCACCAGAACGCCACATGTTATTGACCTGTGTCATGGAGATTCTGCAGCTTTGGATCTATAGGACCAGCCCAAGTCCAAGTGGATCAAGATCCTCCACATAAAACCAGATACACTGAAACTAATTGATGAGAAAGTGCTCAAATACATGGGCACAAGGGGAAAGTTCCTGAACAGAACATCAATGGCTTATGCTCTAAGATCAATAATTAACAAATAAGACCTCATAAAATTGCAAAGCTTCTGTAAGGCAAAGGACACTGTCAATAGGACAAAACAGCAACCAACAAATTGGGAAAAGATCTTTACCAATCCTACATCTGATAGAGGGCTCATGTCTAATATATGCAAAGAACTCAAGAAATTAGATTCCAGACAATTAAGTAACCCTATTAAAAAGGAGGTACAGAGCTAAACAAAGAATTCTCCACTGAGGAAACTCAAATGGCCAAGAAGCACCTAAGGAAATGTTCAGCATCCTTAGTCATCAGGGAAATGCAAATCAAAACAATCCTGAGATTCTACCTCACACCGGTCAGAATGGCTAAGATCAAAAACTTAGGTGATAGCAGATGCTGGCAAGGATGTGGAGAAAGAGGAACACTCCTCCATTGTTGGTGGGATTGCAAGCTGGTACAACCACTCTGGAAATCAGTCTGGCGGTTCCTCAGAAAATTGGACATAGTATTACCTGAGGACACAGCTATACTACTCCTAGGCATATACCCAGAAGATGCTCCAACATATAACAAGAACACATGCTCCACTATGTTCATAGCAGCCTTATTTATAGTAGCCTAAAGCTGGAATAAATCCAGATGTCCTTCAACAGAGGAATGGATACAGAAAATGTGGTACATTTACACAACGGAGTACTACTTAGCTATTAAAAACAATGAATTCATGAAATTCTTAGGCAAATGGATGGACCTAGAAAATACTGTCCTGAGTGAAGTAACTCAATCACAAAAGAACACACATGTTTTGTTCTCACTGATAAGTGGATATTAGCCCAAAAGCTCAAAATACTTGAGATGCAACTTACAAACTACATGAAGCTCAAGAAGAAGGAAAGCCAAAGTATGGGTGCTTCTCTCCTTCTTAGGAGTAACAAAATACTCAAGGGAGAAAATACAGAGACAAAGTGTGGAACAGAGGCTGAAGGAGGGGCCATCTGGAGACTGCCCTACCTGGGGATCCATCCCATGTGCAGTCAACAAACACAGACACTATTGTGGATGCCAGGAAGTGCATGCTGACAAGAGCCTGGTATACTTTTCTCCTGAGAGGTTCTGCCAGAATCTGACATATACAGAGGCAGATTGTTGAAGCTAACCATGGAACTGATCATGGGGTTCCCAATGGAGGAGGTAGAGAGAAGACTGAAGGAGTTGAAGGGGCTTGTGGCCCCATGGGAAATGCAACAATACCAACCAACCAGAGTTCCCAGGGTCCAAACTGTAGTAAGCCCAGGAACATACATGGAAGGACCCATGGCTTCAGCTATATATGCAGTGGAGGATGGCCTTGTCAGGCATAGGTGGGAGAGGAGGTCCTTGGTCCCATGAAGTCGGGATGTCCCAGCGTGGGGGAATTTGAGGGTGGGGAGGGGGGAGTGGGTGGATGGGCAGAGGCACACCCTCATAGAAGCAGTGGGAGGGGGGCAGGATAGGGAATTTCTGAGGGTGCAGGGGGGATGGAGGGAAATGGGGAAAGGGGAATAACATCTGAAATGTAAATAAGTAGAATATCCAATAAAAAATTGCATTTTAAGAGACCTGTCTGCTCCTGACAGCTTCCTGTCTTGGATTCCAAGAAGAAATTGAGCATCCTTGGAGTTACTCCAGTTGTGGTGAAATAGCCACTAGGCAAGAATTGCCTCTTTTCATCTGCAGACAAATTACTGTCCAGAAAAGGACACAGTTGCAGAATAATCGACTGATTATCTCTGCCAAGACAGAGTAATCAGCCCTTAATAATTCTGCATCACTAGGTCTGTCAGATGATCCTGGGTCAGAAGGCTGAAGATCAGATGCTCCAACGTTTTGTAGTATAGGGACTGTCCAGGTGTTCAGTGGTTTCTATAAATTGGCTAAGTTTTAGAAGCTATGATTTGTGTTTCCTATAATTTCAGTTAACTCAGTCATTCTGGATTTCTGATGGGGTTGAAGACTTATAGTCTCATAGCCAATCCTGGCTATTTACTTTGAGAGAAAAGATTTGAGAGGATGGTTTTCAGCTGACATTCATTCTAAAGCCAAGAAAAAAGCCAGATTCAGAACTAAGTCTTTTAGGAGAGATGACAGAGGTTCTGGTTAGTCAACAAAATGATGGACTGGGTATTAGGTCTGTCTTGTAACTTACTGACACAAATTGGTAGTTATGCTCTAATTGTATTTTGAGAGAAATGTTTTATTTTAACAGGAAGGGTGATATGTAGGAGGAGCTAAGGTGGGAGGAGTACGGAGAAGAAAAGGAGGAGTAAAGAAAGGAGGAAGAGAAGGAGAGGAGGAGCTAGGAGACAAGAGGGGTGGAGAACAGGAAGATGGATGTTCGTGTGTCTCTGCCAGTCAAAGATAGTTGATATATCTAGGTTGGGTATTAGGTTAGACTTTTGATTGTATGGGCATCATTGTACTGAGCATTACCAAACTTATAAAGTCCTTGATTAACATTAAAAAAATGTATAAAAGCAAAAAGGAGGAGGGGGAATGAGATAGAGGTTTTCTAGGGAGGAGAAATGGGGAAAGGGGATGGCATCTGAAATGTAAATAAAATATCCAATAAAAAATAAATAAAAAAGAAAAAGAAAAAATACATTTAAAAAAAGCCAGGTTTTAAAAAATAAAAAATAAATAAAACTACACAAACTTCAAAAAAACACAGAGAAACAAATCAGCATTTCATCACAGACATTTAACAGAGCAATTAAAATCATTTTAAAAAAGAAAATAAAAATGAAGTTCTTTTTTTCCTCCTGTCTAACTTCTTTCATGTTACAGTCAGAACAAGGCTGGTTTATCGAGGCTTCCTTGACAATGTTGTACACGGGCAGTTCTCTTGACACCAGTGTGTATGCTAGGACTATATAGCATCTAGACACTGGTATCTATATACTCGTGGACAGGATTTCCCGTCATATCTCACTCTCTGTGCTGTACAATTATCTGTTTGCCCATCTGTGTCTGAGAACTACACACTGAAATCCTAAAGGACAGTTCTTGTCTTATCCATATTCCCCTGTAATGCAGATAGCTGCAGTTTTTGTATTGATGGGATACTTCCACTGGTTCATATGTATACAGAGGGGTGGCGAAGAGCAGGCTGCCTTCTTACTGCTCTCCTCTTTCTTGGAGTATGGACAGCAAGGTCCTTCCCTTAGGCTGCTGCAATCCCTCACCACATACCTCACCTTAAATGATGTTTGTCTCCAGCCTCTCTCCTGTGCCCTTGGCCTCATTGGCTCTCCTCTCTAACCACAAAGGTCACCTGACAGGCCCTGCACCTGAAGTCGTCAGGGTCTGCACAATTGTGTCCAGGCTCACAGCAGAGCTAGCCCCTCCAATTTTCCAGAATTCAACTTAAATGTCACCTCCTTGGAGAGACCTTTTAGGACCAATCATCGTCTTCGATGTCACCTAATTTTTCATCATATTTATTACACACTACAGTTATTTACTTTTAATAATCTATTTCTGTACCTAAACATAGGCTCCGTTAAGGAGTAAGGCTCTTGTCCATTTTGTGTAGTGTGTATCCCCATTACCAGGAATAGTGTTGAGTGAGCAGCAGGCTCAACATAAATTCCCAAATGAATCAATTAATAATCAGGGAAACAGTTCAAAGATAGGCAAGTGGCAGTGATGCTCTAGAACTTTCTTTTTTAAATGCAAGGTTGTGCCTGATGTCATGGTGTACACCCTAATCCCAGCACTTAAGATGCAGAGACAGGCAAATCTGTGCTTGAGGCCAGCCTGGTCTCCATAGGGAGTTCTAGGACAGCCAGGGCTACATAATGAGACCCAATCTCAAAAATCCCAAAGTCAACCCATCTACCAACCAAACATATAAATGTATTATGTATGCATGTGTGGAAGGTAGTGCTGAGGAAATAATGGTTGAAACTCCGCCTACATTCCTGTCTAAGACTAGCTAAGCTGTACCCCACCCAGAGCAGGAGGAAAAAATGCTAACTTTCCAAGTCTGCCCCTGCCTCCACTTCCCTTCCCTACCTCTTTACATTCATGGCAGGTGACAGAAAACTGGGGAAGCTGAAGAAGACCCTCTCATTGGGAAGTTTAATCTGGTGTTGAAAGAAGTTTAATTAAAAGAGGTTCGACCTCATGCCAAGTTGCATTCCAATGGCGATCCCCTGCCATGTAGGTATCTCAGACCTTTGGCTGTAATAAAACACGGTCACGGACTGATAGTAACCCTGAGCACCTATCTACGCAGTTAGGGTTCCCACAGTTGCTAAGGATGGCAGCTGCAAATGTTCTTAAAACTTACATCTGTACAATCATACCTACATGCCACTTGTGCTCGCAAATTCTCACGTGTGTACACAAATGCACCCTATTTGTGACCCTCATCACCCACTAACTCAGTCCTTCTCTTTGCTCTCCTGACCCAAGACAAGGAGCTCAGACATAAGGGAGGCAACTGGTTGACCTCCAGACTACTGAGCATCGACCTACTCCATCCCAGCTGCTTCCAAAGTGTAGGTGAGGCTAAGACTGTGTCAAGGTCTACGGGCTGACTGAGTCAACACTCTGGCTGACCCCCAGTCCCTGGATCCCATCTCTACTCCTGCCTATACCAGGTGTGCTATTTGCCTACCCAGAGTTGGTGCTCCTTGAGTGATAAGAGAAGACTGTCTGTCCCCAGGATGTCTGGAACTGCATGGTCCTAATGCACAACTCATAGTGGACAGAGAGCCCTCTTCCTAGTGGAGAGATGGTAAAATGATTCTCTGCTGTCACTGTATGGGAGAGGCACTCTCTTACTGAGCTCTGTTTCTTCCTGCCTGCTTCTTCTATGGTGGTTGTCCTCCAGACATTTCCCTGCTATCTTTTCTATTCTCAACCTAATTCACCACAAAAGCCTTGTCTTCGAGTCCAGGAAAAGAGGCAGAAGCAGCCAACATCCTTCCCCCTGGGTCTTTACAAATTTCTAGATACAAATAGATGCATCAGACTGCACAAGGTGGTAGCAAAGACCCCGGTGCCAAAAGAAGCAAAGGGAGTGTATCTAACACCCCCACCCTCAGCAGCATGGTGGCAAGCCCTAAGGCACAAATTCCCCTGAAAGAACCACTCCCAAAACGTATCCACGACCACAGCTTCTGTGCCTACAAGTGCTTTTCAAGACTATGCGTGTTTCACGGATCTGATGACTTTCCAATCCCACACGCAGCATCTGCTCATTAAGTCTAATTAGTTAAAGACCTCAGAGTAGGTCACTCCCTGAGTCCACCTGACAACGTTTAGGAAGCTATTGGTTATTGCAGCAGAGACAAAGCAACAAGACCCTTAGTCTCCTCAGGAAATGGAGGAAATAGGGCTGTCCCATTCAGGAAATTAAAAAAAAAGTACAGAAATAGGCAGTTGGGTTAAGTTACCAGATTTAGCAAATAAAAATGCAGGATGTCCAGTTAAATTTGAATTTTAGATAAACATGTACTTTTTTTTTTGTATAAGTATATCCCATGTAGTATTTGGGTAGCCTGTGTTTAAGCTGGCAATGTCTTTGAAGGGCTCTACCAGCTACTGTCACGCCCACTTAGTGCTCACTGAAGCCACAGAACCACATAAGTACCCCTGGCGAGCCTGGGATTTTTACCTCCCAGCCCCAGCCTGCAAGGTAGTCACAGGTTGTAGGAGATGGCTTTGTGGATGTGAACCACCCAGCTTCAGGGTAAACCAGAGTAAACAGCCCAGGGCTGGAAGAGAAGTGATCGTTTCCAGGAAGATTTGAGAAGAGAAGATGCAGGCTTCTGCTTTTACGAGGAGGGTCCCGCCCAGTGTACTTGCCTCTGGCTTTAACAGTTTGCATGTGTTTTTCTTGGAGGAACATTCTGGAAGCCCTGCTCTGTGGTGTGCACACTCACACAAGGAATGAGAAGTGTTCTCGCTCCGGCACACATTTTATAGAGTGGTTTCATTCCTCTAAACTCCCAATGTGTTTGTTTCCCCCAGTGAAAGGGAAAGGAGGTGCAAGCTGGAGAGGAGACAGCCAGACCAGGAGTCCAGGAGGGCTGCTGTCCAAATGGCCTCAGCTGCTGCTGCTGCCTGGAAGGCAGATCACACACAGGAAAGAGGCCATGGCCAGGGCAGCCTCTGAGGAAGGGCCTCCCTGCATCCTCCATATGGCTCCTTAGGGATTTCCAATATTTTCAGACTAAATAACCTGGAAAGGAATGATAATAAAAATGTACCTCAAAACTAATGAAGCTCCTCTTTCCTAGACATTATCTCACGAGGCCCATCCAAACACTACAAGAGACAGAAAAGGCTTGGTTTCAAAGGGGAATATGTTAAGATCTACCTGGAAGTGTTTTCATTAGGCATAATGAGTTGTGTAAACAATTGTCAGGAAAGAAGTTTAGATCTTTAGAAATGAAAGGCTTGGGGACAGTGTCGGTCCGGAGGTAAATGTTCTCTGGGAAGAATAGAGTATGGCCCAGAACCCTTGTTGGGGTTTCAGAAGGCAGGTAAGCTCGGCCGGGTGTGTCAAGGAAGCTTGGACCAGGTAGTTTGAATTGGTTCAACAGTTCTAAACTATAATAGGATCTGTTTTCCAGCATCCAGCCCTGGCTGGCTTATGGTTGGTGTATATTGGCTTGGTGTGCGAGCTTAGTAAAGGAGGTGGTAGGAGGTAGAAGTGAGTTTGGGATTGGTTGGTTTTGCATATCAAAGGCAGGCTCTGAAAACAGTCATATGCTGTATTTAGGGAAGGCAGTGCCTTCAATTCAAGGCTCCAGATGCCATGGCATCAAGGATACAGGAAATAAGAAACTGCCTATTTCAGGAAGCTGGAGGCACAGCTTGCCAAGAACACCAGACCTACTGGGGGAGTGCAGCTAGGACTCAGGCCCAGGAGCTTTTAGTCCTATGCTCTAGTCCAGAAATGATTCCAGGTCGCTCTGAGGCTCTAGTGCTCCTCCAGGTGGCCTCACAAAGAGAATAGCCAACTCCCCAATTTTACCCAGGGACTGGAGGGATCTCAAGGTCACAGGATCTTCAGTGATAATACCAGGTCAGCTCCAGGCAAACTAGAATGGTTGGTCTCCCTCTTCAGGAGCCAGCAGAGGATCTCAGCCTGACTTCTCTCCTCTCCGTGCTCCCTCTGACTCCAGTCACCTAAGCAAAAAGGTCTGAGCCTGGAGCACACAGAATTGGAAAGAACACAGGAGAGTGGAGGAGCGGTTTGAGAACCACAAAGTCTTTATTTCCGGGTCATTAACCAAGCTGACCTTTCGTTTGAAGTCCTCCACTCTTCCAAGTGTTCTCTCCTTTTGCTGTTTCACTTAATTCTAAAATTCTTTTCAGATTTCCAGACAGGAACCAGCATACACTTTTCCCAGGAACCCCCCTGATCTCTTCAAAACTGTTGTCTGAGTGCTCCCTCCTAACAGTGTGGCTACTGTGCCACTGAACTTCCTGTTGGCTTTGCACATTTAATTGCCATTTAATTGCAGTAAAGAGTGTGATGGTGAGGACCGTATCTTCCTGCAGTTGTTAGATTAGCAAACACTGCTTCTGTTCTGTGTGTCAGGTCTGAGGCCCCTTATTTTGTGTCTATTGTGATACAGTGGTGATGATGACAAACCCATCCCTCTCCCCACGGAGCTTGCGCTCTCTTATGTCAGACAGGTGTTGATGGTAGAATCACACGCTTAAGGATCTGAGAGACAGCCAGTGGGTAAAGTGTCTGCCATGCAATCATGAAGACCTAAGTTTGGATCTCTTAGAACCTACAGAAGAATCTAGCTGTGCCTGAGAGCATTTGTAAAGCAAACATGGAGGGGAGAGGGCAGGAAGTATTGACACAAGGATCTCTAGAGTTCACTGGCCCACCAATTAGGGAGCCCTGGGTTCAGGAAGAGACCTTGTCTGAAAAACTAAGGTGGAGAGTAAAAAGGAAGGACACACAAGGTCAACTTCCTGTCTCCATACATACAAATACATACATACATGCATATGCACCCATATGTACATGTGTGTATACACACAAACATGAGTTCACATATACTATGCATCCATGCATGCACATACATA
Organism: Rhabdomys pumilio; assembly: GCA_030674055.1. NCBI lineage: Eukaryota > Metazoa > Chordata > Mammalia > Rodentia > Muridae > Rhabdomys > Rhabdomys pumilio. Next base: position 54,184,714 of record JANHMN010000001.1, on the reverse strand, counting down.
TTCATACAAGTAAAAGCAGAGTCATAGCTATATTGTTACCACTTGTCATGAATACCATGTAGTAAGTGCTGCATGGAAAGAATATCAATATTAAGAGAACTCATACAGGATGGATCACCAGGGAAGAAGTAACCAGAAAGCCTTGGTCAGGGATGATGAAAGATAGAGCTTGTGAAGCTGAGAAGGCGTTGACCAGAAGCAGGCAAGGCCTGAAAAGGCTCACGGGGAAAGGACCAGCCCAGTCCTTTATCTTAGGAAAAAAGACAGCATTTTTCACAGCAAAGATTCTCCACAGTATGTAGAAACTATAGTAGCAATGGAACACACAATCCCCCGTGACAGGGCTCTGAGTGCCAATGAAGTGAGGAGAGTGTGGAGGTAAGCAGGGGCCGGGGACTAATGGTCTTGTAGGCATGGAGGCATGATTGCACCGGGCTATGGGAAAAACAACAGCTGAGTTATCGTTTGGAGAACAGAACAGAACAGAAACAGACTAGAGTAAGTGCAGAGAGACCAAAGAGAGGCAACTACATTTAGCTGAGCTGCTAATGGTGGCTCAGTCCACAGCCTCAGTGTGGGAGAGGGACAGCAGTGAACAGATTCCTCAACATTTTAGAAAGTCATATGCTCAGACTTGATGGGGACCAGAAGGGTGAGATGAATCCTTTTCTATGGATACTATGGATAGTTGGTGGTAACAGCTAACACGTTATCTACACGACAGCTCATTCGGTCCTCACAACCCTGTGAGGAAACAGAGGCAGAAAGCAACACACTCATCCAAAGGTTTTTAGATGTAGTCCATCTGTGTCTGATGTTCTCCACTGTTCTCCATGGCCTCTCTGAACAGAGATCCTGTCCATTCAGTTGGGAGACATGGGATGGCAACTAGGCTTGAACCAAAGCGCGAGTCACAGTGGGCTAGCTCTAAGCCCTAGTGGGTTGCACAATGCAGCCAGAATGCTTAAAAACCTGGAAGTCCACCTTGCAGGTAATAAGCAGCTACTGTCCCAGGACCACTTAAAGGTCCAGCCACCAAGACACCTGCACCAAACCTATGGGCAGATTTAGTTCTTGTTGGCTATAAAGCAAGGGTAAGCTCTCTCTCTCTCTCTCTCTCATCACAAAAATGGCTAATGGGACATCTGTGTATGAGAGCAGAGAGAGTGAGCAGGAAATGTAGCAAGTGAAGTCTTGGAACAGGAAGGTTCTACACAGGAGGAACTGGGAGTGTGACAGGTCCCGGACTGGGATTAGATGCCAAGTTCAAGGTCATGAAGAGGTCTGTGTGGTTAAAAAAAAAAAAAAAGTGAGGTGAGGTCTATAACAAGCACATCCTGAATAATCTTGAAGGTAGAGAGAGCCTGGAACCTGAGTTTCATTCCAAGTGTGATTTTAAAAAAAAAAAAAAAAAGAGGGAAGAATTTGGAACACAAAAATGACAGAAACGAGCTCATGTTTTTATTGGTTCTTCATGTTTTTATTGTATTTTTGTGTATATGTGAGCAGTGTGAGTGTCATGGGGCAGGTATAAATGTCAGAGGACAACCTATTCTCTCCTTCCACCATGCGGGACTGAACTCAGGCTTTAATTTTGAGGCTTGGCAACAGGTGCCCTTACATACTGAGCTCCGGCTTCGACAGCACATGCAATGACAGGCTTCTTGGTGGCATTTCCAAACAGTGTATTTTTAGTTTTTAAATTTTATGTGCATTGGTACTTTGCCTCCATGCCATGTGGCCAAGGAGGCCAGAAGGTATTAGATCCCCTGAAACTGGAATCATAGATGGTTGAGATTCACCATGTAGATCCCGGGACTTGAACCCAGGTCCTCTGGAAGAGCAGTCAGTGCTCTTAACCTCTGAGCCATGTCTCCAGCTCCATGTGGGGGTCAGGTTTTGATGCTACTTCTTCCACACTCCTGTCCCTACTCCCACGCCAGTCCCCTGCCTCACGACAGTACCCCTACTTTTGCTTTCATGCTTCATTTATTCTGTCTTCCCCCCCACTCCCTTAAGACCCCCCCTTTTACAGTCCCCTTTCTAGTTTTAGGACTGTGTAGATCAGAAAGTAGACAGTAGGTGGGGGGAGCTAGCCTTGCCAGTCATCAGTGGTTATAGGATAGGATACCAGCATGCCTCTGAGTGGGTCTTCTGAGCTGAAAGAGGCAATGGAGCACCATGGACTCCCTTAAAGCACGAGAAATGGAGTGGACAGGCTCGGCCTTGCCTAACCTCACAAAAACGTTTGTCCTCAGAAATAAACATGGCTTCTTTCTCATGGATGAGTGTTTAAGTACATAGACACAGAGTGCTTTCTTTAGTGGAAATCTCTTAGTGGTAAATCAACACATGGGAGACTTGTGCTCACTGACCTTGCAATAGCCAAGGATAATGTGAAGTGCTCACCAGAGCAAGCAGCTGGTTGGGATTTCTTGGAAATGTAGAATATTTGAGCCTAAAATTCTTCATTCACTAGCTAATATTTGAATATGATTAAGTCTTTGCCTTTAGTTCAGATTTTGCTTTACACCCCCAGCATTTAATACTTATCCTAGGTGCTATAATAAAGGTAATCAGAGATATGAGAGGAAGAGGCAAAGAAGAACGAAGGCAAATATAAAATTCGTGACATGGAACCGTAGCAAACCAACACTCCAAGGCAAAGGCAAGCAGATCTCTATGAGTCCAAGGCCAGCCTGCCCTACATATTGATTTCCAGGATAGCAAGGACTATGTAGAGAGACGCTATCTCAATAAACAAACAAAACAACAACAATAGCAAATAATTATGACATGTCTGGGGAGACCGCTCAGTGGGTAAGATGCTTTTGACCAAGCATGCAGACCAGAGTTTGGATCCCATGTAAAGCTGGGATGTATACATTTGTAATGTCAGCACTGAGAGGTGAAGGCAGACCTCGGGCTCCTTGGCCAGCTAGTCTAGCTGAAATGGTGAGCTCCAGGTTCAAAACAATATGTCTCAAACAAGAAGGTGGTAGAGCAATTGAAAAAAACATCTGAACATCAACCTCTGAGTTCCACATATACCTGTAGGTGCATCTGTGCACACACATACACCATACACACACAACCATGTTACATCACTCACATACATATACTGCAGGCTACACTACACACAAACACACACACACACACACACACACACACACACACACACACACGAGGGATTTGTCATATTTCCCCATTATGGAACACATTTTAAGAGGATATATTTGATATAAGAACCCAAATAACATATAATATGTCATTCTGTGATTTCTAAGATCCCTAAGATGCTCTGGGGTACCGACCTCTGAATAAATTTACAAATTAAAATATCACTGGACATGCTTTAGTCCCTGCACTCAGGAGGCAGAGACAAACGGAGCTCTGTGAGTTCAAGACCAGTCTGGCCTACATACTGAGTCCCAGGTAGCCAGGGCTACATTATAAGACCCTGTCTCAAAGAGGGTGGAGGGAGAGAAAGAGGCACACAGAGAGAGAGAGGGGGGGGCTTACAGTTTAAATACCAGGCGCTGTCTATTTTCTTCTCAAGTCCTAGATAAAGAATGACTTCTGGTCTGCAAAGGTGTCTACTTGGTCCACACGTCACCCTAATTCTCCACCAGCATCTTCATCCTCAGAGAAACAGAATGTGCTGTGAACATGCCTCTTTCACTAACTAGTCCTTAAAAGGGAGATCTTTCTAGCGTACGTAGAACTCCTTGTTCGCTGTGTTAATTGAGAGAAAAACTGGTGAGAGAATCTTCAAGCAATGTTCCTCCCTCAGAGCAAGATGAAATGAACTGCCAAGTTGTCCTGGGCTCCTCGGTCTCTCTGCCTCCCACTCCCCAAGGGCTGCCAAGTGCCTCAGTCCTTCCCTCATAGCCTCTCTCTTGGATGCCTGCCCTGTCTCCTCTCAGCCTTGTCTTCTGCTGCAGCTTCCCTATGTAGCCTCTTTGCTGGCCTTTTGGTTTCCTGTCTGTTCTCCCCCACCTTGTTATCTGCATTATGGACAGACTCACCGCCTGTCCTGGAGCACCAGCATGCTTGCTAAGACAGTTTGTTTTTTATTTGCCACTTTAGACAGGTCCTAACCTGGTGCCAGCGAGTGCCATTGTCACCCCCTGCTACCATGGCAAAGTGCCCATTCCAGCCATGCCAAAGGATGGCTTCTCATGCCTTCCTGCCCCCATCCCTTGTTCCTGCTATTACATCCACTTATAGGGCCCTTTACCCCATATACTACCTCACCTGGAAGACACACTGCTGAAATGTAAAGCTTATAATGTCTTTCCAAAAAAAGGATGAGACTGGACAGAGGTGGACAAACACCAGCCTTTGCCATACCATAGCTCAAGGTGACTGTAAATATTAAATGTAAAGACTAGCGAAGTGCACAACATGCCATGTAGCAAAATAAATCTTCATTCTCTCCTCATTTCGATCAGCATTCCCCACTTGCCTAGCAGCTTTACACGCAGTAAGTTTTCGTTGTATTTTTAAGGAATGAATACTTGAAGGAATGAGCTCATTTGAAGACCCACCATTGCTAACTAGTTGCTAAACTAATGGGATGGTGTTGAGGAGCCATGGGCCTCAGAATAAGTCTCCCATCGGGAAGGCTGACACTCTCAGAGCTCCTACTACTTAGCATGTGATAGCTGAGCCACACTAAGTAGATCCTTGCTCTTTCAGCAGGGGTCCGAGGCAGATTCCTCACATTTTCTGTTGGAGCGCCCATGCTTTCCCTGTGTCTGGGGACACTAGAATGAAGAAGTGGGCGGGGAGGGAAGTAGAGAGTTCTGCTCTCCTGGAAACTTGGGAGAAGCAGAGAGTCTCTGGGAAGCCATTCATCTGAAGGTCTTCCTTAGTTTGTGACTCCCCAGTAGGAAACACAAGGAGAAAGGTCTCTAGATTGATGCTGCTGGGTTGTGTCTCTTATAGGTAACAGGGATGCTCCCAGTGAAAAGCACCGAGCAGCCTCAAAAGGAACTCTCTGCTTTGGGCCTGTGGCTAGAACAGCAGAGACGTTCTCAAGTGGTGACTCAACAAAAGACTTGTGCTGTCCAGGGCTTGTCCTTTATAGCAATCCAAAGAATGCTCTGATATTGAACATACTGGTCTGAAAAGAAACACAGCCTGTGGGTCCTGAGGGCTGTCTCTCCTAGTATGAGCAGGAGGGTGTAAACATTGCCCAGTGAGGACCCATCCGGCTGACCAGCCAGTCAGACCTGGTACTCTATTAGCCAGTTGCCAGCCTATAGGACGGGTGTGCTATCACATGCCAGGTAGCCAGTGAGCACAACTGTGTCCTCTAGCCTGGTTGCTCCCCTATTTCTCTTCCTGTCTGCATATTCCTCTCTCTCTCTCTCTCTCTCTCTCTCTCTCTCTCTCTCTCTCTCCCTCTCTCTTTCTCTCTCTCAGAAATCTCCCTACCATCCCTTTGATCACTCTCAGTGTTGACCTCTTCTGAACGTTCTTGAAACCTTGAGGTTTATATTCTAAAATATTTTCTGAAATTGGACTGTGCTAACAAATCTCTCACATGGTAATGTTTGCTACCTAGTTATATTCTACTTAAGGAAGAAGATTTCTGTAAATAATTTTATTTCCAGATGTATGTATGTATGTATGTATGTATGTATGTATGTATGTATGTATGTATGTATGTGATACTGTGTGGGTGTCAATTTTGGTTACAGGTAAACATGTGTAAATATATATATGTGTATGTATGTATGTATGTATGTATGTATGTATGTATGTATGTATGTTGGTTTTCTAGTACTGTGACAAGATACTGGAGATAAAAACTACCAAAAAGAATGACATTTATCTTAACTCACAGTCTCAAAGGCTTGGTCATCTCCATGTGGTCTGTTGGCCCAAGGCTTGTAGTGAGGTAGTATCTCATGGTGAGGACCATATACACGGAACAATGATGGTGGCCAAGAAGGGGCTATCATCCCAATATCCCTCCAAGGGCACAACACAGGTGCCAGAACCTCTTATGCCTGGCCCTGTCTCCAAAAGCTTCTGCTACAAACCAGTAATGCCACAGGTCAGTGACTAAGCCAGAGGTGGCATTCCAGATCCAACCTTTAACAGTGTGTGTATGTGCAAATATGTATATATTTGAGGATTTCTGTAAACTGGCTTAATGTTTCAAACTCCCCACTAAGTTCCAGGCATTGCACAGGATCTGAGGGTACAGCAATGAAAACAAGAGGCTAGTTTTTTCCTTGATGAAAATTGGGGAGGGCCTCCAATAAATAAGTGCATAGTTGGTGAGATGTAGGTGTCTGTGTGTGTGCTATGTGTGCACACACAGATACACAGGGGTTATTATGAGGAACTTTTCTAGTTCTTAATCACCTCATATGTTGCAAGCTCTGATCTGCAGTTACAATGAGTAAACTGAGGCATAAATCATTCAGCACATAATTCATTCACTAACGTGAAACTCAATCCTGGACATGCTTACTGAAGCCTCACTTCTAATTCTTTGTCTTGAAAGCAGGCTGCTTTATAGAAAGGCAGGGTGTTCACAGCTACAAGTTCTAGGAAGACTGTTTCCGAACCAGAATGTGGAGAAGTGAGAGATATGGAGGCCAGTTACCATCAGGAGGCTGTGATTTCCTCTGCACATCTGCTTCTATCAGACCATGAGGAAGAGGCAAAAGGCTCATTCTCAGATAAGTCACAGATGCATTATCTCTTGTTTAGAAAAAGAAAGAAGGAAAGACACGTAAGTGAATGAACACATTTTTATATCATGCAGCATCTGAGGGCATGGTGGTGCTTAAAGCCCCGTGAAAGACAGAGGTGAGGACAGGGACCTGGTTCCTGCTCCTCTCTCTCAACCTCTTGAAGCCAAACAGGTTAAATCAGAACTGTTTTCTAAGTTCTGTGATTCAAGATGTCCTTTGATGGAACATTTAGCCCCAAAATGAATTGAAGTGAGTAACGAAACTTCTCTATTTCAGTTGTTGTTTCTCGGGTGTGTCCCGTGTGCAAAGCAGCCTGCTAGATCTCTTCTAGACTCACACCCAGAGTTGGAAATGTGTAATCTGATTGTACCTGAATAAAAACCAGCCTTTGGTGAGGGATTTACTAACGGTGAGGAAAAAGATCTGATTCTACATTAACAGTGCAATGATTGGAATCTCGTTCTAAACAGACCAGCAACTTCCTACACAGTCATCACTGTGCAGCCAGCCAAATGTTTTTAAATAAAAATCATAAATAGGAAAATGCAATTCTCTCTCTCACTCATGTCTATGTCATGCCTCTTCTCTCCTGTTTGTCATAATTGCCATTTTGAGAGAATTATCTTTACATGTTTCAGGGTGTGGAAGGACAGTAGGCATGACGATTGACATTAAAAATGGGCACTGTAATAAAGTAATGAGAGATAAGTTGGGTGTGTGTATGCATGTGTGTGCATGTATGCATGTATTCATGTACATGTGTTTGTGTGTGTGTGTGTGTTACTAGATATTGAACCTAAGATCTTACACATGCTTGGCAAGGACTCTACCACTGAATTCTGTCTTAAAGGCCATAGAAGAATATGACGTTGTGGTGAAATGAGTCTAAAATTAACCTGAGACAATAGGCAGGTGATGTGAAGAATCAAGAGGTGCGGGAGTAAAAGCCTTGCAGAAATGTTGAGTATATAAGAAACTGTTGTGGTAAATATTATTTTGGAGTTTCTACCCCACCTAGACCATATAATTCCCAAATAAAAGACACAAACCCTTTATGTTTATAATAAGCCTTAAAGCACTAGAGCTGGGCAAGTAGATATCGCTCCACTAGCTCTATTCTGTTTTGTTTACGTCCCTGTCAGTAACCCCAAGATATCACTGGCCAGGTTCTGCCTGGGCCACTCCTACTCCAACAGGCCAGCTCTTATGGCCATGAGTTCATGATCCACTCACCTCATGGTGCCTTCTTCATTCCTCTTCCTCTCATTCTTCCTGTGAGCCCTGCCTGAGACCCCAGCTTAGGAACCTTTGCTCCATTCCCTCTCTCTGCCCTGCCTAGACTGCAGGCATCTTTATTAGCCAATCAGGAATGGGGACAAGGTTTATACATGAGGACCTCCTTGTCCTTGAGAATCTCCTCATTGGGGGGTGGGGAGGAGGAGCAATCAGATCTTGGGGTATAGAATCTAGCATCATTTGAATGTAAGCAGCATCAGACCAATTTCCTACAGGAAACCTTAGGAAAAAATAAGAGATGAATTGTGCCATCTGGGGATTTTCTTGTTTGAAACAGGATCCCTTTGTGTAGTGCTGTCCCTAGACCAAGCTGGCATCAGAATCACAGAGACCCACCTGCCCCTGCCTCCCAAGTGCTGGGATTAACATTTATGCTACCTCTCCCGGTTCTTTATCTGGTTGTTCATGTTTTCCTTGTTGCTGTTGTCTTCCCGGAACCTTGAAGTGGACTTTAGGAGATGGGACACGCAGATGGAAATGTATAGAATAAGGCTAGAGTCCATTCAAGAGCATAGGGCAATCCAAGTCCATTACATACCATCTTCTTTATCTTCTGATTCTGTGTCTTCCTCCACAGCTGTGACTGTTGTTCACTATTATCCACAGGCCTTGAGCCACATTTTAGCTGTTAAGACCACAGATGATGTACAGTTAAGGCCCCCAATGTGCTCTTGTTACTCTCATTGGACTACCCTGTGATTCACTGGCTTTTCCTCAGCAATGTACAGTTCATAATTCACAGTCCCTAAACTGGTCTCTTTTTTTTTGAGATTTAATCAGCCAGTCAACACTATGAAGTGAGCTACACCTTGTCTGGGCACAACGTCAGAGCTGGCCCTGGTAGAGGGGGTACCAGGTTACCTTGGGCTAGGTAAACTAGCCCAAGGGTAAGAGCAAGGGAGAGCTAGCTGGCCCTACCACTTGTCTGCCGTAAGGTGGTATGGGCACCCCCTTGCCCTTTGGCACCTGAAGCCCTGAGATCATGAGAGTGAGAGAGTTGTCCCTGACTCTCCCTGGCTGTAGCACTCGGGAGAGCTGCCCCTGCACCTCAACTGGGCAACACAATGGAGCTGACTCTTGAGGTGTGGGCACTGATGAGCCAGCTCCAAACATGTGAAAGCGCGACATCTGACCCATCCGCTCACAGGCTAAAGCACTCGGGAGAGTGGGCCCCACACCTCTCCTGGGCAGCACAGTGGAGCTGGCTCTAAAGGTATGGCTGAGGGTGAGCCAGCCCTAAGGGCATGGAAGCAGAAGAGTTGCCCCTGCCTCCTGCTGGTGGTGGCATTGGATGGGCTAAATGGAACAGTGTTGCAGAGCTCACCCTAGTGGTGCAGATACAGGAGAGCAGACAAGCTGACTAGCTCAGCTACCAAGCAGGCTCAGAAACCAAGGATTTGAGATAGCCCACTCCAAAATCTACATCATCTGTAAATTGTTGGAGTGAGTGAAAGGGCCAGTCTTGCTGATTCAAGACTGCAGGATCTCCATGACACAGGGCAACAACAGGATAACTGGGAGGAGTCTGGATGAGAATCCAACAGTGATGACGTGACAGAAGCCAGAGACCGTGAACCAGACTTAATGACTCATGTCAATGAACATTTGCAAGTGAAGATGTGTGGACAGAGCGATATACTGTGGGACACGCTGTGACACACTACAGCTTCCACGATGAGATGTTTTCTAAGGTCTGTTTTTGTTTTATTTTGTTTGTACGCTTGTTATTTTCTTTGGTGGGGGAGGTTGTAAGGGTAGAGGGCAGATGGGAGGGGATGGGGAGATGAGGGCGACTCAGGTACACGATGTGAAACTCACAAAGAATCAACAAAAAGGGTTTTTAAAAAGATTTAATCTGCCAGTCAACACTATGAAGTGAGCTGTAGTGTGCACAGTGGGGAACACAGCAGAACAATAATAATGAAGGAGGAAGTTGTGACTTCCTCCCCAGACCTAAACTATATGTACCACAGAGGCTGCCAGCCCCTGAGACATCCTGACATGGGAACTCCCATCACCCCTCTGCCAACAGGCCTTGTCTCTACAGTAGAGACCACAATCAGGAACCAAGCAGGGCCAATTTCAAGTTCTCTTCTAAGCAACACTGTAACTTTAATTTTTTCAAAGCCTACTTTTAATGATGGTTCTTAAACACTTTAACCTCCCTTTTAGCCCACCACCCACCAGAGATAGTAGAAAAGAAAGGATACTGGGGAAGTGGACCTGTTTAGAGATGGTTCTCTGGAGCAAATCCCATCTGCGTTGTCTGGAAATCAGCAGTTCAGTTCACAGGTCAGCAGTGGCAGCTTAATCCACTCACAAACACTTCATGGATACACCAGCAGTCCAGTTCGGTAGAGTCAGAATAGGAGCATCAGAGGCACGACCTTCCAGGAACAGCCAGGCCTCAACCAAACCGGCATGAGTCAGCAGGAAGAATCTGGACCAGCAGGAACACCAGGTGAAGTTCTCAGCTGTGCCTCTCTCAGCAAAGATCAACGAAGACGAGAGACCAACAAGCGTTGCACAGCTAGCTCTACAAGCAAGGCCCTCTTATAGTCTGTTGAGTCCTATTTATATTCCCTCCAAATATCATGTGTCCTCCATGGGTCTTGCCTCAGCTGACATCACTCTGCCAATCTGCCTGAGTCGAAGGAAGTAGCAAGAAGCCAAAGCATACCAATCACAGTTTTTTTGGTGCATCCCGACAAAAGGAGCTCAACTACACAATGTAAGGTGGACCAATACATGCATGTCATTAGCAAAGAATCCTTCATCGCAAGTCCTTTCACATTCTTGCTTCAAGAAAACATCCTTTCACCTGTGTCTGCTTCAGTGAAGCGTTCCTTCATGAGTGTGGCTTAACCTTTCACCTGTGTCCCCTTCAGCAAAATGTTACTTTACATGTTTGCCCAGCAAAACACCATCCAGCACTGACTTCCCAAAGAACCCTTAAGTTTCCACTTCACAACACCACCTGGTTCTCACTGCAGAGAACTCCCACATTATTAACAGAAGATCCGTAAGGCCTTGCTCCTGAGGCCTTCCACACAGCCTTGATTGCTCCTCTTCCCGTGACTTGGTTGTTAACCTGAATCTTTTCCCTCTATAGATCCCCTTCTCTCCTTATTATTTGCCCAAACCAACTGTACTCAGTGTCTTGGATTGAAAAGAAAAATTACATTATTCATAAACTGGTTTTGTTGAGTGTGGGAACCATTTTAGGCATTTCAAGGAACATGTCTCATGGGGGAGGCAGTGAAGACACTGAAACTCTTCCCTATATTTGGAGAGATATAATTACGCAATCCTTGGTTTTTTAAAAAAAGTTTCAAACAACAGTGTACACATTGGGAGTGATTTTGGGGGGCCCAGTGAGTGCCATGGAAAACAAATTAACTGAGGTGAGAAAAGCTGAACTGAAGGGAAAGATAGTTTCTTCTCGGTACATCAAGATAACCAAAGAGAACAGTAGCTGTGCCAGGAGTCTCCCCTGTGAGCATAAAATCAAAGTCCAGGTCTCACTGTGGTCAAATTAGCCTAACCTGAGATCACTAAAACTCAAGTCCAGAAATTGGTACCCCAAGCTACCAAATCAGGCTCCCACTTACACTTCTCACTAGGGTGACCGTAGGGTTCTGCACCATCAGGAAATAGTGGAATCCTGGCCAGTGACACTGGGCTATAGGAAAGGGGCCAAAGGAACTGAAGACCTGAGCAGCTTATTAGTCCTTCTAAAATTCTCTCTATCACACCTTTCTCTCACCAACTACAAGAAACAACAATATAACCTGCCAGGCTCCCCACATCAGCTCTACCCACTGTATGGTCAGGGTTTGAACTTGGGGTGGACTAAAGTGGGCCATGCAGAATTGACACAGAGAAGCAAGTCACACACAGGGCTCGCTAAGGAGTAAGTAATATTAACATGGAAGAGTTGTGTTGGCACAGACTGCGAGGATGGAGTGTGTTGCTAGTGATTTGTCTTATTTACTAAATAATCCACCATCTGATGGCTATCAGACGGTTTCCCAATGAAACTACTGGAGAAATGGAATTCACTCAGCTCTCTGGACTCGGAGACATCACAGTAGCTGATGTGACTTGAATTATAGCCCATTGCATTTGTGGTTATATGTGGGCATGTTACATCACGCAGAATAGAAGTATCTTGGGCATGTGGAATGACTGGAGTGTGTGTGTGTGTGTGTGTGTGTGTGTGTGTGTGTGTGTGTGTGT
>JANHMN010000001.1:54162135-54172453 GCA_030674055.1 Rhabdomys pumilio | reverse complement strand
GTGTGTGTGTGTGTGTGTGTGTGTGTGTGTGTGTGTGTGTGTGTGTACACGAGTGCACATATGTGCCTACATGCATGCACACATTGGTCATCAGCTAAAAAGGAGACAGTAACAGTTGCCTGGGACAACAATGCTCACCTCTCCTTAATACAACCCTCAAACCAGCATGGGCCCATGAGGTCTTTATCTCCTATGAACTTGTGCATCCCACCCTCCACACTCAAGCCACAGCAATGCTGGATGCAGTAGTCAACCAATAAGTGGGCAAAGGAAGCAGTCTGCCCTAGGGGCAGGCAAAGAGAATGTCCGTAGAGACTTTAAAAACAAGAATATAACCAGCTAAAAGCCAGTCTGCTTTTTATTATCCCCATGTGCCAACAGTTGTAAACAATGTCAGTCAGTGACAAAGCATTCCATGAAAATAGCATCTGACTGTCTCCTTTGTAAACAGTTGCTGTGTCGCTGTTGGGTTTCAATACTACACATGGAAGCACTGAAGTAACAGCGCCTTCACTACGTAAGTTTTATACTTGCATTCTACAAGGACGTTCATTTGAACTCTCCATTATGTGGTCACGCCTCCATACACATGGACTCGTGCATTTAAGTTGGTTTCGGGTAAATTCCTAACAGTTGAGATTACTCAAGCTCACTGTGCAGGCAACCCCAAGGTACCCAGAGCTTCTGCATAAAGCAGTGGCAGCGGAGTGGTTACACAAGCGAAAAAGCAGAGCCATGATGATTTAGACGCTGTTCCTTTGCAGATGCCAGGAGAACGGATGAAAGCTGCCAGAGGTCCAGTGGGTAGTTTCTGAATACCTTGGCCATCATCACCAAGAACTGGTCTCTTGAGCACAGCAATGAGTATAATATAATCTTAACTATGTTAACTCTGATTTTTCTTCAGAACAAAGACTGGAATTTTTAAACTAAAAATAATAAATATATGGTGACATTTTTATTTTACCAGAAAATTTCCAACCACATCAACATTTGTAAGCTTCTAGAATTGATGTCTATGGCACAAAGACATGGATGGTGGTTATAACTCTTAGAATTTATTACAAAATAGTTCTGTGACTCTCTATTAAATTTATTCTTATATTAAGGTTTTTTTCCTCTTCATATGTTATTTCACAAAAAATGAAGTTTTACATTAAAATGTGTTATTCAGTCATCCATGAGCAAAGACAGATGGATATATTCCACTGCTCATCAAACATAAATATACAAAAATTAATTCTGATGAAATTAATTAGAATGGTGTAGAAGTTACAAAAACAAACATTGCCACGCTCTGAAGTCACCACTGCATGAAGTCAGAACTCATCTGGGTTTATTTTCCTTTTTATATATCAATATAATAGAAAAAAACTGTTACTTTTATTTATCATAATGTACTATTTGTTTTATTTTGCATTTTGCTTCTTATTTATTTGTCATTTAAAAGAAAATTATCTTTTTAAATGTTTCCACTGTGTTTCTTTCCTGGTGTCATAATTATCATCATTAACTACATTTCATAATTACAGCTGAAAGTAACTTTGAAGGGAGAGGACACAGTGTGACACAGTTACAGGGATCTAGTATCAGCTATGACCAGAGCATGTAACTAGTTCATCCTTTATGGACTGATCCACTTATCCTACTAAGAAAGTAATGTGTCACCTTCCCCATTTGGGGATTTAGAAAAACCAAAGCTGATCAGGAAATAACAGTGTCGTAGAGACCCAGTGAGCTGCCCAGGGAGAAAACTGGCTCCACCTATCCCCTAGTCACTTTGGATTATATAAAATATTCCAGGCTGCTTCCAATAAGTAGAACCCCTAGAATCAAGACCTGTTTCTACTTCTACAAGAATGTTTTTCTACATGGTAGGATGACGTGGAAATTTAAGGATTCTTTGGAGAGTCAGTTGTGTCAGATGGTGTCTTGCTGGGGCAAACACGTGAAGTAGACACACAAATTTCCTGAAGTAGACACACGAAAGAATGTTTCACTGAAGCAGAGATAAAGAAAAGGGGACATTCTGCTGAAGCAAACTCGTTAAAGGACACATGATGAAGAATTCTTCGCTAATGACATGCATGTATTGGTCCACCTTACATTGCATAGTTGAGCTCCATTTGTCAGAGAGAATACACCAAAAAAACTTCTAGTGATGTGCTGCAGTTTCTTGCCACTTCCTCGGAAACTGGCTGATTGGCAGAGTGATGTCAGCTGAGACAGACTCACATACTGAGGCAAGACCGCTGCTGTGGCAAGACCCATGGAGGATGTGTGATGTTTGGAGAGTATAAAAAGGACTCAAGGGACAGTGAAGGGAGCTGAGCTTGTCTTCCTTATAGAGCCAGCTGTGCGATGCACATTGGTCTTGCATCCTTACTGATTATCGCTGAGAGAGGCACAACTGAGAACTTTTCTTGGTGTTCCTATTGGCCCTGGTCCCTCCTGCTGACTTGTGCCGAGGCTGAAGCCTGTTAGATAGCGCCACTGCTGCTGATTCGTGTTTTCTATCCTGACTCTACCAAACTGGACTGCTGATATGTCCATGAAATGTCTGTGAGTAGATTGAGCTGCCACTGCTAACCTGTGAACTGAATTGCTGATTTCCAGACAAGACAGATGGGAGTTGCTCCAAAGAACCTTTCTAAACAGGTCCACTTCTCCCCAACCACCACCACCATTCTTTCTTTTCTACTACCTCTGGTGGGTGGTGGGCTAAAAGGGAAATTAAAGTGTTTAAGAACTATCATTAAAAATAGGCATCGGAAAAATTAAAGTTACAGGAGGAGCCAATGGCAGAGGAGGGAGAGAGGGGTGAGAGAGGCACAACACAGAGACCCCTGTTAGCCAGCCAGCCAGCCAGTGTGTCTGCTGACATGAATATCCACCAGGCTCCCCAGCCTGTGCTGTCAGGATAACCTGCAGAGACACTACCAGGACATAGTGGAAGACGCAGAAGAAGGGAGGCGAAGGGCAGGAATAGAGAGATAGGGATGTCGAAGGACCATCTAAGATGAAGGTGGAACCTGGGAAAGCTGGCAGTGATGTCAGCCCTATGGTGGCTTCTCATACTCCATAGAAGTCTACTGTTCTGTTCTTAGCACTGCCAGGTGAGGTGAGTGCATCCTGACTTCTGTGTGCCCCACCCTGGAGTCTGAGTTAACTGATACAGAAATAGTTCCTAACACACTGAACCAGCAAGCTTCTGCAGAAACTTCCAACTAGTTACTGAGAAAGCCAATGTCACACTGCATCCTGTGGCAAAACTACTGTCAGTCATGATTCCAACGGGCTAAGACTGTCATAAAGAGACAGGCAGAGATGACAGAGAAAGATATAATAGGTGGTGGTTGGTTTTTTTGCTCTAGTGACATCAGCACCATTACCTGGCTTGGTTGTTCTGTTCTGTTTAGGACTCTGATAGACATGTTTCCTTTTGTGCCTATAGAGGAAAGGTTCCTATTCTAGGGTAAAAAGTCTGAGCCCACTACCAGGTCTGAAGACTGACCAAAACACCAATCATTGACGACAAAAAAAAAAAAAAAAAACCACCAATCACTGATCAGGAAATCCCACCAATCACTGAACAGGAAATCTCACCAATCCCTGGGCTCACTCCAAGCTCAAGACTGAAATCTTATCAGTCCTCATTCAGGAAATTTTCATCCTGGAAAACTCCTCCCAAGAAACCCTATATAAGCCTGTTCCCTGCTGCTTCTTGCCTGAGCAGAGGCAGGTACCCTCTTGTGCCTCCCCCAGTAAATCTCTTAACGCGAGGTTTGTTGTGTGGTGTGACTTTGTGGTATTCCTCTGCTCCCAACTGCCAGAGCAACTTTCCCTTCAGAGCTGTAGTATGTAGGGATAATCTCTTGTGTACTGTGTGGAAGCATCATCTGTCAATAAAATGCTAATGGCTTATTAGCAAAAGGTAAGAGGTAGAAGGTGGGAGTTCCAGTAGAAAGAGAGGAATTCTGGGAAAGAGTCAGGTGCAGGATTTGCCACTCAGACTCTGGGGAAGTTGGGTGTATGAAACTGAGGAGAGGTAAGCAGCCTGTGGCAGGCATAGAATAGTTTAAACAGGATGATTGCGTTCTGAACTAGTTGAGGCCCAAGCTTAAGGCCTAAGCAACGTATTCAAATAAGCCTCCAAGTCATTATTTGAGAATTGGGGAGCAGGTAGAAAAGCCCACAGTTGCAGTAACGCTGACACTGATATTCACAATCAGATAGCACAGAATAGGTCTGGCAGCAGGGCTTAGCAGGGAGAAGTGAGTACTTGCCACCAACTCTGATGGCCTGAGTTAGATCCTGAGAGTCACACGATGGAAGGTGGGAACACACACACACACACACACACACACACACACACACACACACAAACACACACGTACACACACAATGAGAAATGACACTGGATGTATTTTACTTATATTTGTTTATTTATATTTGTGAGAAGACTTGGGTGGTCCTCACATAGTATCCCCATCTGCTGAGACTCCTGTTTACTTTTGACTTTGTCACCCATGCTTATGCTGTAAGAATAGCCATCCGTGCACACCGATAGCACTCAACGGCAGGGTCCTTGGCACAGCTCCAGCTGAGACCCTCTCTCTCCAAGAACCTCACATACCCTGTTGGCTTCTCCATCCTCTCTCCCCAGAACCTGTCTCTCACAGGGAGGAACTCTTTATCCTGCTCTAGTGCCAGGGAAAAGTCTCCAATGAGCTATTATCTGGAGTCCAGAGGAAAGGAAGGAACTGATCACTATTGACACCCACCATGTAACAAGTATTTTTACATAGGACATCCTATGTAGTCCTGTTAGCAGCTGCATGGATGGGCACTGGCAAACTCATTTTACATGCAGCCTGATTCCTCCTACCTCTCCCATGCTGGTGATTAGCACAAGCCCCTGGCAGCCGCTGTTCTTCCGTTTCCCACCCCCTCCTTCCCACTCCCACCCCTTGTTTTCCACATAAGAAGCAGCACACTGAGAGAGCTACTGCTGTTTCTTGAATACAAGTTGCCAAGGAAAGTCTCTATTTTCATACCGAACCTGGTTTCCTAGTGGGCACGCTAATTGTTGCCTGCTAAAATCGCAACTCTGACAAAAATGTCTCTAATCTGCTTAGATGTGCATTGAATCAGGAGCTGGCCAGGCAGTTAAACCAACAGACCGTTTCTAATGAGCTGGAAACCAAACCCCTTTAAAAGAGACAGGCCCTAGCCTAGAGTCACCAGCACAACTAGAAACATGCAATCTCTGGTGGGTTTATCTCCTCTGCCCCTCTCCCAAGTTTTTCTAGTTCCTTCAGTCCCTGAGAAGACTGTCTTTATCCTTACATTCATAAAGCTAAGGATAGCATGGATGCTGCCCCAGCTGAGGGCCATGGTCTACCCTGAGGGAGGTCATCCTGGAGAAGAGGAGAAAACTGAGTTCTTACACAAGCACCGTCAACACTTCCTCTGCCTTCTTCCAGCCAACACTGGAGTTGCAGGGCCAGTTTCTGCAGCCATTATCAACAGAAGCCAGTAGCAAGGTCACCAACTCAAATGCCCTTGGGGACCAGGCAGGTAATGATAAAAATAGCTAGGACTTGATTAAATAGGAAGGGCTGTGCTTGCTTCCCCAGAGCTCCAAGGGGTTCACTATTCACTTCTTTCTTGGTGCCATAGAGGAGGATCCAGCCAGGCCTCCCTCCCAAATTGACTTGGGGTACAGGGGTGTGAGGTGGGGCATAGTGATAAGGATGAGCCTCGGGCAGTGTAAAGAAAGCACTCTAACCCAGCTTATGTTTTTATTCTTGCTTTTTAGTTTGAGACAGGGCTTTACTAAGTCACCCAGTCTAGCCTTGAACTCACTTTGTAGCCCCCGGTCTATCCCCATCAGTTGGGAATACAAGCTTGCACCGCCAGGCCCAGCTCCTCTCCACCCTTTTAAAACTATAGCAGGCTGGCTATATCACCTCCATTTGTGTTTATTGCCGGTCCCTCCTATGCTTCACTCTGCAGGTGCCATAGGGCTGACAACTGTCTGTTTGTTCCCTGCTATATTCTCAGTGCCTAAAACAAACTGAACAACAGCTACCTAGTAAACACTCACGACACGCGTTAACACCTTCATTTAACTCCCACAACAAACGTGTGAGAGAGGCACCATTTATGGCAGTGTTGATAACACTGCTGACTTTATAGACAGAGAAGGAGGCTGCATACAACATACAGATTGATCCAGAACGCAGGCAGGCTCCCCATCACCACACCCCTTCTAGTATACTCTGCCATGTGACAGAGGCAGGAACTGGCCATTAAAAAATCATTACCCTGCCTAAAAGTGTTCTACTTTTCTAAAAATCCCATGCTGAAAAAACAACAACAAAAAGAGTCTTGGTGCCTTATTTAGTCCTAGGCCACAGTTAGAGGACAGACATAGGACAAAAATAGACCTTTATTGGGTTGGAAATTTAAAGAAAGATTACTCAGCTCACTCTCTGGTGTCAGGGATCCATGGGTACTTGCAGCTTGACTGTTTGCTTTTCAGTAGTGGGCTCTCTGTCATGGAAGGATCCAGGCTGCTGGAGTGGGAGCTCCCAGGATTCTCTGTATCTTGTCAGAAATGGTTAAGAGAACCTTCCTGGAAAGCTGGTTTCAGGCACCATTCAAATGACAGCCTGTCAACTGCCACTGCTTGATCTCCTAGGACACCAGTGACTTCAAGAGGAAGGGTCAAGCTATGGAACCATGAACAGGTGCAGTGCTTTGGTATCTACCATGAAACGGGGGACCTCACTGGGTGCCCTATATTGGGACTCCCTCAAGGTGTTCTGCTTCTTAGGGGTTGGCCAGTATGTGGTTAGGACACCCACACATTCCATCTGGCTTCAGATCCCAGCCAACTCACACCAGTATGTCCAGTTCACTCGTACACGAAATGAAAAGGTCAGCCATAGTCTTCAGAAATGTCCTCAGTGCCGGCACCCAGAAGCCACAAGTATTTGTTGTATGCTATGGGTCACGTTAGTATCATAATCCAGACTTAGGAAAGAGGACATTTTCCAAAACTCTTACAAAGCACCTGCGGCCAAATAAAAGTTGAGCCAACTGTTGCAAACTAACTGCAAATGGCTGGAGTGAGCCATCCCTTCGGCATGCGGGACCACCTGAATACCAAGTGTGTGCAGCACTGCATTTTGGGATGGCACACACACAGACATGAGCAAGGATAATCCCAAACAACAAGATAAGTAAGGTGCCAGATGTGCAGGCTGGGAGCCTGAGGAATGCAGAGGAGGGAGCCTCTCCCTACTTGGGGTATTCAGCTTATCAGAGGAAGAAACCAGTGCATGAAATCCAAGTTGTGTAGGGTTGTGTTGGAGTAAGGGAATCCCAGATTAACAGGTTGGGGCAGGAACTTCCTTACCAAAACAGAAAGAACAATGATATAACTGATGTACAGCCCTAGCCTAGGCTGTCCCACGGTTCAGGAAGGGCCATTGAACCTAAAAGTACAGAGGAGAATTCAGTCTCCATGCATTTGGGCTGAGGTAGGAGTCCTGGCTCAAGGTTAAACACTGTGGAATTGGGCCAGTCACCTTCACCACACTTTGCATCTCAATGAGTTCCCACATCTGTAATCAGATGCCACCTACTTCTCTGTGCACCACAGATAGGATCTTGCTTGAACTCTTAAAGATCAGAGGTTTGTGGGTTCAGATTCCTGCTCTGCCAGTGAACCTCACACTGGTACAGATTTTTCTGGTTTCTCTCTCTTTTGTAAGGAAGAAGAGAATACTGTGGGGCTTCTGAGATGGCTCCATGGTTAAGAGTGCTTCTGTCCCACCCCATGAGAGAGAGCCAACCCCTGACACTATTAATGATACTCTGCTATGCTTGCAGATAGGAACCTAGTACAACTGTCTCCTGAGAAGCGGCATCCAGCAGTGGATGGAAACAGAGGTAGAGACAGACCCACAGCCAAACATCAGGCAAAGCTTGGGGAGTCTTGTGGAAGAGTGGGGCGATAGGACTGAGAGAGCTGGAGGAGTCAAGGACACCACAAAAAGACCTACAGAGTCAACTAACCTGGGCCCAGTGGACTGACAGAAACTAAACTACCAACCGAAGAGCACGCATGGGATGGACCTAGGCCCTCTATATATCTGTAACAGACGTGCATCTTGGTCTTTATGTGGGTCCTCTAATAATTGAAGCAGAAGATGTCTCTGACTCTGTTGCCTGCCATCGGATTCCCTTCCGCTAGCTGGACTACCTGGTCAATCCTCAGTGAGAGAGGATATGCTTAGTAGTCCTGCTGTGACTGAATGTCCCAGGGTGGGGGGGGTGGGGGGAGCTTCTCCATCTCTGATGATAAAGGGTAGTGTGGGGAGGGATTTGTGAGGGTGGGACTGGGAAAAAGAGGAGGAAAGGGGGAACCAAGACCGAAATGTACAATGAATACAAAAATAAATAAAGAAGGAAAAGGTGGGGGGAGGGAGTGTTTCATGCTCTTGTAGCGGACTGGAGTTCAGAGGACAGCATCTATCTCAGGCGGCTCACAACTGCCTGCAACTCCAGGAGATCCAGTGCCTTCCTCCAGCCTCCTTAAGCATCTGGACTCATGTGTACAATAGGATACCGTGGAACCCAGAGGATTACTGTAAGGAGCCAACAAGCAGGCTGATGACGTACGCCCTGTTAGCACCGAGAACACAGTAGAATGATCTATTGAAAATGAAATGGGGAAGTATTTTGCGTGGTACAGAGGCTAATGAAACTTTGTCGTATGGTTTTGTTTGCTTCGGTTTATTACACAGAAGCTCCGTAAGAGACGGGATCTTTTTTTTTTTAGCCTTTGCTGCCACAGTTATGCCCGCAGGACCTCAGACAGTGGCTGGTCCACAGTAGGCACTTGGGAATATTTGTGAACTACATGAATGAGTGCCAACTCCGAATGAGTACTCAGCTGAGAAGTCAGCAAACAGGAAGTGAGTTACTGCCGCATTCGGCTAGTTCTGCACATTGCTGCTGCTCCAACTTGTGGGCAAGGGTATAAACGCCCCCCTCAACCTCAAGCGCCATCTTGGCCTCTAGGCCTAGCTCCTTGGTTCTCTTTGCCCAGCTGCAGACTAGGGGTAGAATATGTGCACATGCCCATTCTTTCTAACATACTGTACTCACCACCTCCAGATTGGCTCTATTTTGGATCTGGGGGTGTCAGGGGTATGAAAGGATGAATTTTGGAAATTGTGGCTGCAACATGGACAGAGAGACCGCTGGGGCCTGAAATAGCTGGAAGGCTACAGAACATCTCAGAATAGCATCCAGCTTTACCACAATTCCAGGCTGTAGCCTCACACACACCCAACAGGGCCAAAGACATAGTTTGCACAGCAGCCCGGGGTATGGGAAAGTCTTTTGGGTGGAAAAAATGAGTCACCAAAGAAAGCCAAAGATTGTTCTTGTTCAGAGGAGAGGAGCAGAATGTCCAGAGAGAGGTTCAGATGGTTGAGCCAGGAGATGTGAAGTGAGGTGCTGAGTCCCTAGAGTGGTCACAGAGTCAAGATCATCTTAGGCTTGATGAATGAGTGACGGAACTGGGATTTGGATGGTAATTCATCTGCTTCCAGGTGTGGCTGCTGGGCCTGGACTTTTTGGGAGAAGAATATCATGGTGAGGGCAACATGCGTACAGCCTTTGAGTATTTGAGAATTGTCCCTTCAAGTACCCTGAGAAAGAAACACAGATCGGCAACACCCATGAGATTGGGGTCCAGGGAAAACCTAGCCCTCAGAATGGCCTTCTAGCCCAAACTCTGCTCCAGTGTCCAGCTTCCTACAGAGTTGGAGGTACCAGGAGATAGGGTACAGAAAGGAGTCAGAGAAAGCCATAGATCTCACAGTAGTTGCTGTCACTGCCTTTGGAACCCTAAAGGGTCTATATCCCCTTCCCAGAGTCCAAGACACATTTTTTGTGTAAATTTTCCCAACGGCCTTGGCACCAAAAGGAATCTGTAGAGAGAAAAGTCATGTGATAGGAAAAAACTACCTCAGATTTAGTTTTCATGACCTAGGTTATCCAGATCTCCATTCTTATCCTGATGTCCAGACCCCTCACCCCAGCCAAAATGTCAACATTTCCAAGTGCTATCTTCTGCATCTCACGACATCTTTTCAGAACTATGTAGATGGCAAAGGAATCCACCACCAGGGGGCGATATGGAACAACTCCCCCCACCACTACCATCTGTCCTTTCTGGAAGAGCTTTGTGTGTGTGTGTGTGTGTGTGTGTGTGTGTGTGTGTGTGTGTGTGTGT
>JANHMN010000001.1:54036178-54162125 GCA_030674055.1 Rhabdomys pumilio | reverse complement strand
TGTGTGTGTGTGTGTGTGTGTGTGTGTGTGTGTGTGTGTGTGTGTGTCGTCGTCGTCGTCGTCGTCGTCGTCGTCGTCGTCGTCGTCGTCGTCGTCGTCGTCGTTGTCGTCGTTTTCCTCCTGAAAAGCCTCAAGCCACAGCAGCTACCAGAAGAAGCCTTCTAAGAGGAGTCACGTGGGGAATCCCTTGTTTCATATGATAAAGTACAAGTACTCTCTGAATGACTGCTGGGCAATATGAAGCAGACCCTTAACTGGCACGAACAAATTAATTGAGGACCACAGGCTGACACAGCGTGGAAATGATGTTTGTATTCCACAAAGGTCACCTTACAGCTCTACATCAAGGCCTTGCAGCAACTCCAGTTAGAGCCAGCTGGTGTGCCATTTATGATGAGCCAGAAACAGAACTGCATTTGAATGGCACTGTCCCTTGATGATGGCCATCTGTTTTCGGCAAAACCAACAACTCTACCCATTAAAGACACTTTGAACCTTCCTTATCCTGGTCTTTTGATGATGTTTAATCTGTACATTGACTTTAGTCTTAGAGTGTACAACTAGAAGCTTCCATTCAGTGCACGTAGCACCATGAAAGTAGCATCATAAAAATAAGTCAACACAAGGGACCTGTGACACTTTATTTTTCTGATAATTTATGTTATAGATGTACTCAGATTTAAGCTTGGGTAAGAAAGCTTAAAGAAAAGGAGGGATAGGAAGCTGGGGAAGAGCAGGTAGGTGTCTTCCTTGAAGCAAGCAGAAGCTGGTGATGTCACAGGAAAAAATCTGAACTAGGATTAAAAAGGGATGGGAACCGGTCTGGGTGTGGTTTCTACGGAAGGCCATTTCTCATCTCTGGGTCACAGCTCCTTCGCTTGTTTATTTTGAGACAGTTCCTGGGTGGCCTGCAACTTGCTATTTAGATCAGGCTAGCCTCAGACTCACAGAGATCCTGCTGTTTCTGCCTCTCAGGAGTTGGGACTAAAAGTATGTGCCCCCACACTTGAACTCTAAAGTTCAGGCTGTCAATTAAGCCACTGGTCACTCCTTGATGAGTCTGACAATAGGTTGGGGGAATTAAACATCAGGGCCTGGCAGGCTCTTCTTGGAAGAGGGCCAAGCTGGACCCCACTTGCCTGGAGCTTTCTTCCTCATCTGTGTGCCTAGTTTATTCAGAGATATTACAACCCAAGGTTGTAAGTTGGAACCGACTTCCTTTCAGGGGAGACATACAACCAAAGTTCCTGTCAGCCAGGAGTGATGGTATGCCCTGGCTCCAACCCTATTCTGTCTTCGGGTTCAGAGTTATCATTAACATCAATTATCACCTTTGATGGTCTTGATATTTTAAAACAGATGTTTACAGATCTTATTTGATAACCAAAATATAGTACCCTATAACAAAAAGCCCCAAGGCTCAGAAGTTAATAATATATCTGAGAACATTATAATGTGGGCCCTGGATACCAGATTCCAGCTAGTTGGACCTGGATCCTTGTTTTTTCTACCACATTGAAAGTTTACAACTGTGCTTGCCTTAAGAACATAGAAACCCAGACACTTAGCCTTTTTGGTGTGTGTGTGTGTGTGTTTGTGTGTTCCTGCGTGTAACTTTGTGTACCAAATGTGTGACTGGTACCCAGACAGGCTCTAAGAGAGTGTCAGATGCCCTGGGATTGCAGTTACAGACAGTCATGAGCGGCCATGTGTGTGCTGGGAATCTCATGTGGGTCCTATGAAAGAGCAACCAGTGCTCTTAACCACTGAGCCACCTCTGCAGCCCCAGTGTTCAGATTTTAAGTCTTAGGTTTCCATCTGCATTGTGATGCTGTGCACACTGGTGTTCCTTCAGGCTCTCGGGCATAAATAAATGCTCCTCAGTTTGGTTTTGACTAAAGACAATAAAGGCAGAGTGATTTGGCTACAGCCATTTCCTCTTCCTTAGAAACATCTTCTGCTTGCCTGTCACTCATAAGGTTCCTTGGGTAAAGAACAATTTCATTCTACAATAGACATAGTATTTAATCTCTTTCTGAAAGGGAAGGGTTGGAGGGAGAATCACACAGAACACAGAACTAGAGGAGGAAGAAGGAAGTAGGTTGGTACTCAGATCTTAAACTATAGCTTCTTTGCCGTTCCCAAGAACACACAGCAGCCGTATAACCTGGAGCCCGACTCAGTTGCTGATTCTTCTACTTTACACTAAGGAAACCTTCACATGTCCCTGCCCAAGTGAAGCCTCTCTCAGAAGCCCAGTAGGGATGTAAGCAAGGGAAAATGGAGGCTGTGGCTGGAAATTCTGGATGCCTTCCACTGTGCCACAAACCAGCTGTTCCTTCCCGGGGCTTCTGAGCTGCCTTCTTGGAACCACAGGGGCACTGCTGGGCACTGTAAGAATCACCTGAGCCATTTGCCAGCTGGGCTCCAGGGAGGCAGAGATGAATAAGCTCTCATTCCAGGCATCAGGGAGCTCTCTGATCTTGTCAATGTATGGTGTTACGGGCTTTCGCAGAAGCCTGCTGTGGGCCAGAGGCCCTGCCTCATCTAGGAAGTAAAGCTGGGACAATTTTCAGAGCACAGGTAAAACAAAAGTGGAAATTTTTTAATTCAAAAAAAAGAAAATCCATGGGTGTCTAAAGAGTACATCACTCTCCACGAGGCCATTTGCCAAAATGGTTCTCAGTCCTGAAGGGTAACCCAGACTCTCAAGAGTCAAGAGACCATGTGACATTCAGAGAAGCAGCCAAGTGCTGCTCCTATGTCAATTCCTCACCATGCTGCCACTCCCCAAGAAGTCACTGCACCTCTGGGCTTGGTAGAGATGAACTTGTAGCCCTTCAAGGTGGTTCCCAGAGAAGCCACCGAAGACAATCTCTTCCAGTGTAGGAAGAATAGCAGAACCCACTGAGCCAGCCACATGCCAGCCCAGCTCTGCTCAAGCTCCCTGCATAAGTGATTCCACATGTCCTAGACTTCAGATGTCCCTCTCCTACCCTCCCTTCCTCCCTCTGTTTTAGAATTTTCCCTCTCCTCCCTTCTTCTTCTCTTCCTTCCCACTCTTTTCCTTTCTTTAGATTCAGAAGTGGAGAAGCCTTAGACAGGAAGAGGAAGTGAGGAGCTGAGGGCGGAGCTGCCTCCCAAGGGGAGAAAGCAGTTATGGAAATCATTTGGTTTGCTGAAATTCAGCCATTCTCTCCGTGGGGGAAACTCCTGGACTAGAACAAGGAGTCCAGGCTTGACACCTAATTGATGGCGCTGCTTGGGAAGACCATCAGAAGCAGTCTCAAACGGCCTTTGCTCACTTCAGTTGACGCCTGACCTTTAGTGCCATCAAGACCCTGCTAAGCCTGTATGTGCTCTGGCTGGCAAGCCAGGGTATAGCCAGTCTACACACACTAAGTGATGTGGGGACAGCAGGTCCTTTGACTCCCAGCCACCCCCGTCACCTGACCCTGGTTCCAGCACATGGTTTTTCCCTATGGCCAACTGACTACTGGGGAATTGTGGTGGGGTCACAATGGGGAAGGGTTGCCAGCAGAGTGTACACAGACTTTTGCATGTACATTTTTCTGAAAAGACAATACTGTTTTCCAAAGACCTCAGTGTGCCGTCCAGGGCCCCCAGGTTATTAAGAAACACATCCCTGGAGTTAAAGGAATGGAGGACAGAGACCTATTCTCACACATTTGAAAAGTGGACATGTAAAGAAGGCTCACACTGAATTCTACAAGATTTCCCAGGAAAGAAGAAACTGGAACCCATAGGTAAAGTTTCAAGGGAGGCCAGTTTCAGCGCAGTGTAAGGACAAGCATTTGAGTGATATAAAAACAAATTGTCACGCCAAACACTAAGGTCCTTGTTGCTGAAGTATTTAATCAGTGGCTGTCCTCGGTGTTGGGGTGTGAGGCAGAGTGAAGGCCAGCTGCACCTGGCCCAGCTCTACCATGGACTGACTGAAGGAGAGCTGTTTGCTGAGGCCCTCCCTAATGAAGCAGAAACAGGCAACCTCCAGCAGAACCTCTCCCACAGTCTGTCCTATAGAAAAGATGGGGAAACTGTTGGGGTAGACTGCTGCTTGGTCCTTACTGTGCCCTTCAAAGGGTAAAACCTCGGAGCTCAAGTCTCCACAAGCTGAACAGAAGGTTAGAATTTATCTGTTGCTATGAGTTGGAATCCTTATTTGCCCCGGTACCTGGAAACCACAGAACATGTTTTTGTTGATGTGAAATGTTGATGGATTTTTCTCCTAGGATTATTTTTTGCAGCATAAGTAAGAAAAACGTTATATTCATACTGTTTGTTGTAAGCTAAATGTTTTTGAGAGAAGTTCTTACTGTGTGCAAAAGCCCCACCTTTTTCCTGATGTCAGGATTTCCAGATGCTGTGCATTGACCAAACCCTTACTGCTCCAGATGCTGCTGCCTGTGGCTTGCAGTTAGAGTAACCAAAGCATCAGGGAGCCTCCTCTCACATCTGAGTGCATATTTTCCATTTTGTCCATATCCTTCACATAGGTGGTGGTGGTTGTTGTTCTTATTGTTGTTGATCTTCACACCTTTGTTTCTTTGGGAACACTAGAAAGAAAGTAGACACCAGAAGTTGAGTCCTTTGGGGCTCCACCTTTCTGCATCTAATAAGCAAACAGATACAGCACTTCAAAGGGAAGGTGGCTACCACAGCCTTTCATTTCTTAAAAACTGGCGCAGGAGAGCAGCTAGACAGGAACCTGACTCTGGAAGTCTCCTGGGGGTTATCTCAGCCCTATCGCTTGCTTGTTTCCTAGAGGCAAACACTGCCTCTTATCCTGGCTTTCCTTGTTTGTGAAGCCGCCCCACCCTCACTGGCCACCTGGAGGGAGCCGTCTATTTCCAGCAGGCAGGACTGATCCCGCGGATCAGGAACTGTGACAGTCACTGCACTTAGAGAACAGCCAAGTAGCCCTGGTGGCTTGGCCCTACAGGGTCACCCAAGTTGTTTGTTAACTAAGGTTGTTTTCCTTCTGACCCTAATGAGCTTTAGTGGAGGGTTTAAGCATAGAGAGCTAGAACCTAGGGAGAAGGGCTTTGTGGTGTGGAGAGCGTGGAGTTCCACTGCTACCCAGAAACCCTGAGCTCACTAAAAGCATCCCTAGGGTAACGTTCTCTGGCCAACTTTGTTGCTGAGTCTGAGGGCTGAAAGTGTGTTCCAGGTCAGAGCTCCGAAGAGGCACATCCAGAGTTTGAAAGGAAATATTCCAAAGCAGTCTCGGCCCAGCACCAATGACACCTTGCCTTCACATTCTCCCTCCCTTTGTATAGATCAATGGCATCCCTTGGTGAGACCAGCCAGTTAGTTGACTGTCACTCTAGTATCTGTGGGACAGGTATGTTCAGAGAAGCTCAGAGATGTTAAAAGCCTTGGATCAGCGTTACAGAGCAAAGAGGGGCTCAATTCAGCCATTTTCATCTGCCCTCAAGAATATTGATGAACATTCTCCCATCCAAGTATTAATCAGGCTGGACAAACATTCTCCAAGTGTAAAGGTTTAATCCAGACCACCTCTGCTTTGGTTTGTGGGACTCTGTTCTGCTCTCCCAGCAGCAGCTGATACTGGAAGCAAGAGAGAAACAAGTATCCATGCAGAGCAAATTCAACCTACAGGTGTCAAGGGGCAAGGAAGAGGTTCCCAGGGGCTATGATGACTCACGGCTGACCAGGGACAGGCTCTTATCTGAAAGTCCTAAAGACCATTGCTCTGATGAGACAAGGGACGGAAATGGTGTCTGGCCCAAGATGGGGGAAAAAAAAGGTAAAAGCCACAAAATGCCTTCATCTTTTTAAATGATTCAAGACTCCAGGCTGCTCAGCTTTGAAAATACAGTAGCTAAACAGATACTTTTATCAAGTACATATGATATATAGAATGTATAGTATATAGTATGTGATATGTGGTATATATAGTATATGCTATATATACTATATAGTATATTGTATATGTGTATGTATGCATGCACATGCACACTCAGGAACAAAATAACCTTGATAAAGCAAAAACAACTCACTTAGCAGAGCCTCAAACGGAGGTGAGTTGTGATATGTATGTCTCTGTGGTTGTATGGTAACACAAGGTAATGTCCTAAACACCAACTTGGGATGGGCAAGACAGATACTTGAGCAAGTCACCTGGTCTCTTGGGGCCTCAGGGTCTTCCTCACAGAGAAGGAGTCATCCTCTTTATAGAGAGTGACTCCTTGTGAGCATTCGATACGCTGCTCTCAGGGAGAAGACAAGTGCCACCATCAACTATCCGAACACTGGGCTCATGTGGCTTTATTTTCCGTTCACTGACTCATAGTGGAGACCCTACTATCTCCCACCTCGTGGTTGTCTATGAGTGTCGTAGGAATGAATGAGCAGATGAGTCAACAAGCATGTAAAGCACTGTGCAGACTTGTTGACACAGATACACACACGGCTTACGATGGAAGGAAACATTCACAAAGCAGAACATGGATTAGTCTCCAAATTGTCAGAGTGCTGTGGGGCGTTTGCTTCCTTCGTGGTCTCTGCTTTGGCGCAAGCCTGACCAGTGTGAGACTTTGCTTCCTCATGGTGAGTTCAGTACGTTCTCTTAGGCTCCAGTGGGAGACTGCAACAAAAACCCCATAACTAGCAAGACCTCATGGCCGCAGCTCTCCTTTCTGCTTCAGGTATAGAGAAACTGAGGCCTGGAAGAAGGAGGGGCTTGGCCTAGAGATGGCTCAGGGTGCCTAACCACATGTACAGAGCTTTCCTCCCCAGCCCTGCTTTCCAGAGGCACGAGGCAATGAGCTGCCAACAGAAGCTCTGAATGGCACAGAACACCAGGACTTTGCAGATGGTCTGGAAGCATGCAGAATACACAAAGTCAGTAAATGTTTACTGAGCACCTACCAATGCCAGGCACTGGGTTTTGAAGATAAAACATGGGAGTCTAGCAGTTTCCAGGCCAGGCCATTTCAGAGCAGGTGCACGCTGTGCAGCTGTGTCCACTCCGCTCTTGGCATAGGGGCCTGAACTGGCAGGCCTTCAGCCTGATGACCCCTGTGAATGCTCCCCTCCTCCCAACCTCACTTTCCACTGCAGTCTCTGGAACACACCCTTGAGCTAGCCTTCTTTCCCCTTTCTGGGACTGGCCTTCCTCCTCTTCATCTTCTCTGGGGCAGCAGCAACAGAGCCACCCCCTGCACTCCAGACCCTGAGACACTACAGACAAAGCCAGCCTCTATACTTCCCTTCTGCCTGGCAGCCAACCAAACCTCTGACCAGAAGAGTCTCCTGTCACCCTGAGATCCTGGGGCCTTCCAGAGACCGTGACCTAGAGCAGAGTGGCCCTGGCCCCCTTGTGCGTCAGTGCGCTCCAAGCAAACAGATTCAACTAGCAGAGGTCAAGGAGTGAATAGCACCGAGCAAGCCATTCTATCCAGACAGCAGGGAGGGCGGTGGGGGAAATCAGGAGGAGAAGCAGACACAAGCATGAGGCGGCTCTGAGGAAATGTTTGGAGACAGCTGTTCTTGGCTAGTTGCTGTGAGTCTTCACATGACCAAGGCAGGATTTCTGGTAAATCTTGGAGGGACCTCAGTGACCATCTAGATACCTCTTCAGGTCACAGCTCAGAAAGAGGAGGAAATTAGGCCTGAGCTCCTTGGTGTGCAGACCAGGGCCTGACTGGACGCCCTGCCCCCACCTACCCATTCTCTAGTGCACACATCTGGGGCTGGCTGTTCTGGTGTCTCACATCCCTCTGTTCTCTGTGCCACTTGCCTTATTCCCTGTTGGCAACAGAAGGGAAGCACATGACAAGCAGTCTGTCAATCTAAAAAGCCAGTTGGTCCCAATCTATCAGTATGTAAGAATCCAGAGCTGGGACTATGTAATGAGGTCTTAGCATGTGATTCCAGCGAAGGCACCATGGGACCAGGCTGTGGGACCTAGGGCATGACTAGACCCTGTCTTCCAAGTAGGGATGGAGCTAGAGCCAAGGCATTTTACTACTAGGCCACCAGAGCCAGCTTCTCCCTGCACTCGGAGCACCTAGGAGGATATCCATGCCAGCTTTCTGACAGGAAGGGTTCTGCTTGGTCCTTTGTCCCAGACCAGTACTGTCACAACTATCCATCCTTGCTCCCAAGGTGAACATAAGAAGAAAAGTGGATGTGCCTGCATTGCCATGAAAGTGGTGCCATGCATGAGCTATGTGACCCAGGGCCTTTCTAGGCCTCCTTCTTCTCTGTTGTTAGCTTAGTTACCTCCCCAGATCTTTACAGTCCTGGGTTCTTGGAGCCACTGAGCTCCAGCAAGTCCTAACCAGCTGAAGCCTGAGACATTCCTAGAGGTTCCCCCGAGTCATTGACCTCAATGTTTCTACTAACTCAGTACTCAGAGGCCAAGCATGGCAGGAGAATGCTATGCCCTCCCCCTTTCCAGAACAGGAATCTGCTCTGCAAGAAGAATGCCTCCCCTCTGGCTGTCTTGTGACTTTATCTGGGAAACTTGTGGCTCTTGGAGGCAACAAGCAAGTCAGAATTAAGCCAACTTTATCTGTAGAGGGAAGGGTTGTTATTATTATTACATCTCAAGGGCTTCAGCAAAGAAGCCACTCAGGGCTTTTACACTGAGGAAGCTATGCACCTAGGGTTGAACACCAGCCTGTCCCTGAGCTCATCTGAAAACAGGAATATGAGTCTGCACTGTAATCTTACAGATGTGTCCTTGTGTTTAAAAGGGAAACAGAAGTCTTTCCTTCTCTCTACCTCCCTGCTTCCTGGTACCCAGTACACTCAGGCTGCCCCTGGCCAGACACCTTTGTGTAGGACACAGCCTGTGAAAACTGTGCAGAACAATCCTGGTTCCTACTGTGACCTGTTTTGTGCTTTCCTTACACAATAATCTCAGTTCTCTTTTCTTTGGACTTCCTGCTACTGTTAGCCGACATAGGATCAGTTTATATGAGTCCTTTATAAAAAGCTAGGGGTTCGATGGAGACCTGTGAACATCTTCTACCCACCCAACATCCAAGGCAGATGCTTGCTGATGTTTGCAAAGCATATCACCACATTTTCAATAAAAAAGTGTCTCCTTCTGCCCTGCCTAGGCTGCCTATACCTGAGACCTCCCTCCCTTTTCTCCCTCTATCCTGGACATTATGTATCAGTCAGCTTTAGTTGTGTAACAAGTACCCACAGAACCTTCAATAGTGTGGGAATAATAGAGTAATGTGACTGCTCCTGGGTTTCAGGTCAGACAGGTAGTTTGACAGACTTCAGCTTTGCATATCAAATGAGTATATCTGTTGGCTGCTCAACTTAAGTCAGCTCTGGATGTGGCAGCTGGAGACAAGATCCTGCTCTATGGCTCTGTCATTCTCTAGTATACCAGGACAGTGGGCAGTAGAAGCGCCCTAGCCTCTTGATGTCTGGGTTCCTTCCATCAGCCATGCCGCCCCTTTGGCCTCATTATCAGCTTAAAGCCTCACCTTTGTTGGTAGAACTCCAAAGTTTCCCACAGTAGGACACCAGAGAGCAAAGAAGACTTGTGGTCAGGAGGGCATCAGCCCCATGTGACCATAGAATCCCCTTGTTATCTTCAACTGCTCCCCCTCTGCTCGGCTAGCACCAGTTGAAAGTATATTGAAATCTTCCCAAAGAAAAAGACATTATGCGAGCCTTTAAACACATATCATCTTCCAGTCTTCGGGAACTGATCCTAAGAGAAAAGTAGAGAGAATCTAGAAGAGTGTACATACTTAAAAAGAGTGTACGGTACAGAGCAGCAGTACTAAAGGTGACATGAGAGTCAGGAGATGTGAAAGCCAGGAAAGCCTCTGCTACTTGAGGTCGACGGGTATTGATTATACAGCCACTGAAGACAATGATTATAAAGATTTTATCAAAAAGCTGCAATAGTTAGAGAGCCCTTTGAGACAAAATTAACTGAGGAAACAAAAGCTGGACGATGCGTACAAGTCTACCATGACTATGTATTGTAGTCCTGCAGCTTTGATTTTTAAAAAAAAAAAAAAAAAGGAAAACAAAAGTATTTATTTCAGTTTACAGGTCACAGCTATCACTGAGGGGAAGTCAGGGCAAGAGCTCAAGAAGGAACCTGAAGCAGAAACCATGGAGGACCATGGCTTGCTGGCTCGCTTGCAGGCTCGTGTTTGGCTAGTTTTCTTATACAGACAAGAAACATCTGCCTATGGATGATGCCACCCACAGTGGGCAGGGCTCTCCCACCTCAGTTAACAATTAAGGCTATCCCCCATAGACATTTCCATAGGCTAGTCTGATCTGGGTAATTCCTTCATTGAGACTCCCTTCTCAGATGACTATAGGCTGTATCAAGTTGACAGTTACTGTGGATTAGGACACTATGCTAATATGAAGTCCCGTTGTATAAAGTGTAGATGCTGGATGGAATCTGGAAACCATGTTGCTGTCGTTTTCCTGATGGACTTTGCACTATACTTATCTAGCATGCAGCCACTGAGAAAAGCGGTGACAGTTACATGGGACCTTTCAGATCTCCTGCAAATACCTTCAACTTATAATTGTTAAAAATAAGTGTTTTGAAAGCCCCAAAACTTACAGAGGGACATTTTTAATGACTATTGTCTTAGGCTTTGTATTTTTCTGTTGCTGTGATAAAATACTAGGAAGAAAAGATTTTTCTCTGGCTCAGGGTACAAGGGTACAATCCCTCATGATGGGGAAATCAAAGCAGTGGGAATTTGAAGCATCAGGTTACAGTCTGTTCATGATTGGGACTCAGAGGGAGACGAATGCGTGATGCTCACTTCCTCTGTGTATAGAGTCCAGGCTATCCAGTCAAGATAATCTCCCATGGGCATGCCCCGAGGCCCATTCTCTGAGGCAATTCTAGATTGTATCAAGTGGGCCATTAATAGTAACCACCATAGGTATACTATATGACAGGAGTATAGGATACTTTCTGTTTTAAACCTTTTTTTCACTTTTAAAACATTATAATGTAAAGAGAGTAGCCTGTGGCTTTGTTAGTTCCTTCCCATATTTGTTCAGTTTTCACTTTTTGTTTGCACAGTGCTGGGGATGGAACTCAGGGTTTGTGCACACTGGGCACATGTTCTGAGCTACACTCCCAGTAAGCTACAGTATCTCAAGAGAGAAGTGCTAGATTCCACTAAGCACCTCTCATGACCTGCCCTGTGGCTACTTTTAAGTACTGTATGCCTGGCAGAAGGTCCTATCCTTGAGAGCAGGGGCCACGGCTCCATCGATTCCAAGCATTTTCTCGGCTCCCTTTCCAATGCTTAGGCCAAAGCATCATTTAAAATGTACATATCCAACATGTTCATATTAAACCAAAAACTCTGCTGCTTGCTAGGCTTGCAAAACCAAAAATGTCAAGATGTATGAAAGAGCGTTCATCCTACGAACACACATTTTTATTCCTCGTCTTTATGTGTTACCTACCTACATCTTGTGTGGGTACTAGTTCCCAGTGGAAGACAGATGGATTACTAAGTAGGCTATGTAGTAGGCACTTCCTTATGTAGAAAGTATTCACAAAACTGATGAATCTAAGGCAATCGTGTTCTGGCACTGAACAATGGGCAATGCGGGACAGTGGGCAAGGTGAGACCCATGACAGCTTTCGACCTTCGAGGACTCCTTCCATAGCACAAGAAGACAGAACACCAGCTAAGTTCAAACAGCAGAGAACTGGTGCTCTGGGTTGCTAAAGCAGCTGAAATGGGTGGGCAGGGCAAGAGAGATGGGCAGGGCTGCAAATGAGATGGGGAGGGGCCAGAAATCTAGGTAAGCATTTTCCATAGACCTTGGACAAAGGCCTGGGTGCGTACCTGGGTATGTTTTCAAAACCACTTGCAAGGTTGAGAGTGGGCACTATAAATCCCACAGTGTTGAATACTGAAGGCCCAGCCCAGCCACAGTAGAGAGACAAAGGCACGGTGGGTACTCAATGATTACCATAGAAAGAGCACTTGGTGGACCCCCCCCCCTTATTTATAAGGGATACTTTCCCAGACCCCAATCGGTGCCTGAAATCACAGACAGAACCAAATCTATATTTTTCATATACATGCCTATAATAAGGTTTACTTTACAAATTAAATACAATAAGAGAGACTGGCACTAATACCTAATATTAAAACAAAACAGTTACAACAGTGTACTGGGAAAAGCTATTCAAAACTTGTAATTTTTTTTCATTTGCCCTTTCCAAACTATGATCCAGAGCAATACTGAAGGAATGGGAAGTGAAGCCATTGGGGGGGAGGGGGCTATATATTTCAGGTACAGGAAAGGGGCAAGCTTCAGGACTAAGTTCAAAAGTGACCCGATATAGGAACGAAGAAAACACAAGCCCACTAAGACCCAAATGACATATATAATGGTTTAACTCCTCAGAACAAACCTCACAAAATATCCAAGCTTCCTGCAAAGTACTATCTACAAAGTCAAATAGACAATCAAAACTGTGTATACATGTGATGTGCCAGGGCTATCGGTCTGAAGCCAAGAGGAAGAGTAGTTAGTTCTAATGAAAACTGATGAAGAGAGGAAAAACATCAGCTGTGTTATAGAAGGATAAATTCTCTGTTCAGAGGTCCAGGGGCCACTCAGAAATGGTGGACCTAGGAAGAGACCTGGGACCCTATCAAGAGGATCTTCTGATGAAACTGCAGAACATGAGAGGATCTACAAGAAGATGCCACAGGTCTCTGGGATTTGTGGTCATGTTAGAGTCACAAAATGTCAGAGCTAGACACAAGTAGCTTTCCGCCTGCCCTTCTTATTGCCTATGAGAGCAGGAACTAGGACTGGGAGGGAAATAGGTGATTTCCCAAAATCCCACACCA
Source organism: Rhabdomys pumilio (assembly GCA_030674055.1). NCBI lineage: Eukaryota > Metazoa > Chordata > Mammalia > Rodentia > Muridae > Rhabdomys > Rhabdomys pumilio. The sequence goes on along the minus strand of JANHMN010000001.1, from coordinate 54,149,241 downwards.
AGGTTAGAACCAAGCCTCATAATTCTATTCTGTCACACGGCCACCCTGTGACAGCCCTGGGCTGAAATGAGCTTTGAGATGACTAATTACACATATTCATCTCCAACCATAGTTTCTGAGATAAAACCAAGGTGTCACTTCCTCTTTCTGCTCTCACATAGAATGGGGAGGTTTCCAGTAAGCCATCAGATAGAAACCAGAGAGGCACACGTCACCACAGACCAGACACTTGATACCCACTCATGAGAGTGCTTGATACGTAAGCACTGGATTACTAAAAGTTAAGCAAATTCACCAAATCTGTTCAACTGTTGCTTAGAAATGATGCAATGAGGTCCGTATAATGTCATCCTATTAATATTCATAGAGAATAAACGTGCATCCTATGCTCTATGTCTGCTTGAAAGTGCGGTTCACGGCAACCTGGAGCAGGCAATGGAGGATCTTGTTGGATTGACTTGTCTGCCTCAGCCTGTGAACAAGCCCAGGGCAACCATGCTGGTTCTGCAGCTCACATACTTCCCAGAAGACACTTGTCACATATTCCTGGGTAATGTGTGTCCACTCCTTCCAGAAAGTTCTTTCCAAGCTCTTGGTGTGTCTTACAGAGAAGGGATTCCCACCTGTACAAGCCAGCTCCCCCTCCAGCTTTGTCACCAGAACTTCCCAAGGCCAGATTGCATGTGCTAAGGGTTAAGTCCAGTTTAGATTTATATCCTTTCTCCAGAAACCTGCTGCTGGGGGCTGGAGAGATGGCTCAGTGGTTAAGAGCACTGACTGCTCTTCCAGAGGTCCTGAGTTCAATTCCCAGCAACGACATGGTGGCTCACAACCATCTGTAATGGGATCTGATGCTCTCTTCTGGTGTAACTGATGACAGCTACAGTGTACTCACATAAATAAACCTTTAAAAATCTTAAAAAAGAAACCTGCTGCTGGCTGGGATTTGTCACTGGTCCTTGATGTAGGATGCTCAGAGAACAGAAGCAGAGCTGGACACTAGTTATGCCCTCTGAGTTGCCTTCCTAATATATGGTGGGTCACAGAGGGAAAAAGGCTAACATTATCAAGTGTCTCTGTGCCAAGTGGTAAGCACTGGCCTCATGTATGGCAGCTCAATACTAACCAGTCCCTGTGACACGGGAGGGAACCCTCATCTCCACTGTGCATTGTTGCTGTGTTTGGTGAGCTGTGGTTGGTTAATCAGTTTTTGCTTGCTTCTTTGCTTGCTTGTTTGTTTGTTTGTTTGTAGTGCAGGAAATGAAACACAGGGTCTCATTAAAGTGTTCTCCCATAGAGCTATATGTCTTCAGCTCTTATCTCCAAATTTTAATCATAAAACTCCAATAATTAAATCTCTGTTTGAGGTTATACAGCTTTTCGCCCATCTCCAGTAACATGGATCATTTTGACTCTGAAGACAGCCTCCTCACCCACCCCTGGAAAGCCTCTGGACTCTGGGAATTTGTAACTGAGTATATTCATGACATGAATCAGCTAGAGAGGCTGAGAAAGAAATGTGTTAATAAGTAGAAACTAACACACAGGTTTTTCAAACCCTGTGTTCTGGCATATGTAAATTCTTACATGCAAACCATAGCAGATGGTCAGAGACCAGAATCAAAGGTGTGTTCGTGTGTGTGTGTGTGTGTGTGTGTGTGTGTGTGTGTGTGTGTGTGTTCGTGTGTGTACCCACACACAGACATTGAACAAGCATGTGTGCTGTAGTTCTATCCATACAAGCATGAATGTGTATCAACAGATCCATATAAACATGTCTCAACAGGCTAGAACTGCTTATGTCACTCTTCATAGAAAAAACAAAACCAAGAGTTTCTGGTTTTGCTTTCAAGATGACCTCCCAAGACCCATAAATGCTGTGACTTGCTACATTAACTCCTGTGTTTTCAAAACATTCTCTTAACCATGTGAAATGCATGAAGTAGCAACTTCTGAGTTTGGAGGGGCCAATGAGATGCACGATGGAAGACTTAAGTGAGCGGTAACTGAGAGAGTACCTAAGACCTGCAGAGTTGGCTTCTCAGAACACCCTTATCTAGACTCTACACATGTCGGGCCTGGGAAACTAGGCCTGCACTGTGACGTCTGGGTGTGACCTAGCAGATCCGGAGTGAGAGGAGGTTACCTTCTGCAGTCCTGATCTGAGGCTTCTGAAACTACCAGTCGTCAGCAGGACCCAGAGATATTTAATTTATTGTTAGAAAATCATTCAAGTTCTTCTCCACCAGTGTACCCGGGTCATGAGGAGAAGACACAAGGCCTAGGGTGAGTTGCACACACCCAGAGGTGACTGGGGTCTGTTGAACGGCTGGGAGAACTGCCAGCTAGCAATTGATCCAAGATATCTGTGAAGGACTAAGCAAGACTAAGCCATGGACAGACAAGATACACTGGCTTTGTAACTAGACTTCTGACTCCCCTTAACATGACTGTCTTTGCTATCCTTTACCTCAGCAGAAAGAGGTACCTTATGTCTGTCCCCAGTCCTGCCACTTACCATGTCTCCAGAACCCAGTACCCAGCTCCCAGCTGTCCCAGGGACACTATATACAGACAGCTATCGCCTATAAAAGGCACCTGCCCTGTGCTTCCTGTTTTGCTAAATAATAAAATTTCCAGGGCTACCACGAAAGGCAACTGCCTCTTTCCCTAAGGACACATGAGACTGTGGTTGCTGTCAGCAGATGAAATTTTGCCCACCAGTTGCCCAGCTAGGCAGTGGCCGCATTGCACACGTGGGTCTAGGTGACAGGGACACACCGTGACTTGGAGTAAGTTGATGGCAGTTGCTAACAGCTGACCACAGACACCACAACTGGCCTTCCCGAGAACCAAAGATAGCCTAAAGAATTCTAGTTCAGTAAAGTCCCCTTACCCTCCAGCAGCCTCTGTAGGGGACTAGCATTGTCCCCCAACTTAAAGCCTGTGTACTCCCCTGGAAGAAAATTTGTGCTCAGGTTTCAGTGCTGAATCAAGCAAACAAATCATGAATCCAAAGTTCCCAGGGCTCTGGACAATCATAACTTGGGAGGAGACAAGCACCTGCAGGGTCACTGGATTCCTCCTTTCCTCCCTCATCGGCCTGGGCCACCTGTGTACTGGTACTGTGAACAAGACTCTCTTCAAGCTAGAGAGTGATTTAGATACGCAGGTATGTTCAGCACAGGTCTGCTTTACTCTGGCAAGAGGCTCCCTCAAGGTCAGACTCCCTCTTCTTATCAGGATCCTTCGTCCCTTCCCCAGGGTCCTCTGTCATTCTGGACTGTAGGCTGGTGCCATCTGGCCTCCCACGTCCTTCCTCCCACATCCTCAGACGCAAGCCCACCCTCTCTATCCTCAACTCTAGAAATGACCTGGTTTCAAGGACTTTGTCTAGTAGCTTCCAGCCCTTCTCAAAGGCTGCCTGGCAGGGAAGAGTTTGGACGCTTTCTCACTAGCAGACCTCAGCCCACCCCCACCTCCTGCCAGGATATTTCTGCACCAGGAAACAAGCAGCCTCCAACAGAGTCTTCAATCCCTGGGCTGTGTATTCTAGAGCTCAAGGGCAATGTGACCAGTCAGCAGCTCAGGGACATTGGCCAAGAGCATCTTTCTAGGACATCTCAAATTCCTGGCAGAGAGCCAGGAGAGTGGTGTGAGGACATGGGCTGTCGCTGTCACCACTGCCTTTAGATGCCTCGTCATCGTTGTCACCATCTGTAAACACTCAATGCAGCCTGGGTCAGTGCAGATCATGAGTTAGGCCTGCTGCACAGTTTTCCATCTGGGCTGTTGGACCAACCCTGCTGGGGAAAGGGGCTGTCACTCACGCTGACAGATGTGACCCAACAGCATGGAGATTTAACAGACATCCTCAGCAGAAACCGTTCCCAAAGGGAGCATATTCTGAGAAGCTCTTTAAAGTAAAAAGTGAAAATTACCCTGCAAAGCCGGGCGGTGGTGGTGCACGCCTTTAATCCTAGCACTTGGGAGGCAGAGGCAGGTGGATTTCTGAGTTCGAGGCCAGCCTGGTCAACAGAGTGAGTTCCAGGACAGCCAGGGCTACACAGAGAAACCTTGTCTCGAAAAAAAAAAAAATTACCCTGTAAAATGAGTATCCTTTACATTTATTCAGTCAGTAGTCCTCGGATGTGCAACTGTGCCTCTTAAATCCAAGAGGCAAGGATTTAAGAAAAAAGGTAGTAGATTATTTCACATTTTAAGTAAAGATTATAACATACGTATTTCTCTTGAAGCAGCACTTTAAAATAGCTTTGTTTCTGCTCTAATCCAAGACTTGAACTCGGTGGCAGAGGGGTGGGGGGTGGGAATAATCTAAAGGGATGAATGGGAATGTAGCCAGGCATGGCTCCCATCTGTGGGACATGGCTCAGTTCGCCAGTCCACATATGCAGGAACGCCTGCGACCAGAAGTCCCTATCATCACACTTCCCTTTCTCCTCACGGAACAGAGCTGACAGCCAGACTCGTCTACTAGTGGGAAACCAGATGTTAAAACCGTCTAAAGAAATGATATTCCTCTGTCCTGAGGACCAATTCTGGAGTGCACATGTTCTCTGCAAAGGGCACTTAACAACCTGCCACTCAAGGTCTCGCTCTGTATGTTACTTTGGACTTTGCCGCAGCCTTTGTCCTTGCCATTATCTTGGCAATCAGCTAAAATGTTGCTTCTTCCAGGAAGTCCTCTCTGATCTTTCCCTGCGTCAGGCTCTGAGCTCTATCACTTAGCACATTGCCAAGCCTCAGGTCTACAGTCACAAGGTCCTGCTGCACAGGAACTTCTTTCCCTGTCTCACCAAGGCCCAGCATGCTGCTTTCCACAGGCAGGTGCCAGGAACATTCTAGGGGAGAATGAATGAAGAAACAGACCGTGGACTAGGCTCCCTCCTCTTGCTTTTTTAGGCCAGGGTACTCAGTGGCCAGACATATCTGACTCTTCATGAACACACACCTTTCCCCAAAGACACATTTCCTCTCCCATAGGAGAAGAAGCAAATGGAATTCTGGTCAAATCCGAAGACTGAGATATTCTTCAAGGACAGAGACAGTCAAGCGACAGCCCGTGAATTAATGTGCTTGGCCACATTCATACATTCACACGTCTGCAGCTGACCCAAGGGCAGAGGTGACTCGTTGCGGCAGAGATAGCTTCCAGAGCCTGGCATATGTACCACCTGGGTCTTCAACAGGAGCTCAACCTTTATTTAAAATCTCAGTGCAGTTGAAGGCAGGAAAAGGCAGATGGAGGCGGAAACAGAAGAGAAGTAGCAAGCAGGCGGCAGGGCAGAGAGCAGATGGCGAGCAGAGGCCCTAGCTGGGCCCTAGCTCATGGTCTGTCCAGAAGAAACCTCAAAAAACGTAATGTGTGCTGAGAAGTGTGTGGAGTGGGGTAGTACAGAGGCTTGACGAGTTATTTTTTCCTGGTGGCCTGCTACAAGGTCTTAGGAGACTTACCACACAGGCCTGAGATTCAGCATCCTCGTGTTTAAAAAGGAAGGGATTGTTCCAGGTCCATCCATTTTCCTTCAGATGCCTTTACATTTGGATTGGTTTGTCTTTACAGTTGCATATAATTTCATCGTATGTATGTATCACATTTTCTTGAGTCATTCATCTGTCGATGGGCAGCTACACTGGTCCATTTCCTGGTTACTGGGCATAGATCAGCAGTTTACACAAATGAGCCAGCATGTCTGAGGTGGCACATAGAGGCCTTTGGGTAGATGCCCAGGAGTGGTGGTTCTTGGGTCATATGGAAATTCTATTTTTAATTTTTTAAGAAACTTCCTTACTGACTTTAAAAATCAAAGTATATTATTTAGTGATGTAACCCAGACTCAGAAAGACACAAATCCAATGTTCTGTCTCATATGTGGGTCCTAACATCTATATGTATAGAACACTCAGGGCGGGGGTGGGGGGAAGGAGGATCATGTGTTACTCCCACCAAATCTTCAGAGCCAATCCGCACAGGTGCCAGAACCTGTACACACGCATGTTCTCGCCTCTGTCATCACAGCCCTTCCTCTTTACCTTGTGAGTATGCACGCTCTCCCTGCTACCATCTTGCTGTGTGGCTTTGGACACTTCTCACGCTCTCTCTAGGTCACTAAACATTGCTCATAAAACCCAGTGGTTGGTCTGCATTCAGTGTTTCTAGATTCTGCTGCTGATAACAATCTATGGGGAGTCTTGTGATGTGGCAGCTTCTCCACCCGCATAGGGGAGTTCTAGAGGCCAGGGGTGAGGCCCAGGCTGGAGTCTGTCTCTTATACAAGTGTGTAAGGTGATTGTTGAGATTGTTGACATTAAGGCACATTGGAATGCACCTAGCTTAATGACCTCTGAAATCTCTTGGAGCTGTAAAGGGTCCTGCTTGCTGAAGTTCTCAGATCCACAGCAAGAGAGAGAGAGACAGTGATAGAAAGAGACAGAGACACACAGAGAGACACAGAGGTGCAGAGAAAGAGTTATCTATTAAGCTTCTTGTGTCAAAATGTTTAGACATTGTCGACAGGCCAAAGCAAGATTATTTTGGTCCCCAGACAGACAGTGCCTAGCTATGATCTGCGAGTGTCTCTTCTGACCATGTTTTACTTTCTTCAGAAAGTTCCACATCTTCTATAAGATCACTAGACCAAGGACTGTAGCCTGAATGACCAGTCAGTCAATCTTATAGGCTCCATTTGCCCAAGTCTCTAGAAAATCCATCATTTTTCAGGCCCCATTCAGCACGAGCAGGGGCTCCAATATCAAGTACCTAACTCTCCACAGTCATATGAACCTACACAATGCACACGCACCACACAGAGACACACAAAACTCACATTTTTAATTGTACACAGAGGCCCGCAGACAGACAGTCGATTCCCCTGGAGCCCCCAGCTTCACCTCCCAGAAAGCTCCAAGACTGAAGCCCTTAGAGGCAGAGTCAGGGGGGCAGGAGTGGAGGTAGCTTTGTACTCAAGGTTTAGTTTCCTCACCTACAAACACCTACATATGGGGACCTCCAGCTCCTTCTGAGAATTCAATTAGGTCACTGGTGAGCCTGTTTTGTAAATAGAGAAACTGTCAGCGTCACCTATGCCACCATTTTCCAGTTCTCTTGAAAGCAGCACCTGCACACAGAGATTCTAGTGACTAAATCAGTTTCCCCTCACGCTCTTGGTCTGTGCAGATGCAAATAGAGGCAACATCTGGAGAGCAGTGACTTGCTCTTCCTGCCAGGTTACAACTGAGTCAGAAACAGGATGAAAATCCCCAGGGCCCAAGGTCTTGTGATGGGGAAACCCAAAGTGAAGAATTCCCTAGAGACTTTGGGTGACAGACCGTCTGAGGCCAGGAGCTAGGGATAGAAGGTCTAGGTGCCCTGACTAAACGTTGTGGACATGTGTGTGGTATGTGTCCAATCTGTGTGGGCACATGGTGACACAGAGAACCTCCTTTTCAGGAGTTGTCCTGTTACTCCCGCTTCTTCACCCCTTGAAACCCATGTACTGCATTCTACCTGCTTCTGGCTTTGCCCATCAGATCACAGAAAGGGCTTGTGGGAAGCTGGAAAGAGTGTGATTAATCACGCCTCATCACGGAACCCCCCACACTTCTACCGTGATCACCGTCCTCCCTACCATGATCACTGTCCTCCCCACCATTTTAGCCTCCCTGAGTTTGTCTACATACATTGTCCTTTTAATCCTTAGCATACATTTTTTTCTTTTATTGGATATTTTCTTTATTTACATTTCAAATGTTGTCCCCTTTCCAGATCTCCCCTCCAGAACCCTCTATCCCAACCCCCCTCCCCCTGTTTCTATGAGGGTACCCCCCTCCCCACCCACTCCTGCTTTTCCACCCTGGCATTCCCCTACACTGGGGCATCAAACACCCTCAGGCCTAAGGGCCACTCCTCCCACTTATATCCAACAAGGTCATCCTCTGCCACAAGTGCTGCCAGAGCCATGGGTCCCTCCATGTGTACTCTTTGGTTGGTGGTCCAGTCCCTGGGAGCTCCAGGGGGTCTGGCCGGTTAACACCATTGCTCCCCTCATGGGACTGCAAACCCCCTCAGCCCTTTCAGTCTCTTCTCCAACTCCTCCATTGGGAACCCCGCATTAAAGATCAAGGACTATTGAAGTTGGAGATCACAGTAGCTCACTGTCCCCTCTTCCCAACCTCTTATTCAGAGGCCACTCTAATCCCAAAGTGGGGTTGACTGGTATGAGACCAGGCAGGCAGCCTGCCATGGTGTTCATTCCCAGTTCTCCATGGGCAAATGCTTGTAAGGTTCCTCTTATGAGGCTGACATTTTCCAGGCACTAGAAGAATCTATCAGGGATCCTATCTGAGGTCAGAGTCAAGGACCATCCTCTGGAGAGTGACATTTGAGCCTCACCTCTCTGAAGGAGGCATGAAAGGGAGACAGTGGAACCCTGGGAGGTCAGAAGAGAAGCCTGGGGGGGGGGGCAGCGAGATGGTTCAGGTTGCCACAAGTCTAACAACCCAAGTCTGATAACCAAGATCCATATGATAGAAGGACAGAACCAACTCCTGAAAGTTATCCTCTGACCTCTGTGAATACACTGTGGCACGCATGCATGCATGTGCACACATACCACACAATAATAAATAAAAGAAAAGCTCCACACAGAGGGACCCTGGTATTTAAGAACTTCAGAGATTCAAGGGTGACAGCAGTAACAGGGTTAGAGGAACCCAGAAAGGCCAAAGAGGTTTCTCAGGCATGGACTTTTAATGTTATTCTTCATGAGAGGGACAGATGACTTGGAACGCAATAGTCTGAATGTGGACTGTCCTTCATAGCACATTCATATGTTTAAACACTTGGCTCCCAGCTAGTGAAATTATTTGAAGGTCGTGGAGCCTGTAGAAAGTGGGATCCTACGAGAGGAAGTGGGTCACTATGAGAAAGCCTTAGTTTTAATAGCCTAGCCCCACTCCCTGTCTGCTTTCTGCTTCCTGATTTGATGAGATGTGAGCAAGCAGCTACCATACATTCCTGTGGGGCTGTAGCTCTCGAGTGGGCGTGGGTCCCGTTGGGCTGAGTTGTGGATCCCGAATGTCTGCCATGGCTCAGGGAGGCAGAAGTGCAGGAATTTGACTGAGTTCACTCCACACAGCGGCGGAGGGCAGACTCCAGGCTATGAGAAGTCACAGAACTCCACTGTTGGACGGAGACCTATTAGTCTCAGCCCTTGGGCACCCAGGTACCACTGTGAGGCCACAGAAGGACTGAGATGGGGGGTTGGAGGGGGGGATACGGACTAAACCAGCCCAAAGCCAAGAAGGGTGTGGGGAAAGCTCCAGCTGCAGTAGCCCGAGGGGTAGATGAGACTCTTGGTCAAAGTGACTCAATTGGCTGGGTCATGACTGGCTGGGCTAGCTTGCTTGAGTTGGTGGGCTTCGTGGCTAGAAGGCAGAGAGGTCCTAGGTGGGAGATTAGACGGTGGCTCATTGGTTGAAAGTCGCCTCTATAGGTCCCAAATACAAGAGGTAGTCCATGGTTTTAAAAGGTTTATTGTCATGTCTGAAAGTGGATGAAGTTGTACACCGTGTCCTCAGGGTAGGCCTGAGGTTAAATACCTCTTGTGAGTAGGAGGGTCTGGGAAGGAATGCTTAATTGGCTATGCTCTCTGGCCTTTGGATTTCTCATTAATTTGGAGATTTCTTGAGGCTCTGTGGCCTGTAGTCATGCCCTCTACCTGTGCTACGTGACTGAAGGCCACAGACCTTTCTTTGAGAGGGGCTGTGAATGGCTGAAGCTAAGTGAAAGGAACTATGGCCCAGGAGCAAGGCTGAACTCCTACCGTCCCTTTAGGGTATCCGGGATTTGAGGCCTGCACTCAACCAGGCACCAAGCTGCCTCTCACAGCCCACGGCCCCACACATTCCCACTATCATGAAGCCACTAGAGCTTTCCTGCCACACTAGACTGTATCTTTGCAAGCCATGAGACAAAATAAACCTTCTACCCTTAGGCTGTGTTTTTTTGTTGTCTATATAGCCTTGACAACAAGACAGTAACTAAGACAAAGAACAGCATTCTTTGATTCAGTAACTGATGCAGAGAACAGGAGTAGTAGAAGGACCAGTTCTGGGCACTCCCCCTGTCCTGTCATCAGCATGGCCTCAGGGCATCCACACAACCTAGCCGAGACATCTTCCCTAGTCCTGAGATGTCGAGACCCAAGCTAGTGGCCACAGAACTGTGGCTGTCAGCCCACAGCCTTTCTCATTAGGCCCAGAGCATCCCTCTGCTCATCAGACCCCATTTGTTCTACTGCCCCTCACAACAGGGTCCTGTCCCCTTGCCCCACAAGTCACAGAATGTACTCCCTGCACCCACTCCTCCCTGCCCTTGGAACATCACGCTCTCTGCTCTCTGGGTTCTCCACCTGCCCTTCTGGTAGCCCTTTCTTAGACCTCCCGGCTTGTCCTCCTTTGCTGCATCCCTCTGAATAGATGTTCTCTCAGGGACCAACCCTAGGGACTCTTTCCTGCTGAGTGCTTTGACTACACATGGCAAGCATCTTGCCTCCTTACCTCAGCCCCGGCCCTCTCATATCCAGCTCCTGAGCATTGAGACTAAAGTGGCAAGTGTCAGCACCCTTTTTGGAAATCCAGATGATGAAAGCACCCCACAGCCTCCTACTGTGTTTTCTTCTGTTGGTTAACGACACCACTGTCAACCAGTTTCCAGTAGTAGAAACTGATATCGAGCCTAAGCCACCCAACACCAGCACTCCCATTCCCAACCAGTTACCAGTGCTGTAAGACTAGCTTCTAAAATTCTTTCCAGTCTTTCTTCTCTGTCTCTGTGACTACTACCTTAACTCATGTCCTCACTAAACCTCCTTGACACAAGGGTAAAGGGATCCGAGTGGAACCATGCTGAGAAGACATATGCTCTTCACCACAACCCATCATAGTGCAAGCATTCATTAGTCTAGTTCAGAAACATAGGCTCCTTCCATGAGGAGGCAACATTCTGAAGCTAGGGGAGATAAGATGAGCTGGCCCCTGCTGGAATAAGCCACAGTGTATGACATATGCAGGTTTCTATTGGTCATAGCCTCTCTGCCCCTTCTCCCTCCCAACATGGCATTTCACCCTCCAGAGAGACTCTGCATTGCCGATCAATCATCCATCCTGCACAATGGCGTACACTGTTGCATGTGATGGACAGAATCTAAGCTGGCTCCCAGTGCCCCACCTCCTATAATCCCAGAGTTATACAACTCCCTCTCTTGGGTCTTTGGCTTTCTTAAAACCAACAGAATACAGCAAAGGCGATGGTGTATTGTTTACTAAGTGGATTACATACACTTGCTAGAATACTCCAACACCTTCTTGGCTTCCACTCTTCCGTGAAGCAGGGACCACTTTGGAGGGCTCCACGTGCGAGGAACAAAGAGCATTCTCTGCTTGATAGACATCACTGGCTCTCAGTCCCACAGCCTGCAAGGTGCTGGACTCTGCAAAAGGTTGTGCCAGTGAGCTGACACGAGGATTTAACACAGCAAAGCTTTAAGTGAACACTCCAGTCCTGTGGAGCCCCTGCAACTGTCTGCTCAGCCCAGCCACCAGGATCTGTGACACAGTGAGTCAAGTTTACACTAACTTGTCACATGCCGTAGGAAACAAAACCACTCACTGACATTTCAGCTTGAAGAAATGGAGCTGTGCCTGTCCGGCTGTAAGCACGCACATGCAGTAGAGGTGGACCACACTTTCCCAAATCCTCTGGGCCAGTCCACCTAGCTCGTCTCTCTCATGCATATTTCCTGACACCGACTTCTCTATCATTCCCTTGTATCTGTCCTTTGTCTGTTTACAGTTTGGAATGCCTACATCCCCGTCTTGGCCTCCGTCTAGCTGAAATGACACCTCCTCAATAAAGCCTTCTGGATTGATTCTTCCTCTGGGAGTTTACTGGGAGTTTCACCATGCTGCGCCAATGGCAGGGTCCTATGGCTGCCTGACCTGTGGCTCACACTCACTATTCACTCCTCTCTCCGTCCTATGCCAAAGACCATTGACTCACACGGATGGCATGAGTTTGTGCCAAACGCACGTCCTGCTCAGCATGGCATTCTTTCTCTAGCAGGAATGTCAGGCTCAACCAAGGAGCTATGTAACTGTCTGGAGCAGAAGTCCTGCTTTTGCTGTCCCTGGCTCTTTTCTTCAAGAGTGGGATTATATGACATTTCTGTCTGTGAGGAGATCTGCCTCCTAAGAAGAGCTGCCTGCGTGAATGAAAGGCCTTTTGTTGTGCCCACAACCAGAGCCAGAGAGATTTTGGATATGCAAGCAGGAAGGACAAAGGGGACAGGTCTGGCCACTGATGGACTGGTGCTGGGGACCACAAAAGTGGCAGAAGTGACAAGCAGGAAGAAATTCTCAGTGGAGAGAATGTTCAGCTTGAAGTTCTGTGCATTGTTGATGGGATGTCTAGTTTAGAAAGAAGGTTGGGGTGGGGACAGGGGGGACTCAAATGTAACTAGGAGTTATCTGGCCACCTTGATCACTGCGACAGTCTCTCCTATAAATTTTCTATCAAGTCTATATTTAGTGTTATGCCGTGTACAATTTAGACCGTTTTGTGGAAGAGGCTTAAATGGAGCTTTGGGAGTTGAGGAGAAGACCCAGGACTCAAGCTCAACCATAACATGAGTGAAATCCATGGATTCAAGGGCTTAATCACAATAGGCAAGCCAAAACAGCAAACTTTTGAGAAGCCTTGGAACATCCCAACGGCAGAAACAGAGGATTCAGAGCAAGCTTATCTAAGGCAATCTCACCAGGAACTTACAGGAGACCAACACCAACAGACACCTGGGCTCACAACAGGCCTGCCCTGCACCACATGTGCAGCTTTGGAAAGTCCAGGAGAACAGAACCACTGAAGAGTCTGCTTCCTGCCCTGCCCCTGCCTCTACTAGGAGGGTTAGTGATGAGGAATCCACAGAGCAGGTACAAAATCCTTTATACTGTGGAGGTACTCTGAGAGCCTAAGAAGTCTTGAGCAGCCCCAGATGGTATAAATACACATGCATACTGTGCCTGTACACCTTCCTTCAGGGAGGGAGGGCAGGGCTGGGTTTTCACCAAGTTCCTCGGAACAGTCCCTCTGGAGGGAGTGAAGAGGCCACTGGATACTCTCCTCATCCCAACTCTACTGTCCACGCAATATGACTGGCCAGACTAGCCAGTCCCCACTTCAGACCCCAGCACCACTAGTTTCCAAGGCTTTGCAAGAGCCTGAGGTTAAATCCCTTTGAGAATCAGCCTGCACAGGCCCTCTCCCATCTCTATTACCTTTGATTAAATAGCTGAAGAAGTGGAGGCAGGAGGATCACCAGTTTGAGAACAGCCTGGGCTACACCTGGGTTGATGAGCTAGGTCAAAGGGTGAAGATGTTTGGCCCAAACCTGACAACCTGTGTTCAATCCCTAGGGCCTACAAAGTAGATGAAGATAGCCCACTCCTGCAGGTTGTCTTCTGACTTCCATAAGCACACTGTGGCAGAAGCACACACACCTACACCCCAAAAGTAATAAATGGGGAAGAGGATGTGGAATGGACTCTGAAACCATCTCAGAACTAGATTCTAATGAAACTCTCCAAAATTAGATAAATTTTCCAGATATAAATGAAGAAAGATGAAGGAACCTCTCATTTCATGCATTCGAAATTACTTTTTAAGTGTTCATTCATTTGGATTTCCCATGCAGAGTCAATGAGAACTCAGTGGTGGAGTGTGAACTGCAAGATGGTTGATGCTCCTGCCCCCAAGGCATTCTGGGACACCGGTATATGAGGGTCTTTTCTTCCCTTGGCCACTTAACTGCAATTCCTCTTCCTCACATTTTGGAGTGGAGAATTCGAAGTCCAAGGCTTGGGGTTCCTGGCTGTAGGGCTTCCTACAGGAACAACACCCCACTGGGTAGAATACCAGAACACAGCTCCAATCAGAACACAGCTGCTCTGCCCTGCCTGCTGGGTGGATCAACAGCCAGAGACTTCATGCAGCAAATGGGTTTTACTGCTAAAGGAAGAGTGTGGAAAATCCTTTGAGATCATTTCCCCTTAGTTAATAGGTACAATATTTAAGCACAGCAAAATTACTTTTCTGTTTAAATTCTCTACTGCAGATTAGTCACAAACCAGTGTCCCTCAGGCTTCTGTCTGGATCCAAGACACGTAAGCCCTGTGCTCTCCTTTCTTCTACTCATCTTTCTAATTCTCCCCTCCCTTACCTCTATGCTGGAAAAGTGCTGCATCCTTGGTCATGTGGGTCGGCTCCAGTGTCCCTGACTCATCCCATGGTCTCCTTTAAGGAGGTGAATCTCTGCTTGTTTGTGCTGTCCAGGGTCCACAGCTGGGGCAGAGCAGATTCTACAAAGCATAACCATGTGCTGCCAAGTCTAGTGCCTTGGTTCCACACTGGTCTGCCACTGTCTCTGGCAGGCTCCAGTTCAGGATCTCTAGTCTCCCTTCAGACCTACTAGCTTCCAGAGTGGCTTCCATCAATGTTCAGGCTACCTGATCCTTACCAGAGAGAGCTGGGCACAGTGAAGACCATCACATGACTACCTGGAACTAAGCTCAGCGAACAAAGACCCAGGGAGCCAGAACGGATAGGGCTGTGCTCAGTGAGGCCACCCAATGGTGTGGAAATGGGGTGAGGCTCACGGGAGAATGAGCACGAGGGTCTCCTCTCAGCAAACAAGGGTTCTCTGGAGGGAGGAGAGGGAGACTATCTGTCGAATGGCTTTGAGACTCAATTCAAATTCCTGGATGGGATGAAGACTCCCAAATTCAGGAGACCCTTACTCAAGTCTCGGGAAGTCTCAAACACCCACAAACTCCAAGACACTGTACCTGGATGCAATCAGCAGAGGTTTATTAGGGAAGAGAGCTGGCAGTCAGCGTTCAAACTGCACACTCGTGCACGAGTACAGTTTGACCCCGAGTGGTGTGCTAAGGAGCTTTTTATAGTAAGGGGTAGGGAAAGAAAGGAATTTCCGCGCGGTTACACATGATTGGTTGTTTTATAAATTTTGAACTCAGCTGTAACACTGGAAAGGACCTCAAGGGGGGGGAGGGGTAAACAAGATCAGTGGAAAGCTAGTTAGTTCTTGGAACCACCCAGATGACTTGCATCTTTCTTTGTCAGGAATGTGTCTTCCTGCTTTCGGCTTTCCCCACCCACAGGTGGGTTCTTTTCCCTGAGGCTTGAGGAATGTTGATACTCTTCCCGGGATGTATCCCAGGGCAGTGAAAGCCTGAAATCCTACATTCAGTTCCGCCTTCTTGGAACTAGTGAGCCTGTATATATTTTATAAAATGGTCTTTATAATTTTTCACTCTACAGGGACAGACTCTATAACAGGAGGCAAGTGTGCCTCTTGGCTTCACTTCAGCAATTCACCATTAGAAGCAACTCAGACCATTTACTGACTTTACAGTCTGCCTCATTCCGGGCGTTCTGCTAAGCACTTTGTGCACATATTTGAGTCAGTCTCTTCTAAATGTTGTGTATTGGTTTCCATAGTTCTCTGCTCTATTGACATATTAGTTAACACATGATGGGGTTGGGTAAACTCAAGTCTGAAGAGATCCACTCAATCCTGATGCTCCATACTGAAGGGGTCACCATCCACGCACCCCAGCATGCTCTACCACCTACCATCCCTTCCCCCGACTTGTTCCCATTTCCCCCAGGCCTGCTCCCCTATCTTTTCTCTCCAGCAGCACTTCCAGAATTTGCTTGCCCATGGGTTCTCATATGGACTAACTGCTGCCAGCAGGAGCCCAACTATGAACACAAGGACCCTAACTCTGAGGGAAATCTAGGTTCAGCTATCAGTCTCCTCCATGACTGGGTGTGGTTTAACAGCTCAGAACCCTGGTTCTATCTCTGCATTGCCAAGAAGATAAAACGTTGTGTTGGGCGATTTGTTGCCTTACACAAATTCTTAATCTCCTATGTACATCTTCTCATCAACTACATGTTGATAGAAGCCTTACACTAATTCTTAGCTGCATGTTGATACCACTTGCATATATTTCACGGGTTGTTTGTGAGAATTAAGTTAATCAAAACATGTAAAGCACTTAGAATCGTGCTAATCCCTGTGTGTGTTATTAGTGGTGGCCATGACAGTTTGTTTACTAAGCAAGGCATGGAACTGTGCAGTAGATTTTGAGAAGAATACTAACATGAAGATGGGTTCTTGAAGTGCTGGTGCTCAAAGAGCTTAGTTTCAGGTGTGAGAGAAACAAGCCTCTATCCCTGTGCTATAGAAATAATAATAACAACAACAAAAATAACAACAACAATAAAGATATTGAGTGACAAATGATTTTTAAATTTTATTTTTATTTTATGAATATAAGGGTGTGTCTGTGCATCACAGTTGTTCCTGGCACCTGGGAAGGTCAGAAGAGAGTGTCAAATCCTCTGGAACTGAAGTTACAGATGGTTGTGAGCTGCCATGAGGGTTCTGGGAATAGAACCTAGGTCTTCTGGAAGAACAGCCTGCGCTTTTAACCACTGAGCCATCTCTCCAGCCTGAAGTGGTTTTTAAATAAGAAAAATAGCACAGACTTTAATAATCTGAACAGCACCAGCATTGTGGTTGCTTTTCCAATGGTTCCATACCTTTGTACCTCCCAGTCCATCCCACTGTCTGGCTTCCCCAAGGCAGATCTAGCTTCTTGTTGGGCCACAGTCTTGGGGAAAGGTAGCCAGACAACAAGGTGAATCCTGAGTAGAGAAGCAAAGGAAAAAAGCCCTGTGGTCTCTACCGTAGGTGGACAGAACAGAAGCAAGAGGCATTTCAGAGATGAGGAGATCAAGTCCAAGGTATCTGCAGGGTGATGTATCAGAGGACATTTCTGAGAGGGCACTGCAGAAAATTGCAGCCGGTCTTCTAGATTCTTCAGCTTAGCAATGATCTAAGCCAGGAACTAGGGAGGGCAAGAGTCTCACTAAAGGGTTAGAGGGCAGCGCCTCATGTTTCCACATAGGCTGCTTCTATTCTCGAAAGACAGAGCTGATAAACCTGGGCCACTGTGTAAAGCCCACAGAAGAGCCTGGCTCCAATACCAGAGGAGACTGAATGTTGTTCTTCTGTTCACATTACAGATGTCAGTCTCCTTCCAAGTCACCACATCCTGAACAAAGCTCAGCAACATTTACAAACAGGCAAAGATATCCAGTGAGGAAAAATTCACACCATCTGCGATGCAAGAATTTATCAAGTCTATCCAATGGTGGAAAGATATAACTCAGAGCAAGAAGTGCAGCCAGCTGCGGCAGATGCAGAATGGACACAGTGGCAGAATTAGAGCACAGCTTTAATCCCAGCACTGGGAAGGCAGAGGCAGCTGGATCTCTGTGAGTTTGAGGCGAGCCTGATCTACAGAGTGTGTTCCGGGACAGCCAGGGCTATAGAGAGAGAGAGACCCTGTCTGAAACCAACCAACAAACACAGAAGAGCATTTAAGGACTGTTATAGAACCACCAGCTTCATCAAATGCTGGTGAAGACGTGAGCCATGGGGACCTTCATTCATTGCCGTTGCCATTCTGGAAGACATCTTCACACTAAAACTTTTACCATAAGACACAGCAGTGTCCTACTTACTACAGTGAGCAGAACACTTTTGCCCACACATGAATGTTTAGGTCAGCTTTGTTTATCATAATTAAAACTTGGGAGGAATCAAGATGTGCTGCTACAGGTAAACGCATCAGCAGTAGCATATTCAGAGGCGGCAAAACACATGGAAGAGTCCTAAATACACACTGACAAGTGGAAGAAGCCAATTTGGGAAAACTGCAACTGTCTCTGCCTTGATATCAGAAGAAATGGCAGAACATGAATTAAAAAGATAACTATCCATAATAACGAGAACAGGACCAGCAACTTGTAAGAGTGATGCATGCGCTTTCAGAAGCCGCAGCTGGATGAGTGGCAGTTGATTAACATACCAGGAACATTAAAATCAAAGCTGGAAAGGGGAGAAATAGCCAAGAAGCCAGCATGGTAAGCTTCAGAGCCCCAGAAAGGCTTAGGAATCAGAAGCACCAGGAGTCTCTGAAAGTGAGAATACTGGGTAGTAGAAAGCCAGTGGTTTCATCCATGAGAAGTGAATGTAAGAGTAATTCATGCCTGAGTCTGTCCTGTGGGGCAATCGCTCCTACCCCACAAAAGTGTGTATTGGGGGGTATTGCTTGGTGCAGAAAGAGAGATGGAAGGGCTTTGGATTTGGAGTGACCAACAATATACCACCATCACCACCACCACCAACAACAACAACAACAAACAACAACAATAATAATGATAAATGGATGGCCAAGACTTTTTTTATTCTAGAAGTGAAATGCAAGCTGACACACCTCTCTGTGAGTTGGGCTTGGGCTTCCAGATAGACATACAGCTAAGACTGCTGCTGAGAGGATATCCACATGGGGAGAGCCTCACAAAGCCTGACTGAGAACTGGAAAGACCACATGCTGACAGGAGCTCCTAATTAATATTCAAGTAACTCATCCCAAAACAGCAAGGATTGCCCACCTTCGGAAGACTTAGGGCGAAAGGGGGATGAAACACATAAACAGAAGAGATGCAAGGGGCAAGAGCGTAAGAAGCATAAAAAAAATCCCACAGAAACTTTTTTTTTAAACTTTTGTAGTTTATTTTATATTTTTTATTTTATTATTCTGTGTGTGGGGGAGGGGTATTTTGTCTGTATGTATGTATGCTTGATGCCTGTGAAGGCCAGAAGGCGGCACTGGGTCTCTTGGAACTAGAGTGGTATGCAGTTGTAAGCTGCCATGTGGGTGCTTGGAATCAAACCAGGTCCCCAGGAAGTGTTCTTAACCACTGCATTCTCTCTCCAGCTCCCTATAAAAACTTATAATATTCACAGGCAGAAAGGGGAGATACTGAGTCTGTGAAATAGGAACAGGAAGCAAAAGAAAGTATTTTTATAAGAACTTTGAGACGTTAAAAAGTCCTAATCAAGGCTGGGCAGTAGTGGTGCAACGCCTTTAATCCCAGCACTCAGGCAGCAGAGGCAGGTGGATCGCTGAGGCGAAGGCCAAACAGATCTACAGAGTGAGTTTCAGAGCAGCCAGGGCTACACAGAGAAACCATGTCTTAAAAAACAAAAACAAAAAAGAAAAAGAAAACCAACCACAACTAAAAAAGTCCTAAGCAAAAATTAAAATTCAGCAGGAAGCTTAGAAGGTTTGTTCAGAAAGTCACTCCATAAACTAGAAAGTAGGGGGTGGGGTAGAGACAGAGACAGTACTTCTGATTCAAAACCAGAGACATGAGAGAGAGGATTAGCCCAGAGCCTCACCATCTAAGTAATCAAAATCCATTAAGTGGAAGGGAGGTGTGATTTTAAAGGAAAGGGTAGTATTTTTCATAACCAAAGGCCCTGATTTTCAAGCTTAAATGGCCCTGTGAAGGACCCAATCACACAGTTATTGTAAACACTCACAGACAGAGTCAGATACATGGACACAGCACACAGGTACAACAGACAAAAACTCAGAACAGGACCCTTGGTCATGGACGGCTCTTAAGGGGCAGGTATGAGGGAGAAAAGTCAGTATGACGTCAAACTCTCCAACAGCTAAGGAGCTAAAGGAAAATGACTTGTAGTCTAGACTTTTTGTGCAAAGGTGGATGAGACAGTTCAGCCCTGTGTGCAAGATGACTTCAGCCTCTGACTCTATACTGTCTGAGCAGGTAGATGATATGTCACTGGGAGTGGAGCTAAGGAGGAAGCTGCTACTTGTAAAACAGGGTGCACAAATGAGATACAGCACCAGTCAACACCAACTTCCACTGAGGGGGTTGATGACCCATAACTATTAGGGTCTACTACAGCTGTGTAGTTTATGAAGAGTCACGATAATGACAAGTCACAGATGTTCTACAGTGTATGAACCAGTCCATCAGCAAAGAGGTGTCCGCCTCATAATCCCCAAAGGATTTCCTTCAAATAGTAGACACTTGGATTTCACCCTGAGGTGAGCTTTGAGAGGGCTGAGGTGAAGAAAATCAGTAAACTGAGGAGACTGGAGGAGAGACTATTTCCACAGATAAACTAAACTACAATGTCTCATTAAAACACCCAAGTGTTGCTGGGTGGTGATGGCACACACCTTTAATCCCAGTACTTGGGAGGCAGAAGCAGGCAGATCTCTGGGTTCAAGACCATCCTGATCTATAGATTGAATCCCAGACAGCCTGGGCTACAAAGAGAAACCCTGTCAGAAAAGCAAAGAACATTGCAGATACCTGAGTCTACAGAACAGCTCCTTATCTGTGGTGCCCTTATTTCTCAAGGGCTCTGTAATTGTCCTGTGTAGGCTCACACGACCTCAGAATGAGTTGGCTGGACTGTCACTGCCACCACCCATCTGACCTCCCTGTTCCATTCTCACCTCAGCCCTGTCCTTCATTATATGGCTACCATGGTAATCTTTCCAGAACTCAAATCTTAATTGGTCACTTGGCTACTCAACAGCTTCCTGTTGTCTCCCATCTCCAGAGTGCATGTAGCCAAGTCGGACTCAATGCTCCACACACAGCTCCAAGAAGCCCGCTTCATGAAGTCCTTCCCGGTGAGATTCTAACTGTATTCCATGACTACATCTACTCATGCAACCACACTTAGGTATCTTTATATTTTCCAGTTGTCTTTGAGCTTTTCTGAGCAGGGACTGTTTCCCGTCCATCTTTGGGTCTCCAGCACCTACCCTGGTGGTCATCTCAAGCACAAGGTAAAGCATTCTGTTGCTTCTTGAAGAGTGTTATGTAATTCTCCCTTACAAGAAGCCTTTGCTCAAAGGAAAAGTCTAGGTTCTTACCTGTCTTTAACATTAGCAAGCATTCTACATTCTGTTGTCCCCTAAGCAACTGAGTCCCCCACAGCTCTTCTGAATCACAAAGGCAGCTGTGTCAACAGGATAGGCTGGGAGCAATAGGCAAGGCCTCTACAGATGGGCTGATCAATAGATGCATTTTGCACATGAGGACTTTGACACCTAGTTAAGACCAAGGACCTACAAGGCCGTGTGCACCAGAACAGGAGACTAGAGTCCATTATCTGTTGCTGAAACAGACTATCCGGGACTAGATAATTCACAAACAATATAAATGTACTTGGCTTGTAGCTCAGGAGGACAGGTACACCAAGAATATGACACAGACACTTGGCAAAGCCATTTCTGTGACATCATTGTGGTAGAGAGCAAGAGGGCAAGAGGAGGCCAAATTCATGTTTATAATAAATCCACCCACTCCTGTGATTATGACACCGGTCTACTCATAAGGGCAAACCCATCATGCCCTGACCACCTCTGAAAACATCTGCCTTTCCACACTGTTGAGCTGGGAATCAGGTTTCCAACACAGAAACTCTGGGGACACATTGAAGCCACAGCAAACATGATCTCCTGATATCTAGGCCAGTGCCTGTGTCCTGTGACATGAAATATGGCTAAATATAAAGTGAGGGTTTGCGTGTGACTGAGTTGGGGTTTTATTGCTGTGAAAAGACACCATGACCAAGGCAACTCTTATAAAATAAACATATAATTGGGGCTGACTGACAGTTTCAGAGGTTTAGCCTATTATCATGGAAGAAAGCATGGCAGTGTGGAGGCAGACATGGTGCTGGCGATGCTGAGAGTTTTACATGTTGATCCACAGATAGCAAAGAGAAACTGAGTTTCTACGTTGGGCGGAGCTTGAACATAAGAGACCTCAAAGCCTGCCCCCACAGTGACCCACTTCCTTCATCAAGGCCACACCTACTCTTACAAGGTCACCCCTCCTAAGTGTGCCATTCCCCATGGGTCAAGCTTTCAAACACACGAGTTTATGAGGTCCATACCTATTCAAACCAACACAGCGGCCTTCAAAGATTCATATGCTGGAAACTTGGTCTCTGCTATAGTGGTACAAGGTCATTTGATCTCTAAGACGTAGGCTCTAGAAAGAGGGAGTAAGGTCATTGGAGAGCTCACCCTTGGAAAGGATTAGCAGAGCTTTCCTGAGACCCTGCCATGCCCCTACTTCCTGTCTTGTGCTATGCTATTGTCGTCAGTTGATGCCACATCCTTGACCTGGTGGAACTATGAGCTAAGTAAACCCCTTTTCTTTATAAATTATCTAGCCCTAGGAAGTTCATTAAAATAACAGGGAACAGAGTAACACACAACCAACCTGCTCTCCTCAGCACCCTGGAAGCTGTGGTGGGTTGGGGTGAGGAGGGGTGCTAGAGTGGGAGCTTAGTCCCAAAGGTGATTTGAGGCTGACAGTGAAGGATCATGAACCTATTCCACAGGCAACAAGGAGCACTGGAAGGTTTCTGGCAGCAGGTGACGTAAGTGGAGCTTCAGTCTGAGGAGAGAAGAACACAGTGCAAGCTACTAGGAACCCATGAGGGAACAAAACTCACAGATGGTCTCCCTTGGCTTATGAATGCCGTGGCTTACTGGTCCACTAAGAAGAGGCAGTGTACGCAAAGGCTGGGCGGGGAAGGCTCTCAGCAGACAGAAAAACAAAAAGGAAGGCCATGGATGAAGATAACAGGGAGTCTGCCCCCAGATTCCTGGATGTTCCAGAGGGTCAAGAGGTCAAAGGAATGACTTAGGAGCAGCGGTGACTCATTGTGGGTTCCTCCAGTGCCCCAGCCTTTTGAGCTGTGGTACAGAGCTTTCCTGCTACAGGAGCCATGGACTAGAGGGAGAAGGATCTGGTCACACAGAGCCAGCACTCTACTGTTATGTTTGTAGTTCTTGGTTTTTTCTACATTTATCTCCCCTTTGTTTTGTAATGTAGCCGCCCATCTCATTAAAGCATCCAGCTTGGCTCAGCTGCTCTGCACACTCAACCCTACCCAGATCTGGTTCTCAGTCAACTTGGCCACTCAAGCAGGGGGCCAGAGGGTTCTAGAAGAAAGATCTGCTTGGCCATATGCTCCTCCTGATAAAGTCTCCTTCCAAAGAAAAACCTTCAAGATTTTGGATCTCCCCCTACACAGGGAAGTGAAAAATCTTTCCTATTAGCCCTCTGGGCAGTTGTCAGTATTTGAATTCAGTTTTGTCCTACAAACTGTTCTACAAATTCCTTTGGTTTTTTGTTTGTTTGTTTGTTTGTTGCCATTTAGAACCCTCCCCCAAACAAAGAAAGGGAAAAATATGAAATGAAAAGGTAACACGCTAATAATAGTCCACAGTAAATGAAAACAAACAAACAAACAAAAATCGCGTCTTTCCACACTCTGAGCTCACAGCAGAAAACAATGATATAACCAGTTTGCTTCTCTTACTGAATCAATATGGGCAGCCTTCTAAAGGACACACTAATCTCAAGTGTAGACGTGAGTTTGCCTGATGCTTCTGCTCACCTGACACCATCAAGGGTTTATTTTCGTTGTTGCTGTTTTTGTTGTTATTTTGGTTTAGTTCCCTGGAATGGCTTTTCGAAGGCTGGGCACCTGTCTTCTATTGGCTGGAGGCTCCAACTCTCTGCTGTAGAGAAACAGAATTTTTCAGGCCTGATTCTCTGCCCACTCCCAGACCTACTGAGTCACAATCCAAGGCTAAAGTCTGAAGAATGTAAACTTTTAAAATTGGTATTTCAAGGGACTGTAATCAGACATTCTAAGGCCCGACTGATGGCCAGGCCTGCAGTAAAAGGTTGCTTTGTCTAAATACACACACCTGCGTGGGCACGGCAGGCACACACAAGCATTTACTAACCGTTTACTTAGCACTGAGATCTTTCATTTCTGTACAAACTGTTTCTCAGAAGCATCTCCATTTGCACAGCAGAAGAAAAGAAGACACTTGCCAAGCGTCACAGGGTCAGGAAATGACAATTCAAAGTCCACTCAGCCATCCAGGACTTTACCTCTGCTCCCTGTGGAGCAGGAGAGAATCCGCTGAGCACTCACTGCTGTCCATCTGGTGGGATTCTGTGCTTTCCTCTCCCTCCCTGGGCAGTGAGGATCCCTTCCTATTCTTTCCATGGCTGGAACCCTCTTGAACTAAACTTGTAGGAGGAATAGAGATAAAGCTCTCTCTCCATGCAGCCCTCCATCTTCCCCCTTGAAAGCCCATCTGTAAAGCTACCCTGATTTTGTTCTAGACTGCCCTCTCGTTTTTTTCAGATTCTTTCCAGGTGAGTTGAAACTGACAGGCCATGTGTGACCTTCCATGCATCTTAACCATGTCTGGCCTTCACTTCTCCAATCCTTTGACAATTAGTGCAGTTGATACAGAAACAGAGACTGAGCTCTTAGATCTAGAGGATGTGAGTCAGGCCAGCAGAAGCTTCTAGGGGTACCAGCTTTGGGGGCCAGGCAGCTATAACTCTTTGAGGCTCAGCTACAGTCCCAGGGCCCCTGAGAGAAGCAGGCTAGGATTCTGAAACAAAGAGTTTGCCTTAGCACTGGGGGAGCACCATTGAAGCCTACAACCAGGGGACAGGAGGACACACATTTGACTCAACAGTGACAGGTGTATTTGGAAGCCCATAGGGACTGTGAGCAGAGTTCTAAGGAACTGAGCCAGACTGCTAGAAATTGTTATCATCTTTTCTTTTTTCCTCATTCATTCATTCATTCATTTGAGCAAAGGTCTCATGCATTCCAGGCTGGTCTTTGTATGTAACTGAGGATGGCCTTGAACTCCTGATCCTCCTGCCTCTACCTCCCAAGTGTTCAGATTGCAAGCACGTACACCACTCTGCTTGCTTTTATGAAGATTTGGGAGATTGAGTCCAGGGCTTCATGCATGGTAGGCAAGTACTGTCCCAACTGCATGAAGGATCTGGACAGAATCCACACTTCTTGGAGAACATAGAGAGGTTGAAACCCTGATGGGAAAGGAGCTTTCTCAGCCAGGTGGGTCTTGATTAGTTACTCATCTCCATGTTGTGACCACACACACACACACACAAAACCAAACCTCAATCTAAGGAAGGGAAGGGTCTATTTTAGCTCACAGTTCCTGAGGAACCATCATGGTGGGGAAGGTATGCCATAGACTACTGGCTACCTTACATCTGAAATCAGGAGCAGAGAACAATGAATTCCTTTTATACAGTCTGAACCCCAGGCAGAAGAATGGTACCATCCACATTCATGGTGGACCTACCATGTCAATCAGGTAGATCTTGTCAAGTTGACAGTCAATGTCATTCACCACTGAGGGACAAAACGCAAGATGGGCCAAGAGGACCACTAGGGGCAGAAATCAGTGTGCCAATATAGTTGGGACCTCACCATCCAACCTCAAAGCTGTAGGTACATGCTAGCAGATACCAGGGCAGCCATGCCAGACCCTGAGAAGGTAGAGGGCAGGGGCAGATAGTGTATGGGGAATAAGACTAGCAGCCTGTGTTCTATTTTGGTAAGAGGCAGGGTGAAGATGAAAATAAACAGGAGAGGTGATTCATTGTGCAGAAGCCGATTGAAAAGGTTTTCAAGATGACTTTCTCTTCGTGTGTTGGGATGTGCACAAGTATGTGCGTATACATGTAGACACTAGAGAACAGCTTCAGGAAGTAGATCCTCTCCTATCCTGTGGGCCCTAGGGATCAAACTCAGGTCATGAGGCTTGGCAGCAAGCACCTCTACCCACTGAGCCATCTTGCTGACCCCAAGACTTGTCATCTAAACTGTAGCTTGTGGGCCAGGTTGTCCTATCATCTGTTGGTGTCTCGCCTGCCACTAAGAGTGAGTTTTAAGTGGTTGGGGAAAACCAAACGAATATTGCACGATACACGAAACTTAAGGTCTATTGTTGACAGATGATTGATGTTTTATCAGGATACTGCTGAACCCATTTCATGTTATCCCTGGCTGCTTTCATGACATAACAGCCAGATGGGATGGCTGTGGTGGAGATCCCAGGGCTTACAAAGCCTGAAATCTTGCCTGTTCAGCCCTTTGTAGAAAATGTGTGCTTGTGCCTTGATCTAGGGAAGGTCCTCCTAAAGGCTCTAATAGATTACTTATCAAATTAGTTTCCAAAGACGGCCCCTCATCCCACGTGCCTGGGCAGCATCTCTCTACCTGCCCTTTGCCACAGAGCTAGGACTGTTGGCTTGGCTCCAAGTCATTAATCCCTCTAGGGTGGGGGAGCAGGAACAGCACAGCCTTGTTAGGGAAGGGGAACAGGCCCCCCACTGGGGGAGCTAGCAGGTGCTCTGGGCCTGGCAGCAGAGGGGCACTGAAACAGCAGTTTGGAGGGAGGCCACGCCTCCGCCATGCAAAGTCCTCTTTGTTTCCCATCACATCAGAAATGTGCACACCCTAGCAAAACCGGCAGGTCACACATTGACAAAAGGGCCTGCCATGCTCCGAGCAGGAGGCTTCTAGGCTTTTGCAAAGTGTGGATTCTAATTCCCGGTGCAGGGAAGTGGTTTGGTGAGAGCACAAAACAGCTCCATTGTGTGGTGAGTTCTCTGCAGGCCAAACTGGGTCGGCCATACTCCACCGACCCCCAGCACAGGCACTGAGGGAGTAGGATCGAAGTTCTTGGGAACAGTGAGCTGGCAAGAGGGAAGCTAAAGAGATGTCAAGAAGAATATAATGAGATTACAACCCATGAGCCAACGGGCAACAGGGCAGCCTGCCAAGACAGAGCTGGTGCCCATGGCCTCCAGGCCAGCAGCTAGGCCTGGTCCACACCTTGGCTTTGGGTACGAAATACAGCCAAGGTAGCTGTGAGGTCTGTGGCATTTTGTCCAACATCTCTGATCCATGATTCTTCTTCTGTTAAGGGGTGAGGGGGTGGAGAAGAGAGTCCTCATGACCATCAACCATAGTATCTGTAGGCCCTTAACAGTAAGTCTCAGGAAATCATAGCTAGTATCCACTAATACGGACTTCCTGGCATCCAACAGAGCCCAAGAATCCACTGCACTTCTGTATCAGTACTTTAGATACGCAGGAATTAAACTCTCTAAGAACACTGTGAACCACTGAAGACTATCAAGTAACAGATATATCTGAGCTGTTTCATCTTAGTAACTCTGAGATTGGCATCACCACTGTCTACAGTTGAGCCTGGGGCCACCATGAAAGTAGGAGAGCAGCCAAGGAGCATGCTGGGATTAAATGCCAGGCTGCAAAGCTCCTCAGGGTCTGTCTCCCAGCCTCCACCCTCACCTGCATTCTCTTTCACCCAGCTGGGTACTGCCAGGCACTCAGAGAATAGTGTCCCTTGGGCACACAGCAGAGAGCTGCAGCAGGGAGCCTCGGGTTTAACATTCCTGACATGGGGGGAGGGGCCTTGCCTGATTCAGCAGCATCCAAAATTCAAAGACTCATTTTCCTTCCAGTAATAATGGAAAATAATCCTGCTGAAAAGCAAGCCTTCAGAGCTGGAGGGAGGCGGGTAGAGGGCCACTTCTGTCCACACTCAGATCCTATGCAGAGCATGAAAACTGATCTAAATGTTGGGGGAAGGGGATATTAGGCACAGGGACAATAGGTACATGCAACTGACCTGAGACCAGGGAAGAATCATAAAGGCCCCTTTCGCATGGGAACCTGGGGTAGCAGAAGGGGCAGAGCCAGCTGTGTGTCACATTGCCAGTGGGCCGCTCACAGCCGAGCGCTGTTTCCCACAGAGGCCAGTGTAAAGATTACTTCCAGAGCTGTCTCTGCCCCAACAGAGTGTTTACTTACAGATAAGACCGCCAGCTTCCCACTATATTTAGTGCATGAAAATCTACAGGTGTTTTGAATCCAGGAACTGCTTTGGGTTCTGAGTTTTCAGAACGCCCTCCCTTCTCAGTTCTCAGTTCTGGTGCAGGGGAGCTGGTTTCTAGCAGCTGCAGACACCCATCACACACACCTGCCCCTCAGCCCAGAGGTTGTGTAAATACCTGTTTGTGATACATTCTTGAGCTGGGGTGGGGGTGGGAGGAGGCTGTTTCTATTTTCTATTTCAATTCTAATTTAAAAATTAATGCCATGCATAAGAAGAACCCTGTTTAGGTTTGGTTTGAACTGAATTCTTTTAATTTTTTCTATTAAAAAATGTTGGGCCAGGCGCCATGAGATGGATCATCAGGTAAAGGTACCTGCCACTAAGACTGATGGCTTGCCTTTGACCCCTGGGACCCATATGTTAGAATAATCAGCTCCCACAAGTTGTCCTGTAACTTCCTGCTCTCACACATGTGCACAACCAATCATGAGTATTAAATTTTAGTTATGGTTTTGTGTTACTTATTGCATGTACATGGGAGTCCCACAATGCACATGTGGAGGTCAGAGGACAGAGGTCAGAGGAAGGAGTTGGTTCTCTCCTTTCACTACCTGGGACTCACGATTGAACTCTGGATCTCAGGCTTGGCAGAAAGCACGTTCACCAGCTAAGCCAGCTTGCCACCATTAACTTTTATTTCTAACAAATT
Organism: Rhabdomys pumilio; assembly: GCA_030674055.1. Taxonomy (NCBI): domain Eukaryota; kingdom Metazoa; phylum Chordata; class Mammalia; order Rodentia; family Muridae; genus Rhabdomys; species Rhabdomys pumilio. Next base: position 54,120,731 of record JANHMN010000001.1, on the reverse strand, counting down.
AATTCAATCAGTTTTTTGTTTGTTTGTTTGTTTTGTTTTTTTTGTTGTTGTTTTTTGTTTTTTACCTCTTCCCTACTCAAAAGCAGCTGGGAGGTAGGAGTGTCTTCCATCTGCCTCCTTGAAAAACACAGGGTGGCCACACAGCACACTGTGGAGAGACCCAGCCGTGAAGCAGCCCTAGAATCCATCTGACTTTTCGGTCTCCTCCTCTGTACACAGTTGCTCTGACTCATTGTTGGAAAGCCAATACTAAGACTTAACATAGGACCTCAGACTTGGTGACTATTCCCCAGACATCGTCAGCCTTCAGTGGGTGCTCCCCACATGATGCACAAAAGGGACAGCTGGCTGGGAAAAGTTGCCAGCCTGTCAGAGGAATTCCTTCCTACCTAAGTGAAAATGGATCTATTACCAGGCAATTAAACAATTCTTCAGCCCTGGAGAGGGGCTGGTATATGAGGAGCACCTGTGTGCAGTGGAGGGTTATGGAGATAAGTCAGGGCAGTGAGTGTGGAGAATAGGACCTTGCGGCCAGATCTTTATGGCTGCCCCCATGGCTGCAATGGGAATATGGCCCTCTCTCTCAGGTTTTGAGATCTATTGATTAATATATATGCAAACCCATGTACTCGGGAAGCCCAAAGACCGTAGTCAACCACAAGGAATTCCATTTCCTCATGGTTTTAGGCTTCAACAGACCTCTTAAGCAAAGCCTCATGCACTATCCATGTTGAAGGATGGAATTGTCTAGACCATTCTTGGGAGTATCCTCGTGTACACACACACACACACATACACACACACGCACACACACACATACACACGCACACACGCACACACGCACACACAACCTAAGTTCCTAAAGCAATGCAGGTGACTGTTGCTTCTCATGCTTTTCTCCAAGGTCTCTTTGGAGAAACTCTCTACATTAAAAAGCAGTCTAGTTTAAGCTGCTTTGGGGAAAATGCCCCAGGGATTGAGAGAACCATCATCTAGTTAAACCCAGAACAGGTAGGCCTAATAAACTAGGTCAGGAACATGATAAAACCAACTCTGTTAACCTGGCCCAGCTGCCCCAGATCTTTTGGCATCACTCAGAGAAATCTAAGAAAGGAATGTCCAGTCAGGATGCTGATTTGTGTGTGGTTCATCTACCAGCGCAGCACCTCTCTAGAGAGCGTCTATCCCTGAGGCCATGCTAGAGATCACGTGAAGCAGGAGGCAGGAAGCCATCGCCATATTTTCTGCTCTCCTGCAAGTACTTGAAGTTGGCTGGTCACACAGGTCTCACAAACCTCTCCTTAGACTCTGGGTGGAGGGAAAGTGGGCTGATTACCATGGCATCAAGCTGTTCTTGACATCTCAGATGAAGCCCGTAGCACTCCTACCTCAGCCTTCCGTAAGGCATGTTTGGAGCTAAGTCACTTACCAGCTAAGTTGCTGGAGTAGGGTCATCTCGGTCGAGCACTGGCCTTTGCTGTGGGAAGTCCTCTTGAGTCTTGTTAATGTCAGCATCTTCCACCAACAGTAATCCTAGATTACAATCAAGTATGTTGCTGTCCCATCTTAGTTATCCAAGTGGCTCCTCAGCCGGAGAAGTTCAGAGGTGCACTTCTGAAATCCTGGATACTGGGTTGACAGCAGGAGCTCACTCTATGGGCTAAGGAAGTAATACTCGGAAGGGAAACACTAGTTCTACTAAAAGGGATAGGGAGACTAAACAATGGCCTTCCTTAGGTTAGGTGCTTGTGGTCAACACCACAGTGACAAGGCCTATCAACTCATTCTGGGGAACTGCATTTCACCATTTCACACATGGGTTATTATGCATGTAAATATTGGTTCAGACGAAGTCTGGACTCCGATGTTTCTGGCATCAGAATGAGGCATTACAACACATGCAGGTAAATATCCAGGCTTTGGCCTTCTGGCTGTCAGTGGCCCAAGTCTCAATACTCCAGGGACAAAAACACCATGTCCAACATTCGAAGCATTAAACCTTTGCCAGTTGTGTGGGAGGAGGGCAAAGGAGAACAAAACACGTTGGAGTCTGCAATGGAGGTGAAGGACCAATGCAAGCCAGTCAAGGCCACTAATAGGAACACAGGAAGGGACGGGTGCCTGGTAAACCAGAGGAAGTGGGGACACAGACTGACATTTAGCTGAATTTATAGAAGCTAAGTGTGTGTGGTAGGGTGCAAGGGAAAGAAAGAGCTATCTCTAAAAACAGAAGTAGATTTGGTGAAACGGAAAGACTAGAGCTAGCTGCAAAGTGCTCCTGACATAAAGGGCTGGACAAGGCATCTGTTTAAGCACAGTGGGCTTCAGCAGTTTTAATGTATAACAGGAACACAGCGCCCTGTTTTACTGAGGGTGAGAGTTAAGGAATGTTCTGGAGAGTATGTGCCGTACAAATCGGGAGGGCCAACAAGACAAAAGGCAAAGGCAAGGAAGACACTTGGTTTTGGTGAAGATGTTATGAGTTTAAAATATCATCACAGAAGGAAGGCCTTCTCAAACACAGGATAAGAAGAGGAGGTTCAGATCTGGGGTGAGGTAGAGAGGACCAAAGGAATTAGGAAGCATCCAACCTGCAGCCTAGAGACTACATACACCCCAGAATAGCTGAGTGAGGGTCAGTGTACGCTTAGATGACAATGTCATGTCACAAGTCAAAACTTGGACACTCTGGAACAGAACTATTTGTACCCTTTAAATATCAGCCACGTCACTTTGCTCAAAGAGATAGTTCTTAAAGTAAAATGTCTTAAGAGCAACCACATAGGATATGTAGCTACGTGGAGTCTCTTATTAAAATGGTGATGGAGCCACAGCCAATAGATAAAACCAGGTGCTGTTGAAACCATATTATTTTAAAACACTGTGAAGCCGGCACAAACTCATTGGTAGACCATGTGCTCGGCATGTTTGAGACTGCTGGTTCCATCCTCATTTGCACAGAGCAGGTAAGCAAAGACATTACTTATAGAAGGAATTAGCAACTGGGCTTGAGGGCCACAGCAAAGATCAGCTTAAGTTAGTCAAGTACCTTGGAGAAAAAGATTTATGGCCTTCAGTGTAGCCAGACCACCTGGCCCCGACCCCAACCCCCCACAGCACTAAGAGTTGCCACCTGTCATGGTGCTGCCGAATCGGACAGTGGTAACAGACTCTTCATCCCCGTTTCCTAGAATCTTAAGTTTACTACTGAAGACCAAATAATAATAATAATAATAATAATAATAATAATAATAATAATAATAATAATATAAAAGCAAGGAGAATAACTGACAATTTTTTTACACTTTTAAATATACCTTTATTTCTCAAACTGAAAGCTTTATTCCATCAGGTTCTAATACATTTGCACTGATAAGAAATCTCATCTGCGTCACATAAGAAGGTGAGTGACCAGTTCCAAGGAGGAACCCCGTATCTCTAGGCACTGCTAAGAAACAGTTCCAGCCTATGCAAATACAGAAGGAAGAGCTTCTAATCCAATCCAATGGAAATTTTACTTTTCATCCATATTAATTTGGAAATAAATAGATGCTTCGGGAAAATCAAATTTTCACACACACACACACACACACACACACACACACACACACACACACACACACACAGAGGCCAGATAGCTATATCCTCTTTTGTAAAGCCCGCAGATCATGTTAATTAGCTCCACCCTCTTCAGTGGCTGGTTAACTCACCTTCCTACAGAAACACACATGAGAATTTGCACCAAATCTCAATAGCCAGGCAAAACTCTAGAACTCAAAACTCTTGAAGCTTATACTTAAAAAAGTATTTTTTAAGTGATAGGTAAACAAGATGTAGGCACTTGAATTAAAACAAAAACAAAACACAAAACAACTCTTTTTTTTTCCTCAGAGAGCTGCACAAACCCTGAGAGGTTGCCAGGACTTCTTAAGCATCTCTCCTCTCCCCTCTCTCTGGATTCAACTGGTTAAATCAGACTGCATTCCAAAGTCAGCTGAGAAATTCTGTCTCAGATTAGTGATGTAAATCCAACTTTGAAAATTAGAAAATCTTTCAATTTATAGAATCACCTTCAAGGGTTTTCCCTAGTATAAAACCCCATTAGATACTCAAGAAGTAATGCCAGGGGCAGGGGTGGGCATCAGGGCTGCCTGCCTCATTCTTAGATAACTACACTTTAATCCAGCCTCTACAGAAAGCCTTTGAGCTAAGACTAGTAGCATCCTGAAACAGGGTCCCAGTACCAGAAAGAATGCTAGAAGAGAGCTGCTCCCAAAGTTGGTTATGAGTGGTGCCATTTTCTAAGACTGAGCTGTACTGGGTAAAATCCTAGCCAACCATGAAGAAAGGGGCTAGCACTCTCAGAGGTCAGTTGGAAGGAGAGCAGACTCTGGGCTTTAGCAAGGCGACTATTATTGCATTACCACAAAGCACAGACACACACATGCATATCACTATGACACGAGTTCCAAATTAATTTAGACGGGAGAGAGAAAACACTGGAAAGCAAAAAAAAACAAAAACAAAAACAAAAACAAAAACCCAAACCAAACAAAACATCAAGAATCAAGAATATTCCCTACTCAACTCCACTCATCTGGCAGGCCCAGACATAGGCCTTGCCTCAACCCACAGGCAGTCACCAGGAATCTGACTTAGAGGCATGAGGAATCAGACTCATCACCACATTGCAATGACTGACCAAGGAGCAGCATCTTCCTACCACACAAGGCTGAAGAGCAAGCCTGTAGCTCCAGGCCAAAAACCAAGAGCGTACATCTGCACGCTCAAGGGTAAAGATGTTGTTTTCAGCCCAGCTGCCTCTTACTGAAAAACAGAATAGGAGCACCAACTCAGAAAGCAGGCTAGAGTTCTGGTGGGGGGTGGGGGGTAGCAAATGAAAGACTGCTTCCATTTAGGCTACAGCCTGTGCTTGCCCTTCAGTGCCCTCTGCCAAGGCCAGGTTTCACATTACCCAACACACACACACACACACACACACTACTGGGTTCAGTACAAGGGTGTCTGGTACATACGTGAACAGCACAAAAAGCAGGTTTCAGATAAAACTTCCTGACATCTGAAGTACAAGGTTACCTAGCCTGTTTCTGGTCTGGCAGAAGGCTCACACAGAGCAGGTAGAGACAACTCTAGTCCAGAGATCCACAAACCAGGGCTTAAAAGGGGAGCTTTGGTCAACACAACTTTTCACTATAATGGTTCTAGAACACACATCAATTCTCCAACCACAAAACAGCTAGGCAAACTAAAAAGAACCTATCATCCAGCGATGGTTTACAACTTCTGTGTCTCCTCTCTCCATCCTCAGAAGACAACTATGGCCAGACTGGAAAAATGTATAAATATATATAAAGCAGAAAGAATTCCAAGAAGATGCCAGAAACTTTCCAGTGCCTTACTTGTTCCCAAAACTTGTCAGCTGAAGCATTCTTGATTTCTGCTTCTATTAGCAGGTGCTTACATTGAGGGAGGTTCCAACACACTTCAAAAGCTTTGATTGGACAAAACTAGTTCTGTGCAAACATGTTCTCCCTTGATTACAACTGTAGCCTTTTAAGGTCATGGATGAACGATAGTTCGCAAAGTTGGGTTCACTTTTCATTACTTTCCTTTTAACCCTGAAACAGCTCAGGTCCCTCTCACAAAACCTAAAGCCAATGAATTCAAACCTAACTAAGATTCAAAGGGCAGTAGAAACTAGTGATACTAAGTCTTCTGGTGACCTAACGTAACATGGCTGCAGTGAAGATACATTTGGGTCTACTCTTACAGGGACTAATATAGCACGTTCCAGAAGCAACTTGAAAACACAGCACTAGAAGAAAAGTCAGCCACTTAATTTTTACTACACCTTTTTTGCATAAGAAAAACTAGATTGCTTAAAGCAGTAGTTCGGATCCTTGGATTTTTACGGCCACTGAACCAAGTAGCAATTGAGATCATGGATTTGATGGAATCACTTTAGAAATTAAGCTTGCTGGCAACACTGAATATCTTTCCCCTGGATACCCTAACAGCGATGCATTCTAAGATATCCTACAGAAATTTTCAAAACAGGGAAAGTCAAATCTCTCTTCTGAGCCCACTAGGTAAAGCCATAGTCACCTAGACCCCTCCCTATGGACTGCTTGCTTTGGGCCAGCAATTAATACTGTTTTCCTTCCAAAGTGCAGAACAGAATATAATAATGCTTAAATTTACGAATAAGGAAGATCATTCTTGGCTCTCTGGACTCTTCCCCAGCTATACCAGCGTGATATCAAAGAGCCTTGGTAGCTAGAACGCCCAGGGCCAGACTTGACACGAAACCCTTAGTCCCCCACAACTTGGAGAGAGGAAGTGGAATTCTAGAATGGTTCCACACTGGCCACTCTTTTCTCCTAAAGTCCCTGAATTCTCCTACTATGAAAACTATCTGGGGAATGCAATAGCTACTTTTGAAGGAATTGGTGAAGAGCGGTCACTGGACTCCAGCAAAAATCTTTGTCATACTGGGAAAGATGTGCAAAATGGGCACCCAATTAAAACATGAGAAGAACCTCACGTCAGTCATGACAGTGACTCCAGGCACAATGCTCTCCTTACTCAGGAAGAGCAAACAAGAGTCAGTCGTCAGAGAGCCAATGGGGGGGTAGCGCGGGGTGGGGGTGGGGGATGGGGGAGGGGAGACGTATCATTCAGTAAGAATTCCTTAAAGAAAAAAAAACAAAAAACCAAAACCAAACCATCCGTGTTTCCTATGGACAATCACCGCCCCTCCACCACAATTCTACTTTAACATTATGTTCCACATTTTATTTTGTTTTCAAGTTACATTTCAAGAAAAAGGTCATTTTTTTTTTCTCCACAATATCTCATAATTCCTTGATAAAGCACAGCATATACCATAAACCACTTCCAACCAGATCTCAAGTCTCCAGCTATTGGCTTTGGTTTATTGATGAATGAAATTCTCAGCTCTGCCGATGGGGACTAGACACACACAACTTAGTCCCGTGAGTGAAGCTTCAGTCACAAAGAGCACCCTCACGTTTTATCAGTTTGGGGAGCTGACTAAAATCGACACAGTGAGAGACTATCGGCACAGCTTTCACATGACTGCTGAGAATCCTCAATGAGAGAGCCTGCAGGGTCTACAGCTGACTCGGCTGCGGAGCGCGCCTCTCATACGCTGTCCAACTCTGCCAATCTCAGAGACTGTGCCGAGCTCAGATCCCATGTGCTAATGTCTGGGAAGTGACGTGTTAGTGACTATCTTAGAAAGATGGTGAGCAGTCACGCTTCCTATTGCATCTCCCCGAGTGGCACTGTACTATGGGTCCTTTTAGGGTTGGCTCACGATAGTCTGTGGACCTATTCCAATGGGTACACAAAGAAAAACAGAGTCAGAGCTGAGTTCCCCTTTAAAAGCCAAACTCCTACATCTAGAAAGAGGCTCTTCTACCTGAGAGCCCCTGCCCTAAATGGGTTCCCACTGTGGAAACCCTCAGGTCTTAAGGTTAGTTACAGGGCAGCCATGTAGGATAAGGCTGGCTGTAGGTAACTGGAGGGTGGGCAATGTAATAGTTGTTGAAGTTGCCATCGCTGACATAAGGAGCTGGCTGGTAGTAACAGGTGACATTGGTGGCACTGGGGATGATGTTTTGTTCCGCCAGCACACGCAAGGCCAGGAGAGAGATGAGGTTCAGGGTCTGCCTGCGTTCGTGCCCCATGAGGCACACGGTGCTCTCATTCACAACCCTGCGAAGAATCATGAGGTAGTCGTACTTGCTTCTCTCCTCGTCGGCGAAGTGATTCTGAAGGTAGGTCTCCAGCTTCCTCTGCTGTTCCAGGATGTCGGGGAAGTCGATGAAAAACCTGGAGCACATGTAACGCTCCAGAGTCTTGATCTCCTCCTGGTCCGCAGGCCTGAAGTCCCGCACAAGAAGGTTGCTGTACTTAAGGAGACCCCCACCTCGGATTTCTTCGGGATTCTTGGTAGCGATCAGCCTGTTCTGAAGATGGTCAAAGGCTTCCTCAAAATCCCCATACATACTCTCCCCGATCACTGTGGGGTGGAAATGCTCGGAGATGGGATTACTGGAGCAGTCATAGAAAAAGAGCAAAGAATCTAGGATGATCTGGAAAGAGTCCACGCTGAACTCAAACTGACGCCGGATGGAGTCGACAAACTTGAGTTCCACGTTCCTCCCATTCTTGTTGGAGAGGGAAATGAGGCTCCAGCGGTCTGTGTCTGTGCACACCTTCACCAGCTTCTGCACGTACGCCTCCTTCAGGGTGACTGGACTGATTTTGAGCTTATTCACGCCCTCTGGCAGAAAGTTCAGAAGGGAGCACAGGACCACATCTCTCACCAGCTGGAATTCTGCCTCTGTGGGAAGAGCCACGTGAAAGATCAGATCCAGATCTTTGCAACCCAAGCCGTTGTCTTTGACCAAAACATGGCCAGCTGCAGAGCCGTTCAGCCGGACGTCCTGCACTTTGATGCCTGCCTCCTCCAGTCGGCTTCGGACAGTCTGGACAATGTCCTTCAGGGTTATCTCCAAGGTTGGAAAGTTGCCTCGTCCATGGATGGGTACAACCTCAGTCAGGACTTCATGCAGCCGGCTAACCTGATCCCAGTTGAGCACGCTGAAGGACTCAGAGTCCTTGGTACTGCTGCCCTCCTCTGCCATCTTAGGGGATGTTCTGGCCAGGGGAAGCTGAAAAGTAAAGGGTGAGAACCAGTTAGGATTCGCGTGGGCCGGGAAAGCCAGTGGAGGATTCGGTGCAAAGGCACTGACCTATCTCTCAACTCCCCGTAAAATCGCAGTCACCAGCGCCTGCTGCTCAGCACGGCTGTGAACGTGAAACACACTTAAACACCAAGAATAATAGCCACCGAGGCACAAGCTTCACTCTAAAGGGTGGTGATATATTGCTTTGCTTTGTGTGGGTGCTCCAGCTGCTGCTGGTGTGCTAGACCTATGTGGGGGAGGGGGAGGGTACACTTTTATGTGAAGAACAGCAAACTAACCATGTCATCTAAATAACACTGAAGGACCTCTAATGGCAGAGAGAAATAGAACCTGCGTGTTTTACTAATTTCCTCCAGTTTCTATTGAGGTTACTTCTGCTTTTAACTCTGTAACTATATCTTGAACTGGTGAATGCCTAAACCCTAATAACCAGTGCAACACACACACATACATACACTCTCTCTCCCCCCCCCTCTCTCTCTCTCTCACACACACACACACACACATTTACATATTCATATTCTCTCCTCTCTCTCACACACACTCATACTTATACATACTCTGTCACACAGACACACACTCACATACATATGCACACATACATTCACACACACACACATATACACACATGCACGTACACAAACATATGCACAAATACACACACACATACACACCACTACTCCATTTGCCCCCCCTAAAGAGGTCACATCTCAGCTCTGGAAGACAACCACTTCCTTTTCACATATGGCCATAATCTGTCCTACCACAAATACCATGTCACGTGGGACAGAATGGAGTTGTTTGGAGGATGATAGTGGCAGACAAGAAGAAGTTAGACCAACTGTGCAGTGAGAATATTCCTCTGCAAGGATGCAAGGCCTCGAGTCAGGTCAACTTCCAAAGGCCTTCCTCAGAGGAGTTCCCTGAAGATCCTTCAGGGGAATAAAGTTAAAATGGAATACAGAAGGGAAAGAAAGCACTTCTCATTCCTCATATGATAAGAACCACAAAATTTCCCAAATAATTGTGAGTGTGAATGCATGTAGCACACTGGGAACTGAAGCCTGGCCCTTGAGCACGCTGGCAAAGTGCCTACTCCTGAGCTATACTTTCACCCAGTGCCAGGGAAGTATATCTCACTTTAAAAGAGATGAAAATGATGAAGCCCTGGAAATCCCAATACATAAAAAGCAGACATTGGTATCTTAGAAACCCAAAGTGCTTGTGGACTCATGTTGATTCAATGTCATGTAGACAGACACAAAAGCTCAAACAAAGCCTCCACGCAGTCTTCCGATTTCACCGTGAATGGCTTCCACCCTGCAAAGCTATGTGCGGACAGTACTCAGCCAGCCGAGGTTCCATTGTGTGGAAGCTGCTGTTTTTTACTGCACATCAGTGCATTCTCCTTGGGCTCCAACATGGATTTCGAGCCTGCCTCAGTCCAGGGATTTGCAGCTGTAACAGTGCCAGGGTACCCAGAAGTCACACGGAGATGAGCTTTTACGGTTCCCGTCACAGAGATTGACGACAATACAAGACATGGTTTACACAGCTCCGGTGGGAGGAGGCAAACACAACACACAGACAAAAGAGAGGCTGTCCCCCTGTGGGGGCTAAAGGAAAGCACAGAAGTGTTCATTTATGGAGAAGGGGACACAAAATAACAAAGCCATGGTGAGCTGTCGCTGGAACACCAGAGGGGAGGGAAGCAGGTGCATGGCTGGAGATAGCAACAGTCTGGGGAGTCTCTCGAGCCAGCGCAGGAACATACAAGTTCAGGGACTGACAATTTGTTCAGCTGGAAACAGCCAACCCTAACCCAGGATCAAAGCAGGCTCTAGTGGGCTCTGGGGCTGGGTGCCTCTCTGGTGCTTGCTATAGCAGAGCATTTGCAAGGGGAAGATAAAAGAGGCTTTAAACGTCCGCAGCTATTTAGATCATCCTAGCGTGGCCCGCCTCAGTGATGGACAGCCTGGATAAACACCTAACATCTACTGGGGCTGGCATTTGCCTTCCAGCCAGATTTGGGACAGCTGGGTTCTCTTTTCTCTGTGCTCACTGTACACTTGGTGGTTCTTTGTCTCCCCCTCTCCCCTTTTTATGAGCAGTATACAAGAGACTTATGCCTGAGCACATCCAAATGATTTCAGGAAGGTATTGTGGTCTGAGCCTTGTTTTGAGCCACAGCTAGAAGCGAGATCACCTGTAGTCAGGTGAGGCGGATTTCTGTCAGGCACACTGGTGGAGTTGCTTTATGCGGTCTGCCACCTGTTACACTTCCAAGGCTCACACGTTTGATGCCACGTCTGAGAAGTCACAATGTGGTCAACATGTGAGATGAAAGAAACAATTTTAAGAAAAATCTCCAAAAAGACCCCTATGTGGTGCTGAAGTGAGAAGTGTTCCAGAACAAGACAGAAGGGCTCCCTGGGACCACAGAGAATCCAGAGTCATTAACTCTTCCCTTTGGGGTAAAACCCACATGTGTGAAGACTTTCACACAGCTTCATATCGGCAGCAGATTCAAAGTTAAGACCTACGTTAGACTGGGTACCTGTAAGGTTCACAATAGATGAGGGGCAAAAATAGCCAGCAATGTTCTAAAACAATGGAAATTGAGCTAAATCAGCTTGTAAGAGGAGAAAGAACCATAAAGATGGAAACTCTATTATCAGCACAGAAGGACAAATTGGTGGGACAGAATTTTTTAAATATGTAAATAAAATACATATGAGAATTTACTATGAAGAAGGAAACATTTCAAGACAGTAAAGGAAGTCACACATGGGGCCTCGTGCCTAGGATCACAGCACTTAAAAAAGGATGAGAGAGGACTGTTAAGTTTGAGACTAGCCTAGGCTAAATAGAGACCCTGATTCAAACAAACGAAGACGCAAACAAGCAAAAACCCCAATCCATAAATAAAAAGAGATGGTGAGGAGGAGGGGGAGGGGAAGGAAGAAAAGAAGATTTGGATAATTTATATAGATTTAAAAGCTGGTTCCACGTCTCCTGCTAAGCGAAGATCTAGTTGGCTGGATCACGGACTGAAGACTAAGCTCTGGTTCAGTGATTCTCCATCTTCCTGACGCTGCGACGCTTTAATACAGTTCTTATTGTGATGACCCCCAGCCATAAAATTATTTTCATTGCTACTTCATAACCCACCACGGTGGCAAAGTTCAGTCTTATGGGGGATAGCAGACAGCTCTGGTTCACAGTCATGGGCTCCACGAAGAATTATGTGAGTCTTAAAGCTTAAGTTCTGATATCCATTCTGCTTCTACCCCCTCTCCTCTGACGTCCAGTATAGTTGCAAAGATGCACAGAGATTTTTCATAAAGCTGGGAGCGCACGTCACATCAGCGGAAGAGGGATAAATGATTTAACATGCATATATATGCCATGTCCAGAAGCATGTAGCTAATCAAAAGAACAGTGCCTGCTCTGTATGTAAGAATATACAGAGTGTGGTGCTCTTGTGGAAAACCTGAGTATAGATATGCACACCCACATTGAGTGGCTCACAGCATCTGTACGTCAAACTCCAGGGGATCTAATGTCTTCTTCTGGCTTCCCAGGGCGCCTCTATGCTCATGTGTACAGACCCACGCACAGATGCATACATATACACATAATTAAAAATAAATTTCTAAATATATATATAGAGATAGATAGATAGATAGATAGATAGATAGATAGATAGATAGATCGATCCTCATAACTATTGTTGAAATGCAAATTATTTTAAATATCAAAAGTATATCCCTGCAACTTTGGTTTTACGAGAATGCAATTTACAGCCCTTGGTACTTAGATAACACACCAGACCTTAGTTCAACAGTTTCCATTAACTGCTTTAAATCAACACTTATGTAACCTCCACACAGAAGAATCACATGAAACACATACAGACTCAGCTCATGAAAGGCCCTGGCCCAAGGCAAACTCTAGTTAGCAGAATTAACACAATAGCGGTGAGGAGACAAATGAACATGACATCCAGTGAAGTCAAGGCAGTGCTTGAGGAACAGCTCCACTGTGGTTTCTACACAGGGGGAGTCAGCAAAGGTGGCCCCAGAACTGGCCATTGGTTTGCGCTGAAGCTCACTTACTGGAGCCTATCATCCACGGCAGAGGGAGCAGAGCAGTGCTTTCTTCTGCCTTTCTTGTAGGTTTAAGAATGACAAGAAGGGCCATCACTACCCCTCAGCACTCTTCCCTCCCCCCTTCCCACCTCCCCTTGGTGGTGAAATTCCCTTTCCCTGTTCCCGAATGATATCTTTTTAAAAATGTGCATCTTCCTCATAAGCTTTTCAGGTTGGGCTAAGTGCCATCCATAGGTGAAGCAAGCCTGGGCCCAGACCGGAGGCTTCTAGGTGAAATATGGGCCTGGAACAAAAACACCCCAGTAGGGGAAGAGGTTTTCTCGCCTGTGTATGAGAGGACTCTAGAGGTGAAGAGACTTAAAAATGTGGACATTTAAGCAATAGGAAAAGTGGTTGAGAATAGTGTTCACCACACACCATGCTGCCCCTTACCTTGGTGATCCAAGTGAGGGGAAACCACAAGTCAGGCCTATTTCTTATTCATTATAAAGTACAGGGTAGATGGCGTGTAAAACCAAAGGAAATAACACAGAGAAGCCACCCGCTGCAATCAATTTCCAGGTAACCTTCACAAGCCAAGCTTCCCCCATCCCCAATTTAAACAGTATGCTTCATAAACGAGCACACGGCCTTGTCCCTGGAGCCAAGGTCCTAATTCTTGGAACTGCTGACTCCTCCCTCAGGTCCAAGGGGCCCTGGAGGGCAGGAGGTTAGGGGACACCAGGGAACAGAGGTCAGAGCCCACAAGTGCACTAGATAACCTCTTCTTATTGCTACTCAGACAAGCATTTCTAGAACAAAAAGTTATCAGTTCCAACCAAAAAAAAAAAAAGCAAGCTGCCTTCTGCTGACTCTGACCATGGCTCCTCGCCCTCCAATGCCTCCTGTTTGAGTGGATCACACTTTACTGCCTGCTCTAGAACCAAAGGATTTAGACCCAAAAGCCTCCAATGTGGCTTAGTGGTAGCTTTCAGACAGACTCCAGAAATCACTCACAGGCCACCATGTCTGGGAAGTCCCACTTCTCAAAGGGTTGCACACCGGTTATTTCAAAACAAATATCCTCCAGTCAGCCCTATATTGTTTCCCACAAGGTAACTTCTACCCATTCTGCAAATCTGAAGAATCAATCGCAAGCCAGGTACTGACAAAGGCATGGTCCTCTGGGGGTGCTGTGCATAACAGTAGCCACTATAGCTGAGGCCAGAAAACAATAAGTGCACCTAGATGCTCAGCCCCAGGAAATTCTGCCACATCCCAGACAGTCGGCAAGACAACGATGTCAAGGGCTCAAGCAGGATATGGCAGGCAAGATGGCTCCGCCAGTAAAGGCGCTTGCAACCAAGCCTGATGATCTAGACCCCACGTGGTGGAAAAAGAGAACCAACTTTTGCAAGTTGTCCTCTGACCTCCACACACATGGTGTACAGTAAACATTTAAGAGTCCTTGAAATGCCTATAAAGGAGACACTATTTCCACTCGTTCAGTCGGGGGAACAATGCAGAACCAAGAAGATACGCACACTGTAAACTGTCCAAGGACACACTGCTGGTCCATGGCAGGAATAGGACTGAAGAGGTTTCTTATCTCTTCAGGTGGGTAGCTGTGGTATATTACAGAGTGGGAGAAAACTTTTACAAGAACTAGCTGTTCTGGTGGCCATGGGAGGGAGGTGGCACTAAGTAGAAGGAACAGGAAAAAAAAGCACCGAGGTGTTTTAATCAGAGGGTGGCAGAGAATTCTGACCCACTGGAGTGAGGCAAGACCAGATGGCAGGTGCTAAAGGCTGGGCAGACCCGTGTAGAACTGAAGTACCTGATTGCTGTTAGGACAGAAACTGCTCCCCCATAGTCATGACAACTTTGGGATAGATCCAACCTCACCAGAGCTACCAGAGTGGCAACAGTAAGTATGGGCACACTTTGCTTCAGATAAGAAGGCCTAATATCTCAACTTGGAGAGTGCGCTAAGACGCTGGCTAAGTCTGGGGGTGGGGGATTCGAGTGATGTTAGAGATAACAAGTTCAGAAGAACAGAGCCGTGGAAGGAGCCAGCTAATCAGATGATCTGAAAAGCACAGAGAGGATGCAATAATGGCAGAACAGATTTGTCAGCAGTGGACGGGCATCACTTTACAGGATAAATAACCAGTAGGATGTCCTTTGGTGACTGGGGGGATCAGGAGTGTTGGTCCATTACAAAGCAACGGGACCAAAGAGAGCTTCTCTACAGCTGAGAGAGCAGACCTACCAGAAGCTGCTGAGCAAAGGGAGGTATATTTATAGAGTTACCAGCCCTCCAAGGGCTAGCCTGGGACATACCTGAAAACAGAAACAACCTAGGATGGACCACAAAGACCCACCCAACCGCAGATAAAACATCTGTCACTTCCCACACATCTATACTGTTTGACTTAAGAGTCTTTGACCTGAGGGAAAAGAGCCAGAACCCAGGTGTGCACGCACATGCATTTGTACATCTACACGAGTGTGCCCATTTACGAAACTAAGGTTTGTGTCTACGTCCCAAGCTTCAGCCGAGTTCTTTGAATGACCATGGGCATCTAAAGCCAACAGCTGAGAAGTAAAGAACAAAACCAGATTTGAAGTGGATTTGGCCTTCTGAAGAGATGTCCTCCCTCCCTCCCTCCCTCCCTCCCTCCCTCCATTTCTGGAATCATAAAGGCCAGAAGTTATCTAAGGCCTGGGGCAACAGAGAAGCCCTTAGTCTGTTGGCTTCCAGCCCCTCACCACAGCCTGGATTCCCAATAGCGAAAAGGCACACTCTTGGAGACTTGCACAGCCCCCAAATACATTTAGAAAGTACAGCCAACAGAGACACTCATATGTGCTTCGAGTATAAAGAAGAATCCAGATGACAAAGCTCAATGGGATCAGATAAACAAATGCCTTATTTTTTTTTTGAGGGCAATAAAGTGTATTCTACACAATCTTTCTGTCAATATGCCTTAGTGATAATTACTCTGCATTATCAACCTGAAAGAAGCAGAATCATCTGTGTTATGTCTGAGATCTCTGGTTATGTCTGAGATGTCTAAGAGAGCCTTTCCAGAGAGGTTTAACTGAGGTGGGAAAAGACCCACCCAGAATGTTCACAGCATCTCCCTACAGGTTGGGTCTGGGACAGGATAAGGAGAAGAAAGCAAACTAAGAACCAGGGTTCATCTCCCTGCTGTGTAACTAGAACCCAATCTCCAACTGCTGTACCCCCTGCCATGCTCACTGTACCTTAAAGCTGTGAGCCGAAACAAACCCTTATGTGAGGTATTTCTCATACCCACAAGTAACCCAGTCCTATTTAGAATTACCCACCCAAATGCCCACCATCCACTCGAGCCCAGCTCACAATACCATCCCTGGCCAGAAAACTGTGCCTAGAGAAAACATGTCTACATCTGCGAGACACCAGCCTTCACAGATGTCTTTGTCTCACTTCCAGGCTCCTTCACATACAGCCGGAACCTTCGGTCTATTTTCTCAGGATTATCAGTAGCCACTTCACACAGATGTTTACCAAAGGCTAAAAGTTTGGTCAGCTCCCCATGGCAGAGTCCCTGAGGCATGAAAAGGGAGGGGGCTGCCTTGCTGTCCATCAAGATTCTCACTCCCCTTCTGATGCCAATACTCAAGACTTATCAGTAACTACGCCCCAGCCACCTGAACAGGACTCCAAACGGAAAGCTACTTCCCCACCTTTCAAAACAGGATGCCTAAGCAAGTGGGGTGGGGAGATAATGCTGGAAGGACTCATCACACTGGGGCTGCAAAGGCAGGGAACAGAATCAAAACACTGCAGTGGGTATTCCAGTAGCATCGCCCAGAAGCGCAAATACTCAAGAGAACACCCTGAAGTCATTGCAGATTAAGTATTAACAACGTCAGAATGCAGACACCATGGGTTGGCAGCCAGGTAGAAAGCCCCTGAGTTTTCCCCCAAGGTGTTAACGGGAAGACTTGACTGCACAAACTGAACCAGAAATGTGATGGTTGTTACACTATGCATTTCTAAATCAGACATCACTGGTATGAACTCACACAAAGGGCTTCCCAAATAGACAGCCCTTCTTGTTTAAGGGGTGGACTGGACTGAAAAAAACAAAACAAAACAAAACAAAACAAAACAAAACAAAACAAAACAAAAAACTAGGCTCCTAGGAGGAGACTGTGTAGAAGAGGACTGGGCCACATGCCTCAGGTTTATTTCAACGGCTGTATCACCAGCCAACTCTCCAGCTCAGAGCCTAGAAAAGCCTTCAGCTGTGTAAAACAAGAACTTGAGTTAGTTACAACTGGCTACAAGTCCTGCCTAGTCACAGGCAGCATCCCTGGGTCTTATCAGCTCTCAGAAGCAGCACTTATCAGGGTAAGACATGTATACACACCCCATTCACAAGTGTGTAAGTGCAAGTTGGCCTCCGTTTCAGGGCTGTTGGGAACTAAACGTTGTCCACTCAGGGTAAGGGTATTAACATAGCAGGTGGTGACCTCTGAACATACAAAAGGGCAGAGAAAAACATGCTAAACTTAAATACAGGGGGGGGGGGGGCATTACGTGGAGAAATAAATCCACAGCACAGTACTTACATGGGCACCGACTTTCTAAGAGTGGTGTCCTACCAGCTGCATGAGCCGTGACTCCAGCTCACCAGTCTGCCCACAGACTGTCACTGGAGATCTCAGACATCTTCACCTTGATAGCTCACTCCTCTTGTGTTTGCTCAAATTTTTAATTGCTGGTAAGCTCTAATTAATGACAAATGGTTGGCAAATTTTAACTGTTAATTAACTGTTAATAAAATTCAGCCCTGGTCCACCTGCCAATCTTTGATTTCATTTATATTTCTTCCTGCTATTCTCTAAGAGGGGGAAAACCCTACTAAAACAGGAGCAAGAAATGGGGAAGCAAACTTCCTGGGGTTTTTGTTGTTACTGTTATTTGGTTGGTTAGTTTTTGTGGGTTTTGGGGGAGTTGTTTTGTTTTTTGCTTTGTGTTTTGATTTTTGAGGGGTCAAGTCTGCCTCACAGCATGAATGCTCACCAGTACGTCTGTGATGGCTGAACTGCCTCTCATTTGTTCCGATACCCAAGTGCCTACTGTGCTACAAACACTCTCCTAGTATTCTGTGACCTGAAGGCAGGAGACAGAGATCCCTACCCACACAGCATACAGCCTATACTCACTCTGGAGATCTTACTATTGCTTCTCACACATAGAGAACCAGGATTTGAGAGTAAAACATGTGTGCGCATGGGCCAGACTCGCACCGTCCAATACAGCAGCCACAGGCCCTTGAAAGGTAGTCGGTCCAAACAGAAGTGCACAGTGTATACAAAATACAGCATAGACTTGATACTCCAAGGACTTGATATAAAGGAAGGATAGAAAATATCTCTTTTACATATTTTTGCACTGATTATTAACATAATCAAACAGACAAATTGATTTATTGTTTAAATGGACTTTACCAGGCTTTTGGTCCCATGTGTCTCTGAGACAGCAGCGATTCTGTCTGCTACATAGTTGACAATGAAGAAATGAAAACCTGAAGTAGTTAGGAGTCTGCCAGGATCAGTGCCCAGGTGCCCCCCACCCCCAGTGAAGGGCAGCCTACAAGAGTTGGGGAGGCAAGCGCAAGGTCTACAACAGTCTGGAAAGGACATAGCAGCAGCAGTGCGGGCTTCTAGATGAGCAAACACCCCTGTGTCTTAATCTCCTCTTTCCTCTATATCCATGTAGTCCACTAGAGCCTCAGGTAGCTGCTGAGTCCTGATGTCTGACTGTGTCTATGACAAACAGGAGCAGGGAGTGTCAGAGACAGGCAGCCAGGCCACGTAGAAGGTACCTGGCCTCATCCTGTAAGGCCATTGTGGAATAGAAGCTAAGGGATACTGGGTGGGATGAGGGGATGATTCATGATCTGTGGATAATTTTCTTCACTCCATTTTTGTGATAGAGGCCAGATGAGGAGACAATGGGGGATGGCTAAACAACAACAATAAAACCCCTTCAGTTCAATATTAAATTTTTTAAATTAAAAACAAGAAAATGCAAAACAAAAAACCCATAACATACTGGAGCAGAGAGATGTGTGGTGAGGCAGTCCTCTCAGATGAGAGATGAGTCAGAGCCTGCCCTCAGGTGATTCCCCTCAGCTCTGAGGGAAATGGGCTGTGATCATTTTTTTTCTCCAAATATCAAAGTCTGTATTTTGCACCAGCAAAGGAGGGCACTTAAGGAGGACCTGCCCATGGGACAGCAAGGACAGCATCAGGAAATAACAATCTCAGAGGAAGGCAGAGAGTTCCCAGGGATGGGCAGTTCCTGGGCGCTTACCCTAATGCTCCAGGCACACAGGACTGAACACTGGCCAGAGACAGGGAGGCTGGCTGATGCTCTCATCTAGCTCCTGTCCACAGTCCCCTCCAAACCAGGTCAGCGAGGACAGTGAGAAACAAAAAAGTCAAAACGAAAGAGTCAGCAGAGCTAGCAGCTGAGTGAACATGGGAGAGAGAGAGAGAAAGGCTGAGTGAGCTAGCTGGGGCTGGAGGGTGGAGGTGCTCAGGGGTGGGGCTAGAAGCTGGCCAGCCTTAGGAGTTTCAGCTGTTGATCAATTTGCAGGCACTGTTCCTCAGCTCCAAGCCTATGCTGCAGAGGCTTCACTGAAAAGATGATCAAGAAAACATCCAGCCTTTTAAACCAGGCGCTCCTGATGCAGAAAGCTCCATCTGGTCCCCTGATCCAGCAGGATAGCTACTTCAAGCATGCTTCCTTCTCTACAAGGAACAGCAGACAGCCCCCAGCAGAGTGTGCATTCACATGATAGACACATGTATGTACACATGCATGCACTTTCTAGGCAGGGTCACTCTACAGTGACCACAAACCCCCACTTTTCTGGGGTCCGTGTGCAAAGACAACTGAGAGAAAAACAAGTTCTTCAAGTACATCATAAAGCCAGGCCAGCTCAGCTCTATAGCTCTTCCACAGGCCTTTCGCACACCATTCCTTTGGCCTCCCTGGCACCTGGCACCAAACACCACCTAGGAAGCACTTTCTCAAACACCATTATCCAAGAAAAAGAGACCACACAATGTAAGGACCCACAGTGGAAAATGCTCTGAAACCACAGAACACCCTCACCCCAGAGCTGCTTCGTGTCAGTAATTACTTCTTCATATTAAGGGCTTTTTTCCCCTGTTGTTTCAAAAAGCTCTGCAAACACTTCAAGAACAAGCTACCAGGGCCCAGCTGTACAGAATATTAATTTGAAACAGTTCAGAAGATTCCCTTACAAAGTTGAGTTATGTCAAGATGTTTTCTATAAACCTTTTGAACTCTAAGCCAAAGCTTCCTTTCAGTGAATGCATCTAGTCAAAAGGTTACAAGGTGGGAGAAACCTTAGCTTCAGGAAATTAGGAGGTCAGCTTTATTTTTGTCTCAAGTAGCTTTAAACTCATGAGCACCTCTTTAAATATGGAGGAGCTGGTGTCATCATACAGTTTCAACAGTTACAGTCAGAACAGCAGGAGGGCAGAGGGCATCTCCCCATATCGCCCTGTTACTTCAATAAGGAGAAAAAACAACAGATCAGTCTTAGTCCAAGAAACACCTCCGATTCTGCCTCACTCCCTATTAATCTCCAAACACCGAGAGAGAGAGACAGAGACAGAGAGAGAGAGAGAGAGAGAGAGAGAGAGAGAGAGAGAGATGGAGACAGAGAAAGAGAGGATGGAGAGAGGGGGAGAGAAAAAAGAGAGAGAAAGTACAGGAGGACAAGAAAGAGATAAGAAACCCCTAAACATCATCTTAACTATTAACACATCTCTGCTTCTACAGCTTTTCTTAGTAACACTGGCTCGTCTCTAAGACAGCATAGTGTAGGAGAGAGATGAAGACAAGGTACTACTTAGTGGATGGAGTTGGGAAGGAGGGAGGAAGGGAAAGAAGGAAGGAAACATTCAATGCAGCTTTCCAATTTTGTGGCAGCTCAGCCTAGCTAATAGTACAACCGGGCACAACAGTCCCCCTTTAAACTGCCTTCATTGCTGAGTGGTTCCTGGACTTTCCGATGGACAGTGCAAGGCAAGTATAATCTGCCTGGCCTTGGACACTGGGGCATGAGGGCTAAGCGTGTGCCTGACTGGGAGCCCCCTGGGCTTGGGGATGGATGGCAGAGGCTGGAAGTCCTGCAGAAAGTTTAGTAGCTATACTTGCAGCAGAGTTGGAAAAGCTGGAGAATGAGCCCCTGGCACTCCACTCACACTCAAGAGCAACAGGCCAAGAGCCAAGTCCTCCCTTCTGAGTTCACAAACTTAATCTCTAGACACAACGTAGGTATTATGGGAGAAACTCAGACTAAAGAGTGTGACTGTTTGTTCTAGGTGCGCACATTAAAGTTACTCATAAAACTTCGAGACCTTTCTTTTGGTAACAGTCTAGAGATCGCTGAATAACCCCCACAATTTTAATGACAGTAATCGACATCCTGTGCAGATACTGGGACAATTATTCCACACATCGAACTTGTCCTTCTAAAAGCTCCTAATGTGTGAACTCCAAAACCAAATTGTCTCTTTAGAGAGAACGTTTTGGCTGTCTAATCTGGATACTAAGCACTCCATCCCCACAAACAAGGACAGCAGGACAGGACTGGTCCAGCTGCCGTGGGGAGAGAAAAGCAGTCCTTCTTCTCCTTACTCCACACCCTTCAACTGCTGGGTAAGATGTGGGAAAACAATCACACCTCTGGTGACTTCCAGCACGGTAGAATTCTTGGTAAGCTCTCCTATCACCCTCTTGGCTGCCTGGCTAGCTTTCTGGCTCCCTCGAAGCCTTGCCAAGCAAATTACAGTGGAAGTTGCTGTAGCCAGCAATGGCCACCGTCACCCTCCTTCCCAGGGGAAGGGAGCAACTGGGGGCCTAATTTAGGAGGTTCTGACCATCTTACTTCCAGAATACCAAACTCGTCATAATTCAAATAACTCTTAATAAATCAGTAAGTCTATTAAGTCTTTCGTTGTAAGCACTTTACCCTCAAATAGGGGGTGGGGTGGGGGAGGGACTTAGGAATTGGTCGGGGCTCTGAAGGGTTTCTCCATAGTAAAGCGAGAGAGGGGAGAAAAGGAGCCAAGACCACCTAGGTAGGACAATCGACGCCGGTGGAAGTTTTTGCGTTCCTGAAAAAACAACTAAGCATTTCCTCACCAGCCCTCCAGGACTTTGAGGTAGCCCGCGCGCCTGCCCGCGCTAGGTGTAAAGGCTACCAGCTGGCACTGCAAGTTTCTCAACTCCTTCCTATGGAGAAGGGCTCTCACCCTCCTCGCAGACTTCGCTAAAGGAGTCGACTGACCAGGACGATCCCGGAGCCGCGCCTCTAAGCCACCAACAGCACCGCTATCAGAGTCAACTGACTGATTGCATGGCTTTCAGCCTACGCAGTAAGCGACTTTCGATCCCCAAAGGGGAGGAACCAGGTTTCATAGCCGCAGTAGTCTCGAGAAGTTTCCGAGAGACGCGCGGCTTCGATCATTTGACCGAGCGCAGTGTCCACAGTCCCAAAGAGAGAAGGATCTCGGCAGCCATCCTGGGCACCGAGCCCAGGAAACTGCCCTCCCCTCGGCGGCCAGGCTTTCGCCCCGGACCGCTGCGTCTTCATCTGCGCCGCCAAAACCGCGGGGTTCAAAATCGCCGGGGTTCCGGGCTCGGTGTGCGCGCCACAGTGGCGCAGCTCAGAGCCGGAGTACCGACAAGCAGGAGCAGGGAAAGAGCCACCTACACCCCTGCCGCCGAGCCAGCAGGAACGCGTCCAAGTTTCCCAAAGCCCGGCCACAGTCTCCGAAAAGTTTGCGCTCCTTCACACAGGAAAGTTTGCGCCAGTGACGCGGGAGCCAGACGGGTCCCGACACCTGTCGGCATCTCGCCTCCATCCCCGGGGCGTCCCACCAGGTTCTGCTGGGACCCACCCGGGAGCTGGAGTGCGCGGCTCCCCCCGACCCCCACCCCCAGAACCGCAGCAGCATCCTCCCACCTGCCGAGGATGGGAGCGTGGACTCACCTGGGCGTTGGAAGAGGAGGTGACTGAGGCAGGTGGTTGGCTTGGGCAGCCCCCAGAAGGAGCGGTGCGGAGACTGAGGCCCCCAGACAGCTGCGGCGAGTGAGCGGTCCGGCCGCCGCCCCCTCCGATCTTAACCGGCCTGACCACTCCCCCGCGCCTCCCCGCCCCTGCCCCCGCCCCGCGGCCGGCCTCCCGGGGGAGCCAGGGCGGGGCGCGCCGGCCCGGGCCCCGAGGGATCCTTGCGCCCCGCGCTGACGGCGGGGGGCCGGACGAACGCCGCCTTCTGATTGGCTCCTCCGGTCAATGGTTGCCGAGAGACAAGTAAACCTCCGGCGGCGCAAAGGGGCGGGGTGACCAGGAGGCAGCATCGCGCAGGCGCAATAGAGAGGAGCTTTGTGGTCAGCGAACTAACTTTGGAGTTGAGGGAACAATTTCCCTCTGTCCTCTCCGCTCCTCTCTGTAGTCCCCTTTAGCCTTCCCTTGTCTGGACTGTCCTCCCATCTACCCCCGCTTGCTCTCTGCCGGGCGCGTCTTCTTTCAAAGTTTTAGGCGCTCTCTGATTTCCGGGAGCTGGGAGTGGAAGCCCACGACTGCCTCGCGCGGTGTTTGTGAACTCGGAAAACTCATAGGTGGGCCCTGGAAATCTTTCTGATTCCTCGAGCAAATTGGCTGGAGGTGAGGTTGTGGCCCTGGGAGAAAGGAAGCACCTGGTTCTCTGGCCGCGGGACCACCTGTGTGCAGTTGGCGGCCCTGGGAAGGCATCACCAAAGCCTAAAGCACAGCAGCTCAGCCCTCCTGAGAACAGCGCTGAGCTTTGCTGCTTGCTACTGCTCACAGGCGGGAGAACCACACGTAGTTGAAGGCTCAGCTTCAGAATTAAGGCTAATGAGTGGAAATCTCCTTCACCACTTAACTCTCCGGAAAGGCCTTGTAAGACGCTGTTTTAGTTTTTTTTTTGACAATGCCTCCTGAACCCCAGACAGGCCTCTAAGTAGCCTTGGCTCACCTTTAACTGCTCCTCCTGTGTGCACCTCCCAACCACTTGGATTGTAGGCGTGGTCTACCACACCCAGTTTTGCTGACGATTTAATCTATCCTGCAAAAACCTCTATTTCCCATCTGAAGTATGGGAGTAAGGACGGGATAACTGTGAGATCAATATTAGGGAAATAGTTATTAACCATGCACTGCTTGATAGAAAGTTCATGCCAGGTACTAAATAAATCAAAAAGCAGTCGTTAATAAACACGTGTTGAGCTTCGTTTGACCCTCTGCTGGGTACTGGGGG
Organism: Rhabdomys pumilio; assembly: GCA_030674055.1. NCBI lineage: Eukaryota > Metazoa > Chordata > Mammalia > Rodentia > Muridae > Rhabdomys > Rhabdomys pumilio. The sequence goes on along the minus strand of JANHMN010000001.1, from coordinate 54,096,496 downwards.
TTAGATGGCTTCCTGAATCAGTGCTCTCCTGTGCCCTCTTACCACCCCTGCGGAGCGTGAGTGCCCTGCATTGTCTGCTAGACTATGAAGCGTTCTAGCACACGCACATGCTTTCTCTGGTAGAGGAGGGGAATTCCCCAAACTATAACAGTTTAAGACATCAGTATGAGAACTTACATGTTCTTGAACACAAATTCAGGATATATGGCCGGTTTTGTTGTTGATAATGTGAGCCCTTTCTGATCTCACGGTGTCTATTATTGTGTGCAAAATGATGGGTGTGTGTGCCCACAGAGCTGTCACCCAGACATTTCTAGCTTAGCCATGGCTCCTGCCACTCTATATATTACAGCGTTACCAATATTGAGATCTCAGTCTTCATATATCAATTGTACCAGTATCTGAACTATACCTGGGGAAACAGAAGGTGAGCATTTTTCTATCGATGAGATTTCTCTGTGTTGTATGTAACTGTGGCTCATTCTTCACTACTGCAGATTCATTAAATAACCAACAATTTATGCACTCAGCTTACCATTTGACAGGCATTTCATTTGCTTCAGGTTTTGAACGGTCCCTCGTGAAACTGCTGTCAGCATTCTTCCATATGTCTTCTATACAACATTCATTTGTGTGAGGCACATGCTGCAGACTGGAAATTCTGGTTCACAGAGTATACACATGTTAAACTTTAAATATATTTCCAGTTATCTGAGTTATAAAAATAACAGCCAAAGAAAAAACAACAAGCTTAAACCATAAAACAAACAAAAAATAGATATATTTGTAAAGCAGAACGGGTAATCGGTTTAATGTTTCAACCAGTGCTGTAAAGATTCCCGATGACTACATATATTTACCATTTGGGTATCATGGTGTTTAAAACTTTTTAAATTACATTTTATTACTGGAGGGGGATGTGCATGCCACAGTGCAGGTGTGTGGAGGTCACTGAACAACTTTTTAGAGCTGGCTCTCTCCACCGTGCATGATCTGGGGGTTGAACTCTGGTCCTCATCAGGCGTGGCCATAAGCAGCTTTACCTTCTGAGCCATCTCCTTGCCCAAGTGTTTTCTTCGTAAATTAAAAACAGGGATGCGTATTTCGTTATAATTAGACATTCATTTCTCTGGTGACCAATGCTTTTGAACAACTTTTCAGATGTTTGTCATCCATTATGATGGTCTTTGAGGGGAGATATCTATTTGTGTCTTTTGCCTGTTTGAAATGTATTCAGTTCTTCACATATTCCGGATATAACTCATTTCTTATATCTATTCCAAATCTCTTCTCTCAACCTGTAGCTGACTTACAGCTCACTGTTATTGTCAGACTAGAAGAGTTTCTTAATTTTCAATCAGCTCGACTTACCAATCTTATCTCTAATGCTTAGTGTTTTATGCCCTGTTTAAGGAATCTCTGCCTAGCCCAAAGCCACAAAGATGATTGCCTCTGCTCTCTTCTAAGAATTGGGTTTCAAGCCTTGAGGAAATAACTGCCCTTCTGCAAAGCTCCAATCTCAATAACATTTAAGCAAATTATTACCTTGGCCTTTGACATGGATACGGTCATCAGAGGTAGCTATTGATATTAGTAGATGTTTTAGTTAGCATACACATTAGTGGTTTTCATCATGATGTTTCAGACATACATGTTTGCCATAGGTTTTGTCCTGTCTCCTCTCAGGTTTCTACCAGCCCCCCCTCCCCCAGCTGGCTGGTCCTTCTCATCCCTGTTAGTCCCTTCTGCTCTCTTACCACAAGTAACTTCTAAAGTTTGATCTGCCCTTTGCTTAGGTGACATTTTGTTCAACTTCCTAAACAAATTAGGTAATTCTATGATGGGTAAACAGGGAGGGCCAGGATCCAGAAACAAAATTCATTATAGGCCAGAACATGTATGTTTTCCCCCTGACCTTTTCCCCCACAGCCTTTCTAAACTTTTTTAGAATTTTTCTTTCTTCTTCTTTCTTTTAAAATACACTGTGTTCTTTCTACCTCATAAACTGTGGCACCTTGAAGTTGGCAGGAGGCTCAGGAGGTTGCCAGGTCCTGCCCACTGGACATAGAACCAGATATTTAAACTGTCCATGCAAGACTCATGGTGCCTGCTTGCCAGATTCCAGCCTCTGCTGGCAGATAGCCAATCAAAATGCTTCAAAGACCTTTCTTTCTTTCTTCCCTTTCTTTCTTTCTTTCTTTCTTTCTTTCTTTCTTTCTTTCTTTCTTTTTTCATTCACAATAATCCACTGGTTTGTTCCTAGAGAAACTGTGGGTGGGAAAACAGATAAAAACAGTCTTCAAAATACTAGAGTAATCTCTTTTAGAATAACCCTAGAAATTTCATGTCTCAGTAAAATTATTTTCAGTACTCTAGCAAATCAAAGGAATTCCACCATTACTGTCTTTGTTGGGTAAGAAAGCCTTTGTTGGGTAGGAAAGACTTTTGGAATAGTGGTCACTTGTTCCCTAATTTATCAGTTTCCGATGTCCTGACTTTTTGATTACATTATCTCAGAGTGAGTTGTCATAATATGTATTCATATATCTCCCTCGACATAATTAGTTCCAGCATTATTAATATGCTTATAGGGGGTGTGTGGGACCTCAATGAGAACATAGAGTAAAGAATGTCCCTCCACACTAAGCAAATTTGTGCTACCTACATACAGATTAAAAAATAAAGGAATAGCAAAGGGATTGTAATATACTTTCATATAAATGCTCTGTCTACATGTCAGTGAGCCAGGGGCAAGAAGGATTATGATTTAGTTTCCACTGACTTTTATTTCCTCTCTGGCTTGTTCAGGCCAATATGCTTTTTGTTTGTTTGTTTGTTTGTTTGGGGTTTGGGTATTTGTTGTCGTAGTCGTTGTTGTTGTTTTGGCATTGCAAAAAGAAAATTAAGTTTGGAGTAAAAAGGTTCAGATTTTATTTGTAAGGAAGCTGTGTGGCTTGGATGAAAATGGCCCCCATTGGTTTATAGGGAGCGGCACTATTTGGAGGTGTGGCCTTGTTGGAGGAGGTGTGGCCTTGTTGGAGGAGGTGTGGCCTTGTTGGAGGAGGTGTGTCACTGGGGTGGGCTTTGGGGTTTCAAATGCTCAAGCCAGCCCAGTGTCTTTTCTTCGCTTCTGCCTGCCGATCTGGATGTAGAACTCTTCTCCAGGACCATGTCTGCCTGTGACCACCATGCTTCCCACCATGATGACAACGGACTAAACCTCTGAACTGTAAGCCAACTGCAGTTAGTTTTCCTTCATAAGAATTGCCACGGTTGTGGTGTCTCACACAGTAAAACCCATATTAATACAGAAGCCCAGTCTGAACAGGCCAGAGGACTTGATATGAGTGGATGGAACAGGAAGAGGGATGGTTGCATCGCTGACCTTGGCTGGGACAGTAGGCACAGCAGGGCAGAGGAGGCACGGCTGCTAGAGATGGTAGGGAATATGATAAGGAGGATGTGATGGGGCCCAGACAGCGAGGATGACTGAGGCCCCGACAGAATATTAAAGCTGTGCCAACTCCCTCCTAGCCACCTCCAGTCTTTTTTCTTCCCACTTCTCTGAAGATATGTCCTTGGAGACTGAAGGTATGTCCTTGGAGAAGGATAGAAGGTAGAGTCAGGGGGCTTGTATCCCAGTCTTAACCAAGCTATAAACTTGAACAGACAGCTTCATCAGTCTGAATCTCAACTTCCTGAGACAGAGACAGAGACAGAGACAGAGACAATGACGGGATTTACCTACTTACTTCATGCAGCTGTGTGTTAACAGAGGAAGGGGAGGGGATGGCAGGGTCCTTTGTCAACCTTGCATTTTATTTCATTACTGCCTAAGACACGCTGTAAAGCAAGACGGAAGACAGCAGGAAAGAATAAATTCTCAACACCTTTCTCTGTTTGCCTTAAATTCTACAACCCCTATGTCTTACTGGAGGATTAAAGTTTTAACTCACCTACTAGGAAGAGAGATTTCATGTGTGTGAATTGTTAATTGATCACCTCCTACCTCATGACTAACTCCTGGGTCAACACTGTAGAATCTCCCACAGCAGCCTTCCTCAGTGCAGAAACTGCTAACACAGGAGTCTGTTCCCATTAGCAGCTCCTGCTGTCTCCACACTCTTTACCAAAGAAAGGGGATGCCCTGCTTCTGGGAGTGGCTCATTCCCCTAACAGGTATCATTTTCTGCTCACACATAGATCTTATAGTCCTCATGTCTGTCTGGATTTTAAGTCGCAAGCACTCAAAAGTGACATTAGCTCGTTTAAGCAAGATGGAATTTATTTAAAATCTATTAAGGGGCCCACAGAATCAGCCAGACAGCTGGACATCAACCTGGCCCATCAACCATACTACCAGGCATGTGGCCTAAAGGCCAACCACAGGATAGGCACAGGAGACATCTGGACATCACAGTAGGTCTAGGCAGCTGCTGCTGCTGCTGCTGCTGCTGCTGCTGCTGCCTCTGAAAACTGGATGTAATTGTCCCCAGTACCACCCGGTGAGCAGAATCTGTGTGTGGATGTCCCTGTTGCACGCCATCACCAACTTCTCATCATCACCTGGGATTGGAAGATGCATCTGATTAACCCCATAGGCAAAGAAGGCCAGCCTGTGGGTTAGCTGCTGTCTCTGTCTTCACTTGGGAACCCGGTTCCGCCTCTCAAAGCAGAAAGTTCTCCAGGAGGAAGAAGCTCATGTGTTGGTGGCCGGAATACGTTCTCTCCCTTCTAGCTTCACGCCCAGTCTCCTATGAGGTTTGTGCAGGCAGTTTGGCACCCTGTCATCTTCCTGGCTCTGGGACACAATGCAAACAAGCTTCTGAAGTCTGAGCCTGAGGCCAGGAAAATGGATTCTTGAGAAGTCTCTAGGGTGGAGGCCATCCAGCTGGCCCTTCCTTGCTATACTCTCTTGAGCAGGTGGCACTTTTCCTCCTCAAAATTCTTAGAATAGGCACTTAGTGGATTCCTGGTGGGAAGAAAAGGGGAGGGGGAGGACTTTGGATACCCACCCCTTGTTCAAGTCTCGATTTCCATTCCTCTCTGCCTGTGCTGTGGATCATTCCACTGCCTTGGGCCTGTGTTTCCCCTATCTGTTCAAATAAAATCTGGCCTGGTCACTCCTGCTGCCTCTAGCTCAGACAGTGAGTGTCCAGGAGTGCAGGGTACATTGCCTTGCTGCCCAAGGCGCTTCGTGGGGCTGGCTACCCATAATGACAGTGTCCCAGGGCTGGCGCTTGTGTAACAGGCAGATTTACCAAGAGGGGATGACTGTTTGCTCAGCAGCTGAGCAGTCTATAATTAGACTGTCACAACATCAGCAAAAGTACAGGATCAATGTAATCAGAGAAGAAATGGAAAAGAACGCCGCATCAGTCAAAGCCTCCAGTGGGTCCCCGTGGTTTCCGGAGCACTAATCGCCCGGGCGGGGCTCGATGCCCTGCTTGTGCGTTTCCTCCTGGTTGAAGACAAGGTTTGCTTAGGCAGACTAGGCCTGACGCTCTCAGCCACCTGGTTCTTTTCCTCGGCTCTGTCCCCCCTTCCTCTGCTCACTGAAAGGAAGTAAGACTTGCAGATAAAACTCATGGCTAAGACACGACTGATCACCATATGCTTGGGTCGGGTGAGTGTGGAGGGCTAGCTTCTCTAACCCAAAGATTCTTAGGTTCCATCTAGCCCTGCGCAACCAGAAGCTGTAGGATGAGCACCAAAGATGTCTCTGTGTGGCACGGTCCCAGCTCTTACTATGCATACGAAAAGCTGAGAATTGCTAGGCTATCCACTGGTCCCAGCTCACGGTGGACTGGCCCTCCAGCTCCAACTGGACACCTGGGTGTTTCTGGCACAGTCTGGTTGACAGAGCCGCCAAGGGTAAAAGACCTTTCGGAGCCCAGGAATGATAATAGGCTTATTTCCTTTTTAATTATCTTAAGAATCCCAAGCTGCAGACATGTTTATCTCATTAATCCCTGTGACACCTGAGCCCAGGGAGTCATATCCAGTGCCCTTACTTTCCACCAAAGTAGATCAGGGCTCACATCTGTCCCAAGATGATTGGGATCTGGAGGCTTGCAGCCTTTTCCCAGCCTAATGTTCACAGAATCGACTGAAAAAAAATTTTTTTTAAATCTGTGTTATTTATTTAGTAAACAGTTTTTAACATTAATACTATATGGTAGAAAACCCAGAAACTGTAGTGACAAAAGGAAGGAGTAAATTATAACCAATTCCACTACAGTTCTGTTTATATCTTTGTGTTTAACCTTCCACGCTGTGCACGTGTGTTTGTGTGCGCTCACACATGCATTCTGTTCCTGTAAATGCAGTCTCTGCAGAGAGCTCCATGACATGTGGGAGCAGGGTTACTGATGGGCTCAGTGAAGGACAAAGGTAAGGGCAACCTGTATCGGTGACTCTCCTTGTTACTGGGACAGAATATCTTACAAAAGCAACTGAAGGAAGGAGGCTTTATTCTTGCTCACAATTGGAAGGTACAGTCCGTCATGGCGGGCAAGCCCTGGCCACAGGAGCTTGACAAGGCTGGTCACATTGCATCCATGTGTAAGAAGCAGAAAGCAATGTATGTTGGTCCTCATTTTCTATTTTTACTTGGCCTGGGACACCATCCCTTGTGTGAATGGTCCTACCCACATTTAGGGTTAGTCTTCTGACCCCCTATTAACCAAATCCAGGTAATCCTTCACACAGCCTTAAAGAGATGGGCAACCCTATAGAAATAACAGGAAATGGGAAGCCATTTCCACACTAGGTCTTAAGGGATAAGACAGGGTACCAGAACCTGGGGACAGTCGCTATGGCTACAAGAGACATGGATTTAGGTTAAGGAGCTCCTTAGGAAGCATTAGACTGAGCCTACAAGTCAAGTGTCAGCACAAGCGTCACACATGGGATCCCACTCTGTGCCTCCTATGAGCTGCCACAGGCTCAGAAGGATGTAAAAGTGGAAGAGGAAGATCTGCATGGCACTCCCAAGTGTTTATGTGTGCAAAAAATATATATCCTTTTAAATGTACCAATGGTGTCTTAGGGTTTCTGTTGCTATGAAGAGACACTATGACCATGACAACTCTTATAAAGAAAAACGTTTAATTGGGGCTGTCTTACTGTTCAGAGGTTTAGTCTATTATTGTCATGGCAGGAAGCATGGTGGTACACAGACAGACAGACATAGTGCTGGAGAGGTAGCTGAGAATTTTGCATCCAGGCATAAGGACAAGCCCCAAGAGAAAGAGGGAAAAGTGTGTGTGTCCCCAAATTCATATGCTGAAAATTATCTCCACCTCATGGTTGATAGGTGATAAGTAGCATCTTAAAGTTGGGAGGTGTCGTCCATATGAGTAGATGAATAGTCTTACTTTCTTCACAGTGGGGAGCTCCCTTCCCACAAACACAGCCCTCAGGCTTGAACTGCCCAACTACCAGAACCAAGAGCTAAAACCCTTTTATGGTTTATAGTTTACTTTGTGTTTATAATTTACTTACCGTTTGTGATGTTAACTGTAGCAGCAGAAACTGAACTAAAGCCAGCTGTAGTGATGCACACCTTTAATCTCAGTACTCGGGAGGTAGAGGCAGGCTGATCTCTGAGTTTGAGGCCAGCCTCCTCTACAGAGGGAGTTCCAGGACAGCCGGGGCTACACAGAGAAACGCTGTCTAGAAAACAAACAGAAAGAAAACTGAACTAAGACAGATACAAATATTTACACTAAGGGTAGCTAATATTTTAGGCTCCTAACAGTTGAGAGTTATTACTAAATGCAATCTCTACTATATATTGGTGTTCTTCTAAGTTATTTGTATATATTTGCATTATTTAATCTCCCCAAATCCCCATGAGGTAGTCATAGGTTTTCCTGCCTCTGGCTCTTATGGACTTGCTGATGGCTGCTTGACCAACTGAAATTCCCAAGTCCCCTTCCTGGCCATTCTCACATCTAATGAGAAATGTGAGAATGTGAGGTGCTGAAAATAAAAAATTTAAGTGTGCACGCTGGGTGTTCTTGACTGGTACCCAGCTCCTGGTAATATGCTGCCATTTACTTGGTTTAACTGATATCCCAACCCTGAGGCAGTTGACCTGGTGCTGTCAGTTGTCAGCTGGCTTGCCTTCTGTTAGCCAAGCTGGGGTCATTCAGGGTAAAGCAGTGTTCTAGCCCCTGCTCTACTCAGCATATGAAGGAAGAGAAGAGAGCCCTTCCCTCTGTGTGGGCTGGATGGTTACAGAACTCCTGCCACCATTTGCTGCCCTGAGAGGACCCAGGGGTGTGGTGACTGACATAAGGGCAGATGCAGAGGCACAGACTCAGGACCACCAAACTGGATGCCCCATGGCTTGCAAGCCTCTCTCCTCCAGGAGTGCCACCCTCTCTCAGTGCTCTAGCCCATTATGGTTTTGATACCTAGATAAATTAAATTATGGTTTTTTTTTCCCCTGACATAAACCTTGTGAGCTTACAGGCAAAGCAAGACTGAAAATGTCACATTAGACAATTTAAGGGCTGTTCTGGTCCTCTACCATCTGTTCTGAAGCTATCCATCTCTGATTTGCTGTCCTGTGGACGTGCACCAGCTCCACAACAGAACTGGAGGCCTGGACGGACAACCCAATGGAATCCTGAACCCATGGGCTCCAGGAGGAGCCGGTGCTGCAGCCTGAAGGACAGGACTTGGGTCCCACTACAGTGGGAGTCTGCATTCCCAGGTCACACTTCCAGGCGCCATTCTCACTTAGCCTGCTTCTTTGGGTTAGTTATTCAACCTCAATAATGAACTGGTGATACTGAGGTAGAACCATTTCCTCTGAACTGAAACTGCCCCCCACGCCCCCCCATACACACAGGAGGAGGGAAGTTTCTAAGATGCAGGAAGCCGAGGACACCTTCCAGGCCCAGAAAGTTCAAAAGACAAGACTTAAAAGGCACCTTCCAAAAGTTTTGTTTTTGTTTTTCTTTTGGTGCGTGCGTGTGTGTGTGTGTGTGTGTGTGTGTGTGTGTGTGTGTGTGTGCGTGTGCGTGCGCGTGCATGTATGAATGTGTCTGTATGACACATGGTGTTCATGTAGAAGTCAGAGGACCACTTTTTTTTTTTTTATGGATTGCTAAATTTATTCTTGAACAAAGCATTGTATAGCCATAATCTTACATAGAAATCTTTTAATGTTATTTTTTATTTTTATTTTTTATTGGATATTTTATTTACATGTCAGATGTCATCCCCTTTCCCCATTTCCCCTCCCTAGAAAACCCCTATCCCATGCCCCCTTTTCCTTTTTGCTTTTATACAATTTTTTAAAATGTTAATCAAAGGCTTTATAAGTTTGGTAATGCTCAGTCAGAAGTGTAACCCAATACCCAACCTAGATATATCAACTATCTTTGACTGGTGGAGACATGTGAACATCTGCCTCCATGTCCCCACCTCTCTTCCTCTCTCTCATCACCTAGCTTCTCCTGTCCTTCTCCTCCTCTCCTTACTCCTTCTCTTCCTCTCCATAATCCTCCCACCTTAGCTCCTCCTACATATCACCCTTCCTGTTAAAATAAAACTTTTCTCTTAAAATACAATTAGTGCATAATTATGCCGATTTGTACCAGTGAGGTACTAGTTAGTCCTAATAACAAGTCCATCATTTTCTTGACTAACCAGAACTTCTGTCATCTCTCCTAACTAAAACACTTAGTTCTGAACCTGGATTTTTTTTCTTGGCTTTAGAATGAATGTCAGCTGAAATCTTTTCTCTCAAAGTAAATAGCCAGGATTGGCTATGAGACTATAAGTTTTCAACCCCGTCAGAAATTCAGAATGACTGAGTTAACTGAAATTATGGGAAGCACAAAGCATAGCTTCTAAAACTTAGCCAATTTATAGAGACCACTGAACACCTGGACAGTCCCTATACTTCAAAACGTTGGAGCATCTGATCTTCAGCCTTCTGGCCCAGGATCATCTGACAGACCATAGTGATGCAGAATTATTAAGGGCTGATTACTCTGTCTAGGCAGATATAATCAGTCAACTATTCTGCAAGTGTGTCCTTTTCTGGACAGTAATTTGTCTGTAGATGGGAAGAGGCAATTCTTGCCCAGTGGCTGTCTCACCACAACTGGAGTAACTCCAAAGATGCTCAATTTCTTCTTAGAATCCAAGACAGGAAGCTGTCAGGAGCAGACAGGTCTCTAATCAAAATGAACATTAATACAGAAATGTTTGTAATGTCAATTCTGTGGACTTCTGACATTTTGAAATCCAACTATCCATGTAAGGTAACCTGGACTGTTGTCTGTTAACTCCTCTCAGCTATTTCTAAATAAAATACAGAAACACCTTAACAATAAACTCAAAGCCCTGAATTTGCTGTAGTCCCTTAACTCACAGGCTAACCATCTCAAATCAGTTAAAAAAGTTAAAGAAGGACTGGGTCTAAGCCTTGTATTCCTAAATGTGTTATACTGGCACAATGCCTATGTGAGTATCAATATGCATCTCACTTTTATATCAATAAGAAGCTCATACCAATGGAAACCTTAAATTTGAAATCGAAGTAAATTTTGTACAATTTAAGAAATTATAACTTCATCTTGAGAATAATTATACATATTTCTACCAATAGGTTATGGCTATGAAATAAATCCTAGCTAATCCTCCCTGTTCCAACAAAACCACTACTTTTCCCTAGAAAGACAGCCCAATATTAACCACCTTAGTCCCCAAGCCCAGGGAATAGGGACATTGACTCATCATTAACTCCTTCAAGCTGATTACGGCCATTGAGATGTTGGAAGAGGGGTGGGGGGAAGAGTAAATTGATAAGCCTCTGATGCTGTGTCTTCACTGCATCCAGATGGAATTCCAGGACATCAGAGGTTTGAGCAGGTCTGCTCAGCTTGCTTGATGAGTAGATACACCAAGGCTGTATATTCTGCAATATACAATTCTTAAAACAAATTTTAGTATCAAACTAATTTTTTTATTTTTATTTTTTTCCATTCTTTGCTTTTTTTTAATTTAAGTTTTTAAAAAAATTTTTTAAATTGGGTATTATATTTATATTTCAGATTTATTATTTATTTATTATTTATTTATTTATTATTATTATCCCCTTACCCCACTTCCTCCCACCACCCAGAAACCTCCTATCCCATCCCCCCTCCTCATGCTTCTATGAGGCTGTGCCCGCACCTACCCTCTGCCCCCACTACCCCCTCCCCCACATTCACAATTCCCCCCCCACACCCCCACCCCCGACTCTGTGTTCGTTTTTCATGGGACCAAGAATCTCCTCTCCCACCTATGCCCGACAAGGCCATCCTCCCCTACATATACAGCTGGAGTCATGGGTCCCTCCCTATGTGCTCCCAGTCTGGTGGTTTAGACCCTGGGGAGCTTTGTTTGGTTGATATTGTTGCTTTCCTCATGGGGTCACAAACCCTTTCTGCTCCTTCAGTCTTCTAACTTCTCCATTGGGAAACCCTTGATCAGATCAGTGGTTAACTGTGAGCATCGTCCTCTGAATATGTCAGTCTCTGGCAGACCTCTAAGGAGACAGCTATATCATGTTCTTGTCAGCATGCCTTTCCAGCCATCCACATCAGTGTCTAGCTTAGGTGACTGTACATGGGATGGATACCCAGGTGGAATGGTCTCCTGATGGTCCCTCCTTCAGTTTCTGTCCCACACTTTGTTTCCATATTTGCTCCCTTGAGTATTTTTGTTACTCCTTCTAAGTAAGACTGAGGCATCCCCACTTGGTCTTCCTTCTTCATGAGCTTCATGTGGTCTGTGGGTTGAGTCTTCGCTATTCCAAGCTTTTGGGCTAACATCTGCTTATCAGTGAGTAAATACCATGTGTGTTCTTTTGTGATTGGGTTAACTCACTCAGGATGATAATTTCTAGTTCCATCCATTTACCTAAAAATTTCTCGAATTCATTATTTTTAATAGCTGAGTAATACGCCATTGTGTAAATGTACCACATTTTTTGTATCCATTCCTCTGTTGAGGCACATCTTGGCTTCTGGCTATTATAAATAAGGCTGCTATGAACATAGTGGAGCATATGTCCTTGTTATATGTTGGAGCATCTTCTGGGTATATGCCCAGGAGTGGTATAGCTGGGTCCTCAGGTAATGCTATGTCCAGTTTTCTGAGGAACCGCCAGACTGATTTCCAGAGTGGTTGTACCAGCTTGCAATCCCGCCAACAATGGAGGAGTGTTCAGAGGACCACTTTGAAGATTTGTTTTTCTGTCATGTGGGTTCTGGAGATCATAGTCAGATCCTCAGGCTTGTTCCACAAGTACGTTGGCACACTGAGCCATCCTTCCAGTCCCAGAAGTTTTATGTAGGAGCAATAAACAACTGCTGAGAGTGAAAAGGCTCGTCAGCAGAAGTGTCTGCACGCTGTGCAAGGAGCTCTAGAACTGCAGCTCTCGTGGGCTGTCACTGCCACTGGTGTAGGACTTCTGGCGAGACAGCTGCCTGAGTGTCTCTTGTTCCTATAAAGACCCATGCTCCTATACGTAAGCCCAATAAACTCACTGGCTTATCAAGCTAGACTTCTTTGGATTCACTTGCTTGTTTCTCATTGGTACCCTATAGGAGCAAACAGACATTTATTCACATCTTCCCAGGAAAGGTCATGCAATAGAGGATGCCTCTCCCATCAGGATATGTCAGTGATCAAATGGTTAATCCAGGGGCCATAGGTATGTGGTAACTGAAGTTTTAAATGTCTGCTATTGCTATTAACAAAAATAATTTTGTCCATGAGAGTCTGTTTCCTCTCTTGAGAAGTGAAAGAATGGTGCAGAAGATCTCTGTCTTAGTTAGGGACTCTTTTGCTGTGGAGAAACACCATGGCTATGGCAACTCTTTTTTTTTTTTTTCTATTTTAAAACAAAAATTTTATCCATACATACAACTGTAATGCTAGAAAAAAGCAGATAAAAAACAGAAACCAAAGCTTCCCAGAACCTTCTCAGCTCCACCCACTTCCTGTTCATCCACTATTGATCTTTTTCTTCTCAACTCTAAAAATAAGCAAGTTAATTTTAAAGTGCAACACACACAGAAGTTGCTAATTTTGATAGCACTAAGCTATATCCCTCATGAAGCTATTTTTCTTCTTCAAAAAGAAATTCATATGAATTCTTACAATTCATATGAATTGAAGAGTTCAGAGTGCAAGGCATCCCTTAATTCTGTGTAGACTAGAAAGAGATGGATGGATGGATAAAGGCAACAGATACCGAGCTTGAGACTTGATACAGAAGGCTGGTAAGAAAAGTGCTATGGCAACTCTTAAAAAGAAAAACATTTAATTGGGGCTGGCTTATAGGTTCAGATGTTTAGTCCATTATCATCACGATGGGAACTGTGCAGGCAGATATGGTGTTGGAGAAGGAGGCAAAAATTTTACATCTGGATCTGTAGGCTAAAGGAAGAGAGTGACAGTGAGCCTGGCTTGAGCATCTGAAATCTCAAAGCCCACTCCCTGTGACATATGTCCTCCAATAAGGCCACACTTCCTAATTGTGCAAACCACCAATCTCCATGCATCCTTTCAGCCTGATGTGCTACTCTTGGTAGTTTCATCCTGAGGCAGAAGGCTCTACAGAGACCTTTTGACTGAAAAATAAGAAGCTACGGATACCCAGTGTATCTTAACCTTACTGTGAGGCCATCTGCCCTTCCCTGAGACATGAGATAAGGCTTTCTGCCAGATGTCCCCAGGACCTTAAAGGGCAGAGATCCATTGATAAGAAGAGTCCACACTGGTCATCACACACACTGCACACTGAGTGCCTGGCTCAGTGTGGGTAAATAAAGAATGGGTCTGAGTATCCAAAATACTATGTTGGGGCATCTGATTCACACAGGGAGCCCCCTCCATGTCTCTTGAGGTGACTGAGAATTCTTTCAAGTAACCCATGAGATGTATGAAAGCATCACAGGGTCTTGTGAATCTCTTTTTCTTCCCTGTCTGACTGTCTGTCTGTCTATCTGCCTGTCTGCCTGTCTGTCTGTCTGTCTGTCTGTCTGTCTGTCTGTCTATCCATCTCAGTGGTTCTTACCCCTTTGAGGATCTAACCACCCTTATACAGAGGTCACCTAAGACCATCAGAAAACATTAGAATTGTATTTGTATTACAATTCACAAGAGTAGTAAAGTTACAGTTATGAAGTAGTAGTGAAAATAATTTTATGGTTAAGAGTCACCACAACATGAGGGACTGTATTAAAGGGTCGCGGCATTAGGAGGGTTGAGAATCACTATTTTATCTGGAACCTGAAACCACCAGCCACCACTGCAGTGAGGAATGCAGCTGGGGAAAGACTCTACCTCAGGTTATGACAAAATAAGACCTTGTAGTTAAGACAATGAGATGACAGTTTTTAAAGTTACTGGGTAGTGAAACCAGAGTCCCAAGGTGATACCAGACAAGACAAAGGAAAGGTGATCCTCCGGGATCTAGGATACAATTTGGGAACTAAATTATGTTGGCCACACTTGGAACCCATTTTCCTCTCCTCCCTCTCCATAGCATTCAGCAGCTCCTCCTCTCAGACCACATCCCTAATGCCTTTGCTGCCTAAAAACCAAGCTCACACACAGGATCCAGTGGGGAGGTTGCTATCACACCTATGTCTGGACATGGCATGTTGGCTGTCCCTATGCTACGTGTGATCAGCTGAGGGGACAGAGGAAGTCAGGACCATTCTTTATTTACCCACAGAGTGCAGAATGGACGCAGTTATCCAAGGAGCATCCTAGGGACATGTTCCTCCAGAGGTAAGCCAGACCTCCACAGAAGCACCAGGCCTTACAGCTGAGCTGGCCATAGGCTTTCAAAGGACAGCAGACTAAAGTGCTACATCTGAGGCCTTCACCAGCCTGGGGCATCGATTCCCTCTTCCTGCTGCTTTATTTTGACTAGAACTATCCAAAGATCCTCTCACATCAAGCTTGAGGTCCTTAATGCAAAAGAAATACCGTGCTACCAGTGCCAGTGAACTGTCAAGGCCTGTCGCCGAACCCAAGGGCTTTGTTTTGTCTGACCGAGTCTGAAGTAATCACAGCCTGGTGTTTTTAGACTGTACAGAGAAAATTTTGTAACCTTTTTGGCTAAATTAGCTCAGGAGGGGTGATTGTTTCTTGTGGCCTGTTACCCTGGGGTGCAGGCTTCCTGTTACAGGGTTTAGAAACCTCTCTGAACCTTCTAGCAGCACACAGCTACGTAAACAAGACTGAGGTAACACCTCTCCCTCCTTTATTTTTCTTCTGTTTTTTTTTCTCTGAAATTTTCATGTAGTTTATGTTCACGCTCATCTCTCTCCCCCAAGTCCTCCCAGATCCCCATACCTCCCTTCCCTATATCACTAGAAGGTAGAGGTGGGGGCTGGATGGCATGGATAACTGAAAGCATAGAGTCAGGGAATGACTTATACTATGTATGTGTGACAGGAGACACCTGATCATTGTTCTGAGTCTGGACTGTGGCACTCTGTGACAGGAAGGATGGCTCTGGATGGAGGGGTCCAGTTGGTTCTGACGTCAGTCCTTAGAAAGAAGGGTTTGGAAACAGTGCTGAGCTTCCCTGTGTGGAGCTCCCACTGGTAGACACTAAGTTGTTGTCTTCGTTTAGGACATGGTTCTAAAACCTTTGAGCTCACTGGGAGACCTGGAGATATGTGTCTAGAAGACACCTTTCCATGTCCAAACTCCAGAGGCTTCTATCCTGTAGTTACATGGAATCCATTGTCTAAATGAGTACTCCTAATCTCCCCATATTTTGATCCACAGGCCCTAGTCTCAGGGCTGGGGAGGAACTTTGTTGGTAGAACACCTACCTAGCATATGTGAAGACTTAGGTTGGATCCTCAGTTCTGCATAAAACCAGGTATGGTGGTATAGACCTATAGTTCTAACACCAGGAAGGTAGCAGTAGAAAGCTCAGAAGTTCAAGGTCATCTTTGGCTACATAATGAATTCAAGGCCAACTAGGGCTGCATGAGAACCTGCCAAGGCAGGGTTGGTTCACAGTCTGTCTCTGTTACTTGTTTTCTGTACTGCCTTCGGCAAGTTCCTTACTCTGTGTCTCTATTCCTTATGCTGAGAAGTGAATAAAAATGTCAGCCTTGTTGGGCCATTGTGAAAATAAAGGGTCCAAGGTGCTTCTGTCCGAGAAGAGCAGCAACTAGCCCATTGCTGTGGTTACTGATTGCTGCCACGAAAGGGTGGATATCTTTGATAAATCTGCATTCATCAAAGAATGCTTTTGTAGGAATGAATGTTAACCCCTCTCTAATCCAGACAACTTTCAATCCTCCTGCCTCAGCCTCCTAGAAAACCAAGATAACAGGCTAGTGCTGCAAGATTAGGTAACATTAATTATAATGTCCCAAGGAAATGCTAGCTTATACTATCCCAGTCAGAAGCTTTACCTATTACAAAGTCAACCCTCACCTGCTCACTTTAAGCACATGCAAACATCCCTGCTTTCTTTTCAAATGGATGAGTCCCTGTGCTCAGTGAACACAGTAGTACAGCCACCTTTTAGGAGCCTCAAACCAACATGTCAGCAGGAAGTCTGTCCCCCACATGGTTACAGCTATATAGATTCTGCATGAAAATACTGTGTGTGCTCTCAAACCATAGGTGTCCAGAGTCTTGGGTATTATTCTATGAACCAGAGCCCAGCTGTGGAAGAAATGGAATTTCCATGTAGTCAGATACCTAGGCTTTCTGAGAGACAGTGCAAGTCAGTTGGCTGTCTGGCTAATTTCCTGTAGGTTACTAATGGAAGATGGCTGCTTTGTGCCGGACAACTCTAGATCTGACTAAGCAGAATTAATCTTCAAGGATTGGGCTATCCTTAATAACAGTAAAGGTTATTATGCTATCAGTCTTCCCTTTAGAACAGATGTTTCTCACAACTAAAATTTGGGGTCACCAGGTGTCTATCTCACTGCAAATGGAAACACCCAAGAGGCCAGACAGTGGTGGTGTGCATGCCAGGGGGCAGAGGCAGGTAGATCTCTGAGTTTGAGGCCAGCCAGGTCTACACAGCGAGTTCCAGGGAAGCCAGGGATACCCAGAGAAACCCTTTCTCCAAAAAACTATATATAAAATAAAAGGAAGGAAGAAAGGGAGGAAGAAAGGGAGGGAGGGAGGGAAGAAGAAGTACAGAGAAGAAAAGAGAAGAGAAAAGAGAAAAGATTCAAGAAACGTGACCCCCTGGAAACCAGCTGGAGGATGGATGGATCTGGGGATACTGGGCTTCAGGGATGTGGGTCCCATTTTGGTTCTCAGATTTGTCATGTGACCTTGGGTGTAGTGGTTTGAATATGCTTGGCCCTGAAATGTATGTCTTGTTGGAGTAGGTGTGACCTTATTGGAGCAAGTGTGCCACTGTGGAGCTGGGTTTTGAGACCCTCCTCCTAGCTGCCTGAAAGCCAGCCTTCTGTTTGCCTTCTGAATAAGATATAGAACTCTCAGCTCCTCCAGCACCATGCCTGCCTGGATGCTGTCATGCTTCCTGCCATGATGATAATGGACTGAACCTCTGAACCTGTAAGCAAGCCTCAATTAAATGTTGTCCTTTATAAGAGTTGCCTTGGTCATGGTATCTCTTCACAGCAATAGAAACCCTAACTAAGACATTGACAAGCTGCTTCCATTCTCTGAGCTTGAGCTTTGGTGTTCCCATTCTCACAGGATAACATGTAAAAACCCTTTCAAACATGATCCTTCTACAGTCTGTAAGTCCAGATGGAGGGTTAAACTTTGTGGTTCCCTGAAGTGACACTTGGTCCCACTTCCAGTTGCACAGACTAGTGGGCAGTTAGAACCCATCTTGTTGCCAATGACCCAAAATAAAATACAGTTTTATTTGTTTTGCACTGAGCTAATTCCCCAGGGCAACTGTCCAAGCACAGTGGGGTTGGTGGTCATGGAGAAAGTCCAAGATGAGGATGTAGTTTCCAGAATCAAGAACATTAGCGATGTTTTCCTGATGCCAGGACAGTGAATGGCAGAGTGGACAGCTTCGTGGACACCCACTTGTGTGGTTACAGACCGCCCAGTCTGGCCTGACATGCATCTTTTGCCACTGTGTTGACAGATTCCCAAATTACCTAGCATCATATAGAAGAAACATGACTGTGAGGGGCAGACCAGCAGCCTGGGTTCAGTTCAACACCATGTCCCTGCTTTTCAGCAAAATTCACTTCCAGATTAGTGCTGGCCTCTTAGTGGCCACTGTAGGCACATGTCAATACCAGCCAGAGGGTATGGGTTGGCCCCAGAAGATGGACTGTCTCTTCATCTGGCCTCAGTAGGTCCCTCTCATATCACACAGATGTGAGAACCTGAATCTAGGGTTCAGTTTGCTTGTTTAGACACATCCATATCTCTGCTTATTCCCTTCAGGCTGAATCTGGCCATAAACTCAGGGAATGTAAGGAGTCGTATATGATATCCTCAGTAGTAACTGGAAATTACTGAGTACACATTGTACGCTGGAGGGAATACCAAGGCCTACTTCCTGGAAGTCAGGTCAATGGTTTCATATAGTAAGAGAGAATAAATCAGAGCCACACGGTGAGAAAACCCAGAAATCAGGATTCAAGCCCAGACCACCTGACTCTAGAGCTGGACTCAAAGGAAGAAATGTGGGCAGAGTCCCCTCCAGACACCCTATGACCTCTGGGGCACAGTCCCTTCCACATCTGTCCTGGGAGCTTCATAGTGAGACCAAGAGCAGCAGGTCTCTCTTCTTTGAGAAGTGTTGGCTATAGAGGCCATGTGACCTGTTCTATTCCTCTCAGACCTGAAGGGTGCCATGGCCAAGGCTCCCACTTATCTAGAACCAGCTCTGGAAATTGTCCCAGGGCTGTTAATGTCATCATTTCTGGACCCCACCTCACATACCCAAAATTAGAATCTTCAGCAGCTAGAGATTCTTGGATAGCCTCTGGCAAAGGATGTTCTATTTAGCTGCCACAGATCTGATAAGAGAAAAAAAATCAGACTTTACGGAGCCTACGTGAGTTAAGAAACGGGTTCTAGAACCAGGCAGCCTTTTAGACTAGCATGACTGCCCCACCACAAGACCAGTTAGGTTTCATTTATAATCTGAGAAGAGGGAGTGACATCTGGAAATCATCCTATTGGGTACGATCAGAATTTGCCTCATACGGATACTGTTTGATCTGTTGGCAGTCTGTGATTGGATGAAAATCAACTGATACGTTTGGCTTAGAGTCAGTTGCCTAGTTACAAAGATAGGCTGGTGGCTTAGGTTACAGGTTGTTTATACAAGAGGCTAGAATACAATCCACAGAGTAGGGAGACTGCTTTGGGTCAAACTTTATCACTCAGTTATGGGGGTTTGTTTGGGTCAGCTTAGTTCTACCTTTTCATGTTCTCTGTGCATGGATCCCTCCATAAAAAGAGAGTCATAACTACTTTACTCAACTCACAGATTTATGGGGAGGGTCAAGCACCGCAAGATACATGACAACTTTTCGTGAGTTTAAAGAACTACTTACCCTTTACTCAACTGCCAAACTAAGAACTTAGAGCGGATTCTCACGTGTCCAAATGCCCAAGGAAGTTGAGGGATGGCTTAAGATCCTATTTGTTTAGAAACAGCGGAGCCTGGCCTTATTCTTGGCTCACTGTGAGTCAGAACTGATGACTCCCTTTCCAAGGTCTGGCGTCATACAAGTGCAATGCAATGATGACCTGGTACCCACAGCGAGATGAGCCCACATTCTAGAACTCACCACAACACAGAAATTCCTGGCAGAGGCATGAGCAATGCTGTCTGTGTGTGAGACTGAAGAATACCTCCTGCAATGGCTGCCACCACCAGAGAATTCAATGTCCTGCTCCCTTGTGGGTGTCACAGCAAGGTGACTAGACTCTCTAGCCAAACCTGAGGCCACAGTATGCAGTGTCATCAGTGGCCCATGTTTCCTGGGGTCAGAGCAACAGAGCCTCATACCAATTTTATCACCTTATAGCTTACAAAGGCTTGACCCATCCCTGCCCTCCAATCACACTGTAGGCAGGCTTGAACTGCCCCAGCCCCATATCTAGAAGTTAGCAAATATTATAAGAGTCCAGACATGGGTATCTAAAGAGCCAACTCATATCCCCAGAACCATCATTCTGTAATTGAGCTCTTGTGCCCGAATCTCCATGGGTGAGTTCTTCTACTTTCCAATTTGCTTAACATTAGCATTCTATTAATTATATCAATTGCAAGGGAGCTGCTACCAGCTGCCTGAAGACTGTATTCTGAGCACTGTGTTCTGCCTTCTACCAGCATTGTTTCAGGGAACCAGCAGAACAAGAACCATTGTTAATCATATACGGTAACAAGGAAACGGAAATAAAGAAATATTAAGAGGTAGGCCAAGGCCAATGTCTTAGCCAGTGTTCTATTGCCGTGAACAGACACCAGGGCCATGGCAGCTCTTATAAAAGGAAACATTTAATTGGAGCTGGCTTATAGTTTTAGAGGTTTAGTCCATAATCATCGTGGTGGAAAACATGGTGGTGTGCAGGCAGACATGGTGCTAAAGATAGTTCTACGTCCAGATCCAAAGGCAGCAGGAAGAAACCTCAAAGCCCATCTCCAGTGACACACTTCCTCCAACAAGGACACACCTCCCAATCCCTCTCAAGAAGTGCCACTGCCTGATCACCAAGCATTCAAATAGAAGAGTCCTTGGGGTATATTCTCATTCAAATCACCATGGTCATCAAGCTTGGCGTTAACAAAACTGGTCAAGGATTCAGGGCTATTGGAGAGTAAGTCCATCCCATGCTGGCATGGCTACCATTCTGCATTCCTGGCCTGATGATTGCCCATGTCCTAGATTCAACCTTGACCCCAGAGTCTTGCCATCCTCCTGTCTTTGAGAGAGCATAGTACTAGCGCAGGTTCTCCAGGGAAACAGAAGCAGTAGAGTATAGATGTATATATTCATTATAGATGTTGCTTACCTGATTATAGAAACCAAGATGCTCCATGATATCCTGCCTGAGGGAGCCAGGAAAGCCAATGGTTTAATTCAGAATGAATCAGAGGCCTAAGGACCAGGGCTGCTACTGTTATGTTAAGTCCCTGAATCCAAACTCCCAAAATGTGGAGTTCAGATGTCTGAGGCCAGAAGACAGGAGATTATCTTCAGGCTGCCCCGGGATTGGATGTCTGCCCATGTTGATAAGAAGGATCCTCTAGCTGATTAAAATGCTAATATCCTCTGGATGACCCTCACAGACCTTGCATCCCTTAGCCCAGTCAAGTTGTCATCACAGGTGGAGACCAAGCCTCCCTCTATTCCTGGACTTGATTCCTTCACCACAGTACAAACGAGTCTTGCTGGTTCTCCTGAACTCTGAACCTCTCCTTTCTCACCAGCCTGCCGGATCCACATGATACCTCTTTAGCCAAGCCTGGAGTATTTCCCTAGGCCTCCTGACCTAGGTCCCAGTTTCCAGACTTCTCATAGATCAATCTGCCTTATTGGTGGCTTCCAGAAATCTCCTTCCTCGGTGAAATAACTCAAAAGCTTGTAAATTATAGTGTAAGAACTGGGCTTCAGGGCCGGGGAGATCACTCAGTGGGTCAAACATTTGCTGCACACACGTGAGGTCCTGAGTTAACCCCTGTGAAGCCAGGGATGGCGGCACATCTATAATTCTAGTGCTTCTGTAGTGAAGTGGTAAGCAGGGACAGGAGAATCCGCTAAAGCTAGCTCGGCCTGTATAGCCACGAGCAACAAAGCCCTGTCTGAATCAAGGTGGAGAACAAAATATGATATCTAAGGATATCTCAGCATATGCATGGGAAATATGTGGACCTGTACTCACTCACACATAACACACACACACACACACACACACACACACACACACACACACACACGCAGACACACACACCCCAAAATGAGGTTTCAGATTCATTCAAAGCTTTCGACTCTGACACTGATCATTTTGGCCTGGTCTCCCTATATTTCCTTCCATGCCAGCATTGCTTTAGTGACTCTCATATACCTAATGAATTCTCACTTTTAATTAGACTTGTTTTCTTTAGTATAACAAAATATCCCAATCTAGATACTTACGAAAAAAAAAAGGGTTGCTTAACTTACAGTTTTGGAGGCTGAAGGTCTAAACAGCATAGCTCAGGCTCTGGCAAGGGCCCCTTTGGCTACTTTATCTCATGGCAGATGGTACAGGAATGGCGGACAAGCATTAGTAACGAAACAATCTGGAGATCAACTGGAGAGAGGAAGGAGGATGTCTTGTGACTTCCCAGTAGACTCCGCCCATACCTTAAAGGTCCTACCATCTTCCAATATCACCGTACTGGGGACTAAACATATGACTCTTTAGAGAAGTCACATCAAAGCACACTTCTGTTCACATCAACATATAAACTGGTCACTCAGACACACGGCATTAACCAAACGTCTTTATTTACAAAGCTCTATTTCAGGTGCTTTGGAAATGAAGGGCCCCGTTCCTACTATATGAATCTTGTTGATTGACTGGTATCTTTGAGAAACTAAAAGCTATGATGCTGGAATTGTGTGGACCAGGAGACGTGTAACTTGGGAGGTTGGAGAATCCAGCAACCTGTATGATGCAGGCAGGCACTTTCAAAGCACAGAGAGGGTACTATGACCCTGGTAAAGACCAAAACCCTGCTGGCGTTTTGAACAGACGAGTGCCACAAGCTGATTTCACAAACAGTGCCACTGCTCTTGAGCTCGCCTGGGCTCCTAGACTGCTTTCTCCTCCTCCCATCTCATTCTTTTCTGTGTCTGTGGAGGCTGCACCTCAGAGAGAGAACACTATTCCTTAGATGCTGGTGTAATGGCTCACACTCTATGGAGGAATTGTGTAAAGATGACACCTGGAAAACACAGCTGGTGAAATCATGCTCAAAGATGCTATTTGGCAGGGACTGTGAGAACCCTGAAGGAGAGGGTGAACGGAGAACATGGAGGAGGAACGGGATGGTTGCATGGGTACTTGAGTGGCAGGGAGAGGAAATTGTTTTGCCTACAGGTAACTGACAAGGCACCCAAAAGGGACAACTGTTGAGCAATGGCTGAAGCAAAGTGGGCCAGAGCTGAGAAAACCCATGGGAGATGATAAATGATACCACAAAGCTTTAGATGTCACAACCAAGGAGAAACAAAACAGGGAAGAGGACAGACAGATTGATGGGACAACTTTGAAAGAAGCAAACAAGAGAAACTGAGTCACAAGAAGGACGAAGACAGAGAGCAAGAAATGGAGGGTGCTGGTGCGTAAGGGGAGCACAGATCCCTGTGGACTGATTGGTGAGGAACCAACAGGCCATTCATTCAGTCCTATTGAGGCAGCCTGAGGTTACTCGTACTCCCTAGACATAGTCTATACCTCCCATAGCTGCTGAACATACCTCAGGTCCATAGGGGACACAAAGTGCACACTTGCCAGGAGGTAGTGACTGAGAAGTATTGCTGGCTCTGGAGGCTGATTCTCAAAGGACTGTGACAGTTACTCAGAGCCACTACACTGAACCAAGATGCACTCAAAAGTCTTCAGTGCAAGGAGAGCCGGCAAGCACAGGGTGGTAAATTATAGGACTGTGACCACAGAACACCACAGGAAAACTTCTTCTTAGGCCAGGAGTGAGGTTGTGAACAGCTCCCTGGATGGGAGGGATACTGAAGGATGCCAAAGCCAAGATGGTATGGAAAGAAAATGGAGAGGAGGTGGAATAAATGCCTGGAATCCCAGAGGAGGCCGGCTGGCAAAGAGAAGGGAACTGCGCAACCAGATGTTTGCTTTGCTTCCTGGCTGGAAATCACCCCCATTGGAAACTCGCTCTGCCCAGTGAGGTCGGAATCCATCCACAGACTCCCTTCCAAACAGAAAGATGGTAGTGCTTGCCAGGCACTTTCCGACCACTTGTGAGGACTACTGCGCTGGAGGGCAGAGGGATAACTTCATCCTTTGCCCTTGCTTGTTGGGCCCCCTTAGGCAAACCTCTCCAAGTTGGACAGGTTATAGTGACAAACCATTTGCTCCCTAAGTTTATGGACCTGGCTGTGGAGAGAAGCCCCATGGGAGGGGAAGCTCAGCCAACCGGAGGCTGGAATATGTTTCCCTTGGTCTACAGTGGGTGCTGATGTTGGCCTGCTGCCTCGTTCACACCATAGCCGTACAGGAAGAGCATACAGGCCAGGAACCAATGCAAAGGACTGCTTCACCTTGCTCAATGTGACAATCCAGAAATCCTGGCCAAGAGCAAAGGAAGAGCCTTTGGGATAGGACAACCAGTGAGGAGACCCTGTAGGGCAGCCAGATCTCTCCAGGGTCCTACCAAGTGTTAAAAAAAACAAAACAAAACAAAAATAACACCTGCAACAGTTTATGGAAAAAAGCACAGGCATCATGGAGCCAGAGGAATTCCCGCCCCTCCTCTCTCTAGTTTACTCCAATCTCCCTGACTTCAGCTGTAAGAGATTGGTCCCTCTTCCCACTAGAGGGGCAAGGGACGTGTGTGTGTGTGTGTGTGTGTGTGTGTGTGTGTGTGAGAGAGAGAGAGAGAGAGAGAGAGATCTTCATCATATTCCCTGCATATATATGTCAACTTCACAGTGGTAAGTAGCAACTCCAAATCTCAGCGGCTTGTAAAAGGAAGCACATTTCTCACGGACATCCATGTTGGAGGCTGCCAATGATGGTTCTTGCGGTCCTACCCCATGACTCCTTCCTACTGTGCAGGCTGCAGGAGCCACCACAGCTGGGATCGGCCATTCTGGTGGTAGGAGAAAATGCAAGCATGTCAGTGTTGAAGCCTCTGCTGAGACCTCGAGGACACCTTGCCCTTTCACACCCCTGCAGTTGAAGCCTGTCATGTGGTTAAGCCGGAGGTCAATGGGGTGAAGACGTGCTTCTTGCAGACGGAAAGCAGACCTGAACAATAACTGCAGCCAGAGATACAGCCTGGCTGCATTTCTGCAGATCTTCCCACAGTCCATCAGTCTCAGCTGTGCAAGCTCACGATATTCTCACAGCAGACTCAGAAAACAATAGTCATATGGATAGTGGTGTCCGACTATTGGCCCCTTCCTTTGAGTTTGATGTCTTTCTGGGAGGCATTTATCCACAGTAAACCTATGGACCCTATTTCACAAATGAGAAAACCCGAGAGCAATGACTTACCCAGCACCACGCAGCTGTTTATTGCCAGTGCTGGCACTGGAACTCTTAACTCTGAGCCCCGGTACTACCCTGCCTTTCCTAGGTGGCATCCTGGCCTGGGTAAGTAATTGGGAGATGTGCAAACAGTGCTCAGAACAGCTTTCCTTACGTGAGGATTAATGCCCTTCCTGTACACGGAGCTGCGTAGAGTGAAGATCAGAGACTTCACACATCATGTTATGTGTCTCCCCAGAGGCAGCTCAGGGCTCAGAGGCCTGAGGTCAGGGCCTGAGGTCAGCCCGGGTCTCTTTGCTTTCCTCAACTGCAACAGCAAGGCCCAGGAACTTCCCACCCTGCGTCCACCATGCGGTTGGCGAGTCTTTTCATTTTTCAGATCCTACCATCTGAATCCTGTGTGAGTCCTGATCAAATATGTCTCACAGGCTCCCCCAGTCTCCCTTTCTTGATCTGGGTCTCTTCCATTGCCCCCTCAGGTACATCCCACATAGAACCCAAATTAGATGTCTCTTTGTGCTCTTCCCCAGATACATACACACATTTACTTTCATGGTGAAGAAATTATTTAATCTCAATTGGGGGCTTTACCCTGATAATTCAGTTTCTGGATAAAAGACACACTACTTCTATTATTATAATAAGCCTTAATTAGCACTAGAGCTGGGCGAATGTCTACATCCTAAGCTATTAGGATCTATTTCCCCATTAATAAGCCTGAATTATCATTTTCCATGTTCTGTCTGGGCTGCTCTTAACTCCAGTTGGCCAGCCCTCATGGCTATGTTTTTATGACTCACCTAACGTATGGCATCTTCCTTCTCTCCTCCTTCTCCCTCTCCCCATGGTTCTCCTCAGACCCCAAGACTGGGAACCCCAAGCCCTGCCTATCACAATTCTGCCCAGCTATAGGCTGTAGGCATCTTTATTCACCAATCAGGGGTAAGTTGTGGGGCAAGGTCACATAGGACCACTTAGGTCTACCTGTAGATTTTTGTAGATTCTCTTGTCCTTAGGACAAATCAGACCTTAGGGGCCAGTATTAAGCATTGCAATACATAGCAAAATACCAAACTTCAACATTTGCATTCATCCCTATGCACATACATACTTAGGCACATACACAGTCCTACCTGCATACACATGTATGTATACACATACCTGTGAACATACATGCTAATGCAGACATGCTCATGAGCACACATTCATATACATGTGAACACACATCCATGCATGTGCACATATGTACATACACAAATGCACATAAATAAACTTATATACACCATATATATGCACACACACTTATATAAACATGAACTTGTGTATATATGCACACATATCCATATGTACACAAACTGCATATTCACATATTCTTTATGTGCAGCTGTTGGATTAGGCTGCCGCTTGTGGGATGTGTAATGCTGTCCCTCCCAACTAACTCCTCCGCTGGGAGCTTGGTGTCCTGCAAAAGCAGGATCCTGTTCACTGTTAGCTGTGGAGCACCAGCAGAAAGAGTGACCCCAACCCCAAGTGAGAAAACTGAGACCCAGGGCACCTAACAGCTGACACATAGTGCTTACAATACACTACCACACACAGCTTCTAAGATCTCTGTATACACCAACCCATTTAATAAAGTATCCATCAAGGCTAGTAGCCACTCAGCAGGTACTAGAGTCAGGTTCAGGCAAACTGGGTCGTGGTGGTCTTCCTCTTTAACCTACCCTACTTCCCTGTCCTCACGTGTATGTGTGTGACTTAGCAACAGAAAAAGAGAGTTGCATTCCAAATCTCTAGACTTGGCTGTCTGCTGGCTGAGTCTCATGATGTGATCCGACCATGTGATAGGCAGGAGGGTCCAGGTAAGGGACAGCTAAGTAGAGAGGAAATTCTTCGTCTCTTGTGGCTCCTGCACACAACTCCTGAGAGGCAGGCCCAGCATCTCAGAAAGACCGGATGCCTGGTTCCATGGGTGGGTTTGCCCACTCTCCTGACTGTGCTCTTCTGAACTGATTTAAGTTTAATTCCAGCCGGAATGACTGGAAATACCAAGTATTTCACTAGGATTAGTGACTGGCCAAGAGAGGCAGCTGCCTCGACCACAAGCAGGTACCTTGGGTTCCTTAATCTCAAGGATATCCTCAATGAGTCAGGTCCGGTGCCTCCCAGGCCCAGGAGGGAAGACCAACTTCCTGGCTTCCAGGTCTCTGCTCAGTGTGGTAGGGCAGGCAGAATAGTCTTAAGTCCAGCACTGCAGCCCGTTTTCCTAATTCACCCACGGCTGAGGCTTAGCCATCACCCAACTGCCACAGTACAAGGTGCATTGTGGAAAGGAAAGATCCAGAAGCTGTAAACGGTACAGGCCTGGGTCAGCACCCCGGGACAGTGGCCATGCTGTGCAGTGGTTAGAGACATAGCTCTTAGTTGTTCCACACTTGACAACTCATTGGCCTTATCCACATCCCACAACTTCCTCATAACCTGCTCTGAAATAAGGAAGAGAAGACCACAACCCACAAGTCCCTCCCCAAAACTCCATCATGGAGATGGGATGAAGACAGAGCCAGTCATGGTTTCAAAACACAGCTGTGACAAGCTCCAAATAAGGATGAGGAATTTCAGTAGAATATTAGGCTTGTCACACCTGACAAGTTCATCAACAGTGTTCTGAGGAAACAACCCAAAGTATGCCCGTTCCCCTGCTGTATAGTGCCACTTCCCCTCCCTGACACAGGCTCCAGCTTTACAAGGAACTCATCCAAGTACATCAGAGCGGATGTGAAGGAACGGGCTCCCAGGTATCAGTATGATGCCTCTGCCCCACCCCAGGCCTGCTCCATTTCCTCAGCTCCATTTTCTCTGCTGTGTTCTCACCCGTCAATTCTCATGCTCCAGGGCCCTCTGGGGGCTCCCACTCTGGAGTGGGGGTCCCACTCTGCCTCTCTTGACTACAGTGAGCAAGGATAGCTCCTGCCCATCTTTCCCCTGACTCTGGCACTAGAGGCCACGCACAGACAAAGGGCCCCAAGCATCAGCTGCTCCTAGCACTTCACCTCTTCAGCCCCTGCTGAATGGCTGAGGATGGTCCTTAGCACCTCACCTACCAGGATGCCCTAGAAAAAACAGATCCAGAGAAGGGAGGGTACTATGAGACAGAAAAGAACACAGAAAAGGGCAGTAGGAAGTAAACTCTGGGGCATGTTCACTGACATAGTTAAAGCTTCGTAGGTTGACTCCATTCTCCTTTGAAATGAGCATCCCACTCCTCTGGGGGAAGGGGTCCTCCAATAAGCCAGCAAGGATCAGTAGCTGGAACTCTGAATTCATTATGCTCCCCCAGTTCCCTCTCCCAAGCCCTGCAGAAGCTATTCGCTAGATTTGAAATGCTGCCAACTTCCCTCTACTCTGCATCACAAGTGAAGTTTTATTCATTCTTCAAAACTCATCTTCAATGTCACCTCTTCCGGGAAGCTTTCTAGGACACTCCTCCTATTTAATCACACAGTACCCTCTGCATTTTTGCACCTCTGGGTGCTGCGACTTGTTGGCTCATATGTCATTTTCTGCACAGAGCAAGGACTGTGTCTGGTCTATCCACACTTCTTGAGCTCCTGTTGTAGAGCTTGGCACAGACAACGTAACATTAACAACAATAACAAAGCGATAACAATAACATTAGCATCTTTCAGTTAACCCTCCCACAGTCTCTTGAACAGCGAATGTGAAATCAGACCACAGGCATGGTGGACTAGATATCTAAGATGGACATAAAGGCAAGGTCCAAGTAGAAGTCCAAGAACATGCTTCCCCTGGGAAGGGACAGACTCAGAGAGACACAGGGCACTGTGTCTGTGAGAGAGAAGAGAACACAGGGAAAGAGAGGCAGGAAGCAGAACTCCAGGATGCTGGTTGTCCTGAACTCCTGGTGTGAAGGTCATCATGGCAGAGAGGATAGCAGAAGATCTGAGGCACTGGCACTGTGAATGGCAACCAAAGGCAGAGAGTGGCAGGGCTGACTGATTACTGCTTGAGGGTAGCAGTCTGGGGTGATGCCCTGGGTGAGGGGGCAATACCTCCCCACCCCTACCCCCGGGGGAACAACCCTGCAAGGCAGCTGTGCAGCTAGGACTTTCACAGGACCGTCTTCCAAGGACACCCCAGACACGATGCAGGCCTAGCCCCTTCAAGATCCTCCTGCTTGGTTGGCAGCAGTGTGCTTGGTCCTGCCTGCTGTCTGGGTTCCTGCCTGCTGTCTGGGCTTCCCGGCCCACACTGCACTACTGACTGACACTGTTTCCTCCCATCATGGGTCTACCCTTGAATATCCTCTTTGACCACGGTTGCATTGCCTCACACACAAGGCGCCCAGCCTCCAGACTGTCCTTCCTTGAACTTCACCCAGGAGTCGCCCATACAGTCTCTGTTTAGAAGTGAATCAGAGACTATTGGACATCCCTCCAAAGGAGGCAGCTGTGGGGATTAAGGAAGGAGGTTAATGAGCAAGACCCACCAGCTCCCCCAGCACTCTGGTGGACCCCATTATCATTGAGATTCACCCCTGTAGAGCTCTCAGCTTCATCCCAGGGCACTCTCCCGCCCATATTGGCAGACAGTGGTTTTTCCTCCTCTCCCCGGCACCTCCCTGCTCCCCTCTGCTGCACCTGAGGTAACAGGAGGCACCTGTATAGCCTGCATATTCCCACAGCTCAATCCTTCCCTCTCTATCTCTCAAGCTTCATAACTGAGCACCAGGCTATCGTGGAGACCAAGACAAGCAAACCTCACTGTGTAACTGGAGCTAGCAATCCCTCCTCTGTGGTGGTAGAAAGTGCTGGAAACAGCAATGAAGCCTAACAGCAATGAAGGACCCAGGGAGAGCCCACCATGTGGAGAATGTCAGGAATTTCTTGGGGTGGTGGACATATTGTGTGTCTTGACTGTGGTGACTCTTCCATGATAGTCAGCGTGTGTCCAGGCTCGCTGAAATGGACACTCTTTAAAGAAATGACAAGTCTTGAGCCGGGCACATGGCTTAGTTGGTAGAATGCTTGCTTCAAATGACCAAAAGGCCTGTATTTGAGCCCCAGTTCTACAGAAAACTGAACGTGGTAGTGGACACTGTGGAAAGCAGAGCCAGGAGGCTCCAAAGTTCAAGGTTATCTAGGCCAGTGGTTCTCAACCTTCCTAATGATTCAACCCTTTGATACAGTTCCTCATGTTGTGGTGACCCCCAACCATAAAGCTATGTCATTGCTAATTCATAACTTTAACGCTGCTGCTGGTATGGATCCTAGTGTAAATACCTGATATGCAGCTCCCATGGGGCCATGACCCACAGGTTGAGACTTGCTATTCTAAGCTATACACTGACTCCAAAGCCAGCTCGATGCCATAAGATGACCTGCCTCAAAACAATTGGCAAGCTTTGTGTATTTAATTCTTCAGTCCTGGGGAATGAACCTCGTGCCTCATGCAGGCCAGGCAAGCTTCCCACCACTGATCTAGATCTCCAGCCCTCTTTTTAGTTTTCATTTTGAGACAGGGTCTCACTAGGTTACCCACTAGGATGCCTTGAACTCCTTCCGTGCTCAAGCAGGCCTTGAACTTGTGATTCTTCTGCATCTGCCTGCAAAGGAGCGGAGATGTCTGCCCTTAACAGGCCATGTAAAAATTGGTGACCTTTACTATAAATAACATCTTGATAAATCATAAAATCGTGTGGTCCACTCAGGAAGTAGATGTAACCTGGGAAGCCCTAAACTAACTAACTAACACTGAAAGAAATACTTCAAAGAACAAGAACATGACGCTGCTGAGGAGAGAAGTTAACTTAGTCAGGGGGAGCCAAAAGAAGTAGGCAGTAACAAGCCAAAAGGAACTGACAGATTATTCTAGAAGGTGAGAGTAGCAACTGCCAAGGTTCCTGCCAAGGAACCATAGCAAGATTCATGGTCTTGTCTGGACCGTCTCAGCAGAGGTCTGTGAGTGTGTCTGGGTGGAGACAGTATAGTGAGGTGGAGCAGGGAGAGCAGCTTGGGGTGAGATGGCTCTGGGCTCTCCTAGCCCCTCTGTTTAGGTGCTGAGAAGTCAATGATACCCACAGGAGCCTCACCCCTGCACACGCACACACTCAGGTACACACACGCTCCCTCCTCTGTGTATCACATAAATGAATGGAACTTGTCCTGCTTAGAGACTTTTCCTGCAAATTCCAGTCACACAGAAAATTTCAGTTACTTGGAAACTGGTAAAATCCCATGTAGTAAGTTCTGTTTATCTCTCTTCCTGAACCCTCCCAAGCCTGGCCTGCTCCACTTGGGCTGAGCTGGGAATCTGCTGATCCCTTAAAGGGCTAGTACTCAGAAATTACAATCTGACACCTTCCCATCACATCTCTGTGACACTGGAGTACCACAGACCCCTGTGACTACAGTAAACATAGGGCACCCACTGGACTCCCAGCAACTGGAAAGTAGGTAGCTAAAGGGAAGTGAGTGAGCTCCACTCATGACCTCAGACTCACCCCAGAATTTCAGATTCCACAGACTGTAAGGGAAAGCATTTGGGCCTTTCCCTGCCTTATCTGTCACCCTTTGGGATGCCCTCTTAGAAAGGGGATGCAAGCTAAACATAGCCTCAGTTTTCTAGCATAATAAATAATTAGCTAGAACTGCTTTATAAAAACCTAGACACCAGGACCAGCATCAATCTGTCCTGGGGAGCTGGATCACCTCAGCAGCCTTGCCTGGGCTGATGTACCTGTATTCTGGTCACCTATGGACTCTGTGATAGCTTCTTTCTATAGCAGTCCATCTGATGTATTGGTGTCACCACCACCTTCTGGGATGCTGAGGCTGAAGAAGCCATAGAAGGTGACATGAGATGGTGATACATCAGGCTTCCTGAGTCAGTAAGCCAGGGTAACAGGAAACATGGCTATTAGTAGACAAATGTCATTCTCTGTGGACAGCATTGCCATGGGTGAGAGCTAACTCATCAATTGGTCCCAGCCATTCATGTTTGAGGAGGCATCTGTCCTTCCTAGACAGGGCTCTTGGACAAGTCACTACCTCCACCAACCTTCCCTCATTGTGTGTCCACTTTGGAGAGCTTGGGGACTGTCTACCAGCATGGGATGGGGAATGCATAGGATGCCGGTATTGCCAAGAAGGAGATGGACATGAGACATGCCAGGGTAGGCTCTGGCTCAGGAGGTGGTTTAGACAAAGGGTCAAAGAGGGACACAGTTCCCAGGTGGTCTGGAGGGGTGAGGGCTGCTTGGACAGACGGGCCTAGCCTGCAGTCACACTGTGCTCATAGAGGGTAGTCTGAGTGAGGTAAGGAGAGGTACCCTAGCCACTAACCATTTGGAAGTCAAAGGGGCTCCATGCTAGTTGATTGTTAACTGACCAGGGGCAGCCATCATCAGGATGTTCTGGAGACTGCCATGTGGACTTTCTGTTTGCCTCTTCTTCCTTCCTTGTGTCTGGCCTTCTCTCCCATCTCTACTCTACATAACTGAAATTGAAGCTGTCACCTGCAACTCTACCCTCAGAGATGTTTCCCTGGCACAGGACTGTCTTCCAGAATACACCACTCCCAGGGCCCTTCTTGGGTGCACAGTACCTGTGAGCTGGGATACTAGCTGCCATGGAGCATGCTGGAAGTCTCCTTCTTTGGGGTTCCAGTGGCCCCACTTTGGGTCAAAAGATCAAGAGCTTTCCATGCATACCTGCATGGCTCTCATGGGGCTTTTTCTTGAGGAGAGTTGTTGAGTCTACATCATGGCGAGTAACCTTTGTGTTCCTTTATTCAACAAATATTGATTGAACTCCTTTGCTGCCTTTCCCTTTGTGAGAGAATGGCTTCCTATGTACTTTCCAGCCAGAAAACAAACCTTTCCCACAGTCATTGTCATCCTGGTCCCTGAGACCTTCCTTGTAGTTGGGTTCATAGGTATGAGGAACAATCCGGATAAGGTGTCATGGGCACACACAAGGTAAACTACAGGGTAGTGGGGATTGGATGTGGAAGCTGGGGCTTCAGGGACACACAAACAAATGACCTGTGTGGAAGGGCATAAACCTGCCTAAGGAAGATCACCACAGATCCCCAGGGGCTGAGGGAGCTGAATACTAAGTGAAGGGTTGGAGAGAGAGACTGGGGGACTCCATTAGGCAGAGAGCTCCAGGGTATTTAGCTTCACCACTTACCCCAACAAGAAACCTAAAGAAGCAGAGAGGGTGAGAGGGACAGTGGACGAAACAAGCTGAGTGACAAAATCCCCTATGACAGAAGCCTCTGCTACAGCAGAGGCAGATACTAAGAGCCCACACTGGAAACCACAGTCAGTGTCATACAGCAGTTGCCAGACAGCAGAGGCCCCCAGAGTCCCTGGAAAAGGCATCAGATCTGAATGTGAATAGTCTCAGAGGGTTTCTTTCTTAATTAATTATTTATTAGCTTATTATATATAGGTTTATATATACTAATATAATATTTTATATAATTGATAATATATTTAAATTAAACTATATTTATATGTTTATTTATTTTGGATCATGTGTATGGATGTCTGTGTCTGGGTGGGTGGGGACAGTATGCATATGAATGAAAAGTGTCCTCTGACACCAGAAAGAGATGTCAACCTCCTGGAGCAGGAGCTACAGTTGAGTGTGAACCACACAGTGTGGATGCCGGGAACTTGAACCAAATCCTCCACAAAAGCACTATTCACTCTTAGCTGTTGAGCCTCCTCTCCAGTGCCCAGCCTTGGCATTCTGTTGTATGGAATTGGTCAAATGTCAAAGACCTGAGTCTTACACAGGGCCTCTCAAAATACAGATTGTATAGAGCCAGTAAGAAATGCGGGCCCCGCCTCGGTATACACACAAGTTTGAGAACCGAGATCCTAATGAGATTCCCAGCCCTCAGCATCCAAAGAGAAGGCCAGAATCAGGACTGACTGGGGAAATTGGTTGCAGAGAGGAAGAAAGAGTCCTGGGCTAAGGCACAAAAGCCACAAATAATAAAGGCCCAACTGGGCAAAATCTATTAATCACACCCTCTGCTTCTGCTTCGGGGGACCCTGTCAATCCTGTAACAGTCCAGCCAGCAGTATGATGATACTAGGCTGGTTCTCAAGATCTGGCCTTAGTCAGGCACAGCTGCTCTGCAGGGAGTTTCCTGGCCCTAAATTGTAGCATTAGAATACTCAGTCCTTCCCCGTGTGTTTCGTCCCTGCACACCCACACATTAACCCTATAGAATTGAGTGTTTTAGTGTTTGGGTTTTATAATTTCAGAGAGTTGATGATTAGTCTGAGGGCCCTTGACATTGAATCTAGCATTGGATGTTTTGTACATTTTGGGTCGTTGCCAGGCTCCCTATCTCCCGTGTAAGGATGCTAGTCCAACTGCATAGCTGGTTCAGGCTTCCTAGTGAATTCGGAGCCGGGGCAGACACGGTCAGATGTCTTTCAAGCCTGGCCTTGCTGGGCATTTGGCTTTGTTCTCTCATTCCAAGCATGTGAATGTCGACCTTCACTCCAGCATTTCTCTCAGGAATTTGCTGATGTAGGAATCTTCGTTTCTGAAACCTGCTTCCTGCTCTCCCCAAGCCTGACCCACAACTTGTATGGTCAAAGGGACATATCCACACTGCCTGAGATGGCAAGGATAGCCCTCTACTTCAGCTACTTCAGTCTAGGCTTGGCATCTCACATCCCCAGTGTGCCTTCACACATGTCCCCTCTCTCCCATAAAAGCAGACTGGATGGGCTGGCATGCAACACAAAATCCAGAGCCGCCTCCTGCTCCTTCAAGTCTTCTCCCCAGAAAGCAGCTGGTGCTAATAAGGGAAGGTCAGCGCTAACATGCTCTGGAGCCCTCTGACATCTTGGATGGAGAGTCAGGGTCAGGACTATGCAGGGTGCTAAACTGGAAGCTATCCTGCTAGCTCAAAGACTGCTGGAACTGCAGATTGAACTACAAGAAACTATGAGAAGCCCAGAAGGCTATCCTAAAAGGGATGTGGGAGATGCCTGTGACATACCGCACCATAAAAACCTCTGGACAGGTCTCCATCATTTCTAATTTCATCTCGTCAGGAGATCACACACTGTTGCCGGTTTTTCCTACCAAGCCGAGCCTCCTCTAGCCCACACCACCTCCTACTGTCTCTGCAGCAGGAGAACCCTACCATCTCCGGGTTTCTCTTCTGTCATCTCCACCCAGTTTTCACCCATGGTATCTGGGATGGTTAATCAGTGTCAACTGACTGAATTTAGAGTCACCATGGAAACACACTTGTGGATGTGTTCGAGGAAGGAAGATCCACCTTGAATTGGGCAGCAGTAACCCATGGGCTGAAGTCCCACACACACTGGAAGTGGAAAATTGAGAAAGTAAGCTGAACATGGCTATCATTCTCTCCTTCCTGATGGCAGATGCAAGAAAACCGGAAGCCTCACACTTCTACCGCCATGCCTTTCCTGCCAGGACAGACCGCACCTTCAAACCATGAGCCAAGATAGACCCTTCCTCCCTTAAGTTGCTTTTCTCAGATATTTTATTGAGGCAACAAGATAAAAAAAACGAATACAGCTTCTCACTGGTCTCTTTCATTGCTGGGTTTTTGCTGTTGTTGCTGTTGGTTTTGTTTTCTATATCTTCAGACTGATGTCTATTTCCCTAACTCTCCAAACTGGGGCTTTATTCATATGTTGGAGACTCCCTTCCACACCGTGGCTATTCATTCAGTGTCCGGCCCACTGACCGTGTATCATTGTCTTAGTTAGGGTTGCTAGTGCCATAACCAAACAGCATGCCCAAAAGCAATTTGTGGAGGAAAGGTTTATTTCACTCACGGTTCCAAATAGCAGTTTATCATCAAAAGTAATGAGGACAGGAACTCACGAAGGGCAGGAACCTGGAGGCAGGAGCTGATGCAGAGGCCGTGGAGGAGTGGTACTTACTGGCTTGTTCCTTGTGGCTTCTTGCACAGCTTGCCTTTCTTATAGATCCCAGAAATACCAGCTCAAGGATGACACCGCTCTCAGTGGGCTGGGTACACCCTCATCAATCACTAATTTAAAAAAAAAAATGCCTTACAGGTTTGTGGTAACCCTTGCCTATGATCTTAGGGAGACTTTCTTTATTTTTTTAATTGAGGATCCCTCAGATGACTTTAGCTCGCATCAAGCTGACATAAGACTATCTAGCACACTCATGTAGCCAAAGGCCTAGATAGTCAAGTCATGAATAAGACAACAGGATCTTGCCCTCCATCCAGAGCTTGTAGTTCAGTGAGAATGAGTGACACCTTCATTGATCTCACTGTATCCATCCTCCACATCCAGCCCTTGTTCATTATCCATCTTGCAGAGAGAGAGAGAGAGAACAAGAGAGAGAAAAAGTAAAAGAGAGAGAGAGTGTAAAAGAGAGAGAGGGAGAGAGAGAGAGAGAGAGAGAGAACACTCTTGATCCTCCCCACAGGAGGCTAGTGCAGTACAGCCCTGCACAGAGCCAAGTACTCAGACTTGTGCTTGTTGTTGTAGCCAACAACAAAGCCAACACCATCCCCCACAAGCCTTCCAGCCTTACAAAGGATGGAAGAGAAAAGCTGGGGGATAGAGGAAGGAAAAAGATGACAGACAGGCCGGGGCTGGTTGAGCAGGTCCCAGAGGATCTGTGCTGCCACAGAGAGTCTCAGTCCTGATTGCTGTTGGCAGCCTACTGAAAAGGTACAAGGAAATGTCACCCTTTCCTGAGTGCAGAGAGTATGGACGAAGCCCATCCAGTTGTCACAGCAGATCCTTGGTTCCAGTTAATACGACCATTCCTCATGTTGTGGTGAACCCCCAACCATGAAACTGTGTCTGTTGTCACTTCATAACTGCAACTTTGCTACTGTAATGAATTGTAATGTCATGCCCAAGGGGTCACAACACAGGTTGAGAACCATTGCATTAGCCTGTCTTGCACGTTACTGAAGCACCTGTTGTGTGCTGTTCCGAAAAGATTTCACCAGACACTGGAGGCTGCTGACCAAGAAACTCAGAGTGAATTGAATCCCAGTCTACCATCACCTTGCTGATCACGTGACCGCAGACAGGTTACCTAACCTTTCTGTGCCTTAGTATTAAAATGGGCATGCTGCTACTGAAGTCCACACCAATAAAATGCAGAGGATTATGCTCGGGAATCCTTGGTTAGCATATACCATTTACCAAGGAGATAGTAAGTGCTGGGTGCTAGCAGTACTGGCTGAATGACAAGGACCTCTTTCACTTTCAACAGTTTTCCATCTCCAAAGATCAGGCAGCATGCCGGTTGTCAGCACACTCTGTGGTAGGAAGCTGTCAGCGGCCAGCTGACCACCTAGGCAGGGTTAGGAATTTGTCTCCTACCCTGACGATGGAGGCTCCTTGGGAAGCTGCCTGGTGGTCTCTCCCCAGGTCCACAGAATAGACCCACAGCCACACCTGCAGCCAACCCTCCTCCACGGGCATCTCCTCCACAGTCGTGTCTAGTTTGGCCCACTGGACATCACAGCCCTTCTTTTCTGGAAAGGCACTTGGCAACCCGTGTGGAGAACAGCACACAAGTTCTTACCCTTTGACCTAGTAATTCTGTTTCCCGGAATCTGCCCTCGAGGAACTAAGCAGGGAGGTGTGCAGGATTGTATGAATAATTTTGTCCATTGTCACACGGTTGGTATTTTATAACAAAGTAAGAACATGAGAGGTATTAAATTCTAGGGAAACAGGGAGCCACACTTCCATGATGACATATAGCTTTAATAGTCTCAAAGACTCACAGAAAGTATAGTAGCAAATGGAGATGCACCAGGCACCAAGTCACTCAGCCCTGTAGCTCCACTTCTTCTTCTGTGAGAGGGCATGGCCACCTCTTACTCTTAGGATGGCTATGGGCCTAACGTGAGGAATGATAGGGCCGGAGGCTGGCGGAATGCAGGCTACCCACCCAGCACTGAGCAATAAGGCTGCTCTCTTTTTATTAGCTCCTAGGGGCTCCTCTGAAGTAAGGGTCAACCTCACTGTGTTAATGGGCAGGAATATGAAAGAGGTTAAAGAACTGCCCAGGGCTCACAAAGACTATGGACAGGGGACTGATCTTTTTTTTTTTCTTAATCACTCTTCCCCCTGCCCCCCCCCCCATCATGGTCCTTAACTGTGTGGTATCTCATGCTATGTTCCTTTGAGCTCCGAACAGGCTCTCAGACAACATTGCCCATGTGTAGAACAGTACACAAGTATACTCACCTTAGCCACCCAGAGACTCATGCTGGACACACGATTCAGAATTCCCACCCTGCCAGAAACAGCTTCAAATCCACATAGCGCCTCTCTCTATAGCCCCGCAAGCCATTTTGCTAGCACTTCAGGTGTCAGCTGTTGCTTTAACATCTTCCGAGGAACAGATCAAAACTGTCCTGGAGCTACAGACCAAAACTGTCCCATGTACAACGCACAGTGGCTCGGCAGGTAGTGTTTTTCAGATGAAGAACCCAAGGCTTTGAAGATATTATGAGAAATGCCTCGTTCAAGGTCCTGGGGTTAAGCAGAGGTATGGTTGGGGAATAGTCAGCTTTTCCAAAGCTCTGGCCCTTCTCATTTCAAAACAGCATTAGGCAAGATAATTCACTGCCATAAAAATGTCCTCCCTGCACCTGTCCTCTCCTCTCACCTTCTTTTCTGAAAAGCTGTCTGAGAACTTGTCATCATCCTGTCTCACACTCTTGCACGCTGGGGATCAAAGGTGTGCACCACAAGGCCCATCAAAGGTCACCCCTTTCTAAGGCATGGGACAGTGAACTTGGTGTGTCTCAGAACTCTACAGTCCTCTCCACAACCTCATCACTTCACCAAGAAACTGCAGCCATCACAGTTATGCCCGCCCCTCCCCCAACTCCTTCTGCCCCTCACACAAATAACTAATCTACTTTCTGTCTCTATAGCTTTGTTTAATCTGGACATTTCCCACAAGTGGAACTACTGTATGTGCTCTTCTGAGCCCTAATTCTTTCACTTAGACAGTTCTTCAGGCTTGTTCATGGTTAGCAGGAATGAACACTCCTATTACAGTTGAGTAAGACACCAACGTGTGGTCGTTTCTCTTGTCCATCTATCACTGTTGTTTGATGGACATGCTGGCTGTGTCTGCCTCTTGATCATTACAAACGCTTGTGGCTCTGAACACATACAATTCTGTGTGCATGCAGGCCTTCAGTTTGAGGAGTGGTTTATACAGGAACGGGTGGAGAGTAGCCTCCCTTACTGTGCCATTTCTCAGAACCTTGGCACCTCTACATGCATCTTCCAAGTGTATTTGGCCAGGAAACTATTTTCCCCATAAAGTATCCAGGAAGACGTTGGAAAATCTGATTTAATGCACCCATTTTGCACCCAGAGGTCTCAGCAACCCACATCATAGACGCACGTAAGAGGCGACCTATGGCAGGAGACCAAAGGAACATGTGGCTGTCTGAATGGGAAGAAGCTTCATAAACAAAGGATATTCAAGAGTCACAAAGGCATCGGAAAAATGAATGTGGCTCCATACATAAACACCGACATGTCTGAACCTCAAGCTACAGACGAACACAATTAGCGAGCAAATAGCCATGCTAAGATAGCCCCCTCGTTTTTACTCCTGGCATTAAGGGAGAAATCCCAAGCCATACCAACAACTGTGACTCTCAGGCCTTACCACAGAGGTAGATTTCATTTAAAGCTCCCAAACGGGTGGGTCAGTGACATAGGTCAGCAGGTACAGGCATTTACTGCCAAGCTTAATGGCCTGAATTTGTTTCCCAGAATCCAGATGGTAGAAAGAGAAAACCAAGTTCACAGATTATCCCCTGACCTCCACATGCAAGTGTCTCCCTCTCATTCACCCAAACAAACAAATCAATGTTCAAAACATTCAAAGCTCCTGGGTACTACAAATTTAGTATCAAATATTAGAAAAGCCTATGTTATACAATTTATAGGTCGTGACTTTTTAAGACATAGCAGTAAGAAAAGGGCTCTGTGCTCCAGTAGAAAAGCAAGTAAAAGCTAAACACATTTGTCAAAGAAGTAAGAAAACCAGGTCAAATTTACTATGACGAAATGAGGTATAAACAATGTGTTTATCAAACACTTCTATGGTCCTGTAACTTATAGTATCTCATTTAAGCCTTTCAACTAATTCTATGCTGTACCCATATCCTAGAGATGGAGAAACTGAGGCCAGGGCATGACTCCTAGCTCACAAAGCCTATAGGGGACAGAATGGCAACTGTCCCCATTTGGCCTGGGAACCAGCGCTTTAATCAATACGATGAACCTCATTTCTACAAGT
Source organism: Rhabdomys pumilio (assembly GCA_030674055.1). Lineage (NCBI taxonomy): Eukaryota > Metazoa > Chordata > Mammalia > Rodentia > Muridae > Rhabdomys > Rhabdomys pumilio. Next base: position 54,055,871 of record JANHMN010000001.1, on the reverse strand, counting down.
GTGTCTTGCTCTCCACCAAGGGAAAACCTTTGTAAGTACTGATTCTCTGTGTTGGGGAGGAAATGGGAACTAGGGTGCTTTTTTCTTTGTAGGCAGAACTTTCAACTTTTCATTGTAGGCAGAGACAACATCTCTGGAAAACCATTTGTTAATGTGTAGCCCAAGTCTTTGAAAGTGCTGACTCCTGGGGCCAGGACCTCCGCCTATATTCATGTGTTCTGAAGCAAAAGCCAGCATGAGGACACAGCTTCACACATAAGCACCATCTCTGAAGTTAAAAGATAATGGGAAAGTAGTTTTAGATGAATTTTCTTCAAAAGGAAGCTAGAGTTCGAGTTGAGTTCCTCAAGAGAAGGTACAAAAAGCTGGATGTCACTCTTTAAAGTTGCTTGCTTTTTTGTTTGTTTGTTTGTTTGTTTGAGACTGGATCACTGGTAGCTCAAGCTGCCCTTCAAATCAAAGCCAAAGCTGTCCTTGAACCTCTGATCCTCTCACCTCTACCTCCCAAGTGCTAGGTAGGACCTCAGGAATGTGCCTCCACCCCCAAGCAGACACCACCTCCGACCCTCCAAATTCCTATGGGTCAAGCACCCCTCGGGTGGTGTCTGAGTCTGGTGCAGAATCCCCACAGAACCTGCTTCCCATTGAGCCAGGACCATCCTTTGTCGAGCCCTATGTGGTACAAGCCACATTCCTTTGCAAGGCGAATGATTTTCTAGTATGTCAAGTCTTCTACCGGAAGCTTGACAACTATTCTCTGAAAAATGTTTTCTGTAGCTGATTTGAGCCTAATGTTTTCAAAGGTCAACAGGAATCTCAGCCCAAGTTCACAAGACAAGAAAAACAGGGAAGTCAAAAGCTTGTCCAAGGTCACATCCAAGGTACACGTGGTTAAAGGTGAGGAACCCAGGCCCGCCTCAAGTTCTTTCTGCACTTTATTTCCCAGAATAGATTCTAATATCTTAACCAAGGATGGTCAGCAAAGACGACTTCTCCTTGCTCTGCTGGGCTTCTGTATGGCTGAAGATCAGCTACCAATATGGATCCATGTCCTACCAGGTCCTTACATCCTGCTCTGATGGTCAAGTACAAAACTCCAGCATGCTGAGTATGTAGAGGATCAAAGCCCTCTCTCTGCTGTTGTTTGTCCTATAGGTAGGACTCAATGACCTGGATTCATACTCTCATACTCTCACACTTTCCCTAATTAAACATCATCTTGATAGAATTACTTTCTGGCCAGACAAGAGCTTGGGGTGTCCTGGTTCCATCATTAGCAGCTCTCCATTATGTTTGCTGGCACACTGAGGAAGGACTTTCAGAAAGGCAGAACATGTGGTATCAGGGCTTTGGAGTACTGGAGTCAGCTAGCTTTGGAGTTGAATCCTAGTTTCAACAGTTAGGACCTCATGACCTTGAGTAATACAGCGGATCTCTCAAAGTTTCTGCTTCCTGTCTGTAATGGGATGATGAAAACACTGGGTCACGAAGCAGACACCATCACAAGCCTGTGGTGCCGTCCCTGACATAGGAAAGGCAGGCAGTATGTGGAGGTTGGGCAGCCCCTGTCTGGTCACATGTTTTGCACTGTGCTGGGACAGAGGAACATTCTGGAATGCTTTTCTTCAATCCATCCAAGGATGGTTCCTCGTAGTAATGGGTGCCATCCTCTAGGGAGACACAACGTGGTTTGTGACAGACAGCCCTGAGTAATGGGACAGGAAGCATTGTCCTGCAGGGTCAGAAGACATTAGCCCATTCTTCGACCTACCCAGGGACAATGGCAGTTCTCATGTTCACTGGAAGCTTGCTGTCCATAGTGTTCCCCATGCTGACTTCCTCTTTTTTATGCAGACCCTGGAGACCTCACTGAATTCCACCTTTTCTTTCCACATAGGCAAACTCAACCCTCTACTCTCAGATCTAGTCAAGGAAAATGCAACCTTTACTAAAGACTAATTCCTAAGCAGCTTTCATTTGCATATATGCTAAACAACGACAGTGTCCAGAAAAGTGTGTGTGACACAGGTAAGATCTCAATATTTGTCATTTAAATGAGGGTGACAGAGTTGAGTTGCCTAAAACTCTCTTCCTCTGATCCTAGATGCCCCTCAACTTTCGATGGAGTCATTCCCATCTTCACCATGAGCTGAAGATGGGAATTAAATGCATGTAACATTCTAAATCTACTTAACCCACTTTCAGAAAAAAAAGATTTAGAGTCAACTAGTTTCTCGGACTTCAACCAGCCTTATTTCTGAATTCTAGAATCAGGCAGCAGTCTAGACCCAAAATGGTTCAGAATGCGCCAAGTAGGTGTAAGAAGCAAGTCTATATTCTTAGCTAGAGAGGAAGAAGTGAGACAAAGAAGAAGCCTGATTGGCTCCAGCTCATATCTCCTTGTTTTGTTTTTTAAACAAAGGTTTTAGTTAACCCTTTGGTTGAGACTCTGAAAATTGCTACAAAAACAAGGTTATAGCCTATGCATAAATGAAGTTAGTTTATAGTTTACCCTGCACATAGAAACCTTTGGGCAAAATTTAAAATATGTGTAGAGGCACCTTTATTCCAAACCATTCAATTTAACACCAGCAAATACCACAGCTTAGCAATGTAGAACACTGCCCAGGGTCGATCATTTCCCCTTGTGTTGTGGCTAACTAGGTGCTGTGGATGAATGCTGCGGCCCAGCATCTTAAGAAACTATCTGATTGCAAGTCACAAGTCCAAGTAAAGATCAAAACTCATTCCAAAAAAAAAAAAAGTCTCTTCCGAAAGCATCTAGGCTCTAGGCTTGCCTACAGTAACGAATTTGGCAAATCTGGGGTTAAGCCTCCTAAGCCAAGGGTACCTAACCTCCTTATAACTGAAAGGGGCTCTAAGAACCATTTAAATAAAGTACCTGCAGAACAAAATCCCCTTTGCTTTGTGCTCCTGATAGGAATCCTGGTCCTCTGGCAGGCAATGGATGGCCCCCAACTGAATCCAGAAAAGGGTGGTGTCATACATGGAAGAAATAAAGCTGACAGGAAAACCTATAACCACATTCCTAATACATCCTTTCCCTATACGGTAAGTGCCTGCTGTTTCTTATTGCTTACCCTAGCATGAAGTATTGTTTACCCAAGAACCCAGGGGAGATATCACTAAGCCCACCACCACCAGTTAAAAGGTCATCTCCAGACCCAGCATCCTGGAGGGCAGGGTGTCCAAAAGGCAAGTTTATAATACATGTAAATCTTAACTAGTTTATATTTGTGGTTCTAGAAGCAACATGCTTGTCTTAGTTCTGGTTTCTATTGTTGTGATGAAACATCATGACCAAAAAGCAAGTTGGGAAGGAAAGGTTTATTCAGATTATATTTCTATATTGTCATCCTTCATTGAAGGAAGCCAGGGTAGGAACTTAAACACAGCAGGAACCTGGAGGCAGGGACTGATGTAGAGACCATGGAGGGATGCTGTTTGCTGGCTTATTCCTCATGGCTTGCTCAGCCTGCTTTCTTATAGACTCCATGGCCACCAATCCAGGGATGGCAGCAACCACAGTGGGCTGGACTCTCCCTCATCAATCACTAATTAAGAAAATGTCCTACAGGCTCCCTCATCTTATAGAAGCATTTTTTTTAACTGAGATTCCCTCCTCTCAAATGGCATTACCTTGTGCCAAGTTGACACAAAACTATTTGGTACAAGGTTCTATTTATTCTCATGAGCTGAGCAAAAGAACCTGCTTTTATAGATAGACAAAGGCTAAAGAAAGCAGAGCCAGAGATTGGAAGGCAACTGGCCATCTCAAAGTTACTTTCCTTGTAAAGCTTAACACAGAGGAGACATCTTTATCTCGCAGGCTACAGCTGGCTTGTTTGGACACTGGGCTATTATCTCCCTAGCTCTTTCTTCATTTCTTAAGTCAGATAAACACCTTGCTTGGGGTAGAGGGAATTTCAGTATGAGAGACACTATGTGGGGTTCGTTCTTTGGGGCCTCTGGTGGGAGCAAGGCGTGAAATCATGGTCTTCTGGGGATTTTATAGAATAGGATTGGCTTGCTCTCATAATAATTCCTTCCATCCCACATAGACGTATCATGTGAATCATCTGGGATCACAGACAGGAGCATTTTACTATTCTCCCATAAGTCTTGCCCATAGATTTTTGTCTGCTGCCGGGAAGTGGCATTAACACTTTGTCAGAGGAATGTGACCTTGATGATGAGACCTTTAGTCCAATGACAAAACCCCAATACTTGAAGACATGTGGTCTATTTTCCAAGCTATGTCATCTTTGGAGGCCACCAAACCTTCCCAAGTCTTGTTTTTCCCATCAGAAGTAGGGAGGAGGGGAGTACTGGGCAGCAATAACAGGCTAGGTGGGCAAAGGCACACTGAGCAAGTGGACCTCGTGGCTTCATCCTTATATGGCATTTCAGGGACCATGGGATATCTGTGGCATACACAAGTCTTCCCACGGCTCACACACATCACATACCAATTCCCCATCTGACCTCATCTGGTAACTGTGCTTTATAGACTGAAGCCTGTATATACCATGCTGCCATGAGACAGGATGTTGGAAACCACCTCTCAAACTGCTAAGCTTGGGCCGTGTCTATGAGCAGTGAACACAGCGAGGACAGTGTGGACACTGACCTGTCTGAACCCCAGCAGTGGGCCTCTGTGCCTTGGATGATCAGACAGATGGCAGCCCCTCCCCCATGCCACTCCACCCACATTTTCCACTCTGTCTCCTAGGTGATGATGAGCACCTGTGTGTAAGAGCAGAGAGCAGGTACCTGAGCTCTCTGTATCCATTAGTTGCTAAGTTGGAAGCTGCCCTGGGCCCTGGAGTCCTAGAGGATGCTGACACCTGGGTCTTGGGAGAGGACTCCCCCCTCTGATCAAACTTAGAGGTCCCCATGTTGACCAGTTTTGTTCCCTCCCTACATATCAGCTTACTTGAGGGTCCCAGGCAGGAGGATAATTCATTTCATGCAGAGACTTCCAGAGGCAGGGAACACGGATTTCAGTAAAGATATCCCATAACTCACCACTTGTCTGCCAGTCAGAGGGCCTGCTGTCTATATTTTGAACACAGGGAATGTCTGGGCACTGAGCTAGATAGTAGAGAGACTGACTGTGCCCATGTCACATGAGATTGAGAATCTAAACGGGCAGCAAATAAAAGGGTTATTAAAGAACACAGCAAGAATCCCAGAAGAGGTCTATGTAGGCTGCTGCTGCTGCTGAGTTTGGCCAAGAACTCAGATTTCTAGAGGGGAGAACATTATCTTGGATTAACTGATGGGAGCTGCTAGATTGAGCTGGCCTGAGAGGCTTGAGGACAGATGCACTCTGGCTGCCTGTACAGAATGTCCTGATTGATGACTGATCTCTGCTTATTGAAGAGAGAATATAATAGTTATTGTGCCAAATATATGCTGACCCTATCTTAGGCCAAAGTGTGAATGGGTGTATGGAGTTCTTTCTAAGTAACTAACAAGAGGACCTTGTATTATTTGAATTATAGCAAGCATGTATTATTCCTTATATGTCAGGCATGACCCTAGTTGATTTCACAATAACCTTCTGAGGTCAGAACTGTCTCTACCTCTGTCTTATGCATGAGGAACTCAAAACCCAGAGACAATAAGCCCATAGCCACAGCCATCAAATGCCAGTGCTGAAGGGGTTCAGCAGTGAACCCGCCTAAGCCTTTCCTTTATAGTAAGGAAGAGGAAACCTCAGAGAGAGGAACCTTGCCCAAGGCCACTCAGAGCTAAAACATAGGAAGGAGGAAGAGAAGGTCCCCAGCTCTTATTTGGCCAGAGGCTGCAGGCTGTGGGTAGCCGGCACTTGTTCAGAGTGAGCCAGGGAGTGAGGGCATCAGGAAGCTGGGACTGGTTCCAGTATATATTTCTTTTATTGACGGTAACAAGTAGCCTTTAGAACATAAGCCCAGACAGGACAAGGGGCCACAGGCACCCCATCATTTCCTACCACTATCTGCCCCCCAAGCCCCAAAGTCCAAGCAGACTTCTACAGAGGCAGAGAACAGATGAGTACACAGAGGAAGAACAAAGGCCAGAGGCTATGCACACATCTCTTCCTGCCGAGGGACCTGTGTGGGGCTTGAGCAGCTTAAAGGCAAATCTGGAAGACTGGCTCCGGAGTGGCACATCCTTGATTTGATTTCATAGGCTCTGAGTGCCTGCCTGCCCAGTCCCTGCTGTTGTTCTAGGCTTTGAAGCAATCAAAACAATTGGAGAAGTTTTGGTTGGAGCTTTGACATAGAAGTTCTGATGGATAAGTAGTCAAAGAGTAATCCACATGGGGCAAAGTAACCCAAGTGTCCCATGACACAGGGAGCAAGCCTGGGTCTGGGTGTGGGGAGAGAAAAGCAGTGATTTCTGCCTGCTCAGACTTATGGGTAAAGGAGGCAGGCAAATCAAGTGATGGGCAGTGGGTAGCGTATCAGGTACACCTAAGAAGGGAGGGAGGCTAGGCAAGACCATTGCTGGGCCCTAGTGTGGAGGCAGGGGTGCCATGCCAGGCCCAAGATCCCACTGTAAGCCCCAGGGCAGAGTCTGCTCTCTGGCAGAGATGTACTCTGGCTCCAGGTGTAGGAACTTCGCCAGTGAGTTTCCTCCTCTTCCTTCGCCTTGGAGCAGAAGAGCGGGGCAGGCCTCCCTGTCCTCTGTTTATTTAGCATTGCCATCTCTCTTGGTGGGGACCCAGGTCCCCTCCTCACCCATGAATGGGGGACCCAAGAGCTACCAGAGGAGGAAGCTGCAAAGCTATGTGGGATGGAGGTGTGTCTGTTATCTTTGAGGGTTCAGATGCCAAGTTCTGCTTTGCTTCAGGGGACTCACACCTGCTAGCCTGCTGGCCTGCTGGCAGGTTACAGGGCCCACCCTTGCAACCTGGGGCTCCTCAGTTTCCTCTAAGGGGAAACAGGGACATCATCCAGATCCCTGTGGACTTTTCCCACCGGCTCATCCTCTGCTTCCCATAAGCAGATGACAGAGATGGAGCCCAGCAGAGAAAGGGTCCTGGCTGGGGGCTCGACTTTATTTGTTGACTATAAAAATGTCAGCTCCTTTGGGCAGCTTCTTGAGTCAATATTTGCTGTTCTGAGGCTGAGTTCAAATGGCCAGTAATCCTTTTGGCCTAGCCTTTTCCTCCTCACCTGGGCGAGGACACACACCCACAAATACTTGGCAGGGGCCATGAGCTTGCTCCAAGCCTCCCATGCCAAAAGAAAGGATTCTCAAGCTGGGCTGCATGCTGAGGACACTGGCAGCCCAGCCTGCGTGGGAGCACTTACAGGGATGTCCTAGGTGCTGCCTTGTCCGTGAGGTGTCCTTCCCCCCAGCCTTGTACCATGATCTGAGAAGAGGTAAACTCGTTCACTTCCCCTTGGAAACTTCTGTACCAACCCTGCTTCTTTACTTCCAGCAGCCAGTTTCCTGTAAGAAGACCAATGGGGGACTGATGGAGAGGCACTGAGCTCTCAAAGTAAACGGTTCCTTAATCCCCTTTATTTCAGTGTGACCTTTGACCAGTTGCTTAACCTCTCTCTCTCTCTGAGCCTCAGTCTCTGGTTTCTCATTTACAAGAAAAAAGACTTACCCACAACAAGCTGTTTTTTTTTTTCTTTAATAACACTTTACAGAAAGCACCCAGTAGGGCAGCTTGCCCCATAGTCTCTGCTTTACAAGTATCCATCCTTTCCATTCTGTGGTTGGCACTTCCTCATATTACACAGTTCTCTCCTCCTTGCATGTGGCTTGCATGTGGCTGTGCCTGCCTCAGGCCTCAGAAACCATAAGTCCACACCACTGGTACCTGGGAAGCTCCCACAGGTAAGGCTGCTTTCTTGTGCCTTTGCCCTGCCTCTGTTTGGTTTTCAATCTGACCTGGCTGCCAACATTGGTAGGGCACTGGGTATCTGAGAGTGCAAGGTAGAGCCATCCCCTGGATTGCAAACCTTGCATCTGTTGCCAGGAGGGACCTTCAGGTGGGGGATGCACTCCATCTGTCTCATACGATCAGAGTGGCAGCCTGGGGTTTACTAACACATCCAGTCTCATGGTGACCACTGAGGGGCTGTGTGTTCTATATCTGCAAAAGGGCTGTACTTCTGAGATGGAAACACAGGAAAGCTTCACATGAAGTAATCTCATGCTAAACCAAGATGGTGGATATGACTCTTGGGACACTTTGCAGTTACTCTGATGACATAGGAGAGCTCGAACTCAAGACTTGCTGGTCCCAGACCAGCCAGCCACAGTTGCACTGTGTCTTGGGACAGTCAGCACCCTAGCATTGAAGTTAGTTGTGAGCAATCAGAGTAAGGTCACTGATGCTCCTTGTCTTAGTTAGGGTTTAATTGCTGTGACCAGACACCATGACCACTACAACTCTTATAAAGGAAAACATTTAACTGGGGCTGGCTTACAGGTTCAGAGGTTCAGTCCATCATGGTAGGAAGCATGGCAGCAAGCATACAGGCAGACATGGTGCTGGAGACGGAACTGGGAGTTCTGTCCTGATCCTCAGGCAGCAAGGAGAGACTGTGTGTTCCATTGGGTGTAACTTGAGCACAGGAGACCTCAAGTCCCACCCCCATAGTGACACACTTTCTCCAGCAAGGCCACACCTACTCCAACAAGGCCATACCTCCTAATAGTGCCACTCCCTATTGGCCATGCATTCAAACACATGAGTCTATGGGGGCCATTCCTATTCAAGCCAACATACTTTTTCAACCTGTCTGATTCCAGACCAGGAAAGAATGTTTGATTTCTGGTACCCAGGAGAGCTTCTCTTAAGAGGACTTGATTCTCACTTTTTATCTATTTTAAACGAGGTCTTATATATCCTCGAATGACCATAGCTATGGCTATTTAGCCATGAATAAATTTCATCTTCCATCTTTTAAACATTTAGTTATTAATTTGGTATGTTTTTGAGAGTCAGTTCTCTCCTCCCCTCAGGGGATGCTGGAGAGGATCAGACTGAGGTCACCAGGCAGATGCCTTCACCCACTGAGCTATCTCACTGCTTCAACCTTAAACTTTTGACCTTTCTTCCACCAGCTCCCAAGTGCCAGGATTGTAGGTATACACTCCTGTACCTGGTTTCTTGATCAAACGCAGTGCCTCACGCACGCTACTCTACTGACTAGGCTCTGCCCTCAGCCCAGAGAGCTCTGCTGAACACAGAAACAGCTGCCGACAGTGTAGTACTTGGATTCATCAGACACCAGGCACAGGACAGACAAGCTCTTTCCATCACTGTGCTGGAGACTGGAGCCAGTCTTCTTGAGGTCTGCTCAGCCTTTGACAGTAGATCCTACTGTCAGGGAACTCTAGTGGAAATGAATGAATGAATGAACTTTAGGGAGGGCACCAACCAAGCCTAGTGAAAATGAATGAATGAATGAATGAATGAATGAATGAATGAATGAATGAACTTTAGGGAGTGTACCAACCAAGCCTATTCAGGGATTTTTCCTGGGGAGCAGAGTCTCTGAATAGCTTCATTTAACATACAGATCCTTTCCTGGAGCCACCACACACTTTGACCCAGGAGCTTGAAGTTTGGGGGTGAAGCCACTCTCATTAGTCAATCCTGTCGCCTGTTTCCAGGTTTAGGGTCAGTCCACTGTCAAAATTCCAGGCACAATACATTCCACTCTGAAATAGTCTTTGAATTTCTTTTAACTGAGGGTATAATTTGCCTACAGTGAACACCAAACTTATCAGTTTTTAATGAACGAACAGATTCAAGACATTTCAGTCACTCCTGAAAGCTTACTGGCGCCCTGCTGCTCAATTCTGTCTCCTAAGCCAGCGCTAATCTGATTTCTGCCACAGAGAGCTGGTTTACCTCTGTGGCTTTCTATGACTGGATTCCTGTAATAAGGTGTAGTTAAGCTGCCAGCCTCAGCTCAGTACACTGTTAGCTCACCTGCAGAGTGGTTCATTCATTTCTACGGCTGGACAGGTCTTTAGTTGTCTCACAGTTGGATGGATGTCCAGGCTGGTTCTGGTTTGGACCATTTTGAGAAAAGCAACTAAGACTATTTGCATTCATGTCTTCTGCAACTGTATTTTTGTTTCTCTTGGGCAAATACCTCAGGAGTGTGTGTGAGGTTTTCTGGGTCTCTGGGCAAATAGGATAAGTACTGCAGGCTGAATTCTAAACATTCTTAAGGTCTCTGCCTACTGCTCTATGCCAGCTGAACTCTCTCCTACACATGGGCAGGACCTGTGGTTTATCTCTAGCCAATGATAATAGATATCAAAAGAAGGAGGTCATCCCTAGGATGACTCTACATTGTCTGAGATTCCTCACAGGTTGTGGGGAGGTCCCCTGAGATGACTCTGTGTTGAGGAGTTAACAAGTCTCCTGAAGCTAAGAGCAGCCTCCTGCTGACAGCCAACAAGCAAACAGAATTCAGCCTCACAAATACAGCTGAACCTTGCCAACAACCACAGAGCTGAGAAAAGACCCCAAGTTCTGGACTGGACAAAGCCCACATCTGGATCAGTCTAGTAAGATCCTGAATGGAGCAACCAGCCAAGCTGTTCCTGGGCTGCAGGCCCACAGAAACCGTGAGGTCATTATGAAGGATACAGCCCACAGTCTGCTGTTTTATAGTGTAGAGTCTGTGGTGATTTATTCTTCAGGGTAAAACACCCATGTGCTCGTGTGCTGGCCTGCTTTTACTGATGCTGCTGTAACGATATACTATCGGCTAGGTAAGTTGTTCATTTTCTTCTTATAGTTCCAGAGCCTGGGAAGCCTTAACAGACTACATGGAAAGATGAGGGCTTCTTTCAATTACAGAGCAAGAAAGACAAATGCACAAGCTCAAGAGGGGATCAAATTTCTTCAGATGTACCCCTGGTGTAACTAACCCATCCTAAGATACCAGCAACAATTCATTACCAATTGTGGGACATTATGGGATTATGTCATCACTCCTGTCACTTGATCCTCTCTTAAAACTCCACCTCTCAGTGCTGTCTCAGTAGCCCTTACATTTGGACACGAGCTTCGGAAGGGATGTTGAATCCACAATAGTGAAGAAAGAAAAATCACTTCTTGTTTAGTGTGTAATGACATGTTCATCTTAGCTCAGTTCCTCTTAAAGGGGAAGTCTGGAGTGAAAAATAGCAAGCTTATGCTTTACTTGGGAGAAGCAAATTCAGATCAGAAAGGGTGAGAGCAAGGAACAGGCGGGGAGCCACAGTGAAGCTGCCGTGAGGAGAAGTGATGTGCCACCACCATCCCTGGCTGCCACTAAGGCACACCCTACAGTCTGTGCAGTAAGCCTGTGAGGCTGAAGGAAAAGCTTTGCCTCAGTCTTCCCTTAGAGCAGTGGTTCTCAACCTTCCTAATGCTGTGACACTTTGACACAGTTCCTCATGCTGCGGTGACCTCCAACCAGAGATTGTTTTCACTGCTACTTCATAACTGCAATTTTGCTAGTTATGAATTATAAATATCTGTGTTTTCCAATGGTCTTAGGTGACCCCTGTGAAGAGGTTATTCCACCCCCAAAGGGTCACGATCCATATAGGCTGACAGCCATCGCGTTGGAAGAAAGTGATTGACATTATTGGCTCTGACTAGAGTCTGCTTTCTCTTTTGGAAAGCTCATTCCTTGGCCTTCCACACTGCGTTTCCTCTATGAGCTGCCCACTCGAGACCAGACCACACACTGTGGTGCTTCTTCTTCCACTGAGAACAGGAGACAGTGAAGGGCCACTCAGACTGGTTGCAGGAATAGCCAGAAGGAGCTTAGTGCTTTGTCCCATGTCCTCATCACCATTGTGACCCTTAGCTGTCACCTGCCCACCCCATTGTCCATGCTTTACCAGTGACTCGTGTGGAAATCTGTCACCCCCAGATTCTGTGACCTCTGGCCACCCCTGGGTCCTGGTGGTATACTGGCACCATCAGACACTCTTGCTTTGTCTCACCTTTTTTGAATTCTTAATTCTCTTTTTTGGTGGCTTATACTTTTGTTCTGGTAGAAGACTTCCTAAGAGATGGAACATCACATGTAGTGTAAACCAAAGTCCAACCTGGACTTGGGGTTTAGCATAAGACTTACGAAGGTCAAAAGCTGAGTCTGGCAAGGTGGCTCGGTAGTTAGGAGCACTGGCTGCAGATAAATAGAATCTGATAGAAGAGAAAGTGGGAAATAGCCTTGAACTTATCAGCACAGGAAAAGACCTTCTGAACTGAACACCAATAGCACGGACAACAAGAAGAACAATTAACAAATGGGATCTCATAAAACCGAAAAGCCTTGTCAATCCTAGTGGGTAAGAACAAGACATCACCCCAGTTTTGAGCCAAAACTGAAGCTTTAATGAAATACTGGCCAGGTTCACTCCTGGGTTCCCAGAAAATGGTGATGAGGCTTATAAATCCATTAGGTCACTGAATTTCCCATCAGGTAGAGTCAGGAGCATACATACATCCTGATGTATCTTCTGCCTATGGACTTCCTGAATGTGTGTGACCTAGCACATCCAGTGTAGATGGGTCAAACAAACGTGTTTAAGGAAGTTAAAACTTGTGGCTTGTTATCGCCCATAAAAAAACAGCCTCCAGCTATATTTCAGGAAGTATCTGTCCTTGGGCAAGGGGCCTACAGGTTAGGGGCATTTTGGTTTCATGGATCTCTTAGGCACAGTGATTAAAATGTAAAATGTAACCTTGGCTCTGACAGCTTCCAGAGGACAAAGGGCACCATCATCTGGGCAAAGTGGAAGGCACAGAAAAGGAATGATTATCAACTGCGTATGTGATAGAGGACTAATAACGACGAAAAGAAGTAAGGAAACTGGACATTCAGAAAACAAATCACACAGTTAAAAAGTAGGGTACCAAGGAAAGCAGAGTTTCCACAAGAGGATCTTGAAATGGCTGAGAAGCCCTTTAAAAAATGTTCAACAGCCTTAGTCATCAGGGAAGTGCAAATCAAAAGTACTGTGAGCTTTCATTTTATTCTTGTCAGAATGGCCAAGGTCAGTCAAACAAATGACAGCTGATGCTGGCGAGGATGGGTAAAGAGAACACTCCTCCACTGCTGGTGGGAGTGCAAGCTTGCACAGCCACTTTGGAAATCAGTGTGGTGGTTCCTCAGAAAGATGGGGCTCAGTCTACCTCAAGAGCCAGCTCCACCACTGTCATGCATATTTCCAAAGGTCTCTATATCCCGCTACTCAGACACTTCCTCAACCATGCTCACTGCTGCTCTATTTTTAATAGCCAAAAATTATAATAACCTAGATATCTGTCAGTGGGTGAATGGATAAAGAAAGTGTAACACATTTACACAATGGAATATTATACTGCTGTTAAAAAAAAAAGAAATCATGAAATTTGCAGGTAAATGGATGGAGCCAGAAAAAAATTATTCTGAGTGAGGTAACCCAGACCACATGGTATTTGCTTACATGTGTATATTGGCTGTTAAGTTATTGCTAAGCAAGCTACAGTCTATATAACTACAGAAGTTAGTAGTGAGTAAGGGACTAAGTGGAAGGAGGCATCTCCTAGGAAGGGGGAACAGACTAGATGATTATCGATGGATGGGGGAGTGCTGGGATGAGAAGATTACACGGGGACAGGGAGGGCAGAGGAGGGTAAGGAACAGCAGGAACTAAGGGCCCTTTGAGGGGTTGTATGGAAACCCAATACACTAGAACCTTCTTAAAATACATACATATGTGAAAGGAACCTAAGTGAGGTCACCAAATAATGGGAGACAAAGCTCCAGTGATCTTCAATAAAACTCACTGCTGGGCATAGTTTATATCTAATCGAATTGTTGATCAAAGGGGCTCCATGGAAACCCCCAAACAACACAAGCTCTTGCCCAATGCTATTGGCTGCTCTCCACAAACTGACGGTGCGGTCCTATTGCTGAAGACAACGTTTTTATAACTCATTGAACATGGAGAAATTGAGTTGGTGCCAATAAAAAGAGAGAGAGAGAGAGAGAGAAAGGGAGAGAGAGAGACACAGAGAGAGAGACAGAGAGACAGAGGAGGAAGAGGAAGAAGAGGAAGAGGAAGAAGAAGAACTGTACTGGCTATTCCTCCAGAAAACCTGGGTTCCATTCCCAGCAGCCCCCCTACCCCACCATCTGTAAGTTCAGTTCCGGGAGATCCTTCTTCCACCCTGCCCATTCACTAGGCATGCACATGATATATATACATGCATGCAGGCAAAACATCCATACACATAAAACAAAACAAATAAATCTTAAAAAAAAAAAAAAAAAGAAGCCAAATGCAATGTAAGCATAGTTTGTGCCAGTCAGCAATGGCATAACCTTGAGCGATGCCGTCATAGCTAGTTAGCACAAACCTGTAGCAATAGGAATTAGCTCTGACACTCAAATTATTGCTAGTGTGAGAACATTCACCTTCAAATGAAAGTCCTGTGATCACATTAGAATAATAATCTCCTTATGTGTTTTGTAAGTATGAAGTTTACTGAGTATTTGTAACATATAAAAATGTTAATGCTGCAGTAATTAATGGGTACTTTTACATATGAAAGCAAAGAATAAAAACGTCCAAACAGCAGTATAGGAAACAAAATGTTAGTTAAGATTAAGACAGGTTAAGACAGACAGAGGATTAGCTAGAGAGAGAGTGTTACATCCTTTCTACACCAAAATGTAAATACAAAAGAGGTACCAGAATCAGTGGACGAGGAAGTAGGAAATGGTCTAGATCAGATAGAGTCTAATTCAAACTATCACAGCATTGGTTTATTACTGATAATTATAAAAGGAACAAAACTGCCTTAAACGTAGCATTTTCTTCTTCATAGTCCTGTCCTACTGTCTCACTCAGCAATGGACTGAGTATACAGTGGAAGGCCCCTAAGACTATAACAGACACAGGCCGTAACTCTATAATCCCTGCAACCACTTAGGAGTCTGAAGTCAGGAGACGCAAAGTTCAAGGTCAGCCTGGACTGCAAAGCTTGCTTTGTTTCCTTTTGCTTTTCTCTGTGTATCCCTGGCTGTCTAAGACCTAGCTTGGTAGACCAGGCAAGACCTTCTCTTAAAAATAAGAGAGAGAAAGCTGGGCCAGGGACACAGGACCTGAAGTACAAGCCCGATGAGCTGAGGTCCATCCCCAGAACACATGTCAAAAACCCAGAAGCAGTGGCAAATACTTGATCACAGCTCCTATGGCAAAATTTGCAGGGGAGACAGGAGAATCAGGAAGTTCCTGGGCAGGCTAGCCTAGGATATAGGGAAAACAGGAAGTTCCTGGGCAGGCTAGCCTAGGATACAGATAAAACCAAAACAAGACAAACCAAAAACCTCTTACAAAATGAAAACCACATGCTCTTACATAGTCTTATGTCAAGCAATGCATGACTGTATTTCTAGTCATTTTATCTATAAAAACCTGCCATGAGTTATGAAAAAGTATTTATTCCAGAGAAACCTCAAAGCCATGTATAGCCTCATCCAGGATAAATCATTAGCCCAGACATCATAAAGACATAAAGAACACATGAAAAATTATAGGAAAAGTGAAGTAAGCAAAAATATTTCCCGCTCACCAGCCAAACACCAAAGTAGCAGATATCACACGAGTAATGTAATTCCTTATAGGTCTGAGTTCTTGGATAATTAAAGCTCTAAGCAGTCAACTTGTTGAGAGAATTTCAATGAAGAGTGATCAATTTTCAATGGAGATGGTGAACAGTTGGTCAAGCTGTGAATTCCAGGTTATTTACAGTTTCAAAATCTACTTTGTTGTGTAACAGAGATTATTATTAGTAACAATTCTAAGTGACATAGTTATACTGGTTTTCTTCTGCTGTTTTCATGATATACTTCATTCTAATCTTATTATTTTTATTTCTTTTATTTTAAAACTTTATTTACTGCTTTAAGTTGGCATCCAGAGCATTAGGCATTGTCATGGCACTTGCAGACATAATCTGCTCTTATTTCTCTTCCTCCACACTTCTCCCCGGTGCCCCGTCTCCTCGGCTCTCACACCCACAGCCTCGGCTTAGATTTCATCTCACGAATCATATGCCCTTTAACTTTTGTAATCCTTTTATTCCAAAAGATTCTTTTATAAACAGGATACAGGTAAGGTTTTTTTTAAAGGCTGGAGGCAGCTTTTGCTGTTAAAGTGTAGTATTTCATACATTTATAGCTAATGCAATTCTCAGTCATTTGGCTAAATACAAATTCTTAGTTCAGAAGTAATTTTTCCACATCACGCTGATAGCCATGGTCTAGCATGTTCTAGACCATGTTCTAGCTTTCAGCATTGGTTTTGAGAAATCCAACTCTATTCTAACTGCTGGTTCTTTTTATATGAAACCACCACCACCACCCATAAGCTCTGGAGGCATGTCAGGTGCTTTTCTTTCTCCAGTTGTTTTTGTCTTGTTTTGCTATTGTAGAACTCAGTGATTTCTAAGGAAAATTAAGTATATTTCCTACAATTCTGGAGCCTGGGAAGTCCAAGATGAAGAGGCCAGCATTTAGTGAGGACCAACTTGCTGCAAGAGAGCATGTATAGGAGAACAAGAGGCAAGAAAGAACCTAGGCCACTTTTATACTGAGGACAGTCCTCCCAGCCTCATCCCCTCCCATCACTCCTGTAGTGGCAGCTATTTCTGAAGTACATGCCACCAAACTACAGCCAGTTCTTAGCATCCTTTCAATGGGTAAATTCATGTTTGTTTGTTTTCAGCTCTGGGAAATTTTAATATTATTTATTTATTTATTTATATATTTAGTCTTTCTTTTCTGGTTTGGAAACTATACAATTTTTAGATGTCTGTGTTCTAGGGAATTGTTATGGAGTTTGTGACTCCTGGGAAAAGACCAGAGACTCAATCCAATTATAATTAAAAGATTTATTGATTAGCTGCCAGTAGGATGAACTGTCTCTGAGCCAAATCTGAGATTACCCTGAGAGGGGGATGAGGGAAGGATTTTTAAAGGGGAAAAGCCACAAGGAGACTCTCAGTATCTATACAAGCAAAACTGGTCTGTTCTGCCAAGTGTCCCCAAAACATCTTCAGGTATCATCTGCATAAGCAAGTCACAGAAGCCAAAAAAGCAATATATTATAACAAGCAGATAGTCATGGTCATACATTTTTGGGTGGGGGTAACTGAGTCAGGGTTCTTAGGAATTTATCTTGCAGGGACTGGAGTCAGAAGCAAATGGCTAGTGGGTACCAAGACAGAGGTTTGAATAAAATGTAGTTTCTTTAGCCACCACAGAATCACATCCCATAGAAACTTGAAAACATATTGTTAATTATGTAAAAACAAGCTTGTAAATTTGCCTGTTTTTTTTTTTATTTGACTGTACATAGCAAGCAAAAAAAAAAAAATCCCCAAAACAAATAAGTACCTTTGCATGTTGGAAGCATAGCTGGAGCTGGCTGGTTTCTGTTTTGCAGACTGGCACTTACTGGCAAATAGAGAAACTGGCCCCACAACTGGCTTCCACTCTCCACTTTGCTGTTCATGAGGCATGACCTGTGGCAAGACACCAGCTCTCTGGTCCCTGTTTCTTGTCAATCAAATGAAATGAGAGAAATACCTTCTACCCATTCAGCAAGTGTCAGCTCTCACCCAGTGGGGTGGGGAGGGAGTCTGGGGGCAAGATTGTTGCCATTATAGTAACAGGGGGCTGCTGGAGTTCAGCCGAGGATGGAGGACAGAGGATGCTTCTTTCTCTTTTCTTTCTCTCCTGGTAAAGGGATCACAGCCTCAAAGGACCATTCCAGAGACAGGCACTTAGTGTGATATTTTGGCAACTGCTTCTGTCAACAGATCAGCACCTGGAGCACTGCTGATGTCACTTGGAAGTGAATGAAGATCAAATTCACGCCCTTCCCAAGCCCTTGACCTTAGTTTATACAATTCGGCCCTGGTTTGGGGTCAAGAACATTTCCTGCTTGAGATGTCATTTTAACACTAAGAGCACAGAGTTTTTGTCTAGGAAGGCAGAGGGTGTATCATCTCCTCTAACCACCTTGCCTGTCTATCACTGCCTCAGGCTTGTTCAGCCTCTTAGCATGTCTAGCCTACACCCGAAGAAGTTTCCTAATTATTATTATTACCCTTATTTGGGGTTTGGTGCTAGGGACAAAGCTTCCAAGTAGAGTGCCAAGCACTCGACCACTGAGCTCCGCCCACCAGTCAACTTGAGCCAGCTTAAGAACCTAAAACCCTTCCATAGGGGCAGGGCTCTTACATTTCCCATGTCATTAGCATTTAGTTATGCCTTGCATAAATAGCATGTCAATGTTTTATTTTGACCTGAAATTTTCTTTCTTTCTTCATTTTATAAGAATTTACTTCCTTTACTTCACTGGGAGTGGGTAGCAGGGCTTAAGAGGAGATGATGGCTCAGCAGACGCTCTTCTGGCTTCCAGGGGTGCCTACACTCATGTACACAGACTCACACATGGTACACTCATGTACACAGACTCACACATGGTACACTCATGTAAACAGACTCACACATGGTACCTCATGTACACAGACTCACACATGGTACACTCATGTACACAGACTCACACATGGTACACTCATGTACACAGACTCATACGTGGTACATTCATGTACACAGACTCATACATGGTACACTCATGTACACAGACTCACACATGGTACACTCATGTACACAGACTCACACACAGTACATTCATGTACACAGACTCACACACGGTACATTCATGTACACAGACTCACACAGACTCACACACGGTACATTCATGTACACAGACTCACACAGACTCACACATGGTACTCTCATGTACACAGACTCACACATGGTACTCTCATGTACACAGACTCACACACGGTATACTATGTACACAGACTCACACATGGTACTCTCATGTACACAGACTCACACACAGTACACTGATGTACAGACTCATACATGGTACTCTCATGTACACAGACTCACACATGGTACTCTCATGTACACAGAACCACACACGGTACTCTCATGTATACAGACTCACACATGGTATACTATGTACACAGACTCACACATGGTACACTCATGTATATACCAGTATTTTCTTTGCTTCATTTTTCTATAGATTCAGGAGGTTTTCATGCTATTTTTATGATTTTTAATGGATATACTCAAACTTTACCAATGTATATGGACAGTCTTAAAGTTAATCCAGATTTTCATTCCTCCTCTAGAATTGCTTCACTATACTCATCTCTGAACTCATTGTATAATTTAGAATATTTTAGTTCTGACATTTTTATCTGGCAAAAGAATGCTTGATCTGCTGGCATGGTTTCTCTGTGTTGGCTGGCTGTTCTCTGTCACACACAACCATGTTCTTTTCTGTTTTCTTCCTTGAATTTTATCTTGTTTTGTTTTTGTCTTTTTTGTTAACATTGTGTGTGTGGGAGGGGGTTGGGTTCATGTATTATGGCATGCATGTGGAGATCACATTGTGTGTGTGTGTGGGGGGTTCATGTACCATGGCATACATGTGGAGGTTACATTGTGTGTGTGGGGGGTGGGTTCATGTACCATGGCATGCATGTGGAGGTCACATTGTGTGTGTGTGTGGGGGGCGGGTGTTGGGTTCATGTACCATGGCATGCATGTGGAGGTCACATTGT